>JAJOZX010002012.1:0-722500 GCA_023014485.1 Bathynomus jamesi | reverse complement strand
AAGGTGAAGTGGACATGAAAAGCGGGACGAGGACCCACTCTTATAATGTATCCCACCAACCTCTTTCCCCAACCTCCACCCTTGAAAGAGGATGACTATTTCTTTATAAATGCCACGGAGCATCGTTTAGTCGGCAAGAGAAATAAGACATTTCATTCATTGTGAAGAGTATTCCCAATCTTCCGATAATGGTATTGATAAAGAAATAGTTTAGGCACTCACTGGTTGACTCTTTCGTACTTGAATTCTACTATTGGTAGATTATATTTTAGGAATAGTAGTTTTTTCGCTCTCTCCGCTGATAGTTTGGAGCGTTTTGTATCGTACACTAGACCGGCACCACTGAAAAGGCGTTCACTCGCAACACTGGATGGTGGACAAGCAAGAAAACACCTTGCTAATTGCGACAACTCTGAAAATTGCTCGGCATGCACTCTCCACCATTCCAGAGGATTTTCGTCAGTTGGCAGTCGTTTTTCCTTGAGATACTTGTCTAGATTCTTTGAAGATCGTTCTGAAATCCTTTCTCCAGACTCATCGTCACTGCTCGAGGAAAGGATTTCTTTCATAGCTTCGGCGACAGACGTGGACGGTTTTTTATCGCGCGGTTTTTCATCACGAAGGCCTGGAGATTGAGAATCTGTCTTTTCCTTACTAAGTGCTTCACATTTTAATCCAACCTCTACTTTAACCCTGTCCGTAACAAAAGAAGAGCTGAAAAATTTTACTTTGTATCTAGGATCTAAAAATGTAGCAATGTAGTGCAAGTCGTTGTTTTCTGCTGAATCGAACCTTTTTGTTATTTCTGATAACATTGTTTCTCGCATCGCTTTGATCCCATGACTTTCTTCAGCTGTGGACAAACTGGACATCAATACTTTCTTCAGAGTGGTCACGAGAGGAATGACGTCCGCTATTGATAATGAGTTGCTGCTGATATTTCTTGTGATATCTTCGAATGGTTGGAGTAGAGTAATGCATTTGTCCAGAGTTGAATTGTCTTGAAGTGTTAAAGGTTTGATCTTACCGGTTGCAGTGGCATACAAGCAGAGAGGTTCATTGATAGCTTTCATTCTGATCATCATTTGCAGAGTACTATTCCAACGAGTAGGAACGTCATGAATCACAGAAAGCAGTGGAGCATTTATTCTAGCCTGAATTTCTTAAACTCTTCTTGGGCCATGGTTGAATGATTGAAATGTGTCGCAATTGACCTACATTTTGAGATGACTTCAACGACTGCTTTCTGAGATGACAGAGAATTTTTGACAACAAGGTGCAATTGGTGACTGGCACAGTTGGTGTTGTTAACACCTGAAAGAAACAACGCTTTTTTCATATTAGCACCTGCATCCCTCATGACGCAGTGAACATCATCCGCGCACAGACTCCACTTCTCCAACAAATTGTCAAACACTTGGCTGAGATATTCCTCTGTGTGACGTTCAGAGAGGGGTTCAGCGCAGAGCACAAAACTCTGACGTTTGAATTCTTTGTCCACAGCGTGACTGGTCAGTGACAGCAACGAAACACCTGATTGTGTATCGGACCACTCATCGGTGGTGAAGGACAGTTTCGATGATTGTTTGAGGGAGCTGATATTGTCTCCAATTGTACTTCTGACAGAATCATACATTGTCTCACAAATTTTATCTCTGTAATACTTTCTTTGGCGCAGTGGATAACATGGCGCCGCTTCTTTCATGAGCCGCACAAAGCCAGTATCTTCCACGTGAGAAAATGGAAGATCATCCATTACTAACATTTCTGCAATCTTACTGTCCATGCTCTTTGTTTTTGCGTTGTTCACATCCCACAATTTTGTCTTTTCAAGACACATTTCAAGAGTAGCTTGCTTCATCCTCGCAGCTGGTGTTGGAGATGCCTTCCTCTTCTTGCTACTTTCTTTCGCTTCTTCTTCGGTCTTACTCATTTCTTATACTCTGCAGGGTGTTTGCTGTTAAGATGATTACGCAATCCAGACGTCGTTCTTCCTTTTCGCGAATAATTGGCTTTACAAAGCTTACACTTAGCAATATCATTTGATACTAACTCAAAATAGTCCCAAACGGCACTGGAGGACGCCATCACAAAGCACCTGACACAATGAATTGGGGGCAATTGAAGGCGACACAGGGTTATAGACGGACACTTGCACGCACCCTCACTCAGCCAAGGCTCGTGGGTAACTGACTCGCCAGGCTCCCGCACACCGACCCCTCTCAGACAGCTACAGCTGCATCTGCCGCTAGTCAGGAAAAAAACGTCGCTCATACGCACACAGCGACACACTGCGGGAAACAGACGTGGCAGCATCCAACAGTTTCATTTTCGCACCAACCGTTTCTGCAACAATTATAATGAAAAAAAACTAATGCATTACTTATAGCACGAAATATTCGCATTCGCATATTCGCACATCTAAATGCGAATGCGAATGCGAATGTTCAAAATGATGCGAATATTCGCAAATGCGAATGCGAATGCGAATATTCGGTCCACCTCTAATATATATATATATATATATATATATATATATATATATATATATATATATATATATATACAGGGTGGGCGGAAAGTAGCTCCCTATTTGGATTGGTAAAAAATACGTATATTATCCATTTATTTCAGAAGAAATAATATGAAAAGGTAGGCATACATGGTAGGTTTTCTCTAAAATTCAATGTGGGCTCCAACTCTTTCCACCAGCTTCTGGAGCCGCCCAGGAATGGCGTCCACTGACTTTAGCAGGAACTCCGGCGGGATGGAGGACATGACTTCCCGAATTCGGTCCTCCAGTTCTTCCAATGTCCTCGGTTTGGTGCGGTAGACTTCTTCCTTTACCCACCCCCAAAGAAAGAAGTCGCACGGTGTCAAGTCGGGGCTCCTGGCTGGCCATTGATGTGGACCACGACGACCCATCCAACGCCCAGGGAAGTGGGCATCCAGCCACTCACGGACAACAAGAGCGAAGTGCGGAGGGGCGCCATCTTGCATAAATATCAGATCGTCGATGTTCTCCCATGTGCTGAAACCGGCCAGACCTCGTTTCGCAACATAGCAAGGTACCGCTCAGCATTCATGGTGTTGCGCAGAAGGAACGGGCCCACAACCTGATCTGAGGTCATACCACACCACACCGTTACACTGAACCGATTCTGCCGTTTTTCAGCGGTAACCATGGGATCCTCTCCTGCCCAGTAGTGGCAATTGTGGCGGTTGACAAAGCCTCCGACGTGGAACACCGCCTCGTCGCTCCAGAGGATGTTGCGGAAGAGATGGGGCCAGTCTTCATGCCAAGCCAGCATGATTTCCCCGAACTCCATGCGAATGTCGCAGTCCTCGTCCGAGAGAGATTGGCAGTAATGCGGCTTCCACGCACGCCAGTTCAGCTCCTTCTTCAGCACAGTTCGCACTGAGTAGCGGGAGAGTCCACTTTCCGAGCTGCCTGGCGAGTTGACTTTCGTGGACTCCGTGCGAACATTTCCTGAACTGCCTGCACCGTCTCCTGGGCCCTGGATGTCGAAGGGCGACCACATCTTCGAACATCTGCCACAGACCCCGTGGTCATGAGCTTCGAGTGGCAGTTCTTGATTGTTTTCGGGTCCACTTGGGCACGTGGTCCGTGAATGGCCCGCCACCATCTTTGAACTCGAACGACAGATTGCCAAACTTCGTACCGTGCCGCCAACTGGGGCACGCTCCTGCAGTGTTAAACGCTCAGCCATGTTACCCTTCAATCTGAAATGAAAAAAAAAAATGAACGTTACAATTGTACCACTTTAGAGAACACAAAGAGAACACTTTAGAGAAAAAAAGATTACCGTTACAATTGTACCGCTTTAGAGAACACACCATAACAATATAACAATACAATCACAATTTATACATAATTTATATGTAATTTAAATTAGGGAGCTACTTTCCGCCCACCCTGTATATATATATTATATATATAATATATATATTATATATATATATATATATATATATACCATTAGAAACATGGAAATGGCAAATCAATTCATACAACCCTGTGCATACTGTAAAAAAAGAAACGGATGAATCAAAAACCAATCCGTTGCGATATTTGCCAGACCTTAGTCGAATTTCAATGCCTGAGATGGAGCGACGAATATATTTTTATTATAACTGGCACTAAACAATTGAACGGAATCAAGTTCTTCTGCCAAAGCTGCATAATCGAAATAAACTCGTTTTCGGTTTTTAAAGCAGAATGAGACTATGAGGAAAGGCAAAAGAGGAGTTTATGAATAGCGAACAGAGAAAAAAAATGGAAGGAACGAAGATAGTATGAGAGGAAACTGCGAATAACGAACAGAAAAAAAACAGAAAAAGCGAGTAAACGGGAAGCAGAAATAATAGAAACAAAAGAAACACCAACAGAGGAAACAGGCACAAAACCAAATCCAAAGATTTCAAACAAAGGGCATTAGCAGCAATAGGAAGAAACAAGTAGACAATAAAGAAATCATACTGAAACCACCAAAAACAAAGGCCCCAAGTAAAAATGGGGAAGAAACTATTTGTAAACATTATGTGAAAGGAATTTGCAGATATAATGTATTTACGAACATCCTCCTGTGTGTGTGTGTGTGTGTGTGTGTGTGTGTGTGTGTGTGTGTGTGTGTGTGTGTGCAACTACTACTACTACAATAATGGTCACTGCAAATTTGGTGGGAAACGCAAATTCTACCATCCGAACATTTGCAAGACCTACGCGACATTTGGAACCTGCCAGTATGGGAGAAAATGCTACTACCATCATCTCCCGACAAGTTCAAAGGACAAGTTTCAAATGGCAACAGGAGAAATGTGAGAAAAAATGTATCCAAATAACAAACACATAGCACACACAATTTTTTTCATCTCCAACACAATACGGCTGCTAAGTCTTATACAACAGATGCAGCTGATACAGTTGTGAACCCTCGAGCCGGACCGCTTCATGACAAGAAGCTACCAGAACAGGTAGGCGGGAACGGATCCATCTCGGAGGACCACAAGGCTACAAAACGCGACATCAAAGGACAACGAACTTAAAATGCACAAGGGGCAATGCAAAACAAAGAACATAAACGTTGTCCTGGCAAATATTCAAGGAATAAAACCGAACAATTCACTAAAAGTTTCGTACCTGAAAGGTTTTATGGACGAAACAAGAGCGGACATCGCATGCCTCACAGAAACGCATCTTAAAGATTGCCAAGGAAACTGCGATAACTGCGAACACTGTACTGATAAGAAAGCATTGCGTATCGATGGATTCAACTTACTAAGAGCGGATAGAACAGCGAGACGTAAAAGGTGGCTGTGCTATTTATATACATGAGGCATATGACAGACGATAAATAATAAGTAAATCCAACAGCTTCGTGGAAACACTTGCAGTGAAAATAAACTAAACGTGATACTGATAGTCATCTATAGACCTCCAAACTCTCCAAATGAAAAATTTTCGGTTGCCATTGATGATATCAGAACCCTGCGGCGGTTTTAATTTTCAACTTATAAAATACAAAGAGGTGGGTAGAAATATATTTATACAGCAAGATAAGGAGGTCACAAGAGGACCAGGCGAAAGCAAAAATGCTGATGGCTCTCACAAACGAGTTTATGCTGACACAGGAGATAACAGAAAATATTAGGAAAAATAACTGTCTAGATCTGGTATTCACGAATAACACGAACTTGATTGCTGATATAAAAATAACCCCAACCATTATCTCAGACTACAACTTAATCGAGATATCAACAAATATGACGACAACATTAAAAAGACGATACACATATTGAGGAAAGAAGCAGATTTGGGGCCTTTAACTTAATTTCCAAGACTATAAATCGGGAAGCAATTAAATCGCATGTGGCCCAAATAGTGGAGAACAGTTTTAGAGAATAAAACAACTGAAGAAATGCTAACAATCTTGGAAGAAAAGACACTGAGAATTTTAGAAAAATATGCTCCAAAATCAGTCAAAAGAAAAGAGGAGCTGGTTAGAGGCAAACGAGAAGAATATTCCGCAAAAGAAAGAGTGGAGGCGATTAAGGACCTGATTAAGGACCATGCAGAGAGGGAAGAGGAAAAGACGGTAGAAGCAACAAAGGAAAATCCAAAATACTTCTATAGCTATGCGAAGAGGAAAACAAAAACGCGCACCGATATTAGGCCCTTAAGGAAGAGAAATAATAAACTAACCGACGATCCAAAAGAAATATCTGAAACATTGAGAGCCCAGTATGAATCAGTTTACAGTACCCCAAAAAGTGACAAAGCGATACCTGACATAGATGCATTCTTTGAAGAGAAATTGCAAGGAGAGTGTATAACACTCAGTGGCGAAACTAGGTTGTTGTGGGTTCTGGTGCAAAATATTCACATGGGGGGGGGCCCCCTAAAAAACCACGTCACAATGCGTGTTGATAAATATTTACAAAACTTTAGATACAATATATCTACTCACCATTTATTTAAAGTAAACTTTTCTGGTTTTCATTTCGGAAAAAGTGGTCACCATTTAGCCAGTTTAGACCAACAATTTCAATAGCGTATCTTTCTATTTTTAACATGGCAACAATGATATTTACATTTTTTATAGTTATTCTTATGAGCTAATCTTTAAATTTGTATTTGCTTTATAAGTACAATTTTTATATATTAAACAAATCTATGATGGGCCCTCAAGGATGTGAGCCCGGTGCATTACACCGCCTGCACCCTCGGTAGTTTCGCCACTGAACAGACTTTGATTTTACCCCAGAAGATGTAGCGAGAGCTATAGGACAAATGAAATCACATTCAGCTGCAAGTCCGGACAATTGGAACGCATTATTGATTAAAAACTGTAAAAATGAAATAGCTACACCTTCATACTGGATATGGAAAAGATCCCTAGACACGGGGGAAATACTGAGCATCTTGAAAAAAGCAAACATTGTCCCTATATATAAAGGAGGGGACAGATCTCAAACAAAGAAGTATAGACCAGTGTCATTGACGTCCCACCTCACCAAAGTATTTGAGAGAATAGTTAGAAAATTTATGATTTCTTGGAGACACTGGAAAGATTCAACTAAAATCAGCACGGATTCCGATGAAGTAGATCATGCCTATCACAACTAATAGAACACTACAACAATATCCTAGATGCACTTGAAGGAAATGACAACTACGATGTCATATACACAGATTTTGCTAAAGCTTTCGACAAATGTGATCGTGGTATAATAGCGCACAAAATGAAATATATGGGAATAACAGGCAAAGTGGGAGAATGTATGCACAACTTCCTCAGAACTTCTGCAGGTCGTCAAAATTCAAGGTATATCATCATCAGAATTGGAAGTACGCAGCTCAGTACCACAAGGTACAGTACTGGTCCAACTCTGTTCATTATCATGCTAACAGACATAGAAAGGAGTAAACAGCAACAGTATAGTAACATCCTTTGCAGACGATACAAAGATCAGCAGAAAAATCAGCGATGTAAATGAAGTGGAGTCCTTGCAGAGGGACACGAACAAAATATACAAATGGTCAGAAGACAACAACTTGACATTTAACACAGAGAAATTTCAGCTCTTGAGATATGGTAGAAATGAGCAACTTACAGACTGCATATTATGCTCCAGATAGACAGGAAATTCAGAAGCACGAAAACGATCGATCTGGGGGTAATAATGACCGATGATACGAAATTCGAAACACAAAATCAGATAGCGATAAATAAAGCAAAAAGAGTCGCGGAACAGGGACTAAGAACGTTCAAAAGAAGGGACAGGACAGTAATGATTCCCCTGCTAAAAACACTGATTATACCAAAACTTCAATACTATTCAGTTTTGACGTCCCCAATTCAGTGGCGGCTCGTCGGTAGGCACTGCGGAACTGCAGCACCCCTAAATTTTGTATTTACAATTGAAATAATCAAGAACAATATAAGAATGAGCTCACTGAATAACTTTTTCAATAACTTTTGAAACTTTTATTCATTGCTCAATGCTCATCCTTTTATTTCAGTAATTATTTCAATAATGAATGATTAAAAACATGAAATCATTTTCAACCTCTCATTGGAACTGCGCGCTAACAGCACCAGATTTCAGCATTAATTGCTCGCGATGCCCGAAAGGAACTCCAATGCTTTGTTGCCATAGACGCATAGAGAGAGAGAGAGGGAGTCTGTCTCTCTCTATGCAGAGTCGCAGTCGAAAGCGAGTCGAAGCACTGCAGACAGCGCAGTTCCTATCTGTTCGTTGAACGCGGTGAATGTGTTGACGTTTCGTTTTGCTTATACTACAATTAATTCATTTAATTCCATTTCTAACGGTGATCAGTAACAATAGTAATATTTAACATTTTATTTGATAGATTTTTATTGCCTTAGTGATTTAATTATGTATTTCGTGATTATTTCTTTATTTTTTTTCTGTAATTTCCGTTTCTTTTTTTAAATTTGATTCAGTCATGGCTGCCATTCCCATAAAATAGAAGAATGGACTTCATTTTTAAATAACTTTGCAAATGAACCTGAAGTACCTGGTAAGTGCAATTACTTATTTCATTAGTACCATAATTACTTATTTCATAACTACCTTATAAATACCTATATATAATACCATAATCAATGATACAAAAAATATTCAAAGCAGCTCATTCCCATTCTTAGAGACAGCACCCCTAAAATTTTTAGTCACGAGCCGCCACTGGTCCCCCATATAAAAAGGAAGAAACTAAAACTAGAAGAAACGTAGACATAAGCACACCGGACAAAAAATTAGTCACCCCTCTCAGAATGTACCTAATAACGTGTGACGACGCCTCTGGCCTTGATAACCGCACGAATCCGGCGAGGCAGAGACTCTACGAGGTTGTGCATGTACTGAACATCGATTTGCTGCCACTCGTTCATCAGCCGGTCCCGAAGTTCCGCCAGAGTCCGTGGGTGTCTATTCCTGCGCTTCACATTCTGTTCCAAATAATCCCACAGATTTTCAATAGGATTTAAATCAGGGGATTTGGCGGGCCATTCGAGGTGAGACAGTGTTGCAGAATGTTCGTCGTGCCACTCAGACACACTTCTCGCCCTGTGCACACGGCAATTGTCGTCTTGGAAGACAGGAGTGGCAATGTGATGCTGCTCCTTGAGATGTAGGGCAAAGGATACCAATTCATCATTTAGTATGCGGAGGTACGCCTGCTGGTTCAAATTCATCGTCACTGGAACGAGAGGGCCCATTTCGTGGTACGAAAAACATCCCCAGAACATCACGGAACCACCCCCAGCCTGAACAACACCTTCGACGCATTCAGGATTAAAGGCTTCATTGGACCTGCGATGTACTCGTCGCCTCCCATCATTGGAGAACACAAAAAAACGGGACTCATCGGACCAAATTACACGTTTCCAATCTGCCGCAGTCCAGTTTTTGTGCCTCTGAGCCCATTTATAACGTGCCAATTTGTGACCTGCTGTTAACAGCGGCCTCTTCCGTGGTACCCTGCTCCAGATGTCCATCGCATGCAGTTCTCGTCGCAATGTCCGTTCGGAAATTGGTCGCTGGAGAACCTCATTGGTTTCTTGGAGCAATTGTTCTCTGGTTTGAAAACGATTTGCAGTTACTAGACGAGAAACATGGCGGCGGTCCCTATTGTCGAGAATTGTTTTCCGGCCACAGTTACGCCGTCGATTTTCAGTTGATTGCGAACTACACCACTCTTTGTAAACTCGCTGGACAGTACGCGTTGACACACCAACAAATTGGGCTACTTCAGACATTTTGTGTCCGTGGGCTCTGCCAAACACGATGGCTCCTTTTTGCCACTGAGTAACGTCTGCCTCACGACCCATTTTGCAGACTATATCCAACACGGTTCTAGGACAGTTCATACCAGGACAGCTCATACCAGGACAACTTATACCCAGACAACTCATACCCGGACAACTCATACCTAGGACAACTCATACCTAGGACAACTTATACCTAGGACCAGAAAAAAAATGAAAAATTAATGAAAACATTTATTTTGTAAAATTAAAAATTAAATTTAAACATTTAGAAATCATGCAAGTTATTAATGAAAACATTTTGAAATGAAAACATTTAATTTTAAAATTAATGAAAACATTTATTTTGTAAAATTAAAAATTAAATTTAAACATTTAAAATTCATGCAAGTTATATATATATATATGCCCAGTTAGGTTCATTGAATGCCCGGTTAGGTCAACTGAATACCCGGTTGGGTTCATTGAATGCCCAGTTAGGTCAACTGTACGCCCTTGACGATTGGTTAGGTTTAGTCGTGATATTTTCGTTAAAACTAACGAAAATATCACGACTAAACCTAACCAATCGTCAAGGGCGTACAGTTGACCTAACCGGGCATTCAAATTTTATTCTATGTAAATAATGGTTCTCTATTTATTATATGTTTGCAATAAATAATAAATTTGTTGTTATTGTTTTCTTATCTTATTTTGGTTAATTTGCAGAGTTTAAACTTTCGGAGTGGATATAGATGAAAAGATCAACATTGGGGTGGTAATTGATGAAGAGAGTATGAGTTGTCCTAGGTATGAGTTGTCCTAGGTATGAGTTGTCCGGGTCTCAGTTGTCCGGTATAAGTTTTTCGGGTATGTGTTGTCCTGGTATGAGCTGTCCGGTCACGATCCAACACACACTTTGTTCTTCACCACCTCACGAAACAGATCTGATCCTGTGTGCTACGTCACCGCTATTTGTCACTTACCAATGCTACATCAGCGCCCTCTGTGTGACCTTGAACTTCCTACTATCGGTGCTATTAGGGGTGACTAATTTTTTGTCCGGTGTGCTTATTTCACAACAAAGATTGATGGCTGCAAAGAGCTCAACTTCTGGGAAAGACTATGTAAACTACATCTGTACTCCCTGGAAAAAAGAAGAGGTACACCATAATCTACATATGGAAAATGATCGAAAAACTGGTAACAAACTTCAAACTAAACCCATTTACCATCCAAACAACACTGGAAAATAGGAAAGGCAGGATGTGTAGTGTTCCCAAATCAAAGGCCCGGCAAGGGACATCCTCAACACTGAAGGAAAATAGCTTGGTTGTCGGGGGCCCAAGACTTTTTAACTAGCTTCCAAAGGACCTCAGAAACGTTAGAGGTCAAAGTTGAAGTTTTCAAGAGAAGAGTAGATGCCTGGCTCAGGACAGTATCAGATGAGCCGGGTGTACCTGGCTGTGTGCGGTGGAAAGCACAAGAAAGCAACTCGCTCCTCCACCAAGCCAGACCTGGAGGCGGGACCACCAGCTTTACCTTCGTGTGAAGAGACCAATGCACGGAACAGCAACGAGGTGTGTGTGTGTGTATATTGTAGAGTGAGCTAAGAAAAAGCATTTAAACAAATTTGAAATTTTAAAAAATGAAAATTGAAAGTTTTCACATTAGATTAGTAAAATTTATGAAGGGAATTGATTTTTTTAAAAATCTAGGTAAAGAAATCTAGGTAAAGAATCGGCATGGTATATACAGGGTCTGTCGAAAAAAACTAAGCCAAATTCAAACCTTTATTAAAACAAAACCATTTATCTAATTAAGTTGAATATTTTACACAATAAAGTATAGGTAATCACCTATTATCCTTTAAATTTTTATGACGATATCTTCAGAATTGTTAATTTTATTAATAATTAACTAAAAAGTGAGATTCTCCTACTTAACATGAAAAAAATTTTTTTACGATATACTGTAGATAATTTTTAGTTTAATAAAATTAAAAGAACTGTTCAATATGATTCCCTTGCATTTCTATCACTTTTTTTAATCTTGGTCTGAATTCGTCTATTGCTCGATTTATTTGCTCTTGGGGGAGCTCTGCCCATTTTGCGATAATCAACTCACGCAAATGATTGACATCCCTTATTCTGTTCCTATACACTCTCTCTGCCAAGTTTTCCCATATTCCGTAGTCTACAGGGTTTAGGTCAGGGCTGTTAGGTGGCCAATTATTCGGTTCCAGAAATTCAGGCACATTCTTTTTCAAATATTCGATGGTTGTTTTGGCAGTATGTGATGTTGCACCATCTTGTTGAAAAATAAAGTAACCTTGACTAGCCAAGTTTCTCATTTCTGGAAGCATTTTCTCAAGCAGGGTATTTGAATAATATTGAGCATTAATTTTCACTCCTGGCTCAATAAAAAATATTGAAGTTTTTCCCGACTTGGACACTCCAACAGAAACCATGACGCTAGAAGAAAAGTGACTCCTTGTTGCGTAGTCTTTCATCTTGGATTTCATTTTTCTTCGCAACATCAGAATAAGTCATTCTGTGAGTTTCTTGGTGGTTCTACCGTAAAACGTTAGTAGTATAGCCGCAAAAGGGTAGAGTGCAGGAATGTTGCAAATTATTACGTAATGTTGCAAAGTGGGTGGGTGTTGCAAAAGGGGGGTGGGGTGTTGCGAAGGGGGTGGCGGTTATGCAACAACTCAATGTTGCAAAGGGGGGTAGGGTGTTCCAAAAAAGGGGGTGGGGGGATGCTGCAGGTGCAACAAGGGGTCATGAAACTTGGAGGCGGCGTTATCCCCCAAGAGAAAGGAGAAGGAGAGAAAGGAGGAGAGGTGTTCACCTGGCAGGAGCCAAGTGCATATTAAGACTTCAGCCGAGTAGGCGTTGTCTTATAGACTCCTAATCAGCCAGTTGGCTTAGAAGGCGTAAATGGCTTGTTCAGGTTGAGTTGCCAGATACCACTTTTTATTGTATACATTATTATGGAGAGTTGCCAGATACTATTTTAATTGTATACATTATTATAGACTCCTAATCAGCCAGTCGGCATAGAAGGCGTAAATGGCTTGTTCAGGTTGAGTTGTCAGATACCACTTTTTATTGTATACATTATTATGGAGAGTTGCCAGATACCGTTTTAATTGTATACATTATTATGGAGAGTTGCCAGATACCATTGTCCAGGTATACAGTTGCCAGATTGTACCATTTATTTTCTTAAAAGTTGGTTTAGAATTCCGCTAGTAGGTTTAGAAGGCATAACATGATATAATTAACCAAAAGAATTAAGTAAAACAACATTGCATCATTCTGTTTATTATAAATATATAGAAAATAAATATACATTTGAATGATCAATAATAATAGAAATATGAACGAGGAATATGCATATAATCATATATCCGTCAATATAACAGTACAGGAGAAATATATACACACACACAATTATGGAGATATATAGAAAATAAATATACATTTGAATGATCAATAATAATAGAAATATGAACGAGGAATATGCATATAATCAAAAAATATACACACACACACACACACACACACACACAATTATGGAGATATATAGAAATAAATATACATTTGAATGATCAATAATAATAGAAATATGAACGAGGAATATGCATATAATCCTTCAATATAACAGTACAGGAGAAATATCACACAAATATGTTAAATATATAAATACATTTCACTTTTTTTTTCAAAATACTAAACTCGCACTTAATCGAGTCTACAATTACATCATTATTGCTCTGCATTACGCAGTATATGCGGTTTAATAATATTTCACCGCTTAAAGTATAGGGAAACCTGTACTCGATATGAAGGGCTTTCATATCGTTCAGTACTATTTTTGTTCCCACTTTACAACCGGTTGGTAAGTCATCTTTAAATACGTCTAGAATACAATCAAAAGCACGCACAAAGAGTTCATCGTTAGCTACATTATTAAACACAAGTTTATAAACACGCTTTTCCAATCGAGGGTTTATTTCTACCGACCCGAGCTTTTCAATCGTGAACTCATCTTCACTCAACATAGCGGCAATTGAAATAATCTTCTAAATCGTTACGACAACTGCTCGTTATATAAAGAAATAGTTCTTCAGGGTGAACGGTGTAGGTGAGCTCAGCCTTGTACCGATCAATTGCTTTGTACCAAAGTTCATGGTATTTCAAAGAGTCTAAACTTTTTAAATAAATGTCCAGCTCCAGACCATTCTCACCTTGTTCAGCCCTACACTTGGTAAACCCATCGAGCAGAGCGGTGTATGCGTATTCAAGTACTGTATCAAAATAAAGCATATCCGTAATACGCGCGTCTAATATAGGTTTCAGCTTGCGGAATCCGACGATTTCAAACATTCTGTCGATGATGAAACGGTTTCGCGTAGGAACAAGAGCGTTATTATCAGAAGCATTCTTCCACATCAGCCGTATATCAATGCATGGCCGATCGTTATTTATACACAACGTACATACAACAACGTATGAGGGTGCGTCACTAATCTGCTCTCTTCTTGTACCTACGTTAGCAGGTATTTTATAACGATCTTCACTCCACTTCTCAACTATCACGAAGATTCTATTCATCTCGACACTTAAATAAACCCGTTTGTTTGTTTGTCTACATTCCGTTTCCAGTACATAGCTAACGGTACCGGATTTACGCCTGAACACGCGCAACGATTTCGTCACGGACACATCGTACGAGGCGTTGAGAATGCTGCTCAAAGGAAGTTCCATCGTATTCGAGGAGCGCGCGTCCACTCGGTTCAAGCTCTGAGATAACTATGAGCCGTGTGAGGCACGCAGGTAGGCAGGAACGGTTCGATGGGCTGACTCGATGATACGTGAATGGGCTTGTTCGAACTCGTATGATCCGCGAGTCGCACCATAATCAATGTGTGCGGCGAATTGTTGTACATATTGGGTAGGTGTTTTTCCGGTACAAGAATTAATTTCGGTTTTATCACTACCAGACTACGCACCAGACAGTTTCCCTCAGGATAATTTTCACGAACTAGGCACATTTTATAATGTTTTACTAAACATCTTCACACTCCGGCGCACTATTTGAGAGGAACATATGCTCATATTTTTCCTTTCTGCCCAGCAAACGATACTCGTCTCTAAAGTCTGTTAAAAACTCACGCAGGGCACTAGCCACAACCTCACTACGAACCTCATCATGATATACATTAATATAGTGATAAAAATACTTAAGATTGTCCATGATGACGAGATTCACATTTTCAGTCGTAGGGTATGAGTAATCGACATGGTGTAACATGACATAATACCGCTTGTCACACCACCCATCCACAAGGCTCATTATCCATACCTGCTGCTTCTCTTCTGCACGCGTTGTTTCTTTTACTTCACGGTATATGAGACTTTATAAAGTTTAGCTCTACAGCATACTTCAGCACATCGTCTGTGCAACGAAAGCCTTCAACGGTCTCACCAGAACATCCGTAGAGTATTTGTACATCTTGCAACTTCGCACAATCCAATGTGGTTTTAAAAGAGGCATAGGAGGGGGAAATAGGAAGTTTTTCGGTATCCACCACATCCTGACACTTTGCTGAATACCATTTCATAAACGTTGTACAAGCAATACTAAAGGTAGCCATTTTCTTCTGAATACACGTCTGATCTCCTTTTTTTCTTCTACGCTGGCGAATACACGTCTGATCTCAAGGGCTTACTGCAGTCGACTGACCACGCAGGGAATCCCAGATAGTAGCATGACTCACGTTGCTGATCTTACAGTGGGCGGAGCTTAGAACTTTCACCTGTGCACACACACAACAGTGGGCGGAGCTTAGAACTTTCACCTGTGCACACACAAAGGAGAAAGTGAAACGCTAATTGAAACATGATTTATTTAATAAACGAGATATTCAAGTTATATATATTTACAAATACGATTTAATAAACGAGATATTCAAGTTATATATATTTACAAATACGTGTAATAAATAAGTTAACAATAGATACATCAAAGATTATATACAAGACATTTACAAATACGTGTCATAAGTAAGTTAACAATAGGCGCATCAAAAGTTATGGTATCCAAAGGGTACGGTATCATAGGTACCAGGTAACTGGTAACGTTTCCTATAGGTGTTACGGCACACCTTCGTTCCCCTAAGTTCCTTCACGCCCCCGACCTTCAGCGCCCGAAAATTGTGGGTGCCTACAGTTAATTGGGGAGGTCGTTCGCCCTCATCGTCCAAGCACACTAGATCCTTCAACGATTCAAAGTTAATAACCCGCCGATTCGCATGGTTGAACGTAATACCCTTTGCCTTCACGATATATTTCATATCCTCCCCCACCCTCACCCGTACCCCATAAGTTTTAGGTCCTGTTGAGACAAAAGAGTCGGCGTATGCGTTGTCCCAATACTAATCCTTGATCTCATCAGTGAGCTCGCCGAGGAACTCCCCAATAGCGGGCATGTATTCACCCTCCCTCCCTGTGAATATCACGCTATCTGTATCGGCATACAATACTCTCCGCCCAAGAGAATGCAATAGACCCCAAAGTTTTATACGGGCGTAGGCTGTTGTGAAGCTGGCCACAGGTATGTTTGTAACCCTTGAGGTATCTGTGGCCAATTCAGTGTTGTTGTACTTTATTATGTAAGTATTACCTACATTCACGATCTCCATGACCAGGGCCGGATTAAGACCTTTAGAGGCCCTTAGCACTTAAAAGATTTTGGTGCCCCATATATATGTAATTCAAAATATAAACAAAAATAAACCATAAAATAAAATTTTATTTTTTGAAATGAAACAAAACTTACAGTAAGATGGAAAATAATGTTTATTTTTGTATACTTCCACTTCATTTATATTTGAAAAGTTTTCTCCTACTTTTTTTAATTGCAAAGTCTTTGATCAGATCCTCAAAACTAATCTTACGTAACACATCTGCTTCTATACTTAGTAGAGATAAGGCATCCAGCCTGCCTTGTTGCATAGTTGTTCTGTTGGTATTTTTAATATACTTCAACTGAGAAAATGAACGCTCAGCTGAGCAATTTGTGACCATTAATGTTAAAAATATACGAAAGGCAATTTCTACATTTGGGAAGGCACACTCAATATTGTCTTCTACAATTATTTTATAAAGTTCAGCATGACTGAATCTTGTTTTTACATTTTTTTTTGCACTGAACTTATGGCACACATATGAGTGAAACTGCTGAAGCTCAGCAGAGAAATTAGTGTTCAAGTCCTCTGGGTAAGCATCAATCATCTTTTTACAACCCTGAGAATACCTTTCAATTTCAGTAGATGATGAAGTGGTGACATTATGTGGCACATCACTTAGAAAAGAAAATCTCTCTGCTATTTCTTTGTATATCTCTCCTCTTCTTCTCATCTCAGTTTCAAGTTTGTCAACAATTGTGTAAAAGGTGGTGATAAGAAATTTATCTCTGGCATTCAGATATACTTCTGGTGCATCTCCGTCATTGGGTACCTTCTTTCTGATACGTTTGCGAGTTTGAGCTGCCTTGTAATCAACATCTGGTAGCATTTCCTTTGTAGCTGCTTCATATCTTTCAAATTCATCTCGTGAAGTGCACAGTTGGTCAGCTAATGATCCATACAGATCTGCACATGTTTTTAAGTTCACATCCTTATTCTGTAGAACTTTGCTTACTCTATGAAAATTTTGCAAAATCTCATCCCAAAAATTCAACATAAAAACGAATTCTAGCTCTTGCATCTTATTTGCAATATTATTTGCTTCTCTTCTAGTGTCTCCCTTTTGTGACTGGTCTTCAGCTATACATTCTAACGCTTCTAAAATTTTAAGGAAAGATTTCAAAATTGCTGCTGTTGCCATAGCATGTGCCTCCCATCTGGTATCAGAGAGGGATTTTAAGACACTTTCATTTCCAATACAACCTTTAAGAATTTCCCACCTGCTGGTTGAGGCTAAAAAAAAGGTATAGAGCAACTGCACTGTAGAGAAGAAATTAACCGCCTCTTGACAGCAGTCAACAGCACTTCGGCCTACCAGATTTAGTGAATGGGCTGCACAGGGCACATATATAGCAAACTTGTTTGTTTCTAAAATTTTTTGCTGCATCCCCTTATAACGCCCAGACATGTTGGCAGCGTTGTCGTAAGATTGACCCCTACATTTTGAAAAGTTTAGCTTACAAACTTCACGTAAGTACTGCAACACCTGATTTGCCATTTCCTCACCAGTATGGCTTTTCATTTTCAGAAAGGTTAAAAAGCGTTCAATAGGCTGTCCATCTTTTAAGTACCTAAGTACAACACTTAACTGATCGATATGTGATAGATCTGGTGTTGAATCAACTGACAAACTAAAATAACCAGAAGATTTTACTTCGTCAACAATGAGTGCGTGGACCTTTTGAGCCATTAGTTGAATGAGTTCCTCACAGGTGGTTTTGGACAGGTAAGAAGGATTTCCTTTGCCAGAATTTCCATATTTCAAAATGTGACCTGCTAAAAATGGATCAAACCGGCTTATGAGCTCAAGCAGCCCTAAAAAATTCCCATTCTGCAATGATCCAAATCTTTCTTCTGTTCCTCGAAAAGACAAGCCACGTTCAGCTATGACACGCCTCAAGACATGTTCCCAGTAATCACACTCTTCCTGAATTTGTTTTTCCAACTGTTGTCCCAACCCCGCACCTTGTCTGCGAGTTAAGTATGTTAGCATAGAGTCTCGGTGAGTAGTGCTTTTTTCATGATGATCAATTACAATAGTATTTCGCCAGTCACTGAACCCTTCTCTTATAACAAAATGTGAGACATTTTTAGGAGCAAACAGTTTACAAACATAACAGTAAACTGATCCTGTTGATGGTGAATACAATAACCACTCTCTCTTGTATTTCTCACCATTGGCTTTTGTCCCAACGAAAAGTTTTTGTGAACAGTATCTTGCTGGTTTGCCACTACTGAAATGCCGGTAAGACTTGTCAAATGGCCCATTGTGGTGTTGACAGTCACTGGGTCCACAAGCAATCCAATAAGCCACATCATCAGCAGAGAAATCAAGCCACAACCCTGGATCTTTTGCTATATTTACTTCATCTTCTGCAGACTGATTCATTTCACCACCATCACCATGGTCCACTAAACTTTCATTTTCAGCAATTATTTCAACCCCAGAATGTCTTGTAAAGCAACTTGAATCAACATTTGCAGTAGAGGTATCAAGAGAATTTACAGGCAAAGTGAGATCAGTAGTGAGACATGTGGTAGATGAACCTGCTTGTGACACCTCGGTGATTCCAACGTCATCATATTTTGATTTTGAAGTGATCAAAGTGGTATTTGTGTCCACTTCTGATGACGGAGATTGGTTTTGATTCAGAATCGGTATATCATGTTGACGTTGTGGTCGTGGAACTTGTGTGAAGAAATCAGTCAGCTTTGCAGTCTTGGACTCTAAATCCAAAGTCTTCTCTTGTTTCTCTTTTGATAGTTTTCGCTTTTGTGCACCACTTAACTGAACACGTTTCATCTTGGTTCTTGGGGTCTGTAAAATACAAATAAAAAGAATATTTTATTTGTATATTATGTGGCAATCAACACAGTTACACATATCACAATCTTGGCTTTGTTCTTTTATTCTCAGAAAGACAAAATGGGAACCGTACACAACCAAAGTGGCAATTTAAATATAAGTGGCAATTAAATATAACTCAACCGAAATATCAACTCGAAATGTTGAATACAAATCAAATCGAAAGAAGGAACCAAAAGAAGGAACCGAAAGAAGGAACCGAAACCTATAAAATAAAAATACTTAACATTAGAATTAATAATACGCAATCTATAAAAATATCAATATTAACATTTCACTATTAACGAGCCACATTTTATATTTACATTTATTTATTTATTTAAAACACAATATTTAATTATAGGAAATATGAACATTTGCTTAGGGCCTAAATTGTCCTAACTACGTTTGATGTTATATATACATTACAAATTATTCACTCTGGTTATTACAATCTAAATTCTTTTATACTGTTATGACAATAGATAAATAAATTATAAAATAAAGATACGTGTATGATAAAATATTGTTATATATACAAATAAAGTACACTTCATAGACTTACCCTAGAGAAGAAGAGAGAGCAACAGATAAACTTCTTCAACGCTAATTAACTTAGGTCAGTATATCTTATTATTATAATGGCCGTGATAAACATCACTTGATACAACAGCAATATAGAGAGTTTATAGTTTCTTTTATTTTAATATTAATTTATATTACAATTCTATAAACCTAAATCTTTCTGTAAAACAATACCAAATGATTATGTAAAATATATATTTAATATTATATGCACAAATCACACGTTCAGAATAACTTCCTATAGCACACGAAAATATTTAATCTATATGTATTTTTAATATGGCGCTCAAAGATTTGATATAAACAAAATAATAACGCAAAGCGTAAAGTGTGTGATTACAACGAAATATATTTATTCTCTCAAAAGGGTTGTTGTTCACTACAAATTCAAACAATGAAAAAAAATAAATACTATATATGAATATATATAATTCAGTTTTCAACAGCTTATAGGCTATAACCAGCCTATAAGCCGCGATTATAATAGTATAATAAATCCATGGTAAATCCGACAATGGAAAATTTCTGTGGTGCCCCCCTTCCCTTGATGCCCTAAGCACGGGCTTATTTTGCTTAATGGTTAATCCGGCCCTGTCCATGACCTCTTTATCGGGAGCATTGGCATAATCCCAGACATCACTATAACTTTGTGCCAAATGAATGTTCCCTTTGCCGGTATTCTGTGCAAATTTTCCCCATAGACTGTTTAGGCACAACTTTGCACTAAAGCGCTTGCCAGGATTCTTTGCAATTTGTGCACGATCAAGTTGTATACCTTCGCGGTCGCGGTAACGTTGAATATAGGCAGACTTTTCATCTTCGGTATCAACTCCTCGCGGATACCCTGATGCCTCAACCTTATCTTTCAAAAATGCGTTTATATATATGGTGTGAAAAGGTTGGGTAGCTTCTGAAACCTCCATACCTCATGTATCTTCAGTATTCTATACCCATGGCGTACGGCTAGGGCCAGCTCAGGACTTGTATATACGCCTCTGATCTTACGCTGGTGGGGTATATGGTTACAATCGCCGTTATTCTCTTCCGCGCACTTCACGCACAGTGGGAACATGAGCTTGTGGTCGTTAACGACAGGTAAGATTGGCATCCATAAATTGCGTGGGGGGAGTACGTCTACGAAAGAGAGCCCAAAGTAACGATCATTCAAATTTCTTGAAAATTCATTGATGGAGGGCAGGTTAGGTCCCACCAGTTTCTCAGGAGCGCCCACGGGGTACGGATTCTTCTTCATCACGTATGGATATAAAGAACAGAAATCGTAGTAATGGAGCTTCACGCCCTCCGTAGGTGGAAAGTATAGTCTGAATGGATTTGTACGTCCTCCAAACAAGCTATCACCACATTTGAGAGGATCCAGCACCATTGAACGCTTGATCGTGTTTATTTCCTCACGGTACATCTCGTCTGTCTCCATCCGTGCATCATATTCATGCTCCCACAAGACTTTGTGAGTGAACTGTGATCCTATAAGTTGATCGCGGGTGCGGGTCCATGCAAGACAGTCGGCAGGAGATCTACCGTGGATATCTCCGGCGATTCCGCACTCAGGACGGGGGCATCCATGCCACCAGCATCCGTTAAAGGAGTACACAGTCTTCACACCAGTGACACGGTTTTCACTTAACCCATCAACCCACAAAACACGTCCATTAATCTTAATGGGTACTTCACCCGTGTTGCGGGCGTGCTTTATGTATACACCTGTCTGTTGCTGTAGGTGTATGAGCCAGTAAATAGCCTTGTGACCGTAACTGCGGGGTTTGTTTCGGTGAATAATGGCTAAGGTGTCTTTAGGCATGAAGTTATCCTTGAACACCGTAAAACATAATGACGCGATGGTGGTTGCGACTTGCAGCGGATCGCATTTGAAACGGCCTATGTACATCCTTCTAAAGGCCTGGAAACATACTCTAAGCACGCGCACATCATTCACGCAATAACGCTCACATTCATCAGCTATATTATAAGGGTTACTTTCAATAAAACTGTTGTAGTATCGATCAAAGTCTTCACGTTCATCTACACCCATACAGTCATAGTTAAAATAATGTTTGGGTGGTGGTGGGCCTACGTAGTTTAAAGTCTCGCTGGTGAGGAAAGTGTAAGGGAAGTATCCTTTGGAAACTTCATCTGCTACCCCAATCACCTTGGGTAGCTTTGCTAATTTACAAGGTGTGAATAATAAAGTGTCTTTAAATTGTACATTGCCTCTTATTTGCATCTGTATTAATTTGTTGCCTCTTTTCAATGGATCACCTGTAAATATCTCAGAGGATTCGTGTTCAAGCAACTCCTTATAAAGGAACTGCGTGTCAAACTTTGCCCCGTTATGGGCGAGAATATACACAGTCATTTTTTTGAACTTGTCGGCTAACTTGACAATATAGGACACAAATAGTTTCACAGGACTATCGTGGACATTCGTTTTAAAAACGTTTGTCCGTTTACCGCATTTGGGGCACTCGTCACATTCGATCCCCATACACTCATCACAGATGGTCTGGCTCACAAGTAAATGTGGAATTACCTCTTTGGTTTCAGCGTTCGTATATGTTTCTATATCGTAGTATACAGTTATACAAGGGTTATTTTTAGGCTTAGCATCTTTCATATAACAAACATGCTTTACTCCATCCGCCTTATACTCCACCTGGCATGTAGGACAGTGAATTTCGTCACACTTGTGCTTAAATTTCCCCCAATTATCTATTGTGTGAAACATACCACATTCACAGATTCTCATTTTCCTGCACGTGCCAGTTGATTTATGGAGCTCACAGCAGTTATTATTGAAGAATGTGCGTCTACACACATCACAGTCTCTCTCCTCAGCTTCAACTACACGGCTTTCACATTTGGTGCTTTTACACTGCTCACATACCATGTGACATTCTTTACAATGTCTCACTATATCATCCGCAAACTCGAGGCACCCCTTACACAAATCATGATGTCTCCCATATTTTCGACTTTTGTCATAACTCGCGTAAAGCCACCTTATATTACGGATGGGGAGATACGTTGTCCCCGACAATCCTAAAATAAGTAGGGGTCTTGTACGATCTCTCACACAGCTTTTAAAAACGTACACAGTCCTACGACGATCATCCAACCCAAATACAACTATACGGACATTCATTTCCTGTTCTACCATTCTCAGCTCTTCAGGCCCCATATTACAGTCAAATTCAAGTCCACAGTCTACAGCTAGTTTACGGGCACGTTCCACGACCGTAGGCAGCCAAATTTTTTGAGCCCGTGTATTTTGTACAGTAAACATGTTAGCCAAGACTACTGCTATAAAGCCGCAACCACGATCGACGTTTGTATGCCGTCTATAAATAGCTTGAGAATTGAGGTTAAGAGTATACGGTATGGCACTATGACCCGCAACACGGAATACACGATCAATATTTACCGTGAAGTTGTTCATATTGAAGGTTATACTACTTTGGGCAGCTTGCATTATACGTCCTAATATATATTCTACATCTTCAGCCGCCAAACGTCTAAATGGAACTACTACCCAATAATCATCTACATCACCGTCATCTGACCCGAATCCGAAGGACAGACTCGTCCTGACTTCACGCTCGTCGCGATTCTGAAGAGCAAACTCTACAATACGCTGTACAACCCGGCGTAGCCCGCGCTCAATTCCATTGCTATACATGGCTCTATGGTCGACCCTGACTCTATACCGATTTCTAGTCAAGGCTGGGGTGGGGGCTGCGGAGCGCACCAACTCAAACGTTATATCATCCTCAACAGAACGGGGGGCGACTGTGGCGGATGAATTAGGGGATATATTAGCGGAAGGTGCTGCTGGGGGGGCCTGTTGCGTAGGAGGTTGAGGGTTGGGGATCTATTATTATAGACTTAACAGAACGGGGGGCAACTGTGGCGGATGAATAAGGGGATATATTAGCGGGAGGTGCTGCTGGGGGGATTGTTGCGTAAGAGGTTGAGGGTTGGGGATCTATTACTGGTGCAACAGGCGCGTATTTCGGTCGCTTTATACCTGACGTGGGGTTCTCTTCATCATACCTCCGCTTTGGACGTGCTACCGGTATCGCTGGTGAGGGTTCGTTGGCAGGGGAGATCACAACTACACTGTCGTCGAGGTCATCCGTAATGTTAATGATGGGGTGCTGTACCTCATCGTCATTCACGGTTCTGTGGGAGAAGAAAACAAAATATAAGGAACAGCACTCAAAATTTGTAATATTTTGTAAATGACCCACTTAGGAGTGTGACGTGTTAGAAATGGACTCTGTAGAAAAATTCAGATTTACGAGCCCATCCACATGTATTATATCTGGACCTACAGGATGTGGTAAAACTGTGTTTATGCTTAAAATCATTAAAGAAAAGGGAGAGATGTTCTCGAAATTTGTGCATAAAGTTATATGGTGCTATTCGACGTATCAATCAGTGTTCAACGAGTACCAAGATGATATTTTGTTCCACAAAGGCGTATATGACGTTAATTCGTTAAAGGGGAATGAACATACAGTCATTGTAATTGACGATCTCATGTTGGAGATGGATAAAACGTTTGCCGAGACATTTACAGTATTCTCCCACCATCTTAACATAAGCGTGTTCTTCATCAATCAGAATCTATTTTTCAAAAATAGATACATGCGCGATGTGTCGTTAAATACACAATATCTAGTCTTATTCGCACAACGTAGAGATGTATCACAAATTGGGGTATTAGCCAATCAAATGTTCCCGAATCAGCGTAAGGAGTTTTTGGAAGTTTATAAAGAAGCTACAAGCACGCGTTACGGATATTTGCTTTGCGACCTTCATCCGCGAAACACGTTTAGGGTGCTTCTACGAACGAATATATTTCCAAACGAGCCTGAAACGGTGTATATTCCAGAATGACAAAGAGACTAAAGAAATAACGTGAATTAATAAAAATCTATCATCGACTGCCCCGGGCAATGCAGCAGATGTTTATTAAAAATATCGACGCCGACTTTTTAAAATGCATCTGTGAAATCTGTCTTAACGTTATAAATTGCAATGTATCAATGAAACCCTCTCAGAAGGCTCGCCTACGCCGTTACAAGAACATAATACGTGCAGTCGCTCGTAAAAGTCAAACTGTAGCGAAGAAAAAACGAATTATTGTACAAACAGGAGGGTCATTTCTCCCCATCTTATTTTCAGTTTTGGGTCCTTTACTGACTAGATTAATATAATGAAGAAAGTGGTAGTGATTCCCCACAAGGTGTACGCTTCACTGCAAAGGAATCCAGACACGGTTCTAGATCCCCGTAAAAGCAGACTTAAAAGAATGGAAAGCGAATTGCTAGCCCTATTAAACAGTGAAAAAACACCTGATGAGAAAAGAATCTTATACCAAGAAGCTCTGCGGAAATTTCTTCACGAGTACGAAAATTATAAGAACCCTACAGAGATTCCTGTGGTTATTAGGCACAGTACGGGGGACGATGGACATGGCGACATAGGATCTGTGCCCGACGATACAGCTGAACAACCAAAAATTAAGGGATTAGCCACACAACATATCGAACATGTATTAAAAAGCACCCTCCCACATACATTGAGGAGTAAAGGCTTAAGTCTTTATAATCTATTGAATGAGGATCCAGCCATACAATGGACCGATACAGGCGAGATCATTGTGGAAGGATCAAAGGTACAGGGATCGAATATCGTAGACATTGTCCATGATCTGGTGAGAAAGTGGGATAGGCCATCACCATCAGGATGGAAGCATATTAAAGCAAGACTACAACAAATAAATGTCCCTAAAACGTTGATAGGAAATCTGAACAGGTTAAAAGACTTGGAACATGCAACGCATGTGGCACAATTGAAGACGCCGTCACCCCCGGCGGTAACACCTTTGAAGAGGAGAAAGAAGAGGTTAAACAACGGTCAACCCTACCCGCGTGCCTCTAAAATACGCAAATGGCTAACGTATTAACTAAACGCTATTATGACATTTCTAACCCAGCCTCCTACGGCGGCGTAGATAGACTGTACAGAAGTGTTTACGGAGTAGGGAAAAAAGATGTTGAAATATTTTTGAGGGAGCAGGACGCTTATACGCTTCATAAGCCTGTGAGAAAAAGGTTTAAAACAGCCAAGAGAACGGCTTCCTCGATTGATTCTATTTGGCAAGCAGATTTAACAGACATGCAAAGATATACTGTGTATAACGATGGTTACCGCTACATTCTATTCATAATAGACGTATTCTCTAGATATCTGTGGCTAGTTCCTCTGAAAAATAAATCACCTGAAACAGTTGCTAAAGCCACCAAAACGCTAATGTCAAAAGAAAACAGGGTTCCTGGCTATTTTTGTACGGATATGGGGAAGGAATTTATAGGCCGTGCTTTTCAGAACATGTTGACAGAGTTTAATATCAGCTATTACACAACCAATTCTATACATAAGGCTTCTTTAGCTGAAAGAGTTCAGCGCACCATAAAGGAGCGCATGCACCGTTATTTTACACATAAAAACACAGATTTCTAGACATTCTGGAATCATTGGCATCATCCTACAACCGCTCACACCATCGCACGATAGGGACAACACCTAACGAAGTTTTAGAAAGAGGTACGCTCCCGAGAAGAGATGGATCACCACCACCACCACACTCGGCGCGCTTCAAAATCAATGATTATGTAAGGCTGTCGCGTTCGGGGAATAAATTCGCAAAGGGTTTTGAGCAAGGATGGACACGCGAGATTTTTAAAGTTAGGGCGATGAGACCTAAAGGTGAGATAATGATGTATTACATTGAAGATTTGAATGGGGAAGAAATCTCAGGAGGCTTTTACCGCGAGGAATTGCAGAAAGTTGCCTTTAATTTAGGAAAAAATGTGTTTAAAATTGAGAAAATTTTAGGAAGCAAAGGTTCAGAAAGAGAAAAATGTACCTGGTGAAATGGCTAGGGTACCCAGAAAGCTTCAACACCTATATAAAAGCTGATGCAATAATGAAGCTTAAATAGTATGCAACATGGCTCCTAACCATTTCTACGTCACACTCCCGTCCTCCTCGTCCCTGTCTGTACACCCTAACAACACACTAGCCAACTTTGTAACAGAACTCCACGGGCACATTGAATTGGGTCGTGATTCGTATGAGGTGGGGATATGCGAAATTCAGCTGGACACCATCTTTTTAAATATTGAACATAAAGAAACCGTTTTTACGATTCTTAGAGACATTGACGAGTGTGAAAAAGCTGGGGTAGCTATGGATGAAATTATACGTATCGCTCGGACTAAGGTTGCACGGTATTACAGTACAGAAGTAAGACTAGGACCGGGTCAATATGGTTCGGTCGAGGATGTTGTGAGAGACTTAAACGTAAGTTTAAGAAACTCAAACCTTACGAATGATTTAGTATACGAAATCGTAAACAAAGGAAACCCTGCACATACACTAATCCTAAAATCAAAGACTAACAGACGTATTAAAGACCGTAGAATGTTCCAAATTCTAACCAATGGCCGATATAGCGCAGCCTTCCAAAGAGACACATTTCACGAGACACAGCATGACTTGTCCAGATTAATGTATCAATTGAAGATGGAGAAATTGGCTGAAAGCTCTCAGTCCCCAGACATGTGCTATATTTACAGTAATATAGTGGAGCACCAGTTTGTTGGGGATACCCAGGCACGCCTGCTGCGCATTGCTCACATCCCCAACCATAGAGGAAGGAGTTTGAGTATTACATATGACAGACCCCATTATGTGAATGTCGCAACTAATTTAATAACCAATATCTCAATAAATATGAGAACGATTGAGGGCGAAAACTTCCCATTCGGTAACGGGAGCTTAACAGTGAAGCTACACTTTCGACGCACTGAGTTATAATGGATAGAAAGTTTTTCACCGTCTATCGAGGGGTGAGATACCAGCGCGGTAGTGGACTTGGATCCATTTTTTCATCCATACTACGTACGGCTGTTCCTTTGCTGAAGAGGGGTGCCAGATACCTCGGAAGGAAAGCGCTACAATCAGGTCTTAACACTGCAGAAGACATATTGGCCAGGGCTAAACCTAAAGAAGCTCTAAAAAAAACATTTAAAGCGTACACGGGACGAAATCATCAAAGATGCAAAGAGAAAAATGCGTGGTGGCGGGAAGAAGAAGAGGGCTGTCCGGAAGAAGGGGTCACGTGGTATTAAACGTAAAAGGATATCAAAAAAGAAGTGCTGTAAGCGAATGAAACCTATGGTTGACCACTTTTTTGACTGATATAAGCTAAGGACATTGATCTCATGAATCATTGTTTGTTTACTACTTGTCGAGAGAGGAGGCACTATTTCTAACTCGTCATGGCACGCTTCATCCACCCATGTAGTTCACAATGCTGTAAATCGGAGCTGTCCCTTTTTGAGCTGCCTCCAACTCAAGTTTCTATTGAGCACAGTGATTTTATTACAATTAACCCTTTAAACACAATTAGTTCCCCGAGTGCACCTATAGAATTCGTGATACCCAGCTCAGGCCCTTACTTTTTTGATCCAAGCTGTGTGCACATGTACGCTAAGCTACGTATAGCCCATTCTGATGGAACGGTCTGCGATGACAAATATGCTGTATACCCTGAAACAAACTTTTTGCACTCCATATTCAACCAGTGTGACGTATATTTAAATCAGACCAACATATCGGCAGGCACGGGGTACTATCATCTACGAGCCTATCTGGAAAATGTCCTCAACTTTTCCAAAGAAGCGAAGGCTACCTTTTTAAGTGCCGAGGGATATTATCAAACTAAAGATGAAAGTAGTATAAAGGACAAATTTAAAAATTCTAAAAAGAAAATATACGAGTGTTTTGGACGGCTGCACACAGATTTCACTTTCCAGGAGAAGTTGCTTGTCAACGGGGTGGATATGAAAATAAAGCTCACCCGCACGAGTCCTGAGATCTGCTTAAATCTGGATGCTGATCAAGAAGAGGGTGCAAACCCCGTTGTGGTTCACATTATGGACACATACCTCCGCGTACGGCGAGTGAAATTAAGTTCACCAAAACAACTAGAAATTGAGAACAATTTACTGAACGCTACAGTGAAATATCCTATTAACAGAGTACAAATCAAACTATATACGGTGCCTGCAGGGTTGGCATCGAAGCAGATAGAAAACATTGCCCTGGGAAATCTTCCTAAAAGGATATTAATCGGAATGCAGGACCATGCTTCGGTGAATGGAAAATATAAAAAGAGTGCCTTTAAATTCGAGAATTTCGGACTTAAAAATATAACTCTATACGTTAATGGCATTACTTTGGGTGGAACAATGGATACGGACTATTCATCAGACGCTGTGTTACCTCTTTGTGCCAGAGCCTATAGTAATCTGACCCATATTGCAGGTGATTGTGATGAGCTTGGTAATGGGGTAACGCAGGAAGAATTCATTGATCAATTTAACCTTTATCCGTTTGACATTACACCTGACTTATCTGCTAGCGTAAATACGCATTTAAGCCCACAGCAGAGCGGAAACATTTCAGTGAGGCTGGAATTCACCAAGCCTATAGACGCGCCTATTAGTGTACTAGTATATCTCGAATCGCAAGCCCTAATAGAAGTAGATAGATTTAGGAGCGTTATCACTGACTTTTACAGTGGATGCTAATACACTTCAGAAAGTAATGAATAGTGAACGAGTCACACGTTCCAAATTTATCGGCGTGTTTGCGAAGAATGAAACATTGAGTTTGCCAAGTACGCGAGAATGCGGTAGTCTTATTGTGAACACATGTCATCGGTAATGAAGGGATTCATTGGATCGCTGTCTATTTTAAAAATAGACAGCGCCTGTACTATTTTGATTCACTCGGTACTCAACCCTGGAGTGACCCTATTATTGTAAAATTTCTCGCTGTTACATATTCCCGAAGTTGTATGGAACCCGTTTCGTATACAAGGATATTTTAGTAATACTTGCCGAATGTACTGCGTCTCATTTCTTATGCATATGTCATGTGATAAAGAATTTATAAATTTTTTAAATTTATTTGACCCGTGTCACACTCGCCGAAACGATGAAATGGTATGCAGACAGATAAAAATCCGTTTTCCAATTGTACGTACTCGTTGTATAGTATAATGTTTTTGTTCGTGCGTGTATATTTGTAACGGTATATTCTGTAGTTTAAGATGGTTATTGTACTGATTTCTTTCATTTAATAAATTTATGAAAATATAGTCTTCTTCCCCAAAAACGATCGAAAAACACTTACATTATTTCGGTGTGACATTCATTATGCTGACTGATCAGTATATCCTCCGTATTCATGACACGAGATTCTTCAAAAGATTGTATAACACGTGTCAAATCATCATCGGACCTTAAAGGAGAATGTATATGTTTTTATTAAAAAAGAATCAATATGAACATTATTCTGAGTATACAGACAGACCCCATTATGTGAAGATATCTTTGGTTCGCTCAGCGAAACTCATTTAAGAGGTAAATCCGAATAACATTTAAAACACGCAAAAGATTGCCATAAAAATTTCGGTTTTAGCATAATGGTGAGTATCTAAATGAAGTATTTGACGAGATACTACAACCCTCCATATATATAAAATCATGTTTCTTGTAAATAAAAATAAAATTATAGACACTTACATTTCTATGGTAGTCCCTTGCGTCGGATTGTAAGGAGCGTCACTGCAAATATCTTCAACGGTTTGCGTTGGAAATAATTCATCACGGTCAATCGCGTTAAAAAGATTAATTGCAGTCAATGCTGCAGTGTCACCTTCTTCATACAAATCCGGAAAAGCGTAAAGTTCGTGGTCCATGGTGGAGGGAATGCACTGGCAGAGGGAATGATTATTCAGACGCGAAAATAGCTACTCTTACTCCCAACTGAAAAATATTTCCTTTTATATGCACAATCACCAAGCTCCGCCCCAAAAGATTAAGACCAGATGTTCGTAGTGATTGGTTGTCAGTGTAGCTGGGTGGAGCTATGATAAGTTTGTGTACCAATCGTAACACCGCTATAACGGGTCTGGACGACTAACGGCATCTTTATATTTTCTCCAATAGATTTAATGCTCGTATTACCCCTTGCTGTCTTTACCATGTCAATATTTTTCCCCCACTATTCCCGGATCATTAGTCACTAATGTAATGGAGAGGATTTTATAATAAAGAAATTATAAATATATCCATTCCTTTAATTATATTTTTAAAAAAGAAAAGAGCATTCGGTTTCCACGTTAAACTGTGGGTCTAAGGCGGAGTGAAAACCTTAACCGTTGTTACAATTCGGGGAAGAGCTAGTTGTTGTTATTACTAAAGAGAAAAATCGTGCATTAACATGTTTTGCGGTCATACTACCCCCGGATCAAATGATCCTGTTATTTTAAATCTGTACCACCCTATATATATATATATATATTCCTTTATTTATTTTAAAAGAATGAACAAAACTCTCTCTCTTTCTTTCTTTCTATATGTAATTGTTAGTACTTTCAGGTTTGCCCACCTCATGCACCTTATTTCTTTTGCTGATTATTATTTAATATAATTGTGTGTATATCTTTCAATAACAGAGATGTTATCTAAGAATATGACACCATACAAATTACGTGTAAATAAAAATATAAAACATTTTCTTCGCTTCGAGAATGTATTTCATTATAGAAGTAATATTAAGATTTGGAGTCAAGCGAGATTTACTCGAGTAGACTGGAAGAAAGGTCAACTCTCGGTCATTTCGTGGCCCAAATTCCTTCCAAAAAGGCATCAGGGTAAACGATTCGAATTGACCCAGATTCTCGGTAACCCTTTCCTCATGTGTGTGTGTGTGTGTGTGTGTGTGTGTGTGTGTGTGTGTGTGTGTGTATTTGAGAATATGTTAATGGAACGAATTCTTTTAATTGTTTAGTGATTTTTTTAATGTTTTAATTCACTTTAAGGTGAAAATCCATTTATATATATATATATATATATATATATATATATATATATATATATATAAGGAATGACAAAATTAAATAGACATGCTTATTATGATTCTTTCTATAAGGAATGACAAAATTAAATAGACAGTTAATATGACTTTCTATATATATATATATATATATATATATATATATATATATATATATATATATATATATATATATAAGGTAAGGAGAAAGTTGTTCATTTGTGTGTATTTCGTCTGAACTAATATTTTGACGATTGTACGTTCGCGTCCTACCGTACCTTTCAAAAAGGCCTCGGGCAAACACGTGTGTTTCGAGTTGACCCAGATTCTCGGTAATCCTTTCCTCGTGAAAGAAAAAAACAGCGTTTAATGATTAATTTCTTATATTGAATAATTAATTTCTTATAATAATTGATTCTCTTAAATGGAGAAAATTCATTTATTTTACATTAATAGACGTTTAGCTTCATTTGATTTAAATTAATATACGTTTGGCATTTTTTTCTGATTTTCATTCACATAATATGATATGTACAGAGGCGTGTGTGTGTTTGTGTGTGTGTTTGTGTGCACGAGTTGTTCATTCGTTTATTATATATATATATATACAAGCACAGATGGGGTGAGAAGTTTGGGGGGAATGAGGGAGGAGGGGGGACGACCGTGTGTTTCGAGTTGACCAGATTCTTGGAAATCCTTTCCTCGTGAAAGGAAAAAAACAGCGTTTAATAATTAATTTCTTATATTGAATAATTAATTTCTTATAATAATTGATTCTCTTAAAAGGAGAAAATTCATTTGTTTTACATTAATAGACGTTTAGCTTCATTTGATTTAAATTAATATACGTTTGGCATTTTTTTTCTGATTTTCATTCACATAATATGTACAGAGGCGTGTGTGTGTGTGTGTGTGTGTGTGTGCGTGCACGAGTTGTTCATTCGTTTATTATATATACAAGCACAGATGGGGTGAGAAGTTTGGGGGGGATGAGGGAGGAGGGGGGACGACCGTGTGTTTTGAATTGTCGTTTATTTCAACTTTCTTCGTAAGGTTTCTTTTCCTTTCCCACTGTTATTCGTGACTTAAATTGTGATATTAATAATAAAAATAGGAATTAAGTGATTTATTGTGTAAAGAGCGTGTGTTTAAATTATTTATTTAATAAACATAATTTCTTTTAATTGTTGGAATTAAGATTCATCTGTATTGATTAACTACCATCATATAAATATATTGTGGTATTTAAATGGATGATTAATATATGGTTTAATTTAATAAATATTGCTATCTGGCAACTCAGTCTTCGATTAATATATGAATTAATTAAATATATAGCACAAACTGGCAACTCAGCCTTCTATTGGAATTAAATACATGGCGCTATCTGGCAACTCAGCCACATGGCGGATTAGAGGTCTATAAAAGAGCGAGAGGCTGACGACGGAGTCATACAAGCTCGGCTCCTAGCCGAGCAAGGATCTCTGGTCCTTTCTCTTTCTGGCCCTTTGGGTGGTGATAAAACCCCTTCCCACCCTTAGAGGCCTCTTAGGTTAGGTATATCCCTTTGGGGGGAATAGCTTGGGTGAGAACTCGGCCTCCAAGTTGCATGCCCCTTGCAATCCCATTTTGGGGTTGGCAACAAAGGCCGGTACTCTCTCTCTCTCTGCCCCTTTGGGGGGATTTTTTTTTTTTTGCAACACCATACCCCCCTTTGCAACACCCCCATTTGCAACATTGCAACATTACGTAATAATTTGCGACATTCCTGCACTCTACCCTTTTTCGGCTATACTACTAACGTTTTTCATCCGTAAAAAATGTCTTGGAAAGTTTATCTTCAGTTATTATACGTAAAATACGTTTGGATTTCTCAACTCTTTTCTGACAGTTTACTTCTGACAATCTTTGTCCATGCACTCTTTTAAATGGTTTAAATTGCAGATCAGATTTAATAATTCTTCTTACGCTTGATTCTGATATTTCTAGTTTTTGATATTTGAGCAGGTGTCATGTGGCTACAGGTCGATCCTCTTGACTAAGGATACGTTCCTCCACTTTCTGAATATTTTCATCTACTCTAACTGATTTTGGTCGCCCACTACCAACCTTCCTTTCAATGCTTCCTGTTTCATCGATAGTTCTCAATAAGTAATCTAAACCTGATCTAGTCCATCCTTTATAATCGAATTCAGAAAGTAATTTCCTTGCACTATAACCTTTTTCAACTCTATAATGCTTTATAATTATTTTATCTTCATGTGAGAATGGCATGCATATTTAGAGGTATTCACGAAATTTTTTAAATCTAAACAAATTCTGAAAAAGAGAAAAAAAAGATATTACATAATGAGAAAAACTGAAATTTTCGCAATCTGTAGAAATAACCACATAACTCCTAAAATATTTAAAATAAAGTTATAAAATTATCACAGATTATTTATGAGCCTTTTATTTATTTAGTGTAAAAAAAATATTTGAAATCTCTATCAAATTGTGCATTTTATAGAGATTTCAAATTGGCTTAGTTTTTTTGACAGACCCTGTAAATACACTTTTTCTTTTTTTTTACCTTTTTGGTTTGCTTCCGCCCGAACTGTTCATTCTAACGAAGGTCGAGCTTTTCACTCCACCTTGACCTACAGTTTAACTGGAATCCGAACTACGCCCCACCACCAGCAGCCCAGCGTTTTAACCACTATGCCACCCAGGGTACCCATTTATCTACCAACCACTTTTTTTTGTGTGGAAGGATGAACAGCTGGGTTTTGCTGCGCGCCGGCTGCCGTCACCGGGTCTCGGTCCCGGGGCCGATGTATTCGTAGTTAGCGACGCTAACCACTACCTACACCACGGAATCAATATATATTTTACATTTCTTACATTAATGCCTGGTTTGTTTCTCTTCCTCTGTCACCTTGCTAGAAGTTCCATCATTAGGACATAAAGTGACAACCAATTCATTGCAGCCTTACATGAAAGCATGTATTGTATGGGCCTCGGTGATGTAGTGGTTACTGGTTAGCGTTGCTGACTACGAATCGGGATCGAGACCCGGTGACGGCAGGCGGCGCGCAGCAAAAACCAACTGTTCATCCTTCCATACAAAAAAAATCGGTTGGTAGATAAATGGGTACCTTGGGTAGCCTAGTGGTTAAGACGCTGGGCTGCTGGTGGGGCGTGGTTCGGATTCCACGTTAAACTGTAGGTCTAAGATAGTGACAAGCTTGACCTTCGTCAGAATGAACAATTCGGGCGGAAGCAAAACCAAGGTTGTAATTTGTTGGCTCGACAGTGAAAATATGATCCATGTAAACTAACATAACAGTACCTCTGGAAACCCATTCTTAAACGTCAATTAGGTTAATGTGAAAAATGCTCTGTATGAATTGGTCCCCAATTAACCCACCCCTAATATCTCCAGTCTAACTATAGAGTAGATTAAGTCTAGCCTTGTAGGGGTCAGCCTAGAGACTCCGGAAATGGTCCAGAGCGGGCAGATAAATTGAGGTCCACAGTAGGATTCCTCACCAAATTAGGTTAGGGCAATCTACCTTCCCCTTTGTTAAGCTATGAGTTGATGCTAGGTCTTAGACCACAATGTAGGCCTAATTTGTCTGACCCAGCTTAATTTACGGCGTTTACTTCTAACTGGGTTAAAACACAATTAATCACTTACTGAGTGTTATTAGAGAGTCCCTCTTCCTTTTTGTTTAATTGTTGAGAGCGTACTTGCTGGTGGGGATCTTTTTTTCCATTGTTTTTTCTTCTCCCGTTCCGTCTTCTCGCCCCGTTCCTCGTTTTCGTTCTCTCTTGTCCCTTTTTCGCGGGGCTTTTTCCACCAGCATCCTCTTGGGTTTTTTTCGGTTGGTTGATCGGTAATGTATATCTATTACCGACCACGCTCTTATCACACAGTATATAAATACTAGTGTGGAGAATAACTCTGGTGAGCAACCAATTGGTTTCATCCACCCAGTTATTGACATAAAAGGAATTTAATAATTGTTAGATTAACTACCTACCTACTCAGTGAACCATTTTCGTTACCTCCCAACTACCCACACATCAGTTTTCCATGTACTGGGGGCCCCGGGAGATAAAAATCTTGGTGTCATTGTCACCAATTTTATGTCTGAATGTAGACTAGCTAACAATTTGACTGTAAATGCCTGTTAATCTGATTAACAGTGACTATCCTCACCTTCTCATGGAGAAGATGTAGCATTTAATAAGAAGAGAAAATATACATCCATAGGATGAAACTGTCCATGGACTTTACCATAGGAAAAGTGAAAGTTAGAAGATGAAATTACAATTCCCCAGCATCTATTTTTTGTAGCGAAGGCTACCTAACTGTGGTGTCTACCCCACGCTATCACATTTGGCGACGAGGATGGGATTCAATTAAGCTCATGGGGTTCAATTAAGCTCATGGGATTCGATTAAGCTCATTGGATTTAATTTGGCTCATTTGACTAAATTTTGTTCATTGGATTAAATTTGGCTCATTGGATTTAATTTGGTTTATTGGGTTCAAGTGGTTGTTTGGAAAATTGGATGTAGCCTAGTGGGTCGTCCGATTTGGTTTGTTTGTGTGGGTAAGCTACCGTACTATAGCGTAGGTCCCGCCGGCCTAACTCTAAAACTAATTCCTACTCAGCCCTAACTCTGAAACTAATTCCTACTCAGCCCTAACTCTAATACAATTCACTATTCAGCCCTAACTCTAATATAATTCACTATTCAGCCCTAACTGGGGAGTAACTAGATCAAATTTAAACCTAATCTAACCTACTTCACATTATTTGGCCTAATTCGGTTTTGCTCTAGCATGTCGGTGATTGGCCATATAAGCCCCTACGAAGACTCTGGGGAGGACTTCGAAGCTTATGCCACTAGGGTGAGGTTGTTTTTCGAGGCAAATTCCATTTCTGATGCTAAGACAGTACCTACCTTTTTAACTATAATAGGCCCTAAAACGTTTGGTTTAGTTATGGACCTAGTTTCTCCTAAAGCACCGGAAACTTGCACCTATAATGAATTGGTACAGGCCCTAACCAATCACTACAAACCCCGAGTAGTTCTCATCTATGAACGTTTCAAATTTTATTCGAGGCATCAGACGGGAAATGAAAGCATTGCAGAGTTTGTTGCAGGAATAAAAAGCCATAGCCGTACGTGTAAATTTGGGGACAAATTAGACGAAATGCTAAGAGCTAGGTTTGTAGCAGTTGCTGAAGATGTTAGAGTTTTTGGCAATCACAGTAGTAAAGCCCAACACGTAAATAGCTTTAAATCTTCTAGGCCTGGCAGACCTAATAAGCCTACTAGACAGGCAAATAAAAGGTATGAGGCAAATACGACTAAGCCTACTAATTCTACTAAGCCCTCCAAGCCATGTACGGGGTGTGGAAAACACCATTGGAAGAAGGGCTGCCCTTTTAAAGAAGCAGTTTGCCGAAACTGTAGTAAAATAGGCCACATAGCTAAAGTGTGTTTTTCAAAGAAAACGAAGGGTGAAAATTCTAATTTTAACATCTCTAGTGTAAATCCTCAAAGGGGAAATACTTCGAACATTGGAGTGGAGTACCTATTTTATGAGCAACAAAGTGGGAATAATACAGGCCCATATATTGTAGAGGTAGGCCTAAATGGAATTACAGTTCCTCTAGAACTAGATACAGGTGCTGCCCGAACTGTCATGTCTGTCATGTCCAAACTGTTTTTGATAAAACTTTCAAAAATACTCCTAAACTACATGCATCTAAAACTATATTAAAGAAATATGGGGACATACAAATACCTATTTGTGGAGAAGCATCCGTCACAGTTACACTCAACCAGAAAACTTTGTCTCATCCCTTAACCCTTTTAGTGGTGGATGAGCAAGGGCCTACTCTACTAGGCCGTGATTGGATTGATGCTTTGAAAATGCCGATTGACAAAATCTTGCCAAAGGGTCAGGCAGATGTGCATACACTCTCATATCCGTCTGACATAGATTCATTGTTAAGGGAGTTTTCTTCTGTTTTTGGGCCTGAAGTAGGCAACCTAAAAGGCCATCAGGTCTGTATAGAAGTAGATCCTAATGTAACTCCGAAATTTTGTAAGGCTCGTTCAATTGCGTGCACTGCGGGAGAAGGTAGATTTAGAAATTGACAGGCTGCTAAAAGATAAAATTATCGAACCAGTCACACGCGCTAAGTGGGCTGCCCCAGTAGTTCCTGTACTAAAACCGGACAAGTCCGTGCGGTTATGTGGGGATTACCGTTTAACAGCAAATAGAGCCGTCCTTCTAGATTGCTATCCTATACCCAAGCCTGATGAATTATTTAGCTCTCTTACTGGGGGTAAATATTTCACAAAACTCGATATGTCCCAAGCCTATGCTCAACTAAGTTTAGATGAAAACTCTAAAGAACTATCATAAATACGCACCGAGGCCTATATAAGTACAATAGGCTATGCTATGGAATAGCATCGGCTCCGGGTATTTTTCAGAGGACAATGGACCAAGTTCTAGGTTACATTCCAGGGGTACTTTGCTTTCTAGATGATGTCCTCATTTCAGGTTCGTCTAAAAAAGAACCCCTAACTAGATTAACCACGGTTCTAGAAAGACTCCGGGATGCCGGACTTAAGCTAAAGAGAGAAAACTGTTCATGGGTCACTAACGAGGTTTCATATTTAGGGTTCCGCATAGATGCCTCAGGCATTCATCCAACGGTGGATAAACTAGAAGCAATAAAAAATGCACCACCTCCACAAAACATCACACAGTTACAAGCTTATTTAGGTCTCCTAAACTTTTATAGGAAATATTTGCCTAATGCAGCGACTTTCCTTGAACCCCTAAATAAGCTATTACGATCTGGGGAACAGTGGAGATGGGAGAAAACTCAAAAGGAAGCATTTGAGGCTTCCAAGGACGTACTACTAAAGTCCACGCTCCTAGTGCATTATGATCCTAAACTTCTTCTCGTAGTTTCAGCAGACAGCAGTTCTTATGGAATTGGGGCAGTGTTATCTCACCACATTGATGGTGTAGATAGGCCTATCTGTTTTGCTTCTAGAACACTAACTGAGACTGAAAGACGATATGCACAAGTGGAACGTGAAGCATTAGCCTTAGTATTTGCAGTAAAAAAATTTCATTTCTATCTATGGGGTGATGAATTTAAACTAATTACTGACCATAAGCCTCTTTTAGGTTTATTTTCACCTAATAAAAATATTCCAGTTATGGCCTCAGGCAGGATTCAACGATGGGCACTGATTCTACAAGCCTATAGATTTGACTTAGTACATCGGTCAGGTAAACTTCTAGGTACGGCTGATGCGCTAAGTAGGTTGCTCTTAGAAAATCCAAATGATTGTGTACCTATACCTACAGAATGGGTTCACTTGGTGGAGTTTTTGGAATCCACTCCAGTATCTGCGGTACAAATAGAGCAGTGGACAAAATCAAACCTTATTCTGTCTAGGGTCATCCATTTCTGCTCAGTTGGTTGGCCTACTAAGGTTGAGAGTGAATTACAGCCTTTTTATCAACGTCAGTCTGGCCTCTCCATTCAAAATGGCTGTCTCTTATGGGGCCTGAGGTGACGTGTATGTATATATATGTATATAGTCTAAAAGTCACTAAAGGGTAAATATCACTAAATCTAAGCTGAATGGCAAGAGCAAGTCATAAACGAACCAACGCGGCTGTTCGTATTGCTTTGGTCTGGCCTAGACATGTTTTTTCCTATCTGACCTAATCTTTGGTGCTGAGTATAATTAGGTGATGTTTCTAAGGTGACAAATCGGGTAGGAAGTGGTTCGTACTTAAGTATAGTTAGGGGTAATGTCTATAGCTTCTAAATTGGTAATGTAAGAGAGAGTTAGGTAGGCTGTTTGTGGGACACAGGAATAAAACGGTAGGCTTCAAGGAATACCTAATTCAACGCACCGGTAAGTGCTTTTGATTGTTTGCTAGAACCTAAGTAACCTAACTGGGGTGTCTACCCCACGCTATCACATTTGGCGACGACGATGGGATTTGGCTCATTTGGTTAAATTTTGTTCATTGGGTTAAATTTGGCTCATTGGGTTAATTTGGCTTATTGGGTTCAAGTGGTTGTTTGGAAAATTGGATGTAGCCTAGTGGGTCGTCCGATTTGGTTTGGTTGTGTGGGTAAGCTACCGTACTATAGCGTAGGTCCCGCCGCCCTAACTCTAAAACTAATTCCTACTCAGCCCTAACTCTAAAACTAATTCCTACTCAGCCCTAACTCTAAAACTAATTCCTACTCAGCCCTAACTCTAAAACTAATTCCTACTCAGCCCTAACTCTAAAACTAATTCCTACTCAGCCCTAACTCTAAAACTAATTCCTACTCAGCCCTAACTCTAAAACTAATTCCTACTCAGCCCTAACTCTAAAACTAATTCCTACTCAGCCCTAACTCTAAAACTAATTCCTACTCAGCCCTAACTCTAAAACTAATTCCTACTCAGCCCTAACTCTAAAACTAATTCCTACTCAGCCCTAACTCTAAAACTAATTCCTACTCAGCCCTAACTCTAAAACTAATTCCTACTCAGCCCTAACTCTAAAACTAATTCCTACTCAGCCCTAACTCTAAAACTAATTCCTACTCAGCCCTAACTCTAAAACTAATTCCTACTCAGCCCTAACTCTAAAACTAATTCCTACTCAGCCCTAACTCTAAAACTAATTCCTACTCAGCCCTAACTCTAAAACTAATTCCTACTCAGCCCTAACTCTAAAACTAATTCCTACTCAGCCCTAACTCTAAAACTAATTCCTACTCAGCCCTAACTCTAAAACTAATTCCTACTCAGCCCTAACTCTAAAACTAATTCTACTCAGCCCTAACTCTAAAACTAATTCACTCAGCCCTAACTCTAAAACTAATTCCTACTCAGCCCTAACTCTAAAACTAATTCTACTCAGCCCTAACTCTAATAAATTCACTATTCAGCCCTAACTGGGGAGTAACTAGACAAATTTAAACCTAACTAACCTACTTCACGTGATTTGGCCTAATTCGGTTTTGCTCTAGCATGTCGGTGATTGGCCATATAAGCCCCTACGAAGACTGGGGAGGACTTCGAAGCTTATGCCACTAGGGTGAGGTTGTTTTTCGAGGCAAATTCCATTCCGGATGCTAAGAAAGTACCTACCTTTTTAACTATAATAGGCCCTAAAACGTTTGGTTTAGTTATGGACCTAGTTTCTCCTAAAGCACCGGAAACTTGCACCTATAATGAATTGGTACAGGCCCTAACCGATCACTACAAACCCCGAGTAGTTCTCATCTATGAACGTTTCAAATTTTATTCAAGGCATCAGACGGGAAATGAAAGCATTGCAGAGTTTGTTGCAGGAATAAAAAGCCATAGCCGTACGTGTAAATTTGGGGACAAATTAGATGAAATGCTAAGAGATAGGTTTGTAATGGGTCTCAAAGAGGAGTCTACCCAGAGAGCCCTATTAGCCATACAGGACCTAACTTTTAGTCAGGCTGTAGAAATAGCTACGGCTAGAGAAGCAGCTGCTAAAGATGTTAGAGCTTTTGGCAATCATAGTAGTAAAGCCCAACACGTAAATAGCTTTAAATCTTCTAGGCCTGGCAGACCTAACGAGCCTACTAGACAGGCAAATAAAAGGTATGAGGCGAATACGACTAAGCCTACTAATTCTACTAAGCCTTCCAAGCCATGTACAGGGTGTGGAAAACACCATTGGAAGAAGATTGCCCTTTTAAAGAAGCAGTTTGCCGAAACTGTAGTAAAATAGGCCACATAGCTAAAGTGTGTTTTTCAAAGAAAACGAAGGGTGAAAATTCTAATTTTAACATTTCTAGTATAAATCCTCAAAGGGAAATACTTCGAACATTGGAGTGGAGTACCTATTTTATGAGCAGCAAAGTGGGAAAATACAGGCCCATATATTGTAGAGGTAGGCCTAAATGGAATTACAGTTCCTCTAGAATTGATACGGGTGCTGCCCGGACGTCATGTCCAAGGTAGTTTTTGATAAGATTTCAAAAACACACCTAAACTACATGCATCTAAAACGATTTTAAAAAATATGGAGACATACAAATACCTATTTGTGGAGAAGCATACGTCACAGTTACACTCAACCAGAAAACTTTGTCTCATCCCTTAACCCTTTTAGTGGTGGATGAGCAAGGGCCTACTCTACTAGGCCGTGATTGGATTGATGCTTTGAAAATGCCAATTGACAAAATCTTGCCAAGGGGTCAGGCAGATGTGCATACACTCTCATATCCATCTGACATAGACTCATTGTTAAGGGAGTTTTCTTCTATTTTTGGGCCTGAAGTAGGCAACCTAAAAGGCCATCAGGTCTGCATAGAAGTAGATCCTAATGTAACTCCGAAATTTTGTAAGGCTCGTTCAATTGCGCATGCACTGCGGGAGAAGGTAGATTTAGAAATTGACAGGCTGCTAAAAGATAAAATTATTGAACCAGTCACACACGCTAAGTGGGCTGCCCCAGTAGTTCCTGTACTAAAACCGGACAAGTCCGTGCGGTTATGTGGGGATTACCGTTTAACAGCAAATAGAGCCGTCCTTCTAGATTGCTATCCTATACCCAAGCCTGATGAATTATTTAGCTCTCTTGCTGGGGGTAAATATTTCACAAAACTCGATATGTCCCAAGCCTATGCTCAACTAAGTTTAGATGAAAACTCTAAAGAATTAACTATCATAAATACGCACCGAGGCCTATATAAGTACAATAGGCTATGCTATGGAATAGCATCGGCTCCGGGTATTTTTCAGAGGACAATGGACCAAGTTCTAGGTCACATTCCAGGGGTACTTTGCTTTCTAGATGATGTCCTCATTTCAGGTTCGTCTAAAAAAGAACACCTAACTAGATTAACCACGGTTCTAAAAAGACTCCGGGATGCCGGACTTAAGCTAAAGAGAGAAAAGTGTTCATGGGTCACTAACGAGGTTTCATATTTAGGGTTCCGCATAGATGCCTCAGGCATTCATCCAACGGTGGATAAACTAGAAGCAATAGAAAAGGCACCACCTCCACAAAACATCACACAGTTACAAGCTTATTTAGGTCTCCTAAACTTTTATAGGAAATTTTTGCCTAATGCATCGACTTTCCTTGAACCCCTAAATAAGCTATTACGATCTGGGGAACAGTGGAGATGGGAGAAAACTCAAAAGGAAGCATTTGAGGCTTCCAAGGACGTACTACTAAAGTCCACTCTCCTAGTGCATTATGATCCTAAACTTCCTCTCGTAGTTTCAGCAGACAGCAGTTCTTATGGAATTGGGGCAGTGTTATCTCACCACATTGATGGTGTAGATAGGCCTATCTGTTTTGCTTCTAGAACACTAACTGAGACGGAAAGACGATATGCACAAGTGGAACGTGAAGCATTAGCCTTAGTATTTGCAGTAAAAAAATTTCATTTCTATCTATGGGGTCATGAATTTAAACTAATTACTGACCATAAGCCTCTTTTAGGTTTATTTTCACCTAATAAAAATATTCCAGTTATGGCCTCAGGTAGGATTCAACGATGGGCACTGATTCTACAAGCCTATAAATTTGACTTAGTACATCGGTCAGGTAAACTTCTAGGTACGGCTGATGCGCTAAGTAGGTTGCCCTTAGAAAATCCAAATGATTGTGTACCTATACCTACAGAATGGGTTCACTTGGTGGAGTTTTTGGAATCCACTCCAGTATCTGCAGTACAAATAGAGCAGTGGACAAAATCAGACCCTATTCTTTCTAGGGTCATCCATTTCTGCTCAGTTGGTTGGCCTACTAAGGTTGAGAGTGAATTACAGCCTTTTTATCAGCGTCAGTCTGGCCTCTATTCAAAATGGCTGTCTCTTATGGGGCCACAGTGTGATTATTCCAAATAAAGGCAGGTCGAATTTAGTGAAGGAACTTCACGCTGAACACATGGGCGCAACAAAAATGAATGAGCTGGCGAGAGCTTATTTCTGGTGGCCTGGTTTAGATGGAGAACTCGAATCATTGGTTCGTTCCTGTCAAAGCTGCCTAGAGAACAGAGATCTCCCAAGGAAAAGTCAACTTCATCCTTGGGAATGGCCTACTATACCGTGGCATAGGATCCATGTTGACTATGCCGGTCCTATAAATAATATTTATTTCCTAGTCATTGTGGAAGCCTACTCTAAGTGGGTGTAAATTTTTCCAACCACTTCCACGACTTCGGGTGTTACTATTCGCTTACTCCGTTCAGTTTTCGCTCGATGGGGTTTACCCGTAGTCCTGGTTTCCGACAATGGTACTTGTTTTACCAGTGAGGAATTTCGTTCCTTCGTCCACCTAAATGGCATTAGACATGTCCGGTCTAGTGTTTTCCACCCGTCTACTAACGGTCTCGCGGAAAACATGGTCCGTACTTTCAAGTCGGCCTTGCGTCATTCTCGTGGGAGGAAATGCAAGTGGTGTTGGATAAATTTTTGTTTAAATATCGAATAACACCACACACCACGACGGGGGTGTCTCCCTCTAAACTTCTGATTGGCCGGGGAATTCGTTCAGTTTTCGATTTGTTACGTCCAAACGAAACGTTACAACAACGAGTTTTACGCCATCAGGAAAAACAGAAGTTGTACCACGACACTAAAGAGGGAGAGTTCTAGAAGCGAAACCTAATGATCCAGTTGTGATTCGCAACTATGGGGCTGGACCAAAATGGGTTCCTGCAACTGTGCAGGAGAGAACGGGCCCTGTTTCCTTCAAGTGCCAACTAGAAGATGGTCGTTCTATTAACGCCTCAGGACCAGATATGGGAACGTGAAGTGCAGAAGGACCAGAGTCTTCCGGAAGAGAGAACTGATCCTCTGGAAAATGGTTCAACTTGCCGCCTATCAGGTTGCACCTAATCCTACTACATCACCCCGCTCCGCAGGTCGTCTAGGTACCTCATCCCCTTGACAGACTAAACTTGTAGGGGAGGAGTGAGGTGACGTGTATGTATATAATATATATATATATATATTATATATATATATATTATATATATATATGTATAGTCTAAAAGTCACTAAAGGTAAATATCACTAAATCTAAGCTGAATGCAAGAGCAAGTCATAACGAACCAACGCGCTGTTCGTATTGCTTTGGTCTGGCCTAGACTGTTTTGTTCCTATCTAACCTAATCTTTGGTGCTGAGTATAATTAGGTGATGTTTCTAAGGTGACAATCGGGTAGGAAGTGTTCGTACTTAAGTATAGTTAGGGTAATGTCTATAGCTTCTAAATTGGTAATATAAGAGAGAGTTAGGTAGGCTGTTTGTGGGACACAGGAATAAAACGGTAGGCTTCAAGGAATACCTAATTTAACGCACCGGTAAGTGCTTTTGATTGTTTGCTAGAACCTAAGTAACCTAACTTGGGGTGTTACCCCACGCCTTTCACAGGCCACAGAGTGATAATTCCAAATGAAGGCAGGTCGAATTTAGTGAAGGAACTTCACGCTGAACACATGGGTGCAACAAAAATGAAAGGGCTAGCGAGAGCTTATTTCTGGTGGCCTGGTTTAGATGGAGAACTCGAATCATTGGTTCGTTCCTGTCAAAGCTGCCTAGAGAACAGAGATCTCCCAAGGAAAAGTCAACTTCATCCTTGGGAATGACCTACTATACCGTGGCATAGGATCCATGTCGACTATGCAGGTCCTATAAATAATATTTATTTCCTAGTCATTGTGGACGCCTACTCTAAGTGGGTGGAAATTTTTCCAAACACTTCCACGACTTCGGGTGTTACTATTCGCTTACTCTGTTCGTTTTTCGCTCGATGGGGTTTACCCGTAGTCCTGGTTTCCGACAATGGTACTTGTTTTAACAGTGAGGAATTTCGTTCTTTTGTCCACCTAAATGGCATTAGACATGTCCGGTCTAGTGTTTTTCACCCGTCTACTAACGGTCTCGCGGAAAACATGGTCCGTACTTTCAAGTCGGCCTGCGTCATTCTCGTGGGGAGGAAATGCAAGTGGTGGTGGATAATTTTTGTTAAATATCGAATAACACCTCACACACGACGGGGGTCTCCCTCTAAACTTATGATTGGCCGGGGAATTCGTTCAGTTTTCGATTTGTTACATCCAAACGAAACGTTACAACAACGAGTTTTACGCCATCAGGAAAAACAGAAGCTGTATCACGACACTAAAAGAGGGAGAGTTATAGAAGCGCAACCTAATGATCCAGTTATGATTCGCAACTACGGGGCTGGACCAAAATGGGTTCCTGCAACTGTGCAGGAGAGAACGGGCCTTGTTTCCTTCAAGTGCCAACTAGAAGATGGTCGTTCTATTAAACGCCATGAGGATCAGATATGGGAAAGTGAATTGCAGAAGGACCAGAGTCTTCCGGAAGAGAGAACTGATCCTCCGGAAAATGGTTGAACTCGCCCGCCTATGCAGGTTGCACCTAATCCTACTCCATCAACCCCGCTCCGCAGGTCGTCTAGGGTCCCTCATCCCCCTGACAGACTAAACTTGTAGGGGAGGAGTGAGGTGACGTGTGTGTGTGTAATATATATATATGATACACACAGACAGTGCATGGAACAAGGAACTCTTCTGGGATAATTAAATCCACTATAGTCCGAATAAGTAATGGTAAATGACAAATACCATAGTTTTCCTTTTTCATGATGCTAGCCCGACGTGGGCAACGGGTCACTCGCAAAGAGGTCCCATAAATATAGCTTCCCTCACCAGCTATCTGCAAAGCAGACAGGATCCAGCTTTGGGACATGGATCTAGGGTTTAAAAAAAAATATATATATATATATATATAGTCTTAAAGTCACTAAAGGAGAAATATCATTAAATCTAAGCTGAATGGCAACAGCGAGGCATAAACGAACCAACGCGGATGTTCGTATTGTTTTGGGCTAGCCTAGAGATGTTTTTTCCTATCTGACCTATTCGTTGGTGCTGAGTGTAATTAGGTGGTGTTTCTAAGGTGACAAATGGGGTAGGAAGTTGTCCGTACTTAAGTATAGTTAAGGGTAATGTCTATAGCTTCTAAATTGGTAATGTAAGAGAGTTAGCTAGGCTGTTTGTGTGACACAGGAATCTAATGGTAGGCTCCCAAAGAAATATCTATTTCAACGCACCGGTAAGTGCCTTTGATTGTTTGCTAGAACCTAAGTAACCTAACTGGGGTGTCTACCCCACACTTAATATCTCCAGTCTAACTATGGAGTAGATTAAGTCTAGCCTTGTAGGGGTCAGCCTAAAGATTCCGGAAATGGTCCAGAGCGGGCAGATAAATTGAGGTCCACAGTAGGATTCCTCACCAAATTAGGTTCGGGCAATCTACCTTCCCCTTTGTTAAGCTATGAATGAGTTGATGCTAGGTCTTAGACCACAATGTAGGCCTAATTTGTCTGACCCAGCTTAATTTACGGCGTTTACTTCTAACTGGGTTAAAACACAATTAGTCACTTACTGAGTGTTATTAGAGAGTCCCTCTTCCTTTCTGTCTAATTGTTGAGAGCGTACTTGCTGGTGGGGATCTTTTTTTCCGTTGTTTTTTCTTCTCCCGTTCCGTCTTCTCGCCCCGTTCCTCGTTTTCGTTCTCTCTTGTCCCTTTTTCGCGGGGCTTTTTCCACCAGCATCCTCTTGTTTTTTTTTTTCGGTTGGTTGATCGGTAACGTATATCTATTACCGACCACGCTCTTGTCACACAGTATATAAATACTAGTGAGGAGAATAACTCTGGTGAGCAACCAATTGGTTTCATCCACCCAGTTATTGACAGTTAATTAGGCTCTTTAGATTAATTTTAAAGTTTTTTCTTCTTTTTGCAGGATGCACGGAAGTGGTTTCAGGAGGAAGAGATTTGTTAATTTTTCATTTCATTGCAGTTCGAAGATAGAAATTTTGAGTTACGTTTGATGCTGTAATTCTGGTACAGTGGTGCTCATGATTTTTTGTTTTTGTTTATATAACTTTGTTGATTTTTTTTAGAAGCTTTTAATTATTTTTGAGATCATATTGATAGCTATTTCATATAAATGTTATTTCAGTAATTTCAGCGCGTTCCCTTTGTCTTGGTCTGTTTATTAGGTGCAGTGAAATGGATTGTTACTTTTGCTCTACTTTACCGGATAGAATCGAAAGCTTTTCGTCTCATCAATTCCCCACCGCTTACTAACTGTCTTCAATCCCTTTCTCCTCGCCTTAATGTTGCCTCATTCTCTTTACTGTCGTTGTTATAATGGACACTGCTCTTCTGGACACTAACTGTATGTCGTCTCCTTTAAGGAGAGTACGCAGTACCCGACTTTTGACACATTTTCATTCTTTTTCAGTCCAGCTCTCTAAGGCGAGGGTTAATTGGTATTGGCAATCTTTCATTTGCTCCACCTGTCAATTCTGGAACAATCTTCAATCCATCTTTTTCCCCTGTCTATGATCTTCAATCTTTCAAACACAGAGTGTCTTTGCACCTTCATTTTGGCTCTCTTCTTCTGTGGGATTTGGGGGCGTTTTGCCCTTGGCCCCCTCCTTCTTGCATTAAAAAAGTTAGCGTTCAAGGCATAAGGTTTTGATAAGCCATGAGAGTGAATTATTTAAGATAGTATCTTTGAAAATGTTTTTATTTTTGACTGATGAGTTGTCTAAATACAAGTTTTGTAAAAACTATTGAATACGGAGCTGTTTGTATTAATTACAATATATTTTTTAATGTTGCATTTTTTATCATATTTTTTGAAGAATGTTTGTATAGTCTTTCAAGCATACAGGAATACACACACACACACACACATAGGATGTCCCATAAGTCTGGAACCATAGGGCAAAATGATAAAAACGGCTTTTATTCACGGAACGTGTTCAATGTGTCTACCATTATTATTGATACACGAATGCAGACGAGATACCCAGTCAGCAAGCACACGGCGAATGGTATCAGGAGTGATGGTGTTACACGCGACGATGATGTGCTCCCGCAAATGTGCAACACTGAAGTTTCTTTGCGTAGACCAACGCGCGGTCCGGATGCAATCTGTTAAATTCCTCAGCGACCTCCCTCCGACTCCGATTTCCTACGAGCAGAATTACCTGGATGCGTTCTTCCTTACTCAAAGACATCATGGGCACTTGCATAAACGTAAAAACATGAATTACTTATTTTACCCTATGGTTCCAGACTTATGGGACACCGTGTGTGTGTATTTTTTTTTTTTTAAATGAAGCTGGTATAAGAATATGTTTTGGGATCTTGTATAGATAGATAAACAGATCTTAAAAGTGATATTGTTTTTAATAATGACAAGTGTTAAATCCCCTATTTGTGAGAACTGCACATTTTTTAACATTTTCGACCGAACCGTTGAAAAAAATATGGTTTCATTTTCCGCAGCTTTTCTCTCAATTTGATGGCTTCCTATTATTTCACATCGAAGAATGTGATTGCTTTGATTCATGTACACATTCAATATATGTAAAGAATGTTCGTTATTAAGTAATATTTTGTAGATTAATTTAATTTATACAGGGTGAGCGAAAAGTCTGTGCACCCGCAAAAAGTGTAGTGAACCTGTGCCTGCACTAGGGTGTTTCACATTTCAACTTCTAAAAACTCATGGAGCGTAGTTCTATTTTGTGAGAAATACTGCCTTGATCATAAATATAGCAAAAAAAAAATTAGATTGGCAATTATTTCGGGTCCCCGCACCCCCCCTCAAAGACGGACCCTCCTTTTGTACTGCAAATCCCCTACTTTTCATCATGAAAATCAGTGGCGGCTCGTCGGCAGGCACTGCGGAACTGCAGTACCCCTAAATTTTTTATTTACAATTGAAATAATCAAGAACAATATAAGGATGAGCTCACTGAATAACTTTTTCAATAACTTTTGAAACTTTTATTCATTGCTCAATGCTCATCCTTTTAATTCAGTAATTATTTCAACCCATTCTTAGAGACAGCACCCCTAGAATTTTTAGTCACGAGCCGCCACTGATGAAAATGCATGTAACTCCCACATTTCTAATCCGATCTTTATAAATTTGGTATCAAATTGTAGAGGAAATCAAAACGCATCTAAACAATACTTAATAATGTGGTTTGGTGACTGTTTGGGCAGTTTCATTCAAGCAGTTTTATTTTTTTCCTGATTTCCTTACATGATTTTTTCATAAAACTGATTTTATCGCAGGTAAATTAACTGACATCCTTTAACCGCTGCAAATAAATGTAGTAAGTCAATTTGGGCGTGACCGTCACCCATAGAGCATCATCCCAGATCAGCTCTGCGGCGATGGGCTTTGAACCGATAAGTTAAGTGGAAGCAATAGCATTCATTCTCTCAACTAATCACTTCAAAGTGGGAACAACCTTGCTGATGCGGCAGGGAAAAATTCGATCCAGTACGGTAGTTTGGATAACAACTGGCCCAAGAACAAGAGTAACATGCATAAACACAGTAGGTTTCAGTTGCACTACCAAACCTCCCATCGGTTTTTTTTTTTTTTTGCAAAAATTTGAAACAAAAGTTACATGTGAAAATAAAAAAAAACACCACACTACATTAATTTTATCCTTAATTTTCTCTTACTACAGATCAGTTTACTCAAAGTTTCTTTCTTGAATTCTGGTAGCACATTTCTGTTTCTTTCAATAACTTGTAGTAGTTCCTGAAATTCATCCTCTTCTTTGCAGTTTCCAAAATAGACTTACAAGTTTGACACCTCTTTCGGCTGTATCATTAACTACTCTCGCTAAAGTTAAAATTTTCTTCATTCTTTGATAGTCGCAGTCACTCTCCCATGACATGGAGACTTCTTTTAGCCATTCTCCATATGAATTCAGCTCCTTGAAAATATACCAAGATTTTGGCCTAATAAGATGCTGAATTCTTGTGCCTTGTTTCAGGTGGGGGAAGACTGGATGCCCTTTGTTAAATTTTTCTGGCGGGTCGTAACGTAGAAGTTTTAGCCATTTTCCGTTTTTCAACATGTGATAAATAGCCGAATTGAGCAAGGACAGACAGTTCCTCCGTCAAGTACCAATAATGTCCATTTAATACTTTCAAAAGCTGCTTCAGCAGTATGAATATCGATCTGCTTGTACCTGACTAGTTCATTATAAAATGTAAGGTCGTTAACAGGTGCATTTTCTGCACTTGGGCAAGAGAGCCAGTATTTGCTATAAACAAGGGTCGTAAATAAGCATATTCTACGAAGCTTTTCATTCACCGAGTCTTCGAACCCGACTTGATCCGAAAATGTGTACATTTTATTGGTGTATATGATAGCTGACATCCAGCGGGCATGATAGAATGCTCCAGGTCGGATCCAATGAACACCCCACTGCGGAAACTCGCCAAGGGGCATCAGAGTGGTTTCTGCAACCTCTCTATAATCATCTCTAGGAAAAGCTTTATCATCTTTGATTATATCTTTCATAAAATTTATTGAAATATCTTTCAATTCACGAAGATATCATTCTTTGATTACGAGTTTCTTATATAGGAGATTGGTATTAATCTTATTCCACATATTTTCTTTGAAGTTCTTAGTTTTCATTTTCCGGAGAAATGGTCTTTCCAAATATTTTGGTAAAGACTGCGAACAAAAATCTTTCAGCCATATGGTGGCGGCAGGCAGTGGCGGTCCTAGCTTACATGACGCCCTGGGCGAACCTCACCTTCAGCGCCCCCCCACCCCTGTTCGCCAACACACACACATTCGAATCCCCCCAAAATAAAGGACAGACATAACTCTTTCACAAAATAACTTTTTATTGGACTAATTGTTGGAACTTCAGAACCAAAACAAAGACTCAAATTTCTGAATTTTACAAATCCTTCATCACGTAAATAGAATAACTCACTTAAGAGAATGTAATTATGATACTATGAACAGGAAAAATACAAATTAAATTGCACAACTGCCATAAATAAACTAGAGAATCAAATTTCTAAATTGTACAAATGCTCTATCACATAAATAGAATAAGACACTTAAGAGAGGGTAATTATTATGCTACACTTTGAACAAGAAACAAAATAAATTGCACCACAGCACAACTGCCATCTAAAGCCTGACTCTTCTTACCTTCCTTGATGCAAAGTCATTGATCTTTTATTATTTATTTTATTTTTTTTTTTTATTTATTTCTTTATTTATTTATTCTTATTTTTATTTTTATTTTTTTTGCAGGCGCTCATGCCGCCCCTCCACAAATGCCGCCCTGTGCGGCTGCCCATATTGTCCATATGAGGAACCGCCACTGGCGGCAGGCTAGCCAGAGTGACTTTTTGTTCAGAAGATCTTCTAACATCTTGCAGGAGTAGGCTGACCATATTTCCTCGAGACAAAAACGGGACATTGGGATGGCAAAAAAGGGACGGGGGTTATGTAATATTCTGTATTCATGAAAAAGTAAGTACATAAACATATTGAGCTTACAATTATTCTTCAGTGACAGAACCCATAAAAAAACGGTACTGTCCCGTTCAAAACGGTACGTATGGTCAGCCTATGCAGGAGCCTCTTATCCTCCCAGAATTTGAGGCGATTGTATCAAATACCATCCCATAGATGTTTTTCTCCAATTTCCAGTCTTTAATGGAGTTAAAAACTGCAGATGCTTGAGTTGATCCAGTAGAGTCAGTTGTCAGTTGTTTTTAGGCGTAGATAATAACTTTTCCGAATTATCACCTGATATCGGAATCGCTAGTCTATCATGCTTTCCACCCGAAACATTTGGAAAGAGTTTGCTGTCCCAATGGATTAAACAATATACAGGTGGAACAAAATCAGCTTTGATGGGCTCAAATGTTATTTTCCTTAACTTTCTTGCAGCTCCGAGGGATGTGCTTCGTGATACTGCCATCTGATCTATATTTTTTCCGCATTCAGCTGCCACCACAGAAGCAAAAGCGGTTCGCTGTCCATGCGTTAGTTTCAAGCGATCAGCTGTGTTAGACACCACTTCTGATTGGAATGTTAACTATTCCTGAAGGTTCAGCCTTTGTGATAAATTCGTCAACGTCGGTTGATTCAGTACTGGAACTTTCTGATGTGTTGACCATAGATGTTTTTGTTTCAAAGATTGTCTCTCCAATTCTTTCTCTGGATTGCATTCTCTGTTTTCCTCACAAACTTAGCAGTATAGATTTTATCTTTTGAGCCTAGACAATATTTTCGAGGACCTCTTTGATCTTCCAAAAACTTTATATCTGCCACTTTATCTATCGTTGATCTCATTCTGTCCTTCTGAATAATTCCTACTGCATCTTGGCTTGCTATGTCAAAAAGCTTATCTATGCAGTCCAAAGTTCTTTCTTCCTTTATTCTTCGAGATATATTCATGCTGTTTTATGAGATCAAGCAACATCTTTCTTAGAGTGCTATGCTTGACAAGTCTTTTGCAGGAATTGTAGCCATGTCCCATACAGTCTTTACTTTCTTCAAAACTGCCAAAATGTTTTCTTCCTTTGATACGTTAGCAGTATTCATTTGAGCTCTTCTCAAAAAATAATGCTTAATAACATCTCCATTTGTTGGGAGCATACACCTCTCCGAAGCAATATCAACATTATTTAACATGACCAATATAGAGTCATATGAACTTGGATCTTTTCTTAGAACAGGCCTATGCTTAGACATATTACACTATTTTCTAGTGTCATAAAGAAAGTCTGAAAAAAATATCAAAATATTAGCTGTCTGTGAATTAAGTTGTACACAGCAAAGAACAAAAGAAAAGGTAGCAGAAAATGAAAATAGAATTACTTGTGGCGAGTGCACTACCAGTTGATTATGTATGCTTGTCTGCTCTCATAAATCAAAACTTAAAATGAGCACCACACAAACACCAACCAACGAACGACAGCTGCATTCCTCAAAATCGTAGTTACTGCATACTTCAAAAGATGGCACTACACAAGTATTAATGACTACTAGCAGACAAGTATACAGAACCAACTGGTAACTAGTGCACTCGCTACACTTGAATAAATATAACAAAGTAGAATTACTTGAATAAAACTGCCTAAACATTCACTAAACCACACTAAGTATTGTTTAGATGCGGAGTGATCTCCTCTACAATTTGATACCAAATTTATAAAGATCGGATTAGAAATGGAGTTACAAGCATTTTTATGATGAAAAGTAGGGGATTTGCAGTACAAAGGGAGGGTCCGTCTTTGAGAGTGGGTGCGGGGACCCAAAATAATTACTTATCTAATTTTTTTTGCTATTTATGATCAATGCAGTATTTCTCACAATATAAGAACTACGCTCCATGATTTTTTTTAAAAAAAAGTTGAAATGTGAAACATTCTTACCTGCACTTTGTTGGAAGTGGACAGGTGCACAGGGACTTTTCGCTCACCCTGTATTTTGCTGACACGTTTCTAGTTTTTCTATATTTAATTAAGGAAGCCCATTTTGTTATGATGCTTAATTATATTTATTATCAAGTTTTTTTTTTAGAGTTTTCCACATATATGTTGTATAGTGTATACAGTACGATATTTTTATTTTACAATACAGTAATAAAGGTAGGAAATGTGTAAACTAAACTATGATATATACATACACTACTCATAAGACTTCAGCCAATTTATTTAATAAGAAATTTATTTGTGGAATTTTTAAAATGAGAATCCTGAAATTATTTAGAAGTACTGCTTTTATTTACTGTAGATAGTGAATGGTAGCCATATTATATTAAGTTTTATATATTAAAGTTAGTATTTATTGATTTAGTTGGCCTGTCTGCATTCAATAATCCTTCTGCTTAATGATACCATAGGTTTTATTTTATCGAATATTTTCTAACCCTGTTCATTTTTTTTTTTTCAGCCGCACTATTGGTAGGCTTTTAATTTGCAGAGTCGACAAAAGTAAATAGACACCATGATGATTGTCAAGAACAAATGGCAAAGGTCATCACTGGAATGCCGGCACGTGTCATCTTTATATAATGCAAAGGGGACAGCAACACACGACTAAATATGTTGATTGAATAAACCTATTGCTATTTATTGACTTATGAAATAAAAAACTATGGAAAAACCGAAGGTGACTATTTATTTTTGTCAACCCTCTGTAAATACTGTACATTGAAATTGCAGATTTAAGAAGCGTGCGCGCGCACGCGATTATTAGTTATATGAGCGTGTGGTGCCTTAATATGTTTATTAAATTATATTCAAGAGGTCAATACGAAGTTTAAATACTAAATTTGCTTGTTATTCACACGAGAATATTTTGTGTGTGTGTGTGTGTGTGTGTGTGTGTGTGTGTGTGTGTGTGTGTGAGTGATCCAAGTTGATATAATTGTCTAAAATTGTTCATTTTTAAGAAAAATTATTTCTTTATTCATTTTGTGATTGTAGGAGCGTTATGTTAAAGCTTATAATAAAAAATACTCTAATTCCGTTTCTCTTTCCAGAACCTGGTATTGTTTTCCATTACAATGGTAGTTGTTGTTGTTTAGTCGATCAGCCCACCCTGATCGAGCAAGCCGGCGGCATGCAGGTAACCGATCGCCCTCTCCGGAGTGGAGCAGTAATATGTGAAGATCATAAACTTTCTCTGGCTGAACTTGTGTAAAAAGGTGTCTATGAGGAGTTGCAACATGGACAGTAAGATGCAAAGGGAGAGTTACGGGAAGTTCGCTGAAGAAATTAATACATACCTACATAAGAAACCTTTTCCCGTTCTCTCTGAGGTGGGCACGACGCTTGAACTCTGGATTGAAAACGTGCAATCATGTCACAAGGGTGCATAGGGATCATTACCTGAAATAAAGTACTACCCTAACCTCGGCGTATCCCAACTACGCTTTTCCAAGTTTTCACACGTACGCATTCGCTACTGTAACCATTTTATTATTCTGAACCAAATAAATTTGGAGGCCATACTGGATGACGCTTGTCTGTCCGTCGGTTTCTTCGTCACACTTTTATAGCCCGGACACAAACTTTTGAACCACTCAACAAATTTATGAATCATCACAAGACGATGTGTCATGAACAAGAATCGGGTCCTTGCATTAAAGGTCAAATGGAGTTTTTTCGTGTCCGTGCCATAACTTTTGAACTGCTCAACATAAATTGATAAAACTTCGTACAAATAGTACCGTCACAAGACTGTGTTGCGAGCAAGAATGAGGTCTTTACATCAAAGGTGTAAAGGTCACAAATGTAGGCGGGGACATCTATGTCGTTCCGATATAGTTTGGTAAAATTCCAGAATTCAGACGTAGTTCGGAGATAGTCCATAATTACTAACCTAACGAACGTAACCTAGCTTAACCTAACCAGCCTAACTTACTAAACTCATTATATTACTAAACTATATGAACCTCGTCTTTGAATTGTGTCTGGATTCTGGAATTTCGACCATACTGTTAGTTATTATTATTATCCATTTTCTCCACTTGACCATAGCATTCTCTCTATGCTCATCTCCATCAACTACTACTACATCGTAACTATGCTCATTTCTAGGGTTGCAAAGGGATGGAATCTTTCCATGGAAAATTTTTGGGATTTTAAATTTTAGGTAATTTTTAAGGTTTATTAGATAGTTTTTGGCAGTAAACAGTTTCCATCCAAAAAAGGAGTTCTGGCTTCTTAATTGCTTTACTAAATTTCAGTTTGTTAGGAATATACCAGGTAAAAATATGAATTTGAAATCAGCATACAAGAAATTCAAGTTTTAATATTCACTAATTGGTAAGATTTTTTACCAGTTTCCATTTCGGCATTCTGGGAATTTCTTGTGAAGTAATTGGATGTTAAAAAAAATTTCAAGGAGTGAGGATTCGCATTTCAACATCAACTACACGATACTGCCAGTATCGTACCGAAGCGAATCATTTGCTAACAACTGCATTTTGAATTGCTTTTCTGCATTATTCTGCACTTTTCTCAAACAAATTACACAGAGTACCCTGATTCATAAATATGCAGATGTTCGTTTTATGAAAATGAGAGTTTTCAAAAACTTGAGCGTCCACTTTTCAAGCCACGTAACATGTCCGTTTCATAATGGGATTGAACTCAGAATGGTCCCCTGAGGTTTTTTTTATGATGCACACAGGGCTGTGGAGTCGGAGTCGTGGAGTCGGTCAATTTTGAGTGGAGTCGGAAGTGCATAGTTGGATGGAGTCAGAGTCTGTGCAAATCCTTCAACTATAACCATAGCAGCCTAGGCCTAGCTCAATTTTATGAATAAAATAGATTTTTAACCTAATGTTTTAATATACAATATATATAAATATAGTTGCTTATAATTAATTAATTAACATAATTAATAATAAGGAAATTTAAAAATTTTGTACTAGCAACCCTAAATCTTTTTCAGATTTTTAGATTTCAATTTGATAAGTAATGATTTTCTCACTGCTGATGGAAAATATTACGTACGTCAGTGCCAAAAGGACACTGATGATCAGGAAAAAATGTGATGCCAAAATTAGTGCCTTCTCAGGTGAAGGATCCAATGCTCCAACAAGAGCATGAAATCTAAAACGCCACCTTCAACGGCATCATCCAAAGGATTACAAAATTGTGAATGAAAAGGATGATGAAAGAAAGGAGGAGGCTGATGACAATTCAAGCACAAGTTCTCGTCAAACTACTGTCACAAAATATTTTATGAGTGAAAAAGTCAGTGACCATGACAGCAGACAAATTTAAAGCATGCATAATTGAAATGGTTGTAAAGAATTCTCTCCCTCTAACATTTTTTTCAACCCCGGCTTTTGCTAATCTGAATAGGGAAATGGCAAATATACTTGGCATTTCATTAGAACGTGGCAACATTCGTAATATGATAATGGAAGAATCGCAAAAGCAGAAGCATGCACTAAAAGAATGTCTTCGAGGACGAATCCTGTTCTTAAAGATGGATTCCTGTACTCGCCATAGAGTAAACTATTTTGCAATTAATATTCGCTTTATCGATAAAAAAGTAGTAGTCACGCGGACATTAGCAGTAAGAGATACTAAAGCACAGCATACCAGTGATTATCTTGAAAAACTAACATCAGAAAGGACCAGGTATTGTCAATTGTAACTGACAATGCTTCCAACATGGTGAAAACACTTGAAAAATTTAACAAAAAAGAAGTTGTGGAAGATTCAGAAGACAATGATGATTATGTTGATGATTATTCTGAAGATAATGAACAAGTAATGGTGGTTGATGATCATGATAGTCACGATACATTAGATTCATTTGTGGATACTGCAGCAAGAATATCCAAAATCCATCATATGCGCTGCAGTTGGCAATACGCGATGGCTTGAAAGGACAACATGCAGCTAATCTCATTGGAAGAATACGAAAAGTTGCTGTGGCAGCTAGAACGCCAAAACGACTATTTTGAAGCGACGAGCTGGCAAAGGAGCAATTTTGGACCAAGCGACTCGGTGGGGCAGCACATACATGATGATTCAACGGATTCTTGAAATAAAACCTTTCCTTAGCGACATGGCCTCCCCGGATGTCATCATGACTGATGCTCAGTGGGATCAGGTAAAACAACTCGAGGGCTTACTTCGCCATCCTTATAACGTGACAAAAAAACTGTAATCAGATGATTTGACTCCTGGCTTATTCTATAAGGAGTGGAAGACGCTTATTTTCCGTCTGTCTCAAACTGGTGGCATACTAGCCGATGGTATAAGGAATTCGATGATACAGAGAGAAAAGCTTCTGCTAGACAATGATATTCTTTTGGCTGCTATATATGTTGATGCCATGTACAGAGTGACATTAACAGAAGCGCAGCAAATCAGAGCCAAAGCTCCCTTATGTGATGTAGCCATACATATTAAAGGTCTACGAGATCATGGTCATGATGAATCCGAGGCAGTAGTTGGGCCACTTCATGGCAGCCATACGATTTCGTCGTCGTTATCAAATTCAGGCTCTGATGAAGAATTAGATTTTGAAAAACATCTGGACAGGCAAGAACGATCAAAGCGAAGGCGATTGGAATTGGAACAGGAGGAACACCCCCAGAGTGCATTGGATAAATTCAAAATCAATTTCTATAAATCATTGGAGGAGGTGGAAAAGATTGATCGTTCATCAATGATGACTGTGAAAGAAACAATTGCTAAATACCCCAAAATAGTCCAAGAAGCCCTTAAAATCATCCGCTCTGACTTAAGAGCATCACTGAAAGATGATTTAATGGAAGCGATCCTTTTTTTAATAACAAATTCAATTTAGGTTAGTACATTTTGTTACGGATGTTTATAATAATACAAAAACATCTTATTAATTTGCTAAACCAATAATAATCTTATTTTGTTTAAGCTTCAATCAGTTTGTATTTTGGGATTTATTGTAATTTTTTAATAGAGAGAAAAAAAGCCATTAAGGCATAGTTACAGCCACTAAGTAACCTAATGAGTCATGTGGTAGTGACGAAATGCCTTGTTTATGAATCTCCATTGGCCTAATAAAGCTAATCGTAATCAATTTGGCCTTAGCATTCCATCGGAGTTGGAGTCGTAATTATACAAGTCGGAATGTTAAAATTTTTGGAGTCGGAGTCGGCAAATTTTATCACCGACTCCACAGCCCTGGATACACACAGACCGTGCATGGAACAAGGAACTCTTCTGGGAAATTAAATCAACTATAGTTCGAATAAGTAATGATAAATGACAAATACTATAGTTTCTTTTTCATGATGTTAGCCCAACGTGGGCAACGAGTCACTCGCAAACAGGCCCCAAAATATAGCTTCCCTCACCAGCTATCTGCCAAGCAGAGGAGTTCCTTGTTCCATGCACGGTCTGCAGTCTGGAGAAAGATCTGGGCCTTTCAAGGCTCCTCCTCTATGCTGCCACGAAAGTCTTAGTTAAAATGGCATTCCATAATCTGACCCGGCAGTAGTCTGCAACATGCTTTATCTTGCACTTTGCTACTGTCAACAGCATTCGAAACTACACTGAACCCTTTGTTTATAGAATGGCTGAAGCTGAGCTCTCGTATATATCTTTTCACTCTGACAATGGGGAAGTTTAACTCTCTTTTCACTCTGCCTGAGTTGTTAGACTCTCTACATCATTCTGGCTCCTCCTCCCTGGACAGGATGGTATCCATTATTCCTTTTTGGAACACCCAAGTTGTTCTCGTAAGCTTCAGCTTCTACGTTTCTATAACTCACTTTGGCTTACTGACTGCTTCCCTACTCAGTGGAAGTCAGCTCTGATTCTCCCCTTTCTCAAGCCTGGAAAGCTTCCAACTGGTGTTCAGTAGTAGGTCGGACAGGAGGAAGAGGTGGCGGCGTGGTCACCTTCACAGTTGGCACAGCGGACAGGATTGGAGCAGTCGAAACCATGCGTCGCACGCATGGTTTCGACTGCTCCAATCCAATCCTGTCCATTCCTCCGACGCGTCGGAGACGAGCAATTAACAAATATCAGGGGAACTTCAACACGTCTTATTGATGTGTCTGAATCTCTGGCACGTAAAACACCGACGTGGTCTAGGGACCGCCGGAAATCGGAGATAACCGGCCCTAATTTTCTCAGGCAACCGGGAACTGGCGAAAGTCAGGATTAGTAAGGGGAATGAAACCCTTGCCCCTTGGACCATATGGGAAGGGCGGTAAACACGGGTCACCTTCTGAGAAGAGAGGCCGATGAGAGGATCCGACTCAGAGTATTCCAAAACACAGGAGGGGGGGGGGCATGAACTACACCCGTACAAGTGTTAAAGGTCGAGTTGGGGAGGCAGTCCAGGGGAGCAGAAGCCAGGGTCGAGAAGGACGAAACCTGGTACTGGGCCTTGGAGGAGACCTCATTCTGGGGCCGCATCTGTCGGGGATCGCCACAAACGGGAAGTGTAGTCATCATAGACCTCAAAAACGTCCCGCTGTGAGACGGGAGGAGAGGCAGAAGAGCGGAGAACCAGAAACCGAGGGTAGTCAGGGTCAGAGCTGTCAGCCCCTACGAAGAGGTCAAGAGACTTGTGGGAACAAGGCATACAAGAAATCTTAAAACGAAAACGCGAGTTTTCCACAACCAGAGGAGGGACGGACGACCCCCCTCAAGACGCAGTCTTTCAGTGTTAGAGGACTCGAGGGCCTGGTCGCCCACCACCCGAGTGCTAGAAGAAGAGCTAATTGTATCCATAAGCATAGAAAAGAAAATGACCCAGGGAGTGCGAGAAACTGCCTACTGGTAAGAAAGGGAGGGCCCAAGCGCAAACTGCAGGGGGCGGGGTACCTTATTCCCAGGGGGCACACCATCGGTTTAAAAACGTGGCCTCTTCATTCGAAAGTTTGCCCCCAATGGCGCAGACCCCTTCCCCGCAATCCCACCAACCCAACATGGTGACGCCCGAAAGACGCCACCTCTAGAGACCCATACTGGGAGCCAAAAACCTCGGTGGCTCTTAGTCCAGTTCCTCCAGAAGCCTGTGGAGCATGGGCGACCCGCCAACTGGGTCAAAACACGCAAGCCCCCTCACCATGGCAGGGTAGCCACCCTGCGGGGGAGGGAGTCTTACAGCTGGAATTCAAACATAACATTACTTAAGAAGAATGAGGTAACCATTTATGAAGCAAAATGTAGCAATGTAAACTCCTCATCAATGTGGGAAATTAAATGATACACTACATAATATATTACAAAGCTTACTTTTTTTTTAGAATTTTTGTTGTGCATGAACTGGGTCACAATTCTTCATTTAGGCAAATTTATTTAAAATTTTTAAATGTATTCTAATTATAGTGTCAACCTACAAAAGAAACTGCAACAAGAAAACCATGAAAAGGATAATTATGAACTCTAAATTTAAAAAGATTTCGCTTCCACTCATGGCAAATCACATACATGGAAAATTATTGAAGCATATTCCTGAAGACTGAAACAAGGTCATTGCAGTTACATTTCAAGACCTTAACATTAATTGTGCTTTTTAAATAAATTCGCATTACCACGCACTTACAAAAGGGTGTGACCGTTGCCCTCCAAAAATCAAAAAATGGTCCTACAATGCTGTTCAAAGTTTTAGTGTTGTGTATTTATCTAGGAAACACCCCTGTAAATTTTCTTGGAGATCGGTGCATGTTTGAGCTAGCACCGTCGTACCAGCAAGTATTGCTATTTCAGCTTATGAACTTCATAAATAAGTGTGAAAATAGCACATTTTATCATATTTTCATTTCCGGGTCTGGAACGCTGACCCACAAATTTTCCACGTATTATTTTATTGCATTTAATTTTAATGATGCTCTTTTCTTTTCCCTTGACAGTGATTTGATGTTGTGAATAGAGAATTTAATCATGGATACACGGCAAGATGATGAGTATGTCAGAATGTTATTGGGCACCGTACCCCGAGAAGAAGAAAAGGAAATAAAGGGCTGCAAACTGCCAACTAATAGGCAGGTCTTACTATGTCTGTTAGCAAACCTTCGGGATATGCATTGGGACCAGGCTTTATCTGCCACCATTGACAATGTGCTTTTGCATTACCAGAAGGCGAATGTCCCGACCATTACAGGCAGGAATAATATTGGCCGAGTGATTAAAACTTACTATGACAAAGACTACATGATGCTTATGAAAAAGAATGAGGATAGAAGACGGGCTGATGATCCTGGAATTATGAAGTTTAAGTCAGAATTGAGCCTGACGATGAAATTTTATAAGAACACAGTGTTGAAAGACATGGCGGCTGCGAAAAAGGGGAAAACTCAGGCCGAACAAGATGCCATCGATACTGACATACTCTATGAAAAGCATGCTAAGTGACAGAGTAGCTACCTACTCTGGGGTAAACTGCGAAAAATGCTCTGTATGAATTGGTCCACAATTAACCCACCCCTTATATCTCCAGTCTAACTATAGAGTAGATCAAGTCTAGCCTAGAGGGGTCAGCCTAGAGATTCCGGAAATGGTCCAGAGCGGGCAGATAAATTGAGGTCCACAGTAGGATTCCTCACAAGAATTAGGTTAGGGCAATCTACCTTCACCTTTGTTAAGCTATGAGTTGATGCTGGGTCTTAGGCCACAATGTAGGCCTAACTTGTCTGACCCAGCTTAATTTAATGCTTATAACTTACTGGTGTAAAAACTCAATTAGTCACTTACTTTTAGTTATTTGAGTCTCTCCCTTCTCCGGTTATGTTTGTCGAGAGCGCACTTTGCTGGTACGTCCTCTCGCCCCGTTCGTCGTTTTCGTTCTCCCTTTGTTCTCCTCTTCGCGGGGCTTCTCGTACCAGCGTTGTCTTGGTTTATTCCTCGGTTGGTTGAGCGGTAATGTATCTCCACTACCGAGCACGCTCCTCCCACACAGTATATAAATACTAGTGTGGAGAATAACTCTGGTGAGCAACCAATTGGTTTCATCCACCCAGTTATTGACATAAAAGGAATTTAATGATTGTTAGATTAACTACCTACCTACTCAGTGAACCATTTTCGTTACCTCCCAACTACCCACTCATCAGTTTTCCATATACTGGGGGCCCCGGGAGATAAAAATTTTGGTGTCATTGTCACCAATTTTTGTCTGAGTGTAGACTAGCTAACTATTTAACTGTAAATGCCTGTTAATCTGATTAACAGTGCCTATCCTCACCTTCTCATGGAGAAGGTGTAGCATTTAATTAGAAGATAAAATATACATCCATAGGATGAAACTGTCTATGGTCCTTACCATAAGAAAAGAAAAATGAAAGTTAGAAGATAAAATTACAATTCCCCAGCATCTATTTTTTGTTGTAAAAATAGTCGCGCCTTTAATGCTGTTTGTCGCTGAGGTCTTGTGTCTGTCAATGTTGTAGTAGGATGCGTTACCACTCCTACTGTCAAAGGAATAGTTACTGGAAGTTCAGTGTCTCCAGTTGTTACTGTCAGTGGAGAAGGTTCTCCAAAGTCCATTGTTTTGGGTCCAGACTCTAAAGGGTACAAAAGAGAAATGTCTCTTGTTGTGTCACCCGTTGAAGTCCTTAATTTGACCACTCTTGTTACCCCGTCTGCCCCTGGTCTGAGTTCTGAAACTCTAGCCAGAGGCCAGTATTGTCTTGGAGTACTGTCATGTATGAGAACAAGGTCCCCTACCTTAATTGTGTCAGACCAATCCTTCTTAGTCATTTGTTTATGTCTCTCCCTTAGACCCATCAAGTACTCAGTTTTCCACTGTTTAATGAAATGAGCTTTAACTCTAGTTAAATGTTGTAACTTAGTCTGGAGCTCATCATGTCGTTGAGTCCAGTTTGGGTCTTCTGAAGAGTCTATATTGTAGTCCGGCAGGAGACTAACTTGTTCTCCCCGAATCAAATGATTTGGAGTTAATGGTTCTGGGTCATTAATGTTGTCACTCACATAAGTGAGTGGTCTATTGTTAATGATGTTCTCAATCTCAGCCAGGAGAGTGAGTAACCCAAATAAGTGTATCTGTTTTTTGCCAATTGCTTTCTTCAAGCAATTCTTTACTGTTTGTATATTCCTCTCCCAGATAGAACCATACCAAGGAGAGGCAACCGGAATATACTTCCACTTTATGTTTGTATTTTGTATATATAATTGTGTGATTTCATTGCTTAACAAGTCATGGATGACTTGTTCACCAGCTTTGAAATATGTAGCATTGTCAGTCCAAACTGTCTTTGGTACTGAATGTCGTGCACAGAATCTCTTAAAGACAGCAACAAAAGATTCTGCTGTAAGGTCCTCCACAACATCCAAATAAACAGCTCGTGAGGCAGCACATGTAAACAGTACAATGTACATTTTTTGTTCAGTGTCACCCACCCCTACAGTCAATGCTCCTGTATAGTCAATGCCTACAGTCTCAAAGGGTCTGTTGAGAGTAACTCTCTCCTCTGGCAAAGCAGGAGGATTTGGTTTCCTATAGGGCCTAGCATGAATACGCCTACATGTAACACACTCACTCAGGACTGTTTTAACAGTGATCCTTCCCTTGGGTATCCAATAAGTTTTTCTTAATGTAGTTAGTGTCTGTGGTACCCCCATATGATATACATCATTGTGTGTTTTCCTGATTATTAATGTTGTCAAATAGCTAAATCTAGGTAAAAGGATTGGGTTTTTGCTTTTGTATGACAGTTTTGATTTGTCTAATCTCCCTTTACACCTTAGAAGGCCTTCCTCATCCCTGAACAAGTTTAGATCCACAACTACTGATGGTACAGGTCTTTTGTTTGTTTCCCATTAGTTAAGAATTCTAACTCTTTATTGTACTCTTTTTGTTGGGCTTGGCCTATCCAGTATTGGGTTGCAACCTCTGTATAATTATGATTATTTTTATTTAGCTGTTTGTTAATTGTAGCTAAACAGTTGTGAGCAAACCTCAAACAGTATGCTGTCACCCTAACAAGTTTGTTGAAATCAGAATACTTTTCATAATTAGTGATTGGTTCAACCTTTTCATTTGAAAAGATTAAATTTAATGTCAAGTTAACTTGTTCCACAGGCCATTGGTCTGTATTACAGAGCCACTTAGGTCCCATAAACCAAGTTTTGTTTGACTTCAACAACTTGTAGGATAAACCTCTGGTCAGAAAGTCTGCTGGATTCTGTTTAGTTGGAACATAGTGAAAGTTTACTTGTAGGCTTTCATTAGCATCAGCTATTTCTTTTAGCCTATTTCTTACAAAGATATTCTTACTATTAATGCTATCATTCCGTATCCATGCAAGACAAATCTGACTGTCAAGCCAGACGTGGATATTAGTTATGAACACATCATAGTAAGCATCCTTAAGCAATGAAATGGTTTTAATGGCTAATGTAGCAGCCAATAGTTCCAATTGAGGTATGGTTCGGGTAGGTTTGAGAGGTGCAACTTTCCCTTTTGCATAAATTAGATGACTTTCTGTAGGGCTTACAAGATACGCACAGCACCCATAAGCTTGTGTGCTTGCATCAGCAAACACATGAAGCCTCTGGGGCTTATCCCTAAACCCACAGCACCTTTGAATTTTAATGTTCTGCACTTTTGTTAAATCAGTAGCTAACTTCTTCCAAGATTTTTGATTTTCATTTGTTATTGGATCATCCCACCCAACATTTGTCCTCCAAATTTCTTGGAGGAGAATCTTTGATTTTATTGTTGAAGGCAGGAATAGACCCATAGGATCAAAAATTTTGGAAGCCTCTGATAATATTTGTCTTTTAGTATTTGCTTCCTCATCAAGTTTAAAACCTTTAGTACAGATTGAATCATGACTGTTAGAAGTTGCATCCAAATACCAGTTCATACCTAAAGTTTTAACTCTGTCTGATGGCTCAGTAAGACCATTATTATCTTTTAAAATCTTTTTGTTTAAATCCTCATTATTTGAAATCCACTCTCTAAGTTCAAAGTTACCTTGTTGCATAATGTTTTGAGAGTGTTCATAGACTTCAGATAATTCAGATTTTGTTGTCGTTGAGCCTATTAGATTGTCTACGTAAAAATGTTCCTTAAGGAAGTTCAATGTTAGAGAGTTATTAAACTGGTTTAAATGATGTTTAATTGTCAATGCTAATAGGCTAGGTGAGCAATTGGCTCCAAACAACACAACATTAAATCTATAGGTTGTGAACCCTTTATTCAAATCAAATGGATCCTTGAACCATAAGAACCTAAGTTGGTTCTTATCATATTCATTTTTAAGATTTATTCTCAAAAATGCCTTCGAAATGTCACTTTGTACAGCATATTTGTCTAACCTGAACCTCAGTAAGATCTTCACAAGGTCAGAAATGAGATTAGGACCCTCAATCAAGCAATCATTCAAACTGTGTTTATCACTGTCTTTGAGGCTACAATTATATACTACTCTGAGTTTTGTTGTTGGGGCATCTTGTCGATAAACCCCCCTGTGGGTTAAATAATGACAACCATCTTTTTTAAAAGGGTTATCTGTTACTTCTTCAATGAAGCCTTTCTGTAGCTGTTCTTTGAAGACATCATTATATGTTTTTACATTATTTTCTTGTTTGAGTTTTTTCATTACTTTATATAAATGTCCTTTAGCTACTTTGAGATTATCTCTTAAAGTTGGACAATTTATTTTCCAAGGTAACTCAATAAAATAACTATTGTCTTTACACTGAATGGTGTCTTCAAATCTTTCTACCATTAACTGATCTTCTGAAGTTTGATGTGTGTCATGTATACCCACAGATTCTAGCAACCATAAAGTTTGAATTGCCTCATCCAAAGTTTCATTTGATAATGATGAATTAATGTTCTCAGTTGAGATAATATTATTCAAAGTGTTGCTATTCTTACAGGTGTTATGTAGGACTGAGTTGAGGCACATAGTATTTGTTGGTCATGCACTGTTTTGGTTTAGGTCTAGGTTGTATTCTGATAGGTCACCCAAAGGGGCTATCCCTGATGGAGTCTGAATAGCTATACCATTACCTATCTCTACTATGCCCTTATGAATAAGATTAATATAATCTGCCCCTATTAGCATTTCAATGTTAGCTATTGTGTTGTTAGTGATATGTCTATCAGCTATTTTGTAGTGTTTTTTCAAATGATTTATGGTTTGTTCTAGTTTGGGTATAACCAGTTTGTTTTGTCCTACTTTAGAAATAATAACTGCTTCAATTTTCTTGAATTTACTTTCTAAATGTAGTTCCAGGTCAATTGTCTTATAGCTATTTTTGTCCGAGTTATCCTTAACAAAGGACGCAATATTGAGGTTTTGTTCATTCGGGTTTGGTGTCAAACCCAATTTATTAACTAGATTTTTTGAAACAAATGTTTGTTGAGAACAACAGTCTAAAAGACATCTCACTGGAGTGGTACTACCCTCACTATTCACTAAGTCCAAAGTAATAGTTGGTAAAAGAATCTCAGTGTTTCTTGTTACATTGTTTGAACAAGCAGAATGTCCCATGAAAGTGGCATTTTCTTGATTACCTTTGTTTGGGGGAGGTATCTTTTGAGTTTGAGTACTATTATTTGGACACTTTGGTGAATCACACATTGATGAGACATGTCGTAAACTTTTACAAAACTTACACTTGAATCTTAACCTAGATTTACAGTCTTTCTTATAATGTCCCTGGCCAGTACACTTTTTACACAGGTTCAACTGTTCACATCTTTTAGCCCTTTGGTTAAAATCTGAATATTTGTCACACCCAGTACTACTGTGTTCATTACTTGCACAAAATTTGCAATATGGTGTGTAAGTTGAGGCAGCAGTTACATTAAAGTTCTGTAATGTAGGTGTTCGTGTTTTGTAGTTGGTCACATTTGATTCTACAGTATCAAGTTTTGTCTGTTTGGCTGTAGCTAGTTGGTCTCTGGGAACAGTCTTTGGTTTATCCATAGTCTGGGTCTTATGTGTTGGAAAATCTCTCAAGTTGTAATTAGTTAGGATATTGGGGAAGTGTTGTCTTATTTGTGCTAAATTAGGATAATTTTCTCCCGTCTTTAGAATTAAATTATCTTTAACCCTCGAAGGAAGGCACCTAAGTACTATGCTTTGTATAAGCCAAGATGAAGTTTTAATATCTATCTCATTGCTAACCAGTTGTCCTATAATAGCTTCTAATTTTGTATAAAAATTTTCCATATCACTATGGTTATCTTTTATGGGTGCAAATTCAAAAATTTGTTGAGATAATTCATATATAATCACATCTTTATTAACGTAATTACGTTTTAAAAGATCAATAGCTACTTCATATGAATCCCCTACGGCTGGTAAATAGGCTATCAGGTTATAGGCTGGGCCTTTAAGGGAACTAGTTAAGTAACTAAACTTTTCAACAGTTGAAATATAAGGTTTATTACCTATTAAATTCTCAAATTTGTCAATGAAAGATGGGAATTGTACCGTGTCCCCTTCAAATGTTGGTATTTGCAAAATGGGTAACTGAGCCCTCAATTCTTGTGACTCAGGATTTAGCATGCCACTTAAATTTTGTTGAAGGTTAGCCCTACTTTGATTAAAATCAGAATTAGGTTTTTTGGTGTTAAGTCAGTCAAACGAGACCGTAGTTCCCTTATTTGCTGTTCAATTGAGCTTACCTGGATCATCATCATCAGCGTAAAGGTCTATCAATTGTTCTTCAGCCATTTCGGATTCAACTAACTCTGAAATACTCTCATTAATGGCTATTATTTCCTTCTTTTTAATTTCTAATTTAATAATTACACACTCTATATTTTCTTACCTGGTTGTGTAATATTGTTAAAAGTGTTCACAGCCTTTGTAACAGCTCCCAACTTTGCCCCCCTTTTCTTTTTTAACTTTTTCAATTCTGCACTGTCCATGTCTAAGTCAAAATTGTTTAACTGGGGATCGTAATGAAATAGAGGACAAGAAGAAATTACCAGAGAAGAGAGAGCACAGACAAAACAGTCAAGTTCAAATTTGGTTTAATCCCCCCCAAGTACTTGTGTGTCACTCAGGTCTAAGCTTATAAGAGAATGAGACTCCTTTAATGTAAATGTTTCCTAGTTAGGCCCTAGGTTGTAGACCTAATTAGGCTTGCTCAGGTTAGGCTTAGGCTAGACTATTTAGCCTAATTCTGCAATTTTTGTTAAGTAAGCTTAAGGTTTGTAAATTCCCCACACACGGACCACCAATGCGAAAAATGCTCTGTATGAATTGGTCCACAATTAACCCACCCCTTATATCTCCAGTCTAACTATAGAGTAGATCAAGTCTAGCCTAGAGGGGTCAGCCTAGAGATTCCGGAAATGGTCCAGAGCGGGCAGATAAATTGAGGTCCACAGTAGGATTCCTCACAAGAATTAGGTTAGGGCAATCTACCTTCACCTTTGTTAAGCTATGAGTTGATGCTGGGTCTTAGGCCACAATGTAGGCCTAACTTGTCTGACCCAGCTTAATTTAATGCTTATAACTTACTGGTGTAAAAACTCAATTAGTCACTTACTTTTAGTTATTTGAGTCTCTCCCTTCTCCGGTTATGTTTGTCGAGAGCGCACTTTGCTGGTACGTCCTCTCGCCCCGTTCGTCGTTTTCGTTCTCCCTTTGTTCTCCTCTTCGCGGGGCTTCTCGTACCAGCGTTGTCTTGGTTTATTCCTCAGTTGGTTGAGCGGTAATGTATCTCCACTACCGAGCACGCTCCTCCCACACAGTATATAAATACTAGTGTGGAGAATAACTCTGGTGAGCAACCAATTGGTTTCATCCACCCAGTTATTGACATAAAAGGAATTTAATGATTGTTAGATTAACTACCTACCTACTCAGTGAACCATTTTCGTTACCTCCTAACTACCCACTCATCAGTTTTCCATATAAACAAAGTACTCACAGAAAAGGTTCAGAAGCAACAGAAAAGGCAGATGCGAGAAGAGAAGCGACAAGAGAGAGAGAGCAATGTGATCATGCTGAGAATGTACAGGCTGATATTGATTCACCTATTAGCTCTGATGAGGACGATGACATTGATGAGGCCAGCACTGCTGAACCAAAGAGAAAACATCGGAGAACAGTGAAAGAGGGAGTTTCAATTTTTGTGCCCCATGATATTCTGAAGTCGGCAGAACTTGTTTCATGCAGTGTTCGAAACAACATCTCGCCGACCCAGCTGAGTGCAATTGTGTACTCCCTTGTATCTGCATGTGGTGGAGATACATCAAAGCTGAGTCTAAATGCAAGGACAGCCCACCGATACCGAGCTTCCATCGTGTCAGAAATAAGTTTAAAAATCATGGATGAATGGCAACCATCAGACAAAGTACTGGTGCACTGGGATGGTAAACTTATGGACACGCTGGATTCCAAAGGCACTGATGACCGCCTGCCCATTCTTGTGTCTGGTGTCAATGGCACAAAGCTTCTTGGAGTCCCACCTCTTCCGCATTTGACTCAAAAAGCTGGCCTGGTTCAAGGAGACTTGATATCAACAGCAACCAAACAACTTCTGGTCGATTGGGAGTGTGAACAGAATGTCGTTGGTATGGTTTTCGACACAACTTCATCCAATACAGGTAAACCTATTTCAAACATCAGCGTGAATTTATCACGACATTAATACCAAAATACAGTGAATGATTTAACAGAAATCTGCAAAAAGCACGTGCCTGAAATGGTGGCCTTAAACTACAATTACATTTTTTTTTCAGGACAAAAAACAGCTGCTTGCGTCTCCCTCCAAAAGGAATTAGAGCGTGCCGTATTCTGGTGCGCCTGTCGCAGGCATGTGGGCGAAGTCATCCTAGGTGTTTGCTGGGATTGCTTGAAAGTGGAGGGCTCTTCAAGTCCAAACATAATGGTTTTCCAGAGGTGAGTCATAAGCTTTACAAAATAACAAGGAATATTATTATCTAATGAACAAATTTAGTGGAATTTCTTTTATTAGACTTATAAGATATACTAACACCAAGCAAATGATCGATCATATCAATCTTAATTCCCCTAAAACAATATTATAGATTAGTACGAAATACAATAATCCCAATAATTGCATTTCTAGGTTCAAGAACCATTTCTCTCAACTGGCGTACAATGAAAAAAAGAAATACTACTACCCCGCAATAGTTTGAGTGTTTGAGGAGCGCCAGCAGGGATGGCTGACTTCTTCCGTGAATCTCTAGCCCAACCATTTACACGTGGCAACTACAAGGAGCTGGTAGAGCTTTGTCTGCTGCTTGTAACTAAAGGATCCGAGCCAGTGAACTTCACAATGGTCTACCCCGGCGCACTTCACAAAGCAAGGTGGATGGCTAAACTGCTCTATACCCTCAAGATTGTTCTTTTGTCAGGCCAGATCAAAGAGCAGTTTCCCAAAGCCGAGGTTGTGACTAAAAGTCAAATCAGCAAGTTAGAACGGTTTGCTGTGTTCACAGTCGCTGTTTATGTCCCATGGTGGATTGTTTGCCCCGTTCCAGCAAGTGCGCCACTGAATGACTTGAATTTGGTCGAAACCTTGGCTGAATTTGCCCCATATGACGCCACAATAGTTGACAAAGCACGTGTGGCACTCGGTAGACACACTTGGTACCTAACTGAGGAGTTGGCCCCACTGGCTTTGTTCTCGTCCCAAGTACAAGAAAGGACAAAAGAGGAGATGAGGAAGGCCCTTCTTTGCCATGAAGGCACTGAAGTTACTAAGAGAGTGGGGCTCAGTCATGGGGGCTATGGAAAGCCATATCTTCCCCCTGTCCCAGAAAGTGGCACTGCCCTGGTGGACCTAATTGGGCCTGACTCAAGCCAGTTCTTCACCATTTTAGGCATGCCCTATCAGTTTCTCCACAGTCCAGCCAGTGAATGGGCGGATCATGACGACTACCTGAACATGAAACGGGTTGTGGACAAGCTTCAGGTCGTCAATGAGGCTGCAGAGCGTGGTGTAAAACTTTGCCATGACTTTCTTAATGTTGCCAGGGATTAGGAGCGCTTTCAAGAAGTCCTTCAAGTAGTTGAAAATGACAGACTCCGCGTTCCTAATCAGCGCAAACGATCATCTGTTTCCGAACAGAAATCATGGTTTCTTGCTCTAGAGAAATAATACCTTGTGAATATATGATAAAACCCTTAATGTACCATGAGAGAATAAGAATGATTAACTTTTTTGTGTTAGTGATAACAGCTTTTAATTAAGACAGGCAAATGATTTGTGTTAATATCCCTTATGATGGTTGTGTAATCTCATATATAGGCGCGTGTGCCGTATAAGCAAAATTGCTATTTTTCAAATTGCTGGTGCTCACTCGAATATGCATGAATCTTCAAAAAATTGCACGTGGGTATTTTTTATGTCAATATGCAACACCAAAATTTTGAACAGCATTGTAGGACAAAGTTGGGGCAACTGTCACACCCTAACTTACAATTATTGTTAAATGAACAGGAGTAGAAAAGAAACAATCTAGTCAATGAAGCCCACTAAGAAGTTACAGCTACAACAACAACAACAACAAACCTAAAATTAATATCCAAGGTGATTCCATTTCAATCCTAACCCTAGAGAACGTTTTAGTTGCTCATAGTCACTTTCTTCCATGTCATATAGAGATTGAATTACAAATTTTTCACACACCAAATTTTTCAGTTCGCATAACATGGCTTTTCCTTCTTCCAAACTGATCTCTTCATCCAATTTCATGATGATGGAGAAAAAGGATCCATTCCTACATAAGGAAATGAAAAAAATAGGTATATAAAAATTTAGGTTTTACCCTAATTATTATTATTATTATTATTTATTTAAATCCTAATTAAGATTAAAATAATGATAATTATTAGCAGTAACTGAATACCTTCTTGATTCTCCTTTAATTAGAAACATCATTAACTTATAGAGAGGTATTCAATAACATTTTGAAGTAAAATTCTAAAATTTCAGACTTGGATGTTGGTGGATTAAATAAAAACCTTTCGTTTTAATTTTTACTATGTATTTACTACTAGATATTTATTGTAAATAATTTTTTTTTTTTTTTTTAATAAGTTGCAATTTATTTGCATACTCCTATATGTCAAAAGCCTCAATTTAATTTTGACAAACTTTGCTCATATTGCTACATTGATAATAAATACATTTTGCTTTCATTTATAATATTTGCTGTTATTTAAACATTTTAACAAATTACCAGACAGTATGGCTATTTTAATAATTCTAATCAAAGTGATGAAAATTATTAAAATTTTAAAATGTTACCACAGACAGTAAGAGAATCATCACTTTCCATCAGTTTCAAAACCTTAAAGGTCAGCACTTTGTCTAATTTGTTTTTTCACAAAAAAGTTTTACAGGATTCACTAGAATGTTGAAACTTCTGGTAGCATGGTAGCACACCACGAAGCTAATTCCGTCACTATGCAACAAGTCTTATGAAGATAGAATTAAATCATTAGACTTGCATTCACTCAAGACTAGGAGATTAGGGGGGGGGGGGGGGGGGGGGGGGGGGGGCTTACTGAAGTTTTTGAAATTGTTAATAAAACTGATAATTAAAAAATAACAAATTTTGACAAATTGTTCATTTTCAATAATAGCAATACTCAAAATAATGGATTTAAATTATATGGTAGACATTTCATTACAGTACTAACACATCACTAAAAACTTTTTTACGTTTAAAGTAATTAATAAATGGAATAATCTTCCCACATCCATCGTGAACTCTACCAGCATTAATATTTAAAAACCATTTAGATAGACATTTTAAAAATATTAACATCGTTTACAATAAAAAAACAATTAACAACAGGAGCTCTGGGTGCGATAGTCAAGGTCTGAGTCTGTTGATGATTGATGCCAGCTTGCGACATGCCAGCAATAAATTTATATTATTAAAAAAAAAAAAATTGCTCACACAAACTTAGATGTAGCTCATAGCATAAACTAACCCACTTTGTTATACTCTTCATACTTTTTTTTTCTTTCCTCATCCTCTTCACTTGCATGCCTGTAGTTTGCATGGTATGACAGTGTTTCTTTGAGTTAAGACTGTGTTTGCATGGTTTGTAAGCATTCTTATTTTACTTCTTTTCATCTTCACCCCTTTCCCATCCTATTCTCTTTGACTATTTTTCTGACTTGTCAGCAGTGGCCAGGGGATGATGGCAAGGCTTTCTCACTCTTTTTCTGAATGAATGTTAACCTATGAATGAGGGGTTTTGCTACTTACCGTATTTTTCGGTGTATAAGAGACACTTTTTTTCAAAAAAAGGGATCTCAAAATCACCCTGCATCCTATACACCAAAGGTCATAATATTACCTTTATATGGGCTAGAAGAACTGATGGGTTTTTACAAAAATTCATCATCTCTTAGTCCCTCCTGACTGTGTATTGGTTTGGCCAATTTTACACTAAGTTTCTACTCTTCCCAACCCACTGATAACAAGAAAAACAGTATGTATTGCATAATGATTTACTTTTATGTTTCATAACATATAGTATAGTCTCCCATATACTTAATACTATTTTCCTATAATGAGTATGGGTGAAAGAAAATGTATCACCATACTTTTGATGGAGGACTTTAACAAAAGTCAGCCTTGCTGGTAGAAAATTACGGACATTTTCTGACAACTAAGCAGTTGGTAATAATTTTTTTCCTGAAAAAAGGCCTTGAAAATAGGGGTGCATCTTATACACCAAAAAATACGGTACTTAACCACTTATTCTCTTCTTTCAACTCCCTCTTCTCTTCTTTTAACCCCCTACTCTCTTCTTTCTCTCAGGCTAACCTTAGAGTGTATCATAGGGTCTTTGTTAGCTTTAGCTTCTGGAGATCTGTAGATCCTCCTTTCAGGATTTCAGTGAAAGTTTTGCTATTGGGCTAGATGTATCGGTATTATTATAGTATTACACCCGTCTAACGTCCAGCAATTATTATATGTTCATTTAAAAGTAGATTTTTTAATTCTAAGACACTTTCCTTCTATAGCGTTTCCATCGCAAATGCTTCATTTTCGAGATATAAACATTTTTTTGGTGTGTATCTAGTGTGTTTGTACGTTCGTTTGTGTGTTCGTACGTTCGCTTGTGTGTTCGTTTGTGTGACTGTTACATGTCTGCCCAATCACTGCGCTCCATCCATTTCGAATTTGAATTACTTTGCTACTGGAGTGGCTTCGTGTGACACATGCTTGTTTGATTATTACCGCTGCATTGTCGCTTTCTACGAAAATTTAGAAAAAAGTGTTGAGTTTCTGTGTGCTCACAGTGTTCTACCGACAGTGGTGAAGTGTCCACATTGTAAAATGGAGTGCACATATCGTCAAGACCAGAAACTGTGGCATTGTAGAAAAAGTTACGTTGTGCTTAAAATGAAGAAAAGACGGTACTGTGATTATTCTGTCTTAGATTTTAAAGGTAATTCCTGTTTTTCTTTTAGGTTAGGATAGGTTAGGTTTAGTTGTTAGGATAGGTTAGGTTAGGTTGTTAGGTTAGGTTAGGTCAATTTTGAAGGTGAAATTTGTTTTTCCTATGGTTTTTGATGTTTTGAACGAATCTGACCTTCAAAACTGTCAGAAATGACTCGTTTTCTGTGATTTCCCCCACATTGCTGGCTGGGGGGGGGGATCTCAAAAACGAGTCATTTCCGATGGTTTTGAAGGTCAGATTTGTTCAAAACACATCAAAAACCATAGGAAAAACATAAATTTCACCTCCAAAGGGAGACGGGTGTAATACTATAAATTTACCGATGTATCAAAATCTTTTGCTAGAGTCTGGCACAAATCTTTAATTTCCAAACTGCCCTCCTTCAGTTTCTATCCTTCTATCTATGCCTTCATCGCTAATTTCCTTTCTGGCCAATCTGTAGCTGCAGTTGTAGATAGCCACTGTTCTTCTCCTAAAGCTATTAACAGTTGTGTTCCTCAGGATTCTGTCCTGTCATCCACTCTCTTCCTTTTATTTATTAATGATCTTTTAATTTGCACTTCCTGTCCTATTCACTCCTATGCCAATGATTCCACTCTTCACTTCTTCACCTGCTTCCCAAAGCATCCCTCTCAACAGTCACTTCATGATTTGTGTGGGGCAGCTATGGAGTACCTGACCTCTGATCTTTCTGCTATATCTGATTGGGGCAGAGAAAACCTTGTGGCCTTCAATGGCTCAAAACCTCAATTCTTCCATCTGTCTATGCGTCACAATCTTCCACATGACTATCCCCTTATCTTCAACAACACACAACTCAATCCTACCTATTCTCTTAACATTCTTGGCATTTCCTTTTCTTGTGATCTTTCCTGGGAAGATCACATATACTCTTTCTAAAACAGCTTCTAAGAGGTTAGGAGTGCTGTCAGGGCCGGATTTTCCAATAGGCAACATAGGCCATTGGCCTAGGGCCCACCAGTAACTGGGGGCCCACTGGGGACCTCCTACAATCCCTTGACACAAACAGTATCATTGACAAATTTGCCATAGAAAAAAGCAGGAAAAAGTCATTTTGAACTTCACATAGTTGTGCTTGCAAAATTTATTATGCTTCAGTTTCATTGTATTTTTCCATTATTCCTATGTGTAAGATGTACATGATATGGAACTTGATTTACTTTGATGTACTTGATATGGAACTAATTTGATTAAAAATTATTAATGTGTAATGTATTACATTATGTTGTAATTCTTATTGCAAAATTGATTATGCTTCAATTTGACTGTTTTTTTCCATTATTCCTTTGTGTAAGAATAAGTTGTACATGATATAAAACTAATTTGAATAAAATTATTGATGTGTTACATTATGTTGTAATTCTTTTTTTTTTTACATTACAATATTACGATATATATATATATATATATATATATATATATATATATATTTTGGGGGGGGGGGGGGGGGCACTGATAAGGTTTGGCCTAGGGCCCACAAGCAAGTAAATCCGGCCCTGAGTGCTGTACCACCTCCGCAGTTTCTTCCCCCACTTAGTTGCTATATCTGTACAGGGGTCTTGTTTGATGCTGTATGGAGTATGCTTCTCATGTGTAGGGTGGTTCAACCCACACAGCCATTTGACTGGGTGGAATCAAAGGCTTTTCATCTCATCAATTCCCTGCCTCTTACTGATTGTCTTCAATCTCTCTCTCTTTCTCTTTGCCACAATGTTGCCTCTCTCTCTCTCTCTCTCTCTCTCTCTCTTTACTATTGCTATCATAACAGACATCACTCTTCTGAACTCTCTAACTGCATGTCTCCTTCTTTAAGGAGAGCACACAGCACCAGACTTTCTACACTTTCTCATTCCTTTTCTGTCCAACTATCAAATGCAGGGGTTCTCAACCTTTTCTCATTAATGAGCACTGCAATGACTTAGCCTTTCTCATGGAGCACATAATGAAAATCAAATAGATATAATTATCATAATCAGGTCTCTAGGACTCAGGGGTTCTCAATTCGGTGCTCATGAGCACTGGTTCTGGTTATGTTGGAGAGCACTTTATAAAATCACAAGAGCACTCTGGTGCTTGCGAGCACCAGGTTAAGAACCCTCGATCTAATTCAAGGGTTAATCAGTATTTTCAGTCTTTCATCTACTCAACTGGTCAACTCTGGAACAATCTTCCTCAATCCATCTTTCCACCTGTGTATGACCTCCCATCTTTCAAATGCAGCGTCTAGGCATCTCAAAAACCCTAGACTTTGATTTTTACACTCTTCTTCTTCTATGGGAGGGGCACTTTTGCAGGCATTTGCCCTTGGTCCCTCCTTCCTGCATAAAAAAAAAATTATAGTTTGATACAATCATAATCATTTAGGCTACCAAACTTTACTATTTATCTGGACCACATCAAGTTTCATAGGAACCATATAATGAGGGGTCACGCATCTTAAGGTACCTAAGCGCCACCACAGGCAAAAACGTGTTTTTGATGGATATCACTATTTTCAGCCTTCCTCTATCGCGTGGTTTGGGTTATAATGGCCTTACAACACTAGAAGTATGGTTGAAAACCTTATGAAGCGAACTACTTTTTTCACCTCTATCACCAGCCAAAAGTTCACCCAAAGTTCAGCATAATAAGAAAATCAAAAAATTAAAAAATATATATATAAAATATGAAAATCTATTCCAAAAACTCATCAACATCTTCATTAGCATACTTATAACTCTAATTTAGCCAAAAATGAACGTTCTAGCTCAATTAATAACAGAGATACTATTGCCAGAATATTGCTGAACTTTGGAGGCAATTTCTGACAAATTTTAATTTTGGCGCTTAAGTACCTTAAGACGCGGGACCCCTCATATATTGCCCGAGGTTATGGAGTAATTTTACATTGATCAGTTATTCCCATATGACCAATTCTAGCCAATCAGGATCTTCGTAACAGATACAAGGAGCTGGTCTCCACGAAGCTGGATATTTCCCATATATCCCAACTGACATCTGTTGTAATATGTAAATTTGTTGTCCTTACCAAGGTCATCTGCTAGATAACTTTAATCTATTTTTTCTTACACTCTTAATCAATTTAAAGCTCACCTTATGATGTGCCCAAACAACATTTCCATCTTAGTAACACAACACTCAATCCCATGATAGAATGAAGGAAATCTTTTGTTTACTTTGTGTCATGCCCCAAATCTGTTTTGCCATACACTAGATTCCATACTAAAATTCACTAGATCCACTTCCTTACACACCACACCTATTTTGACATGCTGCAGTGATATTGACCCAATCTTTCCAAATATGCCCTTAGGAATTGTGTACACTGCTTTATTTATGAGTTATGAACTATTAAAAATTACTTTTTCCACAAAAAACATTTTTTTTTTCCAATTTTCAGGTTCTCATGGCATCTATACTTTTTGTTGTAAATGCCCAAATTATATATTTGTAATATCTAGATGTTAGTGTATAATCAGAAACTAGTATAAATTATATCAAGCCATTCTTAAAGAATAGGCAGGTGTGTGAAATTGGACCCTTAAATTATTTTTTGCCTAAAAAGCCTTCCTTTTGGTGGATGGATGACCATATTGAAACCTGTACCACTTAATTATACAAGTAGATAATGCTTATGAGAGCACCCTCCATTCCCGGCATTTCTGCTCTTATATCCAAATGTGCTAGAAAATGGGTTTATATTGCATGCCAATTCGTAATTTTGTCAAAATAGGTTAAAAATAGGCAATATGATCTCTGGGAATGAGAAACAAATGTCAATTACACCATGCCAATTCGTAATTTTGTCAAAATAGGTAAAAAATAGGCAATATGATCTCTGGGAATGAGAAACAAATGTCAATTACACCAATATAGCCTGCAAAGCAAAGACACAACACACATGTTATATGCTCAAAGCACAAATGAACCATTTCAGCAAAACATTTAGAAAAAAATATCAGCACTGTTATAATCGCATATCACATAGCTCACATACAACAGACAGACATACAGTGTGCCACTACCAGACATGGGGTAATAGTAATAGGTAATAGTAATAGACTATTACAGGATTTTTCAAGTAATAGTATAGATCATAATTTTTTGGCTGTAATAGTAATAGAAGGCAAAGTAATAGATAATAGTCTATTACTTTTCTATTACAGTGGCAATGGACATACTGTGTGAACAAAGAACTGAAAAATAAACTAAATCTACTCTAAACTAAAATAAACATGTATGTGAACTAATATTGTGGCAAATGTTTCCTTCAATAAAGTAAAATTTATCAAGACCTAGTCTCTGAAATTGTAATGATTTAGTTTGAAACAAATATTTGTTATTTGGCTGCCACTCAGCCTCATCTTGGATTCATGAGTGCAGAGCCCTCTGCTTCTCAGGCTTATCCTGGATCCCAGAATCCAGACACTGCTACATTGCTAGCTCAATACCATCTCACACAGGGTACCCCCAAGGAGGCATCTTGGACAATGGTGGTAAGGAGGGGCTGGAAGCGAGCGACCCCTCCAAGAACTGCAACCACTACAGTAGCTAATGGTGGTGGTCTGGTCCCACTCATGCACCAGCTAGAGGGAGTGAGCAAGCGAGCCTGTGGCAAAGGCTGGCAGAGAATGGTAGGGTATCATAGGAGCTGCCAAAACAGATATGATGGCTGTACCAACAAAGACTGCAAACATTTTCACCTCAAGATGTCAACCTGATCTTATGGCCGAGGAGCTGCAGTCATTTGAGGAAGATAAATTGAACCTTCAGGTTACATGTGGGAAAATTGACTCCAGATAAACATGTACAGTTCCTTTCAAGTTACATCAGTCTGTGATGATCCAGGGGTATTTATAGATCCAGCAGTATGGCCAGAACAGGTATATGTACAGCGGTTCTATGAGAAGGGAAGAAAAACCCCTGCAGCCCCCTTGCAAGTGCTGGAGAGGGTAATTATACACACATCATGCGTCGTATTGTGGAGGAAAATCCAGCTGGGTTTAATGCTTAACTGCTGTGCCTGGTATAAGTGGAATTCAACATGGAGATGGCTGGCAGAATTCCTGCATCTTCCTAATTGCAACATTCAAGGTAACCTCTTATAACTGTAGAGGCCTAAGCTTAGGCAATAACAGCAAACACAGGGTGGATCATAATTGATAAGGTGTTAGAGGATGCTGATATTCTCTGTCTGCAGGAAACAGGACTTAAATGACCTGAATAGCCTGTCCAGTAACTTTCATGGGCTAGGGGAGGCCACCAGATATAAACAAGATGGTCTCCCTGCAGGCCACCCACCTGGTGGGGTAGCTATTCTATGGAGGTTGGGGTATGGGAAATATAGGGTGTCCATAAATGATTACGGTACCCTGATTAAAGCATACTATAACTTTTAAATAAACACTCATATTCAAACACAGTTTTAATCATAAGTAGATAAACATACAAAGTTTTGATACATAGTTAATGAACTTAAGCTTCCACATGTGCACCCCTAGTGGCACATAAAATGTCTAAATGGTATTCACACTCCCGCCACACATTTTCTAACATTTGTGGGTTAACTGTTGCAATTGCATCCGTAATGCGTTCTCGCAATGTCCTGATATCTGGAATAACTGTTGCATAAACCAAATCTTTAACATGACCCCAGAGAAAGAAATCCAGCGGGGTAATGTCTGGTGATCTTGGGGGCCATCGGATTGGCCCATTCTTGCCAATCCATCGATTTGGAAATGTTGCTTCGAGTGTTTCATGAACAACATGTGCCCAATGAGGGGGTGCCCCATCTTATTGGAAGATGACAGTTTGAATGTTTTCTTTCCATACTTTGTTCTGAACCTTCGCTGAACACTGACAGAAGATTTTGTTTCTGCAAGCCACACAACACATTGTGCCTTCTCTGTCACAGATGCAATCTTAACTGAGCAGCTACTACAGCGTTCCTAGCGGTGAATGCGGTAGATGAAACACACCAGCACAGAAACTCTATGCGTGTAAGAGATCACCTGTAAAAAGAAAAGGGATGTAAGATTCATCATTAAAACTAGGGATGTGCTGGATACCACTATCCGGCTGGATAACAGCTATTATCTGGTATTCTGTATCCGGCCGGATAGCTGGATATTTATGATAGTCTTTTTTGTAATGGGAATACCATCTGGGCCCGCCCCTTTCCAATCTTAGCTTGCATAGCCTTTAGCTAGCAAAAGTTGAATATAGTTGTACAAAAATCTAAAATTAAAATAATTGATAAATAAGCATGTACCACTACTAGTATGTAACTATATTAACACTGCTAAAAAGGCAAAATGTTTGGTCCAGCTAAAAGTGTGACACATAGCTAAGATCCCAGCTTCCCTTACTTTTTAATTTTTATTTTTATATATATTGCAAATTACAATATGAAAAAATATGAATTAGTGAAACCTTTTATTAAGATTTGAGATATAAAAATAAAACATAGCCTAATCAAATATACCAGTAAGGTAAGTGAAATTATTAAAATAGCAAAACCTTAAAAAGTAAAAACTCACATTAAACAATAAAAATTAATACTATGTTCAAGACAAGTTTAACAAGTTTCACAAGTTTAAATAAAATTTTTGTCCATTGTGATGGATAAAAAGAAGCATCTCCCCTCGCTTTGGTAGCAAAGTACTTCTTTTTTCTTCAAAAATATTTCCGTATTCGGAAAACATTCTTTCTGAGAAAACTGAAGATGCTGGTGTCACTAGCCATTTTAGAGCAATTTTCTTGAGAGATGGAAAGGATTCTTCATTTTTCCAAATTTCAAGTGGAGATAGTCTTCTGTCTGATATGGGTTTTTTTGCATATTGCTCAATTTCCTCTGCTATTTCTGCGAATGAAGCCATCTTGCGGCTTTTTTTTAAACTTTTTCTCACCAGGTATCTTTTCTGAATTTTCTTGTGTTAGTTCCCTGAAACAAGCAGAGAGTGGATCATCATCAAACTTTGCCTTTTTTCTTCCTGTTGAGAGGAAGAAGAATTAGAATCGTCGCTGCTGTGAGCCTGTTCTTCAAAATATTTATCTCTAATTTTCTCTAGGTTGTTTATTTCATTTATTTCTTCAATTAACCATGTCTTAATATTTTCCTTTTGTTGATCTTTGAAAAACAAAAATTTAAATCGTGGATCAATGACAGTTGCTAGAGCATACTTCCGATTTGTTAAGACATTTAGACACTTTCTTTTTTCATTGCTTTCATTGGCAAAAAATCGTGACCGCAATGACTTCAACAGTTCATCTTTTGTAGTTTGGACTCCTTGATCATCCTGGCCAATTTTTGAAAGAAACCTTTCAAGCGCGCACATGTTTGGGATAACAGTAGAGAGTAAACTATATTCTGTACTCATTTCTTGGGTGAGTTTAAAAAATGGCTGTAAAAGCTTTAAAAGATTTTCAATCAAGTGCCACTCATTAGATGAAATAAGTAATTCACTATGATCAGCAAGGTATATTTGAACTGATTTTTTCAACTTAACCATACGTTCTAGCATCAAATAAGATGAGTTCCAGCGCGTTAAAACATCTTGTACCAATAGAAGAGGAACATGACCCTGTTGTGTTTGGAGAGCTTTAAATTCAGAAGTAGCCAGTGGGGAGTGGTTAAAATGTGTCACTAAACGTCGACACTTTGCCAAAAGATCTTTTATAGATCGTTGAGCCATTAATGCATCATTCACCACTAGCTGTAGCAAATGAATTGAACAGTGAACAGAAGGTATTTCCGCAAGGTCACATCCCAAAGCTATGTTAGAAGCTCCATCTCTGACCAATATATTACGCCTTGATCTGTCAATATTCCATGATTGCCACATAGATTGCAATTTGTCCGCTATATTAATTCCTGTATGCGATCCTGAAAAATGAGCTGAATGCAATACTGCATTAGTTGAACAAGCCATCTTGTTCAACTAAACTAAAAGGATGGTTGTCCAATGCCATCATTAATCCTATCTTTTTATGTAAAGCTTGAGCTTTTGAGTCATTTATATCCCATATTTTCTTAAAGGAAAAACTTTCTTCTAACGTGAGTTGCTTTTCCATGGCAACTAATTTTTTCTCCTTCGGAGCCATTGAGGTGGTCGCTATAGGTTGATTTTGATTTTCAGATGATTTGTTAAGTTGAGACACTTCTTTATATTCTTTTGAATGCAGCATCTTTGCATGATTGTGCAAAGGTTTTGTGCTATAGCACCTAGCACCCAATTTCTCTGATCCCCTTTTAATCTGTTTGGAACATAGGGAGCAAATAGCTATCGTTGGATTAGTCTCATGTATTGTAAATATTTTCCAAATAAAACTAGCCATTTTAGGGGGTAAATAATATTAAAATATTGCTGTAAGCCTGTAACTAATACTAACTAGCTATATAGTATATAGCTATATGATTTAGGCAATGAAACAATCCTGAAAAGGATAAAATATAGGTAATTAGTAAAGTTATTGAAAGATAGCTATAATTTACATCAAATAGTGATTAAAATTTGATAGTATAGTCAATTAATAGCTAAATAATATATAAAAAATTATGAATTATTTGAATAATATTATCCAGTATCCGGCCAGATATTTTTTTTGATTATCCGGCCGGATAATAAAAAATACTATCTGGCACACCCCTAATTAAAACATGAGAGCATACTGTTTTCAGGGTAAACATTTATGGACACCCTGTATATTAGTGAATTAAAACTTGGTTTGAATTGGCTAACTGGAATAGAAATTTGTGTAGACAATAAAAATTTGTAATTCTGTGTATCTATATCAGGGTTGGCAAAAACTCAGGTTTAAAAAAAAAAAAAAAAAAAAAAAAAAAACGGGTTTTTCCTGGGTTACAAATTTTTTTAAGAAAGGTTCGATAATTATGTAGTGCTTAATATATCTATTATTTTATTAATTTATTTATCTAATCTACAATATATATTAAAAACCCTCTATTTCACAGAAAGTTCAGATATGAGAGATAATAATGGCCTATTAAAATTTTCATCATTTTAATTTTAGATCTTTCCTTTATTTCTTAACAGCAGATTTCAGCTTTATTTACACCTAACTCAAATTTAAATTCTTAAGATGTCAAACTCAGAGAGTTATAGAGGTGGAAGATCTAAAGCTAGTGAATGGGATGAGGTGACTTTATTAAATGATCAGCCTACTAGAGTACTGTGCAATTATTGCAAAGAAAGTATCACTCAAAAAATTGAGAGAGTGAAACATCTAGAGAAATGCAGTGAAAGAAAAGTGGAATGTTTTGAAAATGAGGCAAAAGGTATGCCGAGACTCAAATTTGGAGCATCAGTTGAAACTGATTCACTTCCTCTAACTTTGGCTTCTGGCAATGATGATCCAAAGATTATAAGTAAAAATGTGCCTGAAATGAGTGACACCAGTGCAGGTTCTTCATCACCAATACAGCATAAAAGGCAAAGATCAATTACACCATTTGTGGTAAGAACGACTGCAGACCAAAAGGAAGAATTAGATTTACAAGTTGTAAGGTTCTTTTTTTCAGCTAACATACCCTTCAATGTTTTAGAAAATAAAGAATTTATAAAATTAATCAAAGGTCTAAGATCAGGATATGAACCACCAAACAAGAAAACATTGGCATCTGATCTGTTAATAAAAGTTAATGATGAAGTAATCCATGAAATGAAGAATGACCTTAATCTTGATAATTGTACCATTACCCTTATACAAGATGGCTGGAGTTCAGTAGGTAATGATCCTATTATTGCACGCAGTATTCATAATGGAAAAAAGTCATATCTGATTTCAGCAGTAGATGCTGGAAGTACAAAAAAAGACATCAAAATATTGTGCACAGTTAGCTAGAGAAGCAATAACAAAAACTAAAGAAACATATGGCATTGATGTAAGTATAACTATTTTGTAGGTACATTTTATTTTAGTTATAAACTGAATGTAATTCTCTGCCTTGGTATACTCAAATGCTCAGTTGCTTATGAGTTATGACATTTTATTTTCAGGTATTTGCTATATGGAGGGTTCCAGCAAAGGTGAAGCAAAAAATTTTCATTTTGACACCCGACCATCTCAGATCTTGCTTATTTTTGGTGTATAAGGTAAGTTTGTGCAAGAAAGCCAGCTGTGAAAGTTTCAGCTTTCTATGACCATTACTTCACGAGTTATGAAGGTCAGAAAAATCAAGGTTAAGGTCAAAATAGCTCAAGGTCGGCATCTTTGGATGCACCTCACACATTCACTAATTATCGTAGCCATATGAAACTATATGTTTTTGAACTCAGAATGAGCTGTAGAATCCAAAAACGCAACGAAATCAGCAATAGGAGAACAAATAAAAATGTTCACCCTTTTTCAAGGAACGAATTGACCTTTTGACCTTGAAGTTCACACATTTTGGGGAAACATTTCTTTACACAAAATGAAGTTCCATCATTGCACTTTTAATATAAACAATAAAAATGTATCTTATTCACCAACTATACTGTCTTAAAGAATTTTTCAAATTGGCTATTTTTCAAATTTCTGGCAAAATCGCCATATGTACCGTATATGCATATATGTACTGTTAAAATCTAGAGATATTCATTATTTAAACTACTTAAGCAAAAATAAATATTATTAGAAACGTGATACAAAATCACTTAGATATAAGCTAGGTACCATAGGTATAACTATGATATAGATCTCTATTTTATTGTGGTCTCCTCCACCCCTACAACCACACCTTTCCACCCTTAGAAATATTTTACTTTTTTTTATAATTACTTTTATTAATAATACATTAATACAAACATATATATATATAGGAGTATAAAAAAGGAGTATCATATTATGTAGACCTGTATTCTATAGATACATATTAAACTAGAGCTCTGTACACTTTCGACTCAAGAACAGGAAACTGTGGCAAACAGGTCTGCATGATTACCCTCAGCTGTTAGCATCTCATGATCATCAAAGGCATACTGAATTATTCTTGAACCTGCTGTCAATGATGGAGCAGTCATTGTCTAGATAATATCAGATGATAACATCCAACATGAGTCAGGACGAGAAGGGAAACTATGTTTAGAACGTCTTCCATGTGGAGACATAAAATTGACCTTATAATCACTAAATTCTTCTGATACTTCAACCACTAATCCAAACCAAATTTTATTATCATAGTTACAAGCTACATATACCCCAACTTGTATATCTTCAGTTGAAATGTGCTTTTGCTCATGTAAATTATCTTTAAACGATGGATGCACAACTGTCATAATTTTTGTAGGACCTGAGGAAATCTCACCAACCTCCAACTGGGTATGACGAATAGGCACAAATCTATGAAATCTACGAGTACCTGGGATGGTTACAGAATTTTTATATCTATTTTCCAGGAATTCAGTTGTCTGCTGGACATTTTGTTTCGATAAGAATACAAATTTTGTGCTGGTATCTTTCTCATCCAGAAATTTCATCATGTCAAGTGGTGTCAGAATTTGGTCTTTCAATGTACGTTGAAGACTGGCACGAGCCGTCATTCTTTTTGCTGTGCCTCCGACTCCATCACAAGCACTTTTGCCATGTGAAGTTGCAAAAAAGTGCCATTCAGCATCCAGTCCAAAGTCCTCTTTGTGGTGACACAAATTGGTGAAGTTATATTTATTCTTATACTGCCCTCCGCAACCATCAGTAAAGTAATGAATCTTCCGCAGGCCTGAGCTCTCTTCTCTTATCATGGGGATCAGTTGCTTTAAGAACGCAAAGACAAGGTTTGTACTATGTTTCATGTCATCAGAAATGAAACAATAACTTTTAACTTTAATTTCAACATCATTTTCATTTACTTTATAGTAGAACACAAATGGATGAACTGTTGCCTGACTATTTTCCCAATGGTAACCTTGTGCAGCATCTTGTACAATAAATGAGTAGTTTTCAGAGAAGTCTCCTAGGAGAATACCTTCAGTGACCATCAGATTAGCTTTCAGTTTTTTTAGGAAACTTGCTTGTGCATCAGCCACATAAGTGTGTCTTGTTAGTGCACAAATTCTAGTTGCCAAAGACTTAATGAAGTTTTCAAGGGATTCACCGATGTTAATAAGGGTTGTCCGATCCGTGGAAGTCCACTGCTTGTATGTAATTATGGTGCCGACTGCATCCTGAACAGATTCCAATCCTTCAAGGAATGCAATAACACCTTCTTCTCCTGGACACAATGCACATTTTTGTAGCATACACTCTTCCTTTTCACTGTCACAAACTGCATAGAGAATGAGGTCTTTATATGATAGTTGTTTTTCCCCCAAAGCTGATAGCTGAAGTTTGGGATTTTGGTGGTAGGTACAGACACACACAGAGTGTGTTCCTCCAGCTCCTGCCAAGACACACCACTTGGGTCTCAATGCAGCAAATGATGAGAAACCTATTCTTGGATTAGTGTCATTTGCCTTGAAAACAGCGAAAATCTCACGTAAATTACCAAGCACCAATCGTTTCTGCTGTAGTTGCTTCTCTCCTTCATGATTCCTAATTGATAGACAATCCTTCTTGCCTGGACATATTCTGCTTATTTCATCTGATTCATAGAAAGTGCACACTGCTTCCTTCTCTTTCTTTGTTATAACCCGACCTTTGCTAATATGTGGAACTTCTGGTAATATGCCATGTTCTTTCTTTATTTTGCAGCTGGTTGAAACCATTCTTGTAGATGCATTGAAGAAAGATGCTGTTCTGTGAATGGTGTATGGTGAGTGTGTTAGTATTTGAATCTTCCTCTTGTAGTCAGTCGTCTCACTGAAGGCATTCTTGAGTGCTTGCATCACTCCTGCATGCCTGCGAAAATTATATACATGTTTGAGTAAATTTATATGCAAACATATGATCTATATATAGGCTTAGTATACTTTAATGAAGGTACTACAGATATATATACAGTACTCACAAATTATTGTCATCCATTTTAGATTGCTTTTCTTCACTTTCTTGTGTAAAACTTGTGTCATATGAAGTTTCTAGCTTTCTCTTCAGGGATGTTGATGCCATTTCAAATTTTGTTTCAACCTTTGAAGATCTCCCTTTTCGTGACAGACCCTCTGAAAAACAAATAAAATAAATTGTTATAACTTTTTTTAATCAACTGTAGTCCTATAGATGTACATGTACATTACATATGAATTTGGTAAATACCGTATATATAATCATAACTGTATTGATCTTCATTATATAAATTGATATGCATACATCTGAATTTGTCAAATATATAAAGGTTGTAATGTTCATACATGTAGTTATATATATTGATGTTTTGTTGCTATAATATCTACATAAATTAACACTTTTAAAATACTTAAACTTACTTGTCTTCACTGGTGTCACATTCAGCATTGGAAGAATTGTGTCTAAATCTCCTTGGAAATCTTCAAACATTATTTCAGTAGTACACCCATAGGCAGAGGAACATTTTTCTGTGGCAGTGGCATCAGTGTCTGAGTTCGAATCTGAGACAATATCAGAGACTTTTTTGTCTTCAGCTTTGATTTTATTGATATCATTAACACAATTTTTACAAATGTAATCTCCATATATTAATCCGTGAATTCCTTGCAGTGTATTACGGACTGGCACAAGTGCTTTTTCGATCTTCTTCTTATGTTTTCTAAGAGGATCAGCACAAACTTTTCTACCCATCTTGTTTATCTGTAAGAAAGGCATAAAATAAGTAATTAATTTATGTTCACAAAATATATTATTTAACAGTACAGTACATATATGCATATACATATGGCGATTTTGCCAGAAATTTGAAAAAATAGCCAATTTGAAAAATTCTTTAAGACAGTATATAGATGGTGAATAAGATACATTTTTATTGTTTATATTAAAAGTGCAATGGTGGAACTTCATTTTGTGTAAAGAAATGTTTCCCCAAAATGTGTGAACTTCAAGGTCAAAGGGTCAATTCATTCCTTGAAAAAGGGTGAACATTTTTATTTGTTCTCCTATTGCTGTTTTCGTTGCATTTTTGGATTATACAGCTCATTCTGAGTCAAAAAACATATACAGTAGTTTCATATGGTTACGATAATTAGTGAATGTGTGAGGTGCATCCAAAGATGCCGACCTTGAGCTATTTTGACCTTAACCTTGATTTTTCTGACCTTCATAACTCGTGAAGTAATGGTCGTAGAAAGCTGAAACTTTCACAGCTGGCTTTCTTGCACAAACGTACCTTATACACCAAAAATTAGCAAGATCTGAGATGGTCGGGTGTTAAGCACTGATTCACCTGTGCTGGAACCCCTCATATGCACTGATAACGAAAACAAAATAAGAATGAGAGAAATTCTTGAGGAGGACAACTACAGTCTTATTACTTATGGCTGTTCAGCACACCATCTAAACTTGGTAGAAAAAGATGTCTCCCCAAAATCAGTTCTCAAGCATGTTGTAGAAATTAAAAAATATTTCCGAAACCATCACTAACCTCATGTAAACTAAAAACAAATCCAATAAATTACCTACTGTCAGCTTTACTTTTATGCATTAGCAAAGGTGGGCAGTTGCGCCGCACATTTTAACAGAGTTGCGGAATTGTTCACGGCGCAACTTATATATGCAGTTTCAAGATTAGCGCGCAACGCGCAACATTTAATATTACTTCTCTGTAAAAATAACCCAAGCGAATGTAACTTAAATATTTTTATCTGGCAACACTGCACTTCAATTGTTTACATTCAGTCACATTCTCAATGCGCCAGTATCACTGTCTGACTTTCTGTTGTTTTAGTTTCTTTTTACTTTTTAGTACTAGTACTAGTACTAGTATTATGGATCGTTTTGTGGTGTCTGTGGCTGACAGCACTGATTCTGCCGACCAGGACATGGACAGAGAGGTTGAAGTGACTGAGAATGTTGACAGCCGTTCCCCTGAGACTGAAGCAAGTGTCAGTGAGGTTTCCGCTTCAGGATCGGGGGCCCCTACCATTAACCCCTGGCCTTACTTGGCCGACTTTTTTGAGTTCAAGGGTCAGGCCCAGGCACAGGGCCACACGGACAACTTCCTGTACGAGTGTGTCCGCTGCAGGCCCAATAAGAAGGTCTTCTCAGCCAACAAGAAGTCAAGATACAGCCTCCGGAAGCATATGGAGAGTAAGCACGGCTACTGCCTTCAGAAGTTTTTGGACTGCTGTATGGATGGGACAAAAGAAGCCAAGAAACGCCATGCATCCTTGCATGAAGCTGCCACCAAGAGGCAGATGATGTGCCGCCAACCAACCTTGATGGAGATGGCAGGCCCATCCAAGTGTAGGCACAACATCAGCAAAGCTACCTTCCAACATAAGGTGAGTCAGGAAAATTTGATTTCAATAATTTGCTTAACATTTTTTTCAAAAATTAACCTACTGAATTAAATTTATGAATGTAACATCATAGCAAATTGACAAGAGATGTAAAATAAATTTTACTTTTATATTTAATTCTATAGCTCATCAACATGTTTGTGGACAACATGATCCCCTTCTCTGTTGTGGACAACCCCACGTTCATGGACTTTGCTGCCATGATACCTGGCGGCTACATGGAGAGTATGTCGCGAAGGACACTGACGAGGTGCATTCACCGATGTTAATAAGGGTTGTCCGATCCGTGGAAGTCCACTGCTTGTATGTAATTATGGTGCCGACTGCATCCTGAACAGATTCCAATCCTTCAAGGATTGAAACTTTTAAATATTATAATCGAATATGCTTCAAAGTGAAATTTTAACGTATACGTGCCATTATAAACTAAGAAATTCTATAGTTATTCCCTTTAATTTTAATTTTCTTTCAATGACATTAGAAAGTATGATGCTTGTATGGATATCTAAACTAATTTGTAATAAAATATATCATGAAGTGGAGGTCTGGATAAACTTTGAATAAAGTTTTTTCCATTTTTTTTACACATTCCTGCCTCTCCAGTCTCAACAGGCACAAGCACAACGAAGAGTTGGCCGTCTGCCTCCCTCTGACAGAGGCCTTGACTGAGGGGTTGATGGGCAGGTTTGGCCATGTCTTTACAGACATGGACTGCCTCTTAGCTACTGCCTTCAACCCGCAGTTTAAGCTGTCAAGATGGCCAGAGCTGGTGCCAGGAAGAGACCCGGAGGAGTTGAGGAGGATGGTCACCAGCAAAGTTGTGTCGTTGGTGGACAGGGCCAGGAAGGATGAAGAGTTCAGCAGCAGCAGCAGTGATGCGGAAGCGGCAGACAAAGGGGACTTCCTCGAGCAGCTGTACGACACAGGAGTAATCAGCAAACAGAAGAAGGAGAGCACAATGCTGGTGAACAGTTTCCTGGACCAGAGGCCGGAGAAAAATATCGCGAGGAACGTGTTCACTTGCAAGGAACTGACAGACCTCTTTGTGCAGTATAACACACCCATTCCCTCAAGTGCGGCTGTAGAACGTCTGTTCTCTTTGGGGAAGGATGTTCTGAAGCCAAAATGGGCTGGACTCTCCGATCCACACTGAGATGCTGGTGTTCATGAAGGGGAACCTGGCTCTTATGTAGTGATTTTTTTGCATTTATTATATATTGTAATAAAATATTGATATCTTTTTCTGTATCAGATATACTTTGTTTAACTTGTAAAAAGGCTTTTTATTTTAATATTATTTTATTTATTTTTCAAAAGTTGCGCGTTGCAGTTGCGCTTGCGGCGCAACTTTTTGAAAAGGGTTGCGCTTGTGCATGTGGCGCAACTATTTCAGCAGAGTTGCGGTTGCGGCTGCGGCGCTACAAAAATCGTTGCGCGTGCCCACCACTGTGCATTAGCACTATCAATGTTGGCATTAGCACTGTCACCAGTGTGAATCCTAATTCATGACTCATTAATAAGTTGCATAGGCTATTTATTTATGCTGTCAAATCCAGCAATATTTGTAATAAAAATTTATATTTTAGGGTTGGTTAATGGAGAAAGGAAGTATGATGCTGCAACTAACAAATGAAACCAGATGGAATTATCAGTTAGAATGCATAAAAACCTATTTGTCAAATTACTCTCTACGTATATATAGAAATAAGAGGAGAGCATATTGAAGACAATGATCGCAACATCGGAAAATTGATAGATAACTTATCTATACAAAGAGGGGCACTCAATTTACAGTCACAACTCTTACTTGTTGGAAATGCTCTAGATAAGGTGTTTATATTATGCAGTTAAAATTACTTAACTTTAAATACCAATATTAATTTAAAGATATTCTATAGACTTATAGTGCACATTTTATTTATAAAATCCTGTACTAAAGCACTACTAATAAATAATTAAAATACACTTCATTTTGTGTGTGTTGTAACTTATAACACCAAAAAATAAATTCTAACAATGCATAATTCTAAATGTTTACAGAGGTTTTCATTCAGCCATATATAACTTCATAGTTTTTATTTTTTTTGTTACAGTTGCAGGCTGATAATAAAACAATATTTGATGCTATTGAAATTTGGCTCAATTTAATCAAAGATGAAAAATTAGCTCCATACAAAGAAGATATTATTAAGAGATTTAAAAAAGCTATGGAGCCATGTCATCTTTTGGCAAATATAACTGACCCAAAGTATGAAGGTAAATAGGACCTAAATGCTTAACTACTATCAACATATAAAACATGGGTAACAACTGTATGGGCAGAAGAGTTTTCTCTAATCTGAATCAAATCATCTGGCATTGCCATATTAGATAACAATTAGCATAAATTAGATACCATAACATAAATTATATAATCTATATTATTAGCTTTATTTTTGTTTCCACACAGTTCTATTATTTTTCAGGACAAAAACTGAATAGAGTTCAAGAGGAAGAGGCTGAAGAATGGTTGTTGAAATAAATTCAGAATACATGGCAGGATATTATGCATTCTGCTTAAAAGATGCACTAATTTTTCCTCCTTATTTATTCAAAGATAGTATAGTGAGCTCTACATCAGCTAGTAATTGGTGGAAAGTTGTTGAAATGAAAGAAAAAAAAAGAGACCAGATTACCATTAGGTTTTGCTAAATTTATGAGATCTATTCATAGTTGTCCAGCCAGTTCCGGATCATTGGAAAGATTTTTTTCAACATTTGGCTTCGTATGGAGTAAAATGCGAATTGGGTTAGGGAAAGAAAAGGCAGAAATGTTAGTTCAAATCTACCACCACCTAAGGTCAAAAGATGCTGAACATACTGATCAATGATCAATAATCAATATTAGGTACCACTTAAATTATTTAAATTATAAAGCTGAAAAGAAACATGATTTATTTTTAGATATAGGTAGCCAATTAGAAGATAGATAAATTAGATACAGTATTATACAGGGTGTCCCAGAATTAACTATCTATTTCAATGAAATTGGACAAATTTTTTAAAAACACACTTTTATTTATGTTTATCATGTTTAATATGTGTTAAAAATGTATAAATTTCTAAATTTTTTTAATAATTTTATTTTCATAATTTTTTCATAGTTTTTCAGTTTTATTTTCATTCTCTTTCAGAACCCTATTAATAATGAATACACAAGAACGCATCTTTGTTGTAACATCCCGTATCAAAGGAATGCAATGTAATGAAATCAGAGAAAAATTTACAAGAAGATTCCACAGAACTGGTCCTACAGACAAAGCGATTCGTGAACTTGTGAACAAATTTAAAAGAACTGGATCCGTACACGACGAGGTGGGAAGAGGATGCCCAAGGACAGCACGTAACAGTACCAAACAGGTACGACAATTGTTTGAGGATGAACCAACAACTTCGGTTAGGGAGGCTGGTCGAAGACTCAACATATCCAAGACAACAGTTCATAGAATCTTGCGTTCGACACTGATGAAAAAGGCTTATCACATTCAAGTAAATAAAGTTTTGACTTATGATTTATAAATCTATTTGTTTTTGTATCATAATTTAGTAATAAACACAAAATTATGTCAGTTTTTATTAAATTTGTCCGATTTCATTGAAATAGATAGTTAATTCTGGGACACCCTGTATATAAGGTTCATAATACTAGTATGCATCAATTTTGCTGTCAAGGGTTTTGTAAGTGATTCTTATAGTTTTTCCTGCTGATTTCGAATCTGCAATCCGTTTTTCTCAATCAGCTCAGGTTATCCGGCTATGGCCTCATAAGTAAAATAGAATTTTTCGTGATTTTGTCAAAGCGGAATTGGAACAGTAACATCTATCATCACTTGTTTCACTTGTATAATATCTTTTTTTACTTTTCAGGCATATAGATAAAATATTTCATAATGAATAGAGCGTGTAAAAATGATCCCAATAGATTCTGCTACATATGTCATATGTGGGACGGTTACCATGCCAAATAACCAGTCCCAAATCACTAAATTTGTGAAGACAATGTATAGAGCATACTTTGGAATTAAGCTAGGGGACCAGGACAAAAATTTCGCCCCTCATATGTGCTGCAAGACGTGCATTGAAAATTTGAGAAGATGGAGCAAAGGCAGAGCGAAATCTTTGCCTTTTGGAATTCCCATGATTTGGAGAGAAGGAAAGGATCACGTGACAGATTGCTATTTCTGCATGACAAACCTCCAAGGTGGGCTTATAAATTTATTTTTCTTAAATATTTTGAAATCCTCGTATGAAACTTGACATAATATTCACCATAATGTAATATTCACCATATATAGCATAATATTCACCATAATGGTAATCATACATTTACATATACATATTGTTATAGAAAATACATTTACACATACATATTGTTATACAAGTTACATTTACATATACAATGATTGTATATTTTCTTTCTTTTTCATTCAGTTTAAACCCATTATTTCTTGTCGGATTGGCATTAAGTGAGAATAAGTTTCTGTAATCTACCCTGTCTATTCCTTTGAGCATATTGAAGACTTGAATAAGCTGACCTCGCAACCTCCTCGTCTCTAAGCTAAACAGATTTAGGCGCTCCAATCTCCGTTGGTAGCTTTGCATTCTCAGTGAAGGGGTCAATTTTGTAGCCCTTGCTTGTACTCTTTCTAACCTTTCTATGTCCTTCCTGAGGGATGGAGACCAAAACTGCGCACAGTATTCCAGCTGAGGTCTGACTAGAGAATTATAGAGAGACATTACAGTCTCCTTGTTCCGAAACTGGAACTGTCTTTTAATATAACCTAATAATTTTAAGGCCCTCTTTTAGACTTCTGCACAGTGCTTCAACAGTTTCAGATCGTTGCTGATATAGACTCCTAAGTCTTTCTCTAGATCGGTCTCAGTCAAGTTCCTTCACAAGAGAGAGTAATCGGTCTTCAGGTTTTTATAACCTATGTGCATTACCTTACATTTGTTCAAGTTGAATGGCATCTGCCACATAGCAGACCATTCGCCCAACCTGTCAAGATCGTTCTGAAGCGTTCTTACACCCTCCTCAGTACCTACACTACTTCCTAATTTCGTATCATCTGCAAATTTGGAGATTGCACTTAAAAGCCCGACGTCTATATCATTAATATAGATGATAAAAAGTAAAGGACCCAGCACAGAACCCTGTGGGACACCACTGGTGACGGGCGCCCACTCCGAAGCCACTCCATTTATTACCACTCTCTGCTTTCTATCTTTTAACCAATCCTCAATCCAGTTGGAAATGAGCCCACTGATTCCTAGTCCTTTGACTTTAGCTATCAATCTAGCATGAGGGACTTTGTCAAAGGCTTTTTGAAAGTCGAGATACACTATATCTATTGCCCTACTTGCATCGTACAGTGTATGCATATTATGGAAAAATTCTAACAGGTTTGTCAGACAGGATCTATGTCACCTAAATCCATGTTGAGAGAGAGAGAGAGAGAGAGAGAGAGAGAGATACAAGGAAAAGAAGTACCTCAAAAGGCCTTGCGGCCCATACTGAGGAGGTACCAATGGCAACGGGTGCCACAGAAAATTTTGTACACACTCAAATAGTGTGCAAGATTTGGTCTAACCTTTTCTTGAACTGATCCACAGAGGAACTGTTCACAACTTCCGAAGGTAACCTGTTCCATGTGTCGCAGATCTTATACGTAAAGTAATTCCCACACACACTACTACTACTAAACCTTTTCAAATCCAACTTCCAACCATTGTTACGAGTTGGGTTATCGTTTAAACTAAACATACTTCTAAAATCGACATCGTTGAACCCCGTAAGACTTGAAAACCTCGATGAGTTGACCGTGCAGCCTCCGAGTTTCAGCGAAAACAAGTTCAGGGCGCGTAAGCGTCGATTGTAGCCCATATGCCTAACGGAAGGGATTAACTTTGTGGCCCTCGCCTGCACTCGCTCCAGCCTCTCAATATCTTTCCTGAGGGTGGGCGACCAGAACTGCACAGCATACTCCAGGTGCGGCCGAACCAGGGAATTGTACAGAGAGAGCACAATCTCCTTGTTCCGAAACTGAAATTGCCTCCTGATATAACCCAACAGCTTCTGGGCTTTCTTTTCCACCTCTACGCACTGTTTGGTAAACTTAAGGTCGCTGCTAATTAGCACACCCAAGTCCTTTTCCAAATCAGTCGCCTCGATATTACTCCCAACATCGAGTAGTCCGACTTGGGATTGGCGTAGCCAATGTGCATCACTTTGCATTTACCCAAGTTAAACGGCATTTGCCATTTTTCGGACCACTCTCCTATCCTACCTAGGTCCGCACGCAGTTCCTCGATCGCTTCGGGTCCCAACATTGGCCCCAAGCTTGGTGTCATCAGCGAATTTGGCGATCCGACTGACGATGCCACCGTCGATATCATTTATGTAAATGATAAACAACAGTGGCCCCAAAACGGAACCCTGAGGAACCCACTAGTGACCGAGGCCCAACCCGAACTAGCCCCTTTAATTACAACCCTCTGCCGCCTATTCCTCAGCCAGTTTTCAATCCACCTACCTATTTCCCCACCGATACCCAGCGCGCGCACTTTCGCCATTAGCCGGCGGTGAGGTACCTTATCAAAGGCTTTCTGAAAGTCGAGATAAAGTATATCAATCGCCCTACTCTTATCATACTCACTCAACATGATGTGGAAAAACTCGAGCAAGTTGGTGAGACACGACCTATGCCGTCTAAACCCATGTTGGGAGTCCCCAAGCAGCTTGTAGGAATCCAAATGGTCAACGATCCTATCAGCTATTATCCCTTCTAATAACACTGGTCAACAAAGATTTTTCATCAGAGTAAAATTTGTGGTGGCTGGATAGCATTTTTCACGCTGATTCCAAAACTGCATTCAGATTTTTTCTAGCACGTATAGTTTTCAAGATGAAGGCATATATATAACTACACAGATTTAACCATTTTAAATAGGCAAAAATATTTTCAACATTTGATTGTGTTTATTTTATTGTGTTTTTTTAGTTTATTCATCTTATTTATTTCAATTATCTTAATTATACATCTTATGTATTTCAGGTGAGCTTTTACGTCTAGCAGCATTGTGATTCAGGCAACAACGCCGTGCTTTGTGTGTCAAAAGATCAGTCCAGTCCAAGAACTTGTTGTGTCAAGTTGGTGTACATTTTTTTGAATTTATAGTTTGCTCAGGTCAGTCAACATGCCTCGACAATGTAAGAATGACCCCGACAAGTTCTGTTTCGTATGCGGCCAGTTGACAACTAAAACACAGCGACGAAGTATTACAACCGACATTAAGAAAATATACAAGCTATACTTTGGTTGCCATCTAGGTGACCAAGATAAACCATGGGTGCCACATCAAATCTGTTCTGGCTGTTCAAATGGATTACGTGATTGGCTTAACAAAAAGAAGGCTTCAATGCCATTTGCCATACCCATGATATGGAGGGAGCCGAGAGATCATCATGAAGACTGTTATTTTTGTAGTGTGAACTTAATGGGGTTTTCTGCCAAGAACAAACACCAGATTGTATATCCAAACTTGGATTCAGCACGTAGACCAGTAAAACATGATGAAACATTGCCCATTCCAATTCCCCCAAGTGATAGGCTAGATTCTATCATAGATGACATGGAAAGTGATGAAGGTGCAACTGGCATTTCCGGACCATCTACAGAACCAGAGTACACTTTTGAAGGTAGACATTTAGAGCCTAAAAAGTTAACCCAAGGACAGTTGAATGATCTTGTTAGAGACTTATCGCTGTCTAAAGAGAAATCAGAGCTTCTCGCCTCAAGACTAAAGGAGAACAATTTACTTGAGAACAATGTTCGTATTAGTTACTACCAAAAGCGGAATTTTGAATTAACAGCATTCTTTTCAGTAGACGGTCCTCTCTGTTATTGCCATGACATCAATGGACTATTTACAGCCATATCTCAGACGTATGTGGCATCTGAGTGGCGCCTCTTTATTGATTCGTCGCAGAGAAGCCTGAAAGCAGTTCTTTTGCATAATGGTAATATAATGCCATCCATCCCCATTGCCCATTCCGTCCATCTGAAAGAGACATATGACAATATGGATATACTACTTAAGGCAATCAAATACGACAGTCATCAATGGAATGTTTGTGGAGATCTAAAAGTTATAGGAATGCTTATGGGTATGCAGTCAGGATTCACAAAATTTTGTTGTTTCCTTTGCCTGTGGGACAGTCGCGCCACTATAGAACATTACACCAAAAGTGACTGGCCACTTAGGTATACATATGTCCCAGGGATAAGCAATGTCCAGTCTGTCCCTTTAGTGGATCCCCAAAAGATCTATCTGCCACCTCTTCACATTAAACTTGGTTTAATGAAGAATTTTGTTAAAGCAATGGGTGAAGTCAATTCTGAAGGGTTCCAATACCTTTCAAGGAAATTTCCGAAGGTTACTGCAGCAAAATTGAAGGAAGGAATTTTTGTTGGGCCACAAATAAGGGAGGTTTTGAATGACACTGAATTTGAAAAAGTCCTAAGTCCTAAGTCCGCTGGAATTGAAGGTTTGGCTGGCGTTCAAATGGATATGTGAAAACTTTCTTGGAAGCAACAAGTCACCTGCGTATAAGGATGGAGTCAAGAACCTCCTTGATGCCTTCAAAGAAATGGAGTGTCGAATGTCATTAAAAATTCACTTCCTGCATTCCCACTTAGATTTCTTTCCTGAAAACCTTGGTGCAGTGAGTGACGAGCAAGGAGAGCGCTTCCATCAAGATATTCAGATGATGGAGAAGCGCTACCAAGGATATTGGAATGAAAGCATGATGGCGGACCATTGTTGGATGCTGTATCGTGACAATCCAGGCCAAATTTACAAAAGGAAATCACACTCACAGCGCTTTTAATAAAATAATGTATATATTCTTTATTTATAAGTACATTGAATAAGGTATATGATGTATTTGTTGTTTAGCATTCCTAAGTGTGATCTATTATACATCCATAAATTTTCTTATAGCAATATCAAAAACTTAAAAATATCAAAACCAGTGTATCTATATAACTATATGTCCTAGAAACAAAATAAAACCAGATTCGGAATCAGCGCAAAGAAAGCATTAAGAAAAGTATGCTCATGTTTGTGATGAGAAAAAAAAGTTTCATTTTGTTGGCCAGTGTAATTTACCTACAACTGAAGTGAGACTATTGGGACGATAGTTCCCTGGACTTTCGTGATCCCCTTTCTTAAAGATAGGGGTCACGTTGGCTTCCCTCCAGTCACCAGGCACCTGGCCCATCTCCAACGATTTGTTGAAGACTGTAGCCAGGTGGGGAGCCACCTGGTCGCGCACTTCTCGCAACACTCTGGGGAGAAACTGGTCTGGCCCAGGAGCCTTAAACGTGCTCAGTTTGTCTATTCTATCGGCAATGACTGTCACGGTACATCTAACACTATCCAGGCCAGCACCTTCGTGCCTCACGCCTGGCTCGGGGATGACGCGGGTATCCTCCCTGGTGAACACTCCCGCAAAGTACTCATTAAGCATTAAGAGAGAGAGAGAGAGAGAGAGAGAGAGAGAGAGAGAGAGAGAGCCTCTCTTTTCTACACTTTCTACATATTAATGAAGAAAAAAAAAATTAGCTAATTAAATCTGTATTTTGCAGTGGATTAATTTTGTTTTAAATTTTTTAGATAAGTGCTTGATTAAATGATAATGAGCAACTTGTAGTTGTAGTGACTGTCTATTAAGTGTTAACACTAGAAGGCTTGGTGGTTAGTTTGGCTTGTTTTTGCAGGTTCTTGCTTAATATTTTTTTAATAAATATGATTTATCATTCTGACTATCTGCCACCCTTCTGGGCAAAGCAAAATTTCCATCCTTCTCGTGTTAATACAGGTAAACTTATCCTACTTAAGCCTAAATTCCAATTAAGCAAACAAAAAATGTTACAATTTGCATATATACTTACTCTGGTTTCAATATCTTCAGCATGTGCATAGCCTCCTCTCTATTTCTTACAGAATGGAAATCAATGGATATATCTGCTTTCGTAACATGCAGTTTAGGAATATCAAGTTTTGAGAATGGTTTATCAAATTTTGAGAATGGTTTATCAAAACTAATATAAATCCGAGTCAATCTTTCTTTCATTTTTAGCGCATCATTGAGTAATTTCAGTGCTTCCAGTGAAGAAATTCGTACTTTAATTTTGGATAAATTATAAGAAGAATCAATAAACTTAATCCCACCTTCTTCTAAATGACCAGTAAATTTCTGTAAATTGGCCCATGATTCTAAAAACATAAAAAAGTGATCTGAAGACCCTTTTCCCTCTTGTTCATGCTTCACAAAATGTAGGTCAATATTAATCTTTCCACGCTGTTTTTTTTCCTGTCTATATACAAGAATTTCCTTAACTTTTGAGAATGTAAGTGAAAACATTCGCATATTACATGGATCATAAGTTTGAGAAACGTGAATTTCCATATACTTAAGTCTCACATCACTGTAAAGCAGCAGATTCAAACCACTTACTACATTACTTTCATTTAATTTCCACTCTAATGGTAGTGATTTTTGTATATATTTGCATAATGCGTCATTTGGTTCCAAAAGATTAAAAAAGTTTAATTTCTTCTCACTCCTTGTTTCACTTACAATTTTCCAGAGCAAATTATAATCAATGGAACTGTCTTGCTTCAAAATACTGTAAACTACTTCAATATAATTTTCTAAACTGCCATTAGCATTTAAAAGTCCCACTGTGAATGAAAACACTTCAAAGTTTTGTATTAAATAAAGACTGTTAAACAATGGAACATTCAGCAGCTTCAAATTGGATGACTTCTGCGTTATTAGTAAAACAATATGATTTGCTACCAAATACTCCATCTGAGTTTTATGTAGGAATTCATACTGGCCAAACAATACATCACTGCTTCTGGAATGGTTTCGAACACAAGGTGTATATAAGAATAATGTAGAAAGAAATATTTCAAGATGCTCCTTTTTCAAACCCTTTTTGTCAAATTCTTCTTGAAGAGTTGAAATTAAGTCATCATTAATGACATTACCTCCATTAACTTTATTTCTGTAGCAGCATTCAGCTAATGCTCGAATCAAATCACTCATAACTTTTTCAAACTGCTCATAGCTCTTACCTTCTTTGATATCTTGTTTAATCTTATTTACAATAAATTTTTTTTGAAGATCAAAAACTTTTCTATAGAGATTTGTAAATGTCAGTGACTGCAAATGCTCTTCATTATTAATCCACAAATATATGAGCAGTACAGTCATAAGAGGAATCTTGATAACAGCATGAAAATCTACTGGTAAAACATCCAAATAGTCCTTGAATTTCTTGCTATCTCCACATTTGTACTTTTTTTTCAACGGGTTCCATATTTTATCAACAAATTTTTTTACTCCTCTTTCTTCAAATCCTTGTATTTGTAAATTTAAGTAATCAAGTTTATAATTATTTAAAGAAGAAAATATCTCTCGGGAGTAATGAGGTCTTGTTGTGATGATAAATTTTTTATCACTTAATACATCTAACAAACTACGGATAAGTTTTCCCGCTTCCCTCGACTTTTCATCATACGCATCAATTATTATAAGAACATCTAATTCCTTTAAGAAGTAATAAATTTCTTTTTCTTTTATATTGGACAATGAATCTCTCAACAAAATTTCCTTCAAATATTGGGAAAGCCCAGCTTCCTTTGCCTTTTTCACTTCAATAAGCAGAACTAAATCATAATCCTGAAGTGAAACTATTTTTTTTTTGTTACAAGATTCACACCATTCTAATGTCAACTTTTTACATAAAGTCGTTTTGCCATGGCCAGCATCTCCACTGATGACAACAACTGGGGGTGCTCTCTCTTTCTTTTTATTTGGATATTGAAGTATATCCTGATAATGTACGTTCTTATCATTTACTAATAATGAAACTGGAACAAACATTTCTTCAACAGAAAAATTTAAATCATCTTGAAGAAGAAAAGATGGCATGGAGTATAAATTCTCATATAGTTTCATTAATTCTTTACGACACTCAGTAACAAACTGTTTTAAAGGATCTTTATCTTTGTTTTTTAGGATCTTCATTAAGTCTGAGTCATTTTCTGTAGAACATTCCCAAGTCTGTTTTATCGAGTATACTATGTTTTCGTATAGACTTTGATACTTTTCATGTATTTCAGTTTGATTTTCATAAGTAATTCCTTTAAAAATTTTAATCATACAATTGCATATTTTTGATATACACTGCACGAGACCATTTTTTAATCTTTCTGATGTGGATTTGTCCAAGATAAAGCGAAACACACTATTTCTTATTTTCCTGATTTCATTTACACTTTCTAACAAGCCTTCCTTACTATCAATCTTATTTTCAAAGCACTTATTACCATTTTCTAAAAGCTTAATTAACTTGCATAACATAGTAATGTCAAGGTCTTCATTGGTTTCATCAGTCTCATAATTAAAGCAAAAATTTTGGGGAAAATGATCAATTTCATTTTTTTTTTCATAAAATTCACTGAAATCAATTTTTCCCTTACCCGATAAAGGATGGCAATAATATAAATCTTTAGAAACATTGTATAAAACTTCTTGTGTATGTACCATCACACATTTAGTTAGTTTGCCATAGAATAAGTCTCTCTCCTCAAGCATTTTTTGTTTCTTATTTCTTACATCCAGTTTCCTTTACATTGCAATAACTACACGTAACTAACATACTGGGATGTTTGATGATTATCAAGAGTTATTATTCTGAAATCAATGAATTATGACTTGAGAATGCTAATTTAAAGTGTTCTGCTTTCTGAATGCTATTTGTGAAGAAGCTTAACAAGTCATTATTTTCCAAAATCCCTAAAAGATAAAAAAGTTAATATATATTTAGTCAATTAACCAGTTATGATAATCAGTACACTATAAATGTTGAATCTGTGGTTGCTGAGCTTAATGTAGATAAAAATTCTAGTTATCACACTCACTATTTTCAGAAAAGGTTTCCCTTCAAAAAAAAATATATGAATATGTATGTAGGTTTATAACTTGGCATATAACTAGCTTTGGTGTAGAACAAGGAAAGGCAATAAAATCTGAAACGATGAGCTGGTAGGACTAGAACCCATGTTGTTTGTATGGCTTCAGAGTCACTGCTTCTACCAATCAAACCATTCACAACCCCAAACTGAATTCCTATTTCATATATTAAGAGCAAAGCCAGAAGAATAAGAATAAGTATTTGAGATATTAAAGTAGTTTGAACTAAGCTTTAATTTATTACCTAACAAAAATTTCCTTTGGACCCAATCTAGCCATCAGTCTTTGGCCTGCCTCTTGGTTGCTTGACCCATTAATGAGCTGTGATGAGTACTGGTACTAATTTAATTTTTTTTTGTTTTGCAAGTAAAATTTATATCCTTTTAAATAAATGATATTTGCATTACTTAACAGCAAGCAACCATGAAACCCCATTGGGGTTTTATCACCTCATTCACAAATACAAGACATTCAAAGTTCAATGAGGCTCCTTATACAAAAGCAAATGAGACCCCCAGCAGGAACTCTACAAATGCCCTACATGTGGGAGATGAAACAAATGACTCCATAAATGTATCAATAATTTACTTAAACATCCAGGGCCTTTACCCAAACTCAAACCATACCAAAGTACCTTACCTAATGAGCCTAGTGGAAAACACTACTAGCACAGTTATAGCCCTCACAGAAACACACCTGAACCCCATGATCATGAGGAATGAAATTGTACTGTACCACCCATAGATGTGACAGAGAAGGCAGTTTAAATGGTGGTGTCCTGATTAGGGGTGCACTGGATAAAGTATCCAGCTGGATAATTACAAATATCAGGTATCTGGCCAGATGATGACAAATATCCAGTATCCAGCCAGATAAGGCAACTATCCAGCCAGATAAGGCAACTATCCAGCCAGATAGCTGGATATTAACTAAAAAAGACTACGTCATGTAATCAATCTCTAAATTATATCAAAACTGATAAAATATTGTAGTGAAAAAGTTACAACTGCAATAATAATGATTGAAGTTACAGTAATTAGTGGTACAAGTATAATGGGACTACTTTCAAGAAAGGTAGCAAGCTTTATATCAATAGTCAATGCAGTGGCGTACTAAGGGGGGTGCGAGGGGGGTAGTCCACCCTGTGTGACAGCCAGGAGGGGGGCCATCAGGAGAGTTGAAATACCAGTACAAGTTTTCAAACCAAATGAAAAATTTGCCAAAGTAAGAAAAAATTTTAAAATGTTCAAACTATTACAACAGCTTAATGTTAATTTCCACTATAAAATAAATTTGTATTTTTATTGGCAATACAAAATTTACAAATGAAAAATTAAATATTTGATAAAAATTACACAGAAAGGCAAACGTTTGTTGACGTTTTAGTCATCAGTTTGTTGAACATAGCCAGCTGGCTGCAACTGACATTCCAAGTCTTGTTCACTTGACACTGACTCCATATAAATGAGGTATGTTTCATTAAATAATTGTGATAAAGCATAAAGTGCTGGTGTTATAACAATATCATGGTACTTATATCAGTGTCCAGTAATTTTTGACAATGTGGCATCATAGTGATGTTTAAGTGTTTATAAATGCATCATCGTGATGTTATAATACCCAGTAAATGCATCGTTGTGATGTTATAGAAACTCATGTTTATGAATGGTGGTCGCTGTGACTACTGGTTATTAATAAAAAGACACAGGAAAGTCACACTTTGCACTAAACTTTAGACTTGACTTTTTTCCTACAACCATGACTACTGAAGTAACGATGATGTGTATGACTGAGTGAGTTTTTTATGATGACTATGTGGTGATCTTAAGATGGTAGTGGTGGTGGGTAATATGAATGCATGATTTTTTTTAATGCAACTATATGGTGATGTTAAGACAGAGTGATGATGTGACTGCATGGAGATGTTTTAATGCTTACATGCTTAATATAGTAAACACCATTTCAGATTTACATCAACAACTACAGTACTATTCTACAGGGTGTCCCATAAGTCCGGCATCATAGGAGAAATTAATATTTTTTCTATTTCTACAAACCAGGATGCCAATTTCTCATCCACCATATTGTTCAGTGATGAGGCTGTTTTTTATGGAAATGGTGAGGTAAATCGACAGAACACCTGCTACTGGTCTCAAAACAACCCTCACTGGTATACCTCTTCAAAGGAACAAGGTACATCTCGGGTGATGGTATGGTGTGGCATTTGGAAGAATCGCATCATAGGCCCCCTCTTTTTTGATGAACATGTCACTGGAGGCACCTACCTACGTATGCTCAAGGAAGAAGCATTTCCCAGTATCTTGAATGAAGAAGGAAATTCCCCAACATGGTTCCAGCAAGATGGCACTCCTGCACATTACATCACCCAAGTAAGGGAATACCTGTACCAACAATTCCCTGGGCATTGGATAGGACGTCAAGGGCCTGTGGAATGGCCAGCTAGAAGCCCGGATCTCACACCACTAGATTTTTATCTCTAGGGCCGCTTGAAAGCGCTGGTATACACAGAGAAAATTAGGAGTGTTGAACATTTGCGGCAGTGCATTATTGGGGCATGTAACACCATTACTCCTGACATCATTCAGTGTGTGCTTGCTGACTGGGTATCATGTCTGAATTTGTGTATTGAAAACAATGGTGGACATATTGAGCACGTTCTGTAAATAAAAGCTTTTGTTTTGTCTTTTTTAATTTTTTTTCCTATGATGCCGGACTTATGGGACACCCTGTATATTGAATTAGTATTAATGCTTATTGGCTTAGTCAAGTTCAACAATTTTACAATTGTTGCTGTCTGCTGTATGTGATTTCTCTTTTTTGAGTTACCTTTCTTTCTGGTATGAAGTCCTGGAAGAAATTAATCTCACACAAAAGTAATTGCAAACAGTTGGAATCAGCAGCCTTGAAAAGTGCATTGTGAAGCTCCAAGCTCTGAAACTGTTTCTTGAAGATCAGTGCAATGAAATTGTGGAGAGGGCCATTCATTATGCAACTACAAAGTGTGAGGAAATGGACATTTCTATTGAGAAGAGGGAGAGTAAAGCTCCAAAAAAGGATGCCAGGAGAGATGGCAAAGGATGCTGGTCTCACATTGCCAGAGGAAGTAAAAAGGGCTATGTTTGAATGTCTTGATCGCTTTCATCAAGAATTGGAGATTCATTCTAAGGCAATGGATCAAATTCTGTCAATCTTCGCTGTTATTCAGCCAAACACTTTGGTTGTTGCAACAGAAGAATTTTGGAAGTATATTCCAAATTTGGCTCAGATTTTCAATGAATTCTCTGAAGAAGATATCAGTGTGAAAATTGCACAACTTCAGAGGCATTTGGAAGCTGCCAAAATCAGCATTGAAGAGGCAAAGAAATGGACAGCATTGCAGTTTCTGGAGTTTATTGTGAAATGGGATTTTTGTGAATCTTTGCCAAGCTTGTCACTGTGTTTGAGATTCTTTTTGACTGTCTGTGTCTCTATTGCTTCATGTGAAAAGTTTTTCCAAATTGAAATTGATAAAAAATTTCTTTCACTCAACCATGAGTCAGACAAGATTGACAAATCTAGCTTTACTTTCAATTGAACATGAATATGTGAAGAAGGTGAATTTTGATGAATAGGCTGAGCAATGAGACTGGATTTCCTGTGTTTTTTGTATAAAATAAAATGCAGTATTACCTGTTCACTGAATTTTTAATGTCCTGCATTTTTCTTATTTCCAATTTGCTTACGACAGTACCGTACTGTTTAAAAATCTACTTGCAAACATATTTTTCTGTGTGTTTAAATTTTAAAATTATTTATGGGTGCCGCCAAAGGAAGGATCCACCCTGGGTGCCAAATACTTTCGGTACACCCCTGAGTCAATGCATTTTTTTAGAGTTCTGAAAATTAACATTGAGTGCCACCTATGTGTCCAGATGAAAAACTTATTTTAGGTTCTCAGCATACTTTTCAGACAGGAAAATCTTGTTTAACAAATAATTTAGCATTTTTGAAATATGTTGGGTTGACAAAGGGGCAGGATAGTTGTCTTATCTTGCTGGATTGCTGAATATTGACTAAATTATATACAAAATAAGAAAATTGATAACCATTTATTTCAAAATTTTAATTAGAAAAATAGAACAAGCATCCATAAGGATTTATAAAAACTTTCACCCATTGTGGTGAATGAATAATAGCATTTCACCTCGATAAGGCAATAATCTAGATCATTTCTCTTCGAAGATGTTTCCATATTCTGAGTACATTCTCTCAGAGAAAACAGATGATGCTGGAGTTGAAAGAAGTTTGGAGGCAAAATCTCTCAGAAGAGGGAATTTATCTTCTCTCCAGTACTCCAGAGGACAATGTTGCCACCCTAATAGAGGAAGTTTAATGTAGTGATCAACCTCTTCTGCAGCTTCAACCAAGGATGCTGTATCACCTTTTTCTTTTACCTCAGTCACCTAAAAGGAAAATTAGAAATGGAATAAAATTTAAAGTGTTATATACCAGAGTTTTATAGGTACCTAGATCTCAGACAAGCTTCTGGTTATATCATAATCATTGTTTGCTTGGCTGTTCCTAGCTTCTGTAAACTGACTAGTTCATGTCATATATTGGCTATTTATGTAATAGTTTGTACTATAGTAAAAGCTAACATTTATATTACCCATCATGCTAGTTCCTGGTACTTCTGAGAGAGATTCATGTGCAATTTCTAGGAAGCAAACACTAAAGAGATGTTCATCCTCTTGGTTTCTTGGACCTTGGTGATGAAGCCAGTTGAACTCTCCCCACTGCTACTGCTGCTTACTCTAATCTCTCTCAATAGTTCAAGTTGCTCTCTTTAATTGTTTACTATTTCTTCTAGAAGCCATGCTCTTCCTTGTTCCCTCTGATCAACAGAAAGAAATTGCATCTTGAAATGAGGGTCAACTGCTGTTGCTAAAACATACATATGATTCTTCATGATGTTGAGACCATTCTGGGAAAAGAAGCGTGTTTGGAGTGATGTTAGAAGTTCTTGCTTTGTCTGTACTCCTTGGTCTCCTTTACCAACTTTAGATAAAAAATTACTGCAAAATTTAGCATACAAGTTAAAAAACAATAGACATTTGGTTAGGTAGGACTTGAGTTAGGTTTAGTATGTTAGCCTCAGTACATGAGTTAAGTAAATTAGGTTAGATAGGTAGTTGTCCAGGTTCTGCTCAATAATTTGAGTATATTAGGGTTGGTATATTTGGCTTGGCATATTAGGCCTAATAGGTTTAGTATTTAACATTGCATGAAACAGATACCAGATTTTGATTCAGCACCTGAAGTAACTGCAGAAAAAACTTATCAATATCAGAAACCAGTATTTTGTAAATAATGGCCCTATTTACAAAATATGTAAAATTTATTAATATATGATTTAATGTCAAGAACTAAATCTTAATATTAATGTGAAGTGTTATTTAATCATTTAAATTTGCATTACTAATAAGCCTACATCCAACTTTAAATTGGAGTTATAAAACCAGTGACAGTCTCTTTTACTCTCAAAACTAGGCCCTAATAAACATTTAAGCTTAGCATTAAACAAAATGAGTGTAAAGTTGGCAACTATGATTAATTTTGTCAAACTTTTATCACTTCTAATTAGTGAAAGAAATTTAAAACAAATTCTTATCTATCACAATCCAAAACCCTAAGCTATCAGATTAGGCCAAACTGCTCAGAGCTAAGCTAGGACCAATCCAGTCAAATAGCTCAATAATAGTACTAGCTTTTTAGAATCTTTAAACAATTAATGTTATACACTCCTATATAGCCTATCTCCTATTTATCTAACTCTCAAAAGCAAAACAAAAGATTTAGACAAAAATAAGCAATCAAAAATACATGAGGTTAACAAGACGCAACCTCTCTCCAGAGAGGCTCACCTCCAACTATTATATTGTCTAGTTTATATTATATACATTATATTATTTTTGGAAAGATTTTAAAGAATGGGGATTCCATAGACTTTGTCATTTCATTGTAATAAGCCTTGTATGACTATTATTTTTTAAGGAACACATTTTAATATTAATCTGAAACAATCAGACATAAAAAATTTTGGCCTGGCAGATGGACTGTTGCTGTTAAATTAGTGAGCTGGCAGTGAACTGTGCCATTTGTAAATTACTGTATATGGGTCATTCCAGGACAAATCAGACATTGTCTGAAACCACACCCACTTAGATTTTGCTTAAAATTGCTATACAGGGTTGCTATATAGCAATCAGAGTAACGGTTCAAAAGTTATGGGCCCTCCAATTTTGGTGGTGGGAGCTGGCCCCTTAATTTTGAAAAGTCTATAACTCAGTCCTTAATTGAGCTAGGAAAAAAATTTAAAAACCATTTGAAAGCTCAAATCCTAAAGAATAATTGACTAAGTAATAAAATGTATTTAATCAAATAGTTAAAAAGTTATATCAGTTTGAATATTTTGGGGGGAGCCCCACCCCTATGATACAGATATTCAAGATTTTTTTTCGTCATTTTGTACCTCAATTACTCTTCTGTATGACTTAGTCAATGACTGTGTATTTTTTCCCTTCATTAGATGGTGGTGGTGGGGTAAATCCATGTTAAATAGACAGATAAACAATACAGTCATGTCTTCAATTTGCATAAAACTTGGTCTGGGGTCATTTTTTAGTGAAAAAAACAAATCCCAAATTTTTTTGAAAATTGGTCAAACAGGTTAAACTTTAGGTTCTAGTCAAATTTTGGCCAAATCATGACCTAAGAATTTTTTAATTCCCTATATCTCGGCTTCTAATTGTCGTACCTTAATAAACTTTATATGGATGGAAGCGGAATGAGCTCGTTTCCAAAAATGGTACTTTCATTTGGATAATTTAATAAAAAAACACTTAATTATGAAAAAACAAAAAATCTCAGGATATGACATTGAAGGAATCAATTTTTAAAAAAATTGTATTGAAGAAAAAATGTTGCCTGAGCAAAGATCTACCATAATCAGCAATAAAAAGTTAGCTTATAAATAGGTCATTATATAGCTTAAAACTTAATTTTATTAATGCTGGCTTTCTTCATTTTTTTATTTTCAGATTTTAATAACTATATATTGAAAGATACAGATGTACCTAAATAACTTTAAAAAATGCCAAAAAATAAGAAATTATATTATTGTGATCCTTTAAAAAAACACAAAAAAGGAATTTTCAATAATATTAAAAATGTTACGGAACTTATGGCTTCTGTAAGTTATGGAGTTCTTCAAAAGGATCAGCTATTGTGCAGCAATTGCTACACCTTAATAAGAAGTCAACCTGGAATACTGGAATCAGTACCAGCACCAGCAGAAGAGGCTGTACCGCTACAAGAACTGTGTCCTTTACCAGCAAATGAAGAATCCTTTGAGCGCAGTAGTAGCTCGTCTACAAATATTTCTATGGCTCCACCTATTGAGGAAATATTTTTAGAAGATCCACAACATAATAAGGATATACTTAGCGATAAATATTACCATATTTAGATGAGAGCCCCATAAAAACATGTAAATATCTTTAAATAACCATATATTTATTTTTTATATAATTAATGAAATCTTTCAATAAACATATATTTAATTTTTATCTAATTAATAAACCAAGTCTCAGTTAGACAACATACATACATAATTTAATAATATTTTTATCTCAATTGTAATTTTATGTAATTCTTTACAGCTGGATTAACATACAGCAAAAACAAAAAAAAGGCCACTTGAAAATTTCGGGTAACATCAGGGTTGTTAGGATGATGATTTAAAAAGGCAAAAAGTTTATTATACATTAAAAATATGTAGCTATTGTTATTTATATGTACAATACATAATGAAACAATAGATTTTTTTGAGAAAATAAAATTTAATACAGGAAGGTCCCGGTTAACACGGTATTCGATGTTACGCGGTTTATAATTTGTGACCATAATCCCGTTATATGCGGTATAATTTCACTTATCGCGGGAAAAAATATTTTATTTGCAAAACAAAAGCGAGTCTCCTTCGCGATATTGAAAATGTGAAACAGAAATTAATGAATGGAGATCCTGATATGGAACGTGCTATGAAAGTCTGTCGAGATACATTGTGTATTGACAATGACAAAGCCTCACTTTTACGTTATTTTACAAAGAAATAAATAATCATTCATTTTTTGTACACATGCATGTGCTTTTCAATAAACTTTAAAACAAATGAATCAATTTATTTACTACCTTACCTTTGTATAATGTACTGTACTGTACATAGTAATAAAAACAAGTCAAAGTCGACAGTCTAAATATATTTTTTTTAACTTGGCAATATTAACCAGTTTTACACGTTATATTGTTCCTGCTTGCACCAATTAACCGCGATAACCGGGACCTTCCTGTACTTAATTTACTAACTTAACTTAGATTTTTACTCATTTTTTTTTTTTTTATAATTTTAGGTATGAAAATGTCATGCAAGAGCTTAAAGACATTTATTTCTACAACTGATCGCAAGATTAAATTACAAATTATATCTTTATATCCATTTTCAATTGAAAAAACAGCAGAATTCTTTGAAACTTCTACGTATATAGTGAGAAAAAGTCGGAGTTTGCAAGAAGAATATGGTATATTACCGCATGTTCCAAGTATGTCGAAAGGAAAGGTCATAACCAGTGAAGTGAAGAGGATTGTAAGAGAATTTTATGAGAGCAATGATTATAGCCGAATGTGTCTGGGAATGAAGGATTATAAATTTACTATTAATGAAAATTGAAAAAAAGTGAAGATGCAGAAGAGATTGATGCTATGTAATTTACATGAATTATTCAGAGAATATAAAAAAATGAAGCTAATCCAAAAATTGGATTTAGCTCTTTTGCAAACTTAAGACCTTCTTGGTGTGTACTCGCAGGTCAGAGCGGTACACACTGTGTGTATGTACAATATTGTACATACCATGAAAACCCAAAGCTGCAGATAGCAGCTTTGGGGATTAAAGATTTAAACTACAAAAGGCTGATGGCCTTATCGGTCTGTAACATAGAAGATGAAGATTGTATGATGCACAAATGTAAAAAAATGCCTGTGAGGGAGGTGTTAAACGATATTTAGAAACTTTAGATTTTATGTTTAATGTGGAAGAAATAACTTATAAACAGTGGGAGTGTGTGGACAGATGCATGATTAAAGACAAAGTTGAATCTCCACAAGATTTTGTGGAATCATTGAGTAAAAATATTACAAAACTAACTAGGCATCATTTCACAAACAAAAGCCAATCCAATTACTTTAAAGAGCTAAAAGAAAATATGAAAGAAAATGAAGGCAGTCTTGTAGGGGACTTTGCAGAAAACTTTTGTTTTATTGTTCAGGATGCGGCACAAGGGTTTCACTGGGAAACTTCCCAGTGTACCATGCATCCTTTCGTATATTATTATAAACTTCGTGAAAAAAATTTGTTATCAAAGTTATTGTTTTATTTCCGATTGTCGTAAGCACAGTACAATGCTAGTACCTATATTCCTTTCTAAAAAAAACTTGTACCTAGTATTCGTAAGCAGCATCCAACTTTATCAAAAATTCACTACTTTACTGATGGCTGTGCATCTCAGTATAAAAATAAATTAAACTTTTTGAATTTATGCCACCAAAGCAAATTTTGGAATAGACAGAGTGGAATTTTTTTGCTACATCGCACAGAAAGAGCGCATATGACAGAATAGGTGGCACTGTGAAAAGATCAGTAGCAAAAGCCAGTTTACAACAACCGATTGATAATCAAATTTTAACTCCTAAAGACTTTTTTGAATTTTGCTCAACTAATTTAGATTCCACAACAATTTTTTTTTTATGTATCCAAAAATGAAGTTACGGAAAGAGAAAATTCCCTACAAGTGTCTCAATTTACCAATTATCCCAATTAAAGGTACCCAAAAATTACATAGATTTATCCCTTTGTCAGCAAACACTTTAAAAGTATATTCGTTATATAATAGTCTTCAGTCACAAGAAATAAGAAAAATTGTTAGTGAAGAAGTAGATCATGATGGAGAAGCCGGTGATATCGAAGGAGAGTTAAGCAATAAAGAAATAGAAGTAGGCTCTTTTGTCAGTTGTGTGTACGAAAAAGAATTGTGGTTAGGACTGGTCAAGTTGTATGATGCAGAATACGACGATTATTTGATTAAATTTCTTTATCCTTCAGGAATGGCACCCTCGTACGTTTTTCCGGCAAAAGATGATATTTGCCCTGTTCCCCCGAAGAACATATTTGGAACAGTTGAGTCAAGTTTAAGAGGTGGAACAAGGATACAGTATGTCTTTCCAGCTCAAGATTTAGAAAATTTCTCAAAAAAAACTTAAAACAAATTAGCATATATGTACAAAGTTAGCACTTAGCACGTATGTAGAGTAGATACGTATTTAAATTACAATTAATAATTACAAACGCTAAGTATATCCTTATTATATTCTTATCCTACTAGGTATTTAATATGTTTAGTTCCATTAAATAAATTTTTGATGATGAAATTCTGAAAAAATGAAGAAAGCTAGCATTAATAAAATTAAGTTTTAAGCTATATAATGGCCTATTTATAAGCTAACTTTTTATTGCTGAATTTTTTTTGTTTTTTCAAAATTAAGTATTTTTTTTATTAAATTATCCCAATGAAAGTACTATTTTGAGGAACTAGAGCTCATTCCGCTTCCATCCATATAAAGTTTATTAAGCTACGACAATTAGAAGCCAAGATATAGGGATTTAAAAAATTCTTAGGTCACAATTTGGCCAAAATTTGACCTGACCCTAAATTTTGACCTATTTGACAAATTATCAAAAAAATTTGGGAATTTGTTTTTTTCACTAAAAAACACCCTCAGACCAAGTTTCGTGAATATTGAAGATGTATTACTGTTATATCAGCTTTGAACCGACATTTTCCTGGTTTTGAGGGTAGATTCAGCCATCACATCTAGTCGGTGCTTATTCTCGTTCTTGTCCAATCTGTAACAAATTCCTATCAGTATGTTAGTGTTCTTTCGCCATAAATATAGACAAGGAATATAATTCTTGGTTATAATCAGGGCTGCCAACTGGCATTTTTAATTACCAAATTAACCTAAATTTGGTAATGAATATTTATTTTGGTAATAGAAAACTGAATTTGGCATTGCAAATTTAATTTAAAATTCGTAATAATTGTGTAACATAAGCTTAACCCTTTGTCATTCAGTACCATTTAATTTTAGCGTAGGTTCATTTTTTTTACTTGAAATATGCATAGGAGGTATATATAAGCATTTTTAACAATCTTTTTTTTGTAAGAAGAACATTTCTAAATGAAATAATTTGTGTCCATTAGTCAACAAAGGTCTAATAAGGTAATTAGTGGGGGGCTCTCTCTTTCTCTCTCGTGGAACGGGAGCTGCTTGGCATCGATCTGAATGTGGGAGGGACGAGCTATAGGTTAATCTTGGTGTACAGACCTCCGCATCTCCTCCTCGAGGAGGATACAGCCCTGTACACCGAACTCGGTAGCCTGCTAGGGGATAGGGTGTGTGTAGTTTTATGAGACTTCAACTGTCGCAGCATAAAGTGGGAAGACAGGACTGCTGATGCTGAAGGGAGGAGGCCAGTTGACTTTGCTGATGAGAACTTCCTCACTCAGTGGGTCATTGAGCCTACACAAGGTGAAAGCATTCCAGACTTAGTATTCATGACCGAAGACAACCTCATCACTGGCCTCACCTTTGACGAATCATTGGGCGGGAGTGATCACGGTCTAATTAGGTTGTGTGTGTGCGTCGCTCAGGTGAAGCGTATAACTCGAGAGGCAGTAAGCTCAATCTCCGGCAGGCGGACTTTGTTAGCCTCAGGGATAGTGTCAGTGAGATGGGGTTAGAGGTCGGTGGTGATGTTGAGGGAGTGTGGAGTGCATTCCGAGACGAGTTTATGGTGCTGCAGTCTGCTGCCATACCCTCAAAACTGGTCACCCATGCTTCAACGCAGCTTAAGTGGTTCAATCATGACATTGCTTCAGCTATCCAAAATAGGAAAGTAGTGTATAGGAGGGGGAAGGCCAATCATTCCCATGAGAACACTGAAGCATATGTCCACCTGTGTGGGGAAGTGAAGGTGAAGGTTAGACTAGCGAAACATAACAAAGAACTACGGGTGGCAAGCCTCTGCAAGGGGAACCCTAAGGAGTTCTTCAGTTATGTTAATAGTAGAAAGCCCATTAGAAGCATGATAGGTCCTTTAAAGGACCGAAGCGGCGTTCTGCTGACCTCTGATGCGGACATCGCTAATGTGCTTAATGAGTACTTTGCGGGTGTTCACCAGGGACAACACCTGCATCATCCCCAAGCCAGGCATGAGGCATGAAGGTGCTGGCCTGGATAGTGTTATATGTACAGTCAACCCTCATTATAACAGACTAATAGGGGGGAAAAGGTGTCCGTTATAGCCAATTGTCCGATATAACCGATGGTACTGGTAACCTACAGTATACGTATACGATACAGTAATGGAGATACTATATACAGTACTGTGCACTGTCTGCTGAACACGATACATGATAAATGATAGAAAATAATGAAATATAATAAAAATATAAAAGTTAGCTTGTCCTTGGCCTTACGAATGTCGGAAACAGTTTGCTTTTTCACGCCATACTCCACGCACACCTTGGCCACCGAAGCACCCGCCTCTAACTTCTTGATTAATTCCAGCTTCTGGGTCACCGACAGGGTCACATGCTTCTTCTTTTCCTGGTTAACGTCGCCAGTGGTGTGTCCGGTTTATCCGATATCCACTCTAACGGGGTCCGTTATAGCGAGGGTTGACTGTACCACGACAGTCATTGCCGATAGAATAGACAAACTGACCGCGTTTAAGGCTCCTGGGCCAGACCAGTTTCTCCCCACAGTGTTGCAAGAGGTGCGCAACCAGGTGGCTCCCCACCTGTCTACAGTCTTCAACAAATTGTTGGAGATGGGCCAGGTGCCTGGGGACTGGAGGGAAGCCAATGTGACCCCTGTCTTTAAGAAAGGGGATCACGAAAGTCCACGGAACTATCGTCCCATTAGTCTCACTTCAGTTGTAGGTAAATTATTAGAGGGGGTAATAGCGGATAGGATCGTTGACCATTTGGATTCCTACAAGCTGCTTGTGGACTCCCAACATGGGTTTAGATGGCATAGGTCGTGTCTCACCAACTTCGAGTTTTTCCACATCATGTTGAGTGAGTATGATAAGAGTAGGGTGATTGATATACTTTATCTCGACTTTCAGAAAGCCTTTGATAAGGTACCTCAGTGCCGGCTAATGGCCAAAGTGCGCACGCTGGATATCGGTGGGGAAATAGGTAGGTGGATTGAAAACTGGCTGAAGAGTAGGCGGCAGAGGGTTGTAAAATTAAAGGGGCTAGTTCGGGTTGGGCCTCGGTCACTAGTGGGATTCCTCAGGGTTCCGTTTTGGGGCTGCTGTTGTTTATCATTTACATAAATGATATAGATGGTGGCATCATCAGTTGGATCGCCAAATTTGCTGATGACACCAAGCTTGGGGCCAATGTTGGGATGCCAGAGGCGATCGAGGAACTGCGTGCGGACCTAGGTAGGATAGGAGAGTGGTCCAAAAAATGGCAAATGCCATTTAACTTGGGTAAATGCAAGGTGATGCACATTGGCTACGCCAATCCCAAGTCGGACTACTCAATTTTGGGGAATAATATCGAGGCGACTGATTTGGAAAAGGACTTGAGTGTGCTAATTAGCAGCAACCTTAAGTTTACCAAACAGTGCGTAGAGGTAGAAAAGAAAGCCCAGAAGCTGTTGGGTTATATCAGGAGGCAATTTCATTTTCAAAACAAGGAGATTGTGCTCTCACTGTACAATTCCCTTGTTTGGCCACACCTGGAGTATGCTGTGCAGTTCTGGTCACCCACCCTCAGGGAAGATATTGAGAGGCTGGAGCAAGTGCAGGCGAGGGCCACAAAGTTAATCCCTTCCATTAGGCAAATAGGCTACAATCAACGCTTATGTGCCCTGAACTTGTTTTCGCTGGAAACTCGGAGGCTGCGTGGTCAACTGATCGAGGTTTTCAAGCTCTTACATGGGTTCAACGATGTCGATTTTAGAAGCATGTTTAGTTTAAATAATAACCCAACTCGCAACAATGGTTGGAAGTTGGATTTGAAATGGTTTAGGACTAGTGTGTGTGGGAATTACTTTACGTATAAGATCTTTGACACGTGGAACAGGTTACCTTCAGAAGTTATGAACAGTTCCTCTGTGGATCAGTTCAAGAAAAGGTTAGACCAAATCTTGCACACTACTTGAAGGTGTAGAAAATTCTCCCTGGCACCTGTTGCCATTGGTACCTCCTCAGTATGGGCCACAAGGCCTTTTGAGGTACTTGTCTCTCTCTCTCTCATTTATTTATTTATTTATTTATTTAATTTATATATATATATATATATATATATATATATTATATATATATATATATAACAGTACATAAAAACAATCTTAATGAAAAATTCATTTCATGTATCCAATTGGACACATGTGTTATCATAGACAGAAATTTACCCTATGAAAACTTTGTGTCCATTTTGAAATGAACTTTGAATGGTCTTTTCTTCACAGTTATTAAAAATATTACTTAAAGTAAGCAGGGAGCTTCCTTAATACTTCTAGAATGAAGTTATAGTCAAAACAAATATAATAATGGTGATTAAACTTAGGAAAATTACAAAAAACACTTACTGAAAAAAATGGCATCCACTCACTTCTACTTCATAATTATAACTGGCGTAATTGCTCAGAGCCATCTATTGAGAGAATGTTGAACTTTGCCTTTTGCGTCCAAATGATTATAAAGATTCAAATGAGTAGATTTTTTTTCTTATGCATGTATTAATCCTGTGTAAGAGTTAAGCAAAGTTAATGTGTCTAAATGGCAACAAATTATGACAAAGGGTTAAAAATATGAGGTTGTGTTCAATTGAATATTCGGTATTTCAACATAGAACAGAAAACCACAATTTTGAACATGATAATGCGATTTTTGGGAAAAGTTGCAGAAAAGAAACCCCTCTTAGAATTAAATTTTACATAAAAATGCATATTAGCCAGAGTGAAATTCAGACTCAGAAAAGTATGATATGCCCTATTGGGACATTCCTGGCTATGTCTCTGATTCCATTTGTAGTAGGGTTTGATTGTATGGTAGCACCTGACTTAGACAATGACTGTGATAATGTTGATTACTATAAGGTTAATTGGTCAAATCTTAGTCACTCTGAGGTAGATTACTATACTATGCAGACTGATGCACTACTAAGACTTGTGAGGATTCTTGCAGAAGCTTTGGCTTGTAGGAATCCCTCCTGTGATGATGTAAAACATACAGATCTCTTAAATAAGTATTATAGTCAGCGTGAACATGCCATTAAGGTTGTGAGTGGAAGTAGCTTTAAGAATGAAAAATGGGAAGAAGTAAATGTCAATCCAGGCTGAGCAGAATACAGTAAAACCCTGATTAGCACAGTTTCGATTAGCACAGTTTTCGAATTAACACGGTTTATAAATTGACACCAAATCCCAAATAACACTGGGGTCAAACTTCGATTAGCACGGTAATATTTTCAAATGTCACACGCAAAGTCGCTGTCTTCTACTGTGTTCTCAAACATTTTTAAACATTTTTAAATGTCAAATTACGTACTATATTGCATCATGCTAAATGTGGTATCATTGTAAGCCTTCTGTTTGTGTGTAGTGTGAACAACAGATGAAGGAAATGACTGTAAAAGAATTTGATACGATGTTTCGCGAATTTGAAAAGTTCAAGCAATTGATAATGGATATCGACCCTAACATAGAGCAAAGCATGCAAGTTCGCCGAAACTTGGAAAACAGTCTTCGCTGCTACAGGCAGATGCATGCAGAGAAGAAAGAAAAAGAAAAGGCAGTTCAAATGACCCTAGATAAATATTTTTCAAGGAAGTAGATTTGTACTGTATAGAATATTTTTCACTCTTTTTTTATGTACAGTACCTACTATAATGTTTCATTTCTAATAAACTGTTGATTAGTGAACACATTTTGACTATCCTTTATTATTATATTAGGTTGAAATACGGTAAAAAAAATGCTTTTTAAAAAGTCAGCAAAAATTTTGAAAGTCCTGGAACCAATTACTGCATTTCCTATGTATTACTATGTTCGATTGGAACAGTTTCGAATAGCACAGCGTTTTCACAGAACGAATTAACCGTGCTAATCAGGGTTTTGCTGTACTGTGCTGATTTGTATGATGTAGCAAAAAATGTATTCATGGAATGGGTTGCTATGGGGAACCTAGGCAGGGGTAACTCTTCCAACTGAAAAAGAGAACTTGTGCTAGATTAGGTGGTCTTAGATTTATAAGGAAAAATTAAGAGAATCTTCAAAGAGAATCTCTAGCCAGAAAATTAGGCAATAGCAATACTTCCAGTAGGGAATTCTGGAAGGAGGTTAATGAAATTAACAAAAGTAATCTTACCTTGCCAAATGTAATAGCTCTAGGGTGTACATTAGGGCTGAGTGAAACAATTTTTTATTTCAAATTTATTTGCCTCACTTGTTTTTTGGTGTATTAGAACAAAAATGATGTATTCAGTCATTTAATGTTTGTAACTCAAACCATCTCTCGCATTTTTACATAAAAGCAAAATGGCCATCAAAATATGCTTACAACATAAAAACACAGTGTTCTATCAAAAAATGAATTGAAGAAAAATGCTTTATAATGCAAAACTATATTTAAAAAACACCATTGGCATACACTGTCTTGAAAATAAAATTGTATCTAGTCTCACTCGGTTGGATGCCATAAATAAATTACATTTGAATGCAATATAAAACCCACTCATCTTGAATATTATTATTTTTTCAGAAGAGGCATCAGATCCTTTTTGGTTTCAAGTGAGGGAAGCGGAGTGAGATTTTTTATTCTTGACCTAATAAATCCATTTCTTAATTCCTGTGATATTACTGATGTTGATGCATATATAACCAACTTCACGGCTCTTTCAACATTCTGCATGTGAATGGGGTATTGCTCAACTTTGAAACATTTTGTTTCGTACCCAAGCAATTCTTCATCACACAATTTGGAAGTGAGAGGTGGTTCACTGATATCAATCCTATCCCAGAAATTGATGTCTGTCCAATGTGATGCTTTGAAGTTCAATTCTGGTACTCTAAATTCTCTGATTTTCCTTGTACTCGCTTCCTTACACTTTCTTGGCTGTATTATTCAACTGATTGTAACTTTGTGCAGCTTTTGCTCACTATCTGACAGCATTGATAGAAGAATATTTTCTGAGTGAGCAAAACAGGCATTCCATGATATATAAGGTTGGACAACTTTTTGTATATCTTGGGGTAACAGGTTGAACCTTTTTATCGCATCAAAGATATGTTTGGGTCCATCAGACAGATACAGTTTAAATTTTATATTGAACCAGTTAGGACCATACTTTGTTACTATGAACAGAACAAGGCTACATAACTCTCTAGAGGGATTCTTTTGGGAGACAATAACAACATAGTCTGTTAGCTAGAGTTAACCATCTAGAGTTAAGGGGACCAGGCTTGAGTTTCTCTAGGCTTCCATCAACATATCCTTCTCTTATGGCCCCAATTATTCTGAACATGTATTGTTGATTATTACTTATATCTTTTATGAGCTCATCTGTGAGAACTGGGATGCTATTGGCCCCATCCGTAATTGGGGAGAACTTTACCACAGGCATCTCTGCATGGCAAGTCTCAAGAGCATTACCAATAGATCCATTGAATGATCTTGGCCCAGTTGTTTTCCTGTCATATCACTCAAACAGATGCCTTAAGGGAAGTTCATTTGTATGTAACATACAAATGCTCCATTGCAATGGTCAGTTCAGCTTCTGCTCGATGAAATAGATTATGCCACCTTCAGACCCAGTGTTGACATTCATAGTCACACCCTATCACCTGGAGATTCTGGTCTAGTGTCACTTCATTCAAGTAAGCAAACAATGATTCAGATACATCACTTGCTCTTCCAGATTTAGGGATCAAATGGTTAGGGTATTCTCCACCAGGCTCACTCAATAGTACATAATGTTCTTCAACAATTATATCCTGGTACCATTTACCATCTTTATTTGTCTTTACCAATGTCTTGTCTTTTCTCCCATCAAAATATAAAGCTTTAACATCACCATAACTTTGTGCAGCTTCAACTTGTAATGTTTTTCTCAAATTGTTTCTCTCTTCTCACCTTACTTTCATCAATAAAAAAGTCAGTCTTTTACGGTAATGATACCCAAATCCACCAAAGTAGCTGAAGCAATGGCCGATGCAGCCCTATCTGAAATACCAAATCTGTCAGCTTCCATGGCAAGATTGGGTAAAGGGACTCTCATTTGAATGTTGGAGCATTCATATTCAGACTCAGTTGTTGAACTTTCTTTGGTACTAGAGAGATCACTATTAGTATCAGGTGAAAGATCAACAACAACTACCTTTTTGAATTCTTCATGCATAATTATTTTTCTTCGCTTACTTCCTTGTTGCTCCTTTAACTTTCTTGCATTTCTTTTTGCTATAGATCTTGAAAGGGTAACATTCACACCTCCAATCACCATATTTTGCATAGTCCTCTGATCCTCAATGAATTCCAGTTCTTCTTTGGGTATTCTTGATTCTTTTGGACAAACACAAATAATATGTTTTTCTTTACATCCACTTTTTCGGCAGCCAAAATCTTGGTGCAAAACGAAATTGCATTTACAGGCACAAATGTCAATAAGTTTCGCACTGCTTTTGAGTTGGTAATTATGGTAATTATTATGGTAATTATAGATTTTTTACTTATTGATGGGAGTGATGAACAGACATGGGGTCATTATCATTGTAATGGTAATTACTTATAATTAATTACAAATCTCTTGTAATGATAATGAAAGAAATTTTGAGGCAATAATAATATATATTAGGGCGATTCAAATATGAGGGTAAAAAATTTTTTTTTATATTTTAATGTGTTCAACCCTTTAAATGGTTCATTTCAGCATAAAAACAACTATCCTAAAATATTTTAGCAAATTTTTAATTTTTAGGGGTTGCTACCAGCAATTAAAAATTGACAGAACGACTCAAATTGTCAAATTTTTCCACACCACCCAGGGGGTACAGTACAAGGCACATTGCTTTTTTTTAATGTGGAAAGCTCCCCCGTAGGTCCTACCATAACCACAAGCATGCATAATTAAACTAGCATGATATTTGAGACATTAGCTGTCCTTACTTCATCAATGTTTCTTTCTTTCTATCAGGGTAAACATCCCTGTAGTTTTTCACTACTTGTAGCAAGAATTGTTTTTGATCTTCGTCATGTGTTAGTATTTTATTATATTCATCCATTAATTTTACACCTCTTTCCGCTATATCATTCACGACTTTCCACTGTTTGATAGATTTCTTAGCGGAGTTATACTCTTCATCATTATGCCATTCTTTAGCATCTTTGAGTAAAAATTTTGAACTAAATTCTGTTATTGTAAAGAATCTTTGAGTACTTGATGACAGAATCTTCTAATTTCTTCGTTGGAATAAGTGCAGGATCTAGAAAAGCCTGTTTTGCAGGAAGAGTTTCTGCTGTATTTTGCAAGGCCTTTACAATTTTGTTTTTTGTTTCAGTAGGCACTTCATCATCATAAAAGGCCAAGGCTACCAGTTCTTCTGATAGGTACCAGAGGTGACCTAACAGTTTTTTAATAGTAACAAATGCAATTGTGTCATTTATTTGTTTGTAGACTACAAGATTCTGTAATAATTCCAGAGCAAGGCGAGGAGCGCAAGATGGCACAGGAGCTGTAAACCATGCCTTTACATATAACCTAGTAGCAAATAGACAGATGTCTTTTAGTCCTTTTTTGTCTTTTACTGAAATTTTGAACTGAAATTTGAACATAAAAATTTTTAATGAATATGTAATTTTGGCCATCCACCTAGCCCGATGAAGTCCCGCTGGATGTTTAAATTTGATTCCACCTTTTGGTTCACCTCCCAAAAAAATAATTGTTAACTGCAATAGTTCTAGGTAATCGTCTCTTGGTTGGAATGTATCTAGTTGATTTGTTGCAAATATAATTATGTCATCTTTGATGTCATGAATATTTTCATAGATATCTGGATTTGATAATGCTGTTTCGTAGTCCTCCTTATTAATGCTTGACCATTTTTCTCTGAACTTCTTAAAAAGGACTATATCTGGGCCAGAAGATGGTGATAAAGACTTTGAAACAACAGCTTCCAGCATAATTTCAAATATATGGTGTCGACATGCCTGCCACAATAAATCGTTGTCAAATTTTTGTTCCAGAAGAATAGCTGCACCATTTCTAGGACCAGTATTGGCTGCCATTGTATTGAAACACATGCATTTTATTTGTTCGCAGATGTCCCATTCAAGCGATGTCTGATTGTTTGCATTAAAAAGAGACGCATTTCTGTCACTCAATTTTGCAACATCAAGACTTCTTAATAATTTATCATCAAACAATTTTCTACGTTTGCCAACCTTACTTTTCCATGTTGAAGGTTGTGGAGCACAGAAACCAGATTCATCACTTTTACTCTCCTCTGATTCTGATTCTGATGATGTACTGGTGAGTATGACAGCCTCTTCATTCTTCTTTCTTTTGATCTCTTCTTCTGCTTTCCTCTTTTCATAACATTGTTGCTTTTCTGCTGCTCTTTGCTCTTTTTTAGCAACAGCCTTATCAATGGTACCCATTTTTCCATGACGTCCTTTCTCACGTTGCATTTTCAAGAATTTCTTATCATCATCTATTTTTATAAGCTGCATAGCATTCTCATGAGCAATGTCAAATAAGTTTTCCAGTTTATCTTTCCATTTTTCTTCTTTATTATTTAAATTTTGTGATCTTTTCAATTTGTTTGCTTTGTTTTTCTTAAGCAGCTGTCATTCCTTCAGTATTCCTTGAATTTTATCTACTACATGTATTCTTTGTTTTGCTGGTATTCCTGCTTTTTTCCAAACTGCTAGCACATCATCTGCAGTAGAGCAGCATGATTCTCTAATGTCTTGCTTTTTAATATTTCTGTAGTGCATGAAGAGGGCCATCATTTCCTTCTCTGATGGTAATACGGATGTTTTTAGTACTGCAGAGGGCTGCCCAATTAGCCATACTTCAGTTTCTTTTCTTGTAGAACTTCTCCCAAATGAGCAACTGGGTGATGGTGAGTTAGGCCTAGCTTCCATAATCGATGAATTGGTATCAAAATTACGAGTTCCAAGCAACAATTAAAAGCAAGCTAGTATATAAACCATTAATTAAAAATTCTGAAATATAAACAATTAAACATAAAATCATAAGTTGTAAATACAAACAAATTGAAAAAGAGGGAAACTTTGACGCCTGGTAGCACATAGTAAATTTTATTTAAAATTCACCAAATTTGGCATACACTACTTTTTTGTCATAGGGAACAAAAATACAGGTTGAGCAATTAAAAAAAAAACTGATTTTTTTTAATCACCCTAATATATATATATATATATATATATATATATACACACAGGGTCTATCAAAAAAAACTAAGCCAATTTGAAATCTCTATAAAATGCACAATTTGATAGAGATTTCAAATATTTTTTTACACTAAATAAATAAAAGGCTCATAAATAATGTGATAATTTTATAACTTTATTTTGAATATTTTAGGAGATATGCAGTTATTTCTACAGATTGCGAAAATTTCAGTTTTTCTCATTATGTAAAATCTTTTTTCTCTTTTTCAGAATTGGTTTAGATTTAAAAATTTTCGTGAATACCTCTAAATATGCCATTCTCACATGAAGATAAAATAATTATAAAGCATTATAGAGTTGAAAAAGGTTATAGTGCAAGGAAATTACTTTCTGAATTCAATTATAAAGGATGGACTAGATCAGGTTTAGATTACTTATTGAGAACTATCGATGAAACAGGAAGCATTGAAAGGAAGGTTGGTAGTGGGCAACCAAAATCAGTTAGAGTAGATGAAAATATTCAGAAAGTGGAGGAACACATCCTTAGTCAAGAGGATCGACCTGGTAGCCACATGACACCTGCTCAAATATCAAAAGAACTAGAAATATCAGAATCAAGCATAAGGAGGATTATTAAATCTGATCTGCAATTTAAACCATTTAAAAGAGTGCATGGACAAAGATTGTCAGAAGTAAACTGTCAGAAAAGAGTTGAGAAATTCAAATGTATTTTACGTATAATAACTGAAGATAAACTTTCCAAGACATTTTTTACAGATGAAAAATGTTTTACGGTAGAGCCACCAAGAAACTCACAGAATGACCAGGTTTATCCTGATGTTGCGAAGAAAAATGAAATCCAAGATGAAAGACTGTACGCAACAAGGAGTCACTTTTCTTCTAGCATCATCGTTTCTGTTGGAGTGTCCAAGTTGGGAAAAACTTCAATATTTTTTATTGAGCCAGGAGTGAAAATTAATGCTCAATATTATTCAAATACCGTGCTTGAGAAAATGCTTCCAGAAATGAGAAACTTGGCTAGTCAAGGTTACTTTATTTTTCAACAAGATTGTGCAACATCACATACTGCCAAAACAACCATCAAATATTTGAAAAAGAATGTGCCTGAATTTCTGGAACCAAATAATTGGCCACCTAACAGCCCTGATCTAAACCCTGTAGACTACGGAATATGGGAAAACTTGGCAGAGAGAGTGTATAGGAACAGAATAAGGTATGTCAATCATTTGCGCGAGTTGATTATCGCAAAATGGGCAGAGCTCCCCCAAGAGCAAATAAATCAAGCAAGACGAATTCAGACCAAGATTAAAAAAAGTGATAGAAATGCAAGGGAATCATATTGCACAGTTCTTTTAATTTTATTAAACTAAAAATTATCTACAGTATATCGTAAAAAAAAAAAAATTTCATGTTAAGTAGGAGAATCTCACTTTTTAGTTAATTATTAATAAAATTAACAATTCTGAAGATATCGTCATAAAAATTTAAAGGATAATAGGTGATTACCTATACTTTATTGTGTAAAAAATTCAACTTAATTAGATAAATGGTTTTGTTTTAATAAAGGTTTGAATTTGGCTTAGTTTTTTTTGACAGACCCTCTATATATATATATATATATATATATATATATATATATTATATTAGGGTGGTCCACAACAGCATTTTTTGGAATTTTAAATTCAGTCACATCTGCCCTTATTCTATTCCCCCACAAGAATAAACGTGCCAATTATCTTTGCTCAAGGACCTTTTTATGCACTCGCTCAAAATGAAACAATTTGAATAATGACTTGACAATTTATGACTGGAACATTTATCAGAATCAAGCGTAAGGAGGATTATTAAATCTGATCTGCAATTTAAACCATTTAAAAGAGTGCATGGACAAAGATTGTCAGAAGTAAACTGTCAGAAAAGAGTTGAGAAATCCAAACGTATTTTTCGTGATTGTGCTGTTGAAAGCCTTAATGAGCGCAACTCCTCTTTCTGTGCAATTGTTAACCACTGCCATCTTCTCTACACATTCCTTGGTAAGCTGGATCTGTGTTCCAATCATTTGGTGTCTTGGACAGGAATGATTGCATCTGTTCACTTCCATGCTGCATGACGAGGTTGAAGAAGATTGCTGAACGTTTAGTGGCATAGAATTCCAAGGGATTGCTCGAGGAGAACATTTTTCCATCCACACGCTTGAGTCCTTTTCTTTTTTCGGGAACAGCTACAATGTTGTGAGCAATCCTCTCCATGGACGCGTGAACTCGAGGATCAAAGAGTGCCAAGGGGATTAAGTGCTCAGAAATGAACCACAAATGGCGCTTCATTGCGGCAAATGCTGCATCGTTCATCTTTCCTGGGTGAGCTTTTAGCTGCCGCAAGAAAGTGAGGTCATTCAATGGAACCATGTATGCAACACTGGCCTCGTTCCAGTAGCAGCCATAAAGGAGCATGATAAACAGGCTTAGTTCCTCGATGTTCCGTTTCTCAGTCTGAAGCAAGGTGAATTGATCTCTGAATAGGAACACCTTGAGTGTGTAAATGGCCTTGGCCATCCATCGCACATGGTGCATGGCTCCAGGGCTTTGAATTCTCACAGGACCATCAAGCTTCCCTCCCAAGAAAAGGAGGCAGAGAAGCATCAGTTCATCATAGTCATCCTGCTGGCTCTTCTTCTTGACAGCCTCCTTGTAGTAGGAGACCATTTCCTTCCTCTGCTGTTTCAATGAACAGGCTGTCGGGTGCACTCTCAAACTTGCTGCGATCAATGAAAACCCAGTGCTGCTTGAAGCGCTTGAATAGGCCAATTTCAGGTCCACTGGATTTCCAAAACAAGCACCAAAGGCCGCAGCAAGGACGACTTCTACCACGTGGTGTCGGCAAGCAATCCACACCAGATCAATACCCAACTCCTTTTCAATGAGAGTACAAGCTCCAGCATGATGTCCCGTGTTGGACGCAGTTGTATCAAAAACAAGACCTCGAACGTTGCCCCTCAAAGACCAGTCTTCCACAAGCTTCAGGCACGCCTGAGCCTGAGATGCTCCAGTTGCAGCAGCTACCATTGGAACTCCAAGGAGTTTCTCTTCCCTGTTACCGGTTACAAGCACAGCCACACGGTCCACCACCTCTAACCCATGGGAGATATCTGTAAGCAGCTTACTATCCCAGTGCAAGAGAAGGGGGCTCATGGGTCTTGAAAGCAGCCTGATCTTCGCGGCACACCGCTTCACGTGTACATTGTCTCACACGATGAATGGTGCTGCGTGAGATTGACACTTTGTCCAAGTTGTGCCGCAGCGATTTAATAGTTGCTGCAACCACTGCCATTCCTTTCCTGTCACTGATGTTGTGGCGATCCAAGGCTAAGGAAATGTCAGGCGTGATCACAGACTTCACTCACTTAGGAGTGGAACGTTTTTGTGCTGACTCCTTAAAAACTACAGTATCTGAATCTGATGATTCAGATGTGCTTGAACTAGAAGCCTCCAGTTCTCCCTGGGACCATCTCGCATCTGCCTCGCGCTTGGCCTTCTCCTCTCAGTTCATCTCCACCTCACACCAAATTCTCTTCCTCATTTGTTGGTCAGCCATTTTCTTGTCAATCGGGCCAAAGCTGGAGGAAGTGGGTTTATCGAGCTGAGCAACAAGGAAGTTCTTGTCCTCCTCATTCATCATGGTCTCGAGGGCATCATGACGTGAAAGATTGAACACATCATCAAGGTCGTGAAATATGTCGTCCTTCATTCTGTAGGATGGTGAAATGGGGGCGCAATGCCAGTAAGTGTATCTGTGTAAAGATGCGTTTGCGTTACTCACCTACCGGATACTCTGTTAGTGGGGTCACAACAGCTGCTGCTGGTTGCTGAGATGGGAGATTTAGCTGCCAGTGAGGACCACCCAGAGGGCCTTCAATTGAATAAAAATCCTTTGACTTCAGCACCACCTGCACTGCTAAGAATGAGAGAAATGAGGTGAGCAAGTTAACAATTTTAGTGTGGTTGAGATTATGTCAGATAGGCGGCTCCTACCAATCTGAAACTGGGTTCTCACCTTTAAGATCTCTGGGGCATAGCCAGTCTGCCTCTTTTAATGATGTACTCTTCGGCTTATGGTGGGAGGATTTAAGAAAAGTAAAATGTCCTTTGCTTAATTTAATCAACGAAACAACAATAACACTTACAAGGTTAACTGCATCAGCAGGCAAGTTTTTACAGGTAACTAAAGAAAATATGAACAATTTTATTGATCATACACCAATGTGTATTCAGAACCAACTAAGCACTTGGAAAAAAAATTATTACTACAAAACAAAAGAAACAAACATTATTAGTCCCATACCACACACAAAAATGTCAACATAAAATAAAACCATTAAATTATTGGCCATCACCGGCCCATTACCACACAAAGGAGACAAGACTTACAGAAAAAAAAAAAACTTGCATAACTAATGCAAAAAAAAAAAAAAGAATATTAGTCACTAGGGCAAGGTCAATGAGTGTTACCCAAATTGTATAAACCTGATAAGTCCCAGATGTGTCATTTTAAACTCCACTTCATCTCACAATCATTAAAGGTATTCTTGGCTCAATCAGTACAAACAAAAGCAATGTTTATAACAAAAACAAATTATGTGAACACTGGCTTCAGCATTTGTGCAGGCATTGGGGAAGAAAAAGCTTTGTTCAAATTCACTTCAATAAGCAAATGTCCCAGCCAAAAACAAATCCCTGATAAAGAGAAAAAAAACCAACAACATTTAGAGATTATCCCCCCAGCACTGTCATCAGTGGACTCACAGGAATCCATGCATGAGTGCAATGATGCCAGAAAAGGGAGCAAAACTGACAATGATAATTAATGTTCTAAAATTTTGGATATGTATTTGCATTAATATGTTGCTCATAAGGCAGTTAAAAGTACAATTTAGTTCACAGCCTGAGAAAGCTCAACATCCATTGTGATGCATGTTGATAACTGAAGTTAGGTTCTTCAACAAGGTCTTTATAAAGGAAATCAGGCATTCAGAAATGATTATGATATTTACATGATAATTTTAAGTGATCCAAATATGTGAGACATGGTTCTTATAGCTAATGGTTAAGCAATACAAAACACCAATGGTAACAACAAGACTATAGGATCACCTACCACACCATCAAGAAGTGAGATGCTTTCCCGTCTCTTGAAATGGGCATATGATTGCCTCAAGCTTCTTCTTGTTCTCTATACTGAGAGAATTTCAAAGCTGTTATAATACTCAGGCATATGATTGCCTCAATGTTTTTAACATTCTCTATATTGAGAGAATTTCAAATCTGTTATAATCAATTGAAAAGAGAAGAAAAACATTTTTAGTAACTCTGAAGGCTTGGCTCTAAGAAAGCTCTGGCCCAATGGGGATTACTGAAACCTCCCAGGCCCGACTGAGGGGTTTGGGAGCTCTCAGGAATCCTTCCCAATAGTGGAGTTCCCACCAACTTGGGGTGTTAACCATACCATCTCAATGGGAAATTCTTTGTGTGGTTCTTCTTCAGCCCCTTGTATTGCTCGTACAGTTTCAGGAGCTTCTTCTCAGTGTATCTGGTATCCATCATTGGAATGTTTGCTTTTGTCCAAAACAGGATCAAAGCCTCAATGGTCATCACCACACTGTTATATTCTGTCTTCCTCTCCTCCAGATGGTGGAACATGAATTTCCGGAGGACTTGAAGCTTGGTAGGGAGTCCTGCCCTAGTTAACTTCTCCACCTTCCCTAGTAACCACACCTCACTGCTAGACCGTGTTTTTGATTGCTTCAGCGGCATTTCTACACATTCCTACAAAAGAAGAAGCCAAATTTAGTCATACTATTAGTAATCAGTCATTAGTGAGACGCGTCATGCATGATTGAGCGACCTCTTAATGACACCATAGACCAACCATACTTCACACAGTTATTCACACTAAGTGTAGGAACAAAAGCAACAATGACCCAAAAGTGAAATCTCAGATGCTAAATTTTCCCTATGCTTGTGAACCACCCTAATATATATATATTAGTGTGTCCCCAATTTTTTTTGTTTCTGAAGTTTGTCATGCACACCCCCCTAATTTCTTCCACTCATGAAAACATGCCAGCAAGATGAATTTCATTCGTGTTCTTTAATTTTAAGGGTCCCCTCAAACCATGTGTTACTATTGCTGAATGGCTACTCTCTACCTTATACTAATTGTAGCATATTTCTTTTCAGGTTATGGATACAAGAAAGCAGGAGACTGTGTCGTTGGTGGGGGGGTTGCGAAATGAACCCCTGGAAATGCTGTGTCAACTCCCGACAGTGGGAGATGTTCTTCGACGTCTGTTGTTCTTCACTCGGAAGAAAAAACGTCCACGGCGGAAGCTGCCAATGTGGTAGCTGATGAGGTTATGGCGGTGTGGGCTCGGGCATCTATTCTGACCCCCACAAGCCCAAGTGCGTTGAGAGGATCAAGGCCCTCTCCACGGACTATGAGAAGGTTGCCAGAAACCGAAACCGTGGGGGAGAGAAGCAACTGGAGCGGGAAAATGGATTCCAAGCCAACCTGAATACACTGTTCGAAACAGCTCATGCCAACGCCATGAAACTCATCAAAGTCCCAGAAGATCGAGACTTTCTGAATGACCAGCGAACTGTGCGGAAGATGTACATCAGAGGAGAGAACCTGGAGTTTGCTCGCAGGGCAGCGGAGTGGGAGAAACGCCGAGCAGCTGAAGAGAAGAGGAAGAAGAAAAGCCGCGAAGAGATGGACTCACTGCAAGCAAAAGGAACGGTGAAAAGTGGTGGTTCTTCTTCTTCGGAGTCCATGGCCGAAGCATCCAATGATGATGTCCAATATTCCTCTCCTGGTCCTTCGGCTCCTCGATCCGCTCCCAAGGACGGCCAAGTGTCGGCAAGGAGGATCATCCAATATCCCAATTTGCTGCAGCCCTGGATCAAACTGGAACCTCAGTATGCCAAGCGATGCACATTGTGGCTCCAGCACTCACTGCCATGGGAGTTGAGTTATCCTCAGTCACCTTGTCCAAATCAAGTCTTCACCATTCACGGCAGAAGTCCAGGAAGAACTTGGCAGCCGGAATCAAGGCCGAGTTCAATCCTGATACACCGCTTGTCGTCCACTTTGATGGCAAACTCCTCCCTGATTCGGATGGAGGGAAATCAGATCGCATACCAGTGCTGGTCAGCGGGAAGAATCTTGAGAAGTTGTTGGTGATCCCAAAAATCCCTGATAGCACGGGACAGCGGATGGCTGGAGCTGTTCTGAAGGTGCTGGACGATTGGCCGCAAGTTCAACCATGGATTGCCGGTCTCTGCTTCGACACAACAGCGGCGCTTGTACGATTATCCAGGACCAAATGGACCGCCACGTTCTTTTCCTGGCTTGCAGACACCACATGATGGAATTGGTAATCACCTCAGTCTTTGACCTGTTCTTCAGGTCTTCTGGCCCCGAAATTGCGCTGTTCGCTCGCTTCAAATCCCAATGGGAGTTCATCGACCAGAAGCAGGCTTCTCCATTCAACGGCGATGGCCCAAGCAACATCCTTTCGGAATGGGTGGCATTGAAAAAAGAGCAGATTGTCCACTTCATTGAAGACCAGCTTGAAGTTGGCCACCCAAGAGACGATTACCGGGAGTTCCTGATCCTCGCTCTGGTCTTCCTCGATGGTCATGGCAAACGAGATCTCCGGTACAATCGTTCTGGAGCATACCACCGGGCCAGGTGGATGGCCAAAGGCATTTACTGTCTTTAGATGTTCATCTTCCGAAGCCAATTCCACCTGACCGCTCACGAGGTCCAGTCACTACACAGGATAAACGTCTTTGCCATCACCATCTACCTCCAGAGGTGGTTCGAGGCTCCATTGACGGCGGACGCACCCATCAATGACCTGGAGCTGTTGGAGGACCTAGAGCGGTACAAGGCGGTGGATCATGATGTAGGTACCGCCGCATTGACAAAATTCCGGGGCCACCTCTGGTACCTAAGCGAAGATTTAGCTGGACTCACTATGTTCTCCTCCAAAACCACCGATGCAGAGAAGACGGCCATGCTCCAAAACTTGCACAAGAAGACCGAAAACCCAAAAGATCTGCGTCAGCTGGAGGGAAAGTGTGTCTTGACCGTGAGACAGTCGGATTTGAGCACCTTGGTCACGAAAAGGACTCAAAACCTTTTTCATTGCCTGAAGCTGCCGGTTCCAAAAACCCCCAAAGATCTCGAAGGATGCGCACCATCGTTGAAGTCTGTGAATGACGCGGCAGAACAGGCGGAAGATTTCAACGAGGGCCTGACAAAAAATGAGGAGGAACGGCAGCTCGTGTACCAAGTCGTCGAATACCACCGCCAGCAGTTCCCCTCAGCAGACAAAAAGATCCTCTGTCCCCCGAAATGAAATGTGCCATTAGGAAGAATTTCCATTTCCTTTAATTTAGTCATTAGAAAGAATTTACATTTCATTCTTCCATTTTAGAATGATTAATGCTGAGCATTTACGTTTGTTCATATAGGGTCGAATAAACAAGGTCAATGAGGGGACCCTTCCCCTCCTAATAGGCCAATGAAATTTCGCCCATTTTTTCCTTTCTTCAAGTGTAATTAATTAAAGGGGTGTGTGATTTGACTCTTGCAAATTTTTATTTTCACAGTGTGAGGCTGGGACACCCTAATATATATATATATATATATATATATATATATATATATATATATATATATTAGTGATGGACCCGATGTCAATTTTTCAACAACCACGGATGCGGATCTTTAATTTCAATATCCGCGGATGTGGATATTTAGCTATCTATCAATATAATATAGAATTAGGAATATATGACAATTTTTCAAATTCTGTGATATTACTATTATGGCAGGCAATGCATAAGAATTAAAATTAATATTAATGTTTTCATTATGATAAAAATAATAACTTTCAAGAATTTCAGCCATAGAAAATTCAATGAAACAAATTTCATTCAATTTTCTGTGTTACCAGCTATTTATATTTTCAGGTTTATATATTTGTTTGTTCATTAATAACACTGGTCTACAGCCAAAATGCTTCGGAAATAAAAGTAGCCAATCTTTACTAATTTTGGGTCACTGAATACGAAAATGATGCCTAAAATTGCCAATTTGCTCTATTTATAAAGATGTCAGGCAACCCTGCACCCTACTAACTGGACTGCATCTGTTGCATAATATGTAGACGTCTGTGACACCATCGACGCATTGACTCTACTGCGCATGCGCGGTTATATTTTTTTATTTTAATAAATTAATGTAAATACATACATACTATATATATGATGTTGGAGCTGGGCATTTAGGAAGACTATTTCATAATACTGTCTCTTCTTTTCAGGCTGCCGTAACTCGAACGGTCCCAGCATAAATTCTACAAATTTCCCCTGCGCTCGCGAAGGTGTCGTAGTTACAAACAATTTGAAGGTTCTATCCCTAAATGCTCGTAGCCTACGAAATAAAATAAACGAATTTTTTTCTGTAATTGCTTGTAAAGACTATGATGTAATTGCGATAAGTGAATCGTGGCTTAGCACTGAAACACGTGACTTTGTAGGGGAGTATCAAATTAAAGGTTATAGACTTTTTGTTAAAAACAGAATAGGTAGGCGAGGAGGCAGTGTTATGTTGTATATCAAAGATAATATTGCGAATGTTATAGAAGTAAAGCACACAATTCCAGAACCGATAGATTCGACTATAGCAGAACTTAAATTGAACGAGTTCAAACTTCTTGTTGCAGTTATATATAGGCCCCCTAATCAAACAGCTGATATGGACGAAGCGTTATATCGTGAACTAAAGAGAATAATCGGTAGTGAGCAGGCTTTAGTTATGGGTGACTTTAATTGCGTCAACGTGAATTACGATACAATGCAGGGAGACGCGGAAGGTAATCGTTTAGTTAATTTTCTCGAGGATAGCTTTCTTATTCAAAAGGTTGGGGAACCTACAAGGTTGGACAGTATTTTAGATTTAGTAATAACTACGGATGATAGGCTAATTACTGATCTTCAAGTAATAGAACTGTTAAGTAATAGCAATCACAATATGGTAGAGTTTGTTCTGTCAGTAAGTCACTCGAAACCAACTAACTCGACTAAAATTCCTAACTTCCAGCACGCAGACTTTAGTAAATTTCGAAATAAATTGTCACATGTTAATTGGGAAAACGTAATGGGGAACTCCAACACAAAACTAATGTGGGAATCGTTCGAAACGGTATTTAGGACTATAAATAAGGAAGGTGTACCATACAAAATTAAGCGTGCGAAAGTAAACAAGAAGCCCTTGTGGTTTACTTCTAGAGTAGGAGACATTATAAAGAGTAGAGATAGGGCTTATAGGCTATATAAGTGCGATAAAGATAATCTGTTGTTACGAAACTACATATCTCTGAGGCATGAAGCGAAAAGTGTAATAATAAAGTCCAAGCGCGAATTTGAAATCTCCATAGCTCGTGACGGTAAAGAAAACCCCAAGCAATTTTTTCAATACATCAATAATAGAAATCCAGTAAAAGTTGTCTTGGGGCCTTTGATAAATGTAAACAGAGATCTAGTTTCTGAAAACAAGGAAATGGCTACCTTGCTAAATGAATTTTTTACATCAGTTTTTACTATAGAAGATGTAACGAATATCCCTACGGTCATAGACATAATACCTTTTGATAATGGTAATATTTTGGATAATATCGTGGTTAGTGAAGGGGAAGTAATGGGCTATATTGATAAAATGAAAACACGTAAATCACTGGGGCCAGATTCCATATATCCCATACAACTAAAAGAATTAAAAGATAGCATTGTTGTGCCGCTAACAAAGATTTTTAATGCGTCTATTTCTGAGGGGTGCGTACCAGATAATTTCAAGTTAGCAAACGTAACACCTATCTTTAAGAAAGGCGATAAAGGTGCGGCGGGAAATTATAGGCCAATCAGTTTAACGTCTGTTGTAGGTAAGCTACTGGAATCAATAATTAGGGATCGTATAGTCGAACACTTAGAAGTGCATAAACTAGTTAGAAATACACAGCACAGTTTTAGGCGAAACAAATCTTGCTTAACTAATCTTTTAGAATTTTTCCAAAGCGTGGTTGACATTTACGATAGACATCAGGCGGTTGATGTAGTGTATTTAGATTTTCAAAAAGCATTTGACACCGTGCCGCACAAAAGACTCATTGAAAAAACTAAGGCTCATTGAATCAGGGGTGTAGTAATAAATTGGCTAGAAGAATGGTTGCGAGGTAGGAAACAGAGGGTGGTCGTTGATGGAGCGGAGTCGTGTTGGGCTAATGTAGCGAGTGGCGTTCCTCAGGGTTCTGTATTGGGCCCCTTGCTTTTTCTTATATATACAGTATTAACGATTTAGATGTCGGCCTACTCAGCACAGTTTCAAAGTTTGCGGATGACACGAAGCTGGGTGGTAGGGCGATTAATGACGAAGACAGAGGTAAAATCCAGGAAGATCTGAATAAAATCGTTGATTGGTCAGTCACATGGCAAATGAGATTTAACGTTGATAAGTGCAAAATTTTGAATATAGGTTCGCGTAACAGTAATTTTGCATATAGTATGTCAGGGAAAGATTTAACAAGTGTAGAGCAGGAAAAAGATTTAGGAGTTATAGTCACTGGTGATTTAAAAGTAGCGAAACAAAGTACAGCAGCAGTCAATAAGGCGAACAAAGTGTTAGGTTTTATAGCTCGAAATTTTGAGTACAAATCGCGCGACATTATAGTTCCTCTTTATAAGTTATTAGTTAGACCCCATTTGGAGTACGCGGTCCAATTTTGGAATCCGCATATGCGCAAAGATATAGACAAAATTGAAAGAGTTCAAAGACGAGCAACTAAGATCATTCCGTCACTTAGATCAAAGTTGTACGAGGATAGGCTTAAGGAGTTAAAATTGACAACACTCGAGACTAGGAGACTAAGGGGTGATCTAATCCAGGTTTTCAAAATTATGAATGGGTTCGATAACATAGATAGAGATAGCTTTTTCGAAATATCTCAATATAATAGGACTAGAAATAACAGGTGTAAGTTGACAAGTAGAAGGTTTGAGACAGCAGTTGCCAAAAACTTTTTTACGCATAGAATAGTTAATAGCTGGAATAGTTCGCTGATAGAAGTAATTAGTAGCACGTCCATAAACATGTTTAAAAATTGATTAGACACATATGTTGATAGATTGGGTATAGTTTAAGGTAGTAAAATCAAAACTTTGTGATGATAGATCCCACAGCTCAACACAAGTGTTGTGGGATATAGGGAGGCAGCATCTTGGGTTAGGGGATACTCTCTGTCCTTACCCCATTTAAAGAGATTCCTCTGCCGAGCGGTGCCCCCCATAGTACTGTGAGGTATTGAAAAACTCATGATCTTCACTTGCCCCACAAACACCTTTAAATGGGAGACCCAAAATGGGTGCACACACATTTCTACATTACTGTACAGTCTTTACAGCCACACCTACACTTTTCCTCCTAATGTATATTGTTGCAAATTTTGACTTGGTCCGTAATCGATATGGACCGTGACTTATTTTTCGTTGGCAAGGTACTAGTATTGTCGGATACCGTAATGAAATTGACTGGATTCTTTGGAGCTGATATATTTGCATGTCGGTTATAAATAGATATAGAGTGTAACATATTTGTGGATAGTAGTCTAGTATGACTTGATCCTCTGGATCCAGAGATTCTATCTTTAGTTTTAAATCGATAATTAATTAGTTTTAAATTGATAATTATTTAGTTTTGTAAAAATTGGTCGTTGCCAATGTACAGGCAGTTTTTGCATAAATTTCTTATGTTCTTCTGGTTCGGAACCCATGTAAAATTGTAGGTCCCCTCCGCCACCACGGAGGACATACACAATACACAATTACGAACAGAGTTAGGTAGACCAACCATGAGTGGATCCTAGGGTCTTTGTTGGTCTGAAACATTATATAATAATATATATATATATATATATATACAATAGAATGTAATTTTAAATTTATCTATTACATTATGTATTTGTAAATTATTTATTAAAAAATAGATTGGATCATTTTAACATATTGCTTCCCATAATGTTTTTGATATTAATATAAATGGAATATGAAAATGAAAACCCACTCTAATAGACAGAGTTTATTTCCACGACAGTTTCGACGCCCACTGGCATCCTCCTTGGGTGGATACAGAAACACGAATGAACCAAAACAAGAGGGAAAAACAGTCTAGGGACCGACCGTTAAGAAATTCGCACCTAGGTTAGATCCCATTCTCCCGACACCGGAAGGGCATTTTCATTAAGTACATTCGCGCAAATTTAAAACTATTTTCCTGTTCTAAACATACAGATTCTATTATATTTTTCTTACATAATTATTGAATTTATTATTAATTTTATTACATTTAATATTGCATAATAAATTCAATAATTATGTAAGAAAAATATAATAGAATCTGTATGTTTAGAACAGGAAGATAGTTTTAAATTTGCATGAATGTACTTAATGAAAATGCCCTTCCGGTGTCGGGAGAATGGGATCTATCCTAGGTGCGAATTTCTTAATGGTCAGTCCCTGGACTGTTTTTCCCTCTTGTTTTGGTTCATTCGTGTTTCTGTATCCACCCGAGGAGGATGCCAGTGGGCGTCGAAACTGTCGTGGAAATAAACTCTGTCTATTAGAGTGGGTTTTTATTTTCATATTTTGACCTTCACGTAGAAAAAAGTGAAGTTTTTTGCATTTATAAATGGAATACTAACCTAACTTAACCTTACCTAATTTAAAATTATTAAAATGCAACGTAATTACATTAATTTATTAAAATAAAAAAATATATAACCGCGCATGCGCAGTAGAGTCAAGGCATCGATGTATCACAGGCGTCTACATATTACGCCACAGCATCAGTTCATTCGCGGAAGTCATACAGTGCACCCTTGTCAAACTCTTTTTAGTGTTTGCTTTTGAAACCAAATTTTTTTTCAGCCTAATTTGAACAAAGATGCCTTGTGATTGCGTGAACGGTGTAGATAACTTCTGTTATGTTTGTGGAGAATTGACTTTTGCATCACAAAAGCATGCTATAACCGCCGTGATTAGGAAAGCCTATCACCTTTATTTTGGCTGTAAGATTGGAGATCAGGACAAGAGCTGGGCCCCACACATATGCTGCAATACTTGTGCAACAAACCTTCGCCAGTGGTTGAATCAGGAAAGGAAATCCATGACTTTTGCAGTGCCAATGGTGTGGAGGGAACCAACAGATCATGTCAGCAATTGTTACTTCTGCATGGTGCCTCCAGTCAAGAAGGGTATTTGCAAGAAGAAAAAGTGGATTTTACAATATCCAAATATACCCTCTGCTATACACCCGGTACCTCACGGTGAAGGACTACAAATTCCTGAGCCCCGACACTCATTCTCCCTGGAGTCAGAGGATGAGGAGAATGAAGGAACCTGTGAAACTTGTGAGCCTTGAACTTCACAAGACCCTGAATTTGTTTATAACTTGACATCTTCTAAACCGCACATGATAATTCAGAATGAATTAAACGACCTTATCAGAGATTTAGAACTGCCAAAGAGTAAGGCAGAGCTGTTGGGCTCCAGATTGCAGCAGTGGAATCTCCTTGCTGAAAATGTTAGTGTGTATAAGTTTCGTGACCATCAAAAAGATTTTGTCCCATTCTTCATCATGGAAGGTGACCGTGTAGCTTCCAACAATATCGATGGTCTGATGGCAGCTCTCAACATTATTCACAATTCTGATGAGTGCAGACTGTTCATTGATTCATCAAAGTTGAGTCTAAAAGCTGTTTTGTTGCATGTTGGCAACATATTGCTATCAATTCCAGTTGGTCATGCAGTCCACATGAAGGAAACATATGACAACATGAAGAAACTTTTGAACTACATAAACTATGACAAACATCAGTGGCAGGTTTGTGGTGACTTGAAAGTTGTTGCTATCGTGCTTGGACTGCAGCCGGGCTATACTAAGTATTGCTGTTTTCTGTGTGAATGGGATAGTCGGGATAGGACTTCTCATTACATCAAGAAGGATTGGCCACTCTAACACTCATTGGAACCTGGAACAAAAAATGTTCAGTATCCTCCACTTGTAGAATCAAGCAAGATTTTGTTACCACCCTTACACATCAAACTGGGTGTCATGAAAAATTTTGTTAAGGCTATGGATAAAATGGAGGCAGCTTTTAAGTACCTCGGTGGTAAATTCCCAAAGCTCAGTGAAACAAAAATCAAGGAGGGTGTATTTGTTGGTTCACAGATCTGCGAGCTTCTTAGAGATGAGGAGTTCAACAGTATCCTAGGTGGTGAGGAGAAGACAGCGTGGAATGCTTTCCAGTTAGTAGCAACCAATTTTCTCAGAAATACCAAAGCTGACAATTACAGGGAGCTGGTGGAAAACCTGCTGTTGTACTATCAAAAAAATGGGCTGCAATACATTTCCTCCATTCGCACCTGGAATTTTTTCCAGCCAACTGCAGAGCAGTCAGCGATGAACATGGTGAATGTTTCCACCAGGATATCTCAGCAATGGAGAAACACTACCAGAGGAAATGGAGTCCATCATTGTTAGCAGACTACTGCTGGACAATAACAAGAGATGATCCAGAAGTTGAATACAAGAGACAAGCAAAGAAGCAATGGGTTGAATCAATATGAGTGACTACATTATATAGGTATGTTACTAACAGTGGTGGGCACCGTTAACCAAAAAGTGAACTTCGTTAACCGCTAATCCGTTAACCAAAAAGTTAACTTCGTTAACCGTTAATCCGTTAAACATGTAACGGAAGTTACCGATAAACCATTAATGTTAACTTTTATTATAAAAAAAATGAAAAACACATATATATATATAACTTAATTTTCCCTCTTCTTCTCGTTCTCCATTTTGTCCATGAGATGCATGTTGCCCTTCATGAAAATTAGCATATCAAAGTTTTCATCAGACAGGGATGATCTCTTGGCCCTCAGGATGTCCTTGCCCATAGAGAACAAACGCTCCACTGCAGCATTGGAGGGGATGGCTGTGTTGAACTTGATGAACAAGTCCACCAACACTTGCTCACCCAAGAAGGCAGCATCTGTCAGCAGGTCCTTGGAGTTGGTCTCCAGCCAGGTCTTGACCAAGTTCTGGGCCTTGCCCTTGAGTGACCTGTGGCTTCTGCTGCTCTCTTTTGTCTGGATGACAGCACTGAAGAAGTCATCCTCCTCCTCCTCATTGTTGCTGCCCACTTCGTTGGACTGCTGCTTCATGGCCTCCTTATGGAGATTTTAAAGATGTGGTACCTAGAAGTACCGCCAGGACATAAAGGGTTAAGGTGAAAATGCTCCCATTGTAAGACATCAATTGACTTAATTTGTCATCAAAGTGACATGAGAATTGAAATCTTACCTGATCAGTTTTATGGTTCTTGAAATGTATCAAGGAGACTACTAATAAGGTACTCACAGACATATTATAAATATACATGACTTACTTGACAACGATTATTTTTAAATATTCACTAGCACAAACATGTTGCGCAAGAGACAGACTGCAAATGAAACGAATGTAGTTATTTGTTGTAATTGTTACATATATATTATTGAAAGTGCCTTAAAATGCTCAGGATATTTCTTGAAAGAAGTTGAAACATTCAACTCAAATGGCAAATCTTTCCGCCTGATTTTACAGTCGACCATGTTTTGCTCAAACCAATGCCATAAATAACTACCATATTTGGTAAGACACAAATTGTGGCGACGGAAACAAATATATCGCCTCATTTTGCACTGCGGAAATGGAAATTCGTTCATCACTATTAACAGTGGCGGATTAATTGCACACCTGCTCAGCATTGAAAATAATAGAAACTTTTAAACTTTTATTTATGAATTTTTTGGGTTAATGGACTTGAGTTAATGGAAGTTAAATGTAACGGAAGTTAATTAGTCCGAAAATGATTTTCAAAGTTAACTTAAAAGTTAAATCGTTAACAAAAAAGTTAACTTCGTTAATTAACGATTAACGGATTAATGGTTTGTGCCCAGCTTTGGTTACTAATACAGGAATACCTCGCTTAACGACCATTCGCTTAACGTATATACGCATTAACGACCAAATTAAAAAACTTATAAAAATATAAATTTAATAGTAAAATGTGCGAAATAAATGCTAAACATTCATTTTGATTGCTTTAAAAGCATCTAGAGTTCGAATAAGAACAGCACGTGTGAATGTTCGTTCGTTTGTCAAAGAAAAAAGATACACCTACTCCATCTACTTCAAGTGAACCGAATGCAAGCAGGAAAGAAGCATCGAGTGACGAAAGTGAAACTGCAATGAGCAGCATATAATTTTTATTATTTGTACAAAATGCTTTGTAAACGATATATTTTATATCTATGATTTATTTTATGCTTTATTTTATATCTATGATGTATTAAATCATTTCTTACGCCTATATTATTGTTTTATTGCCCTTATTTAACATTTTAAATGTTTTTTATGTCAAATCTCATCAACGAGAACGTAACCACCGTTTATAACATTGCGTCTATGTAAATTAGTATCCCGCTTAACGACTGGACACTCGGAACCAATTGGGTCATTAAGGTGAGGTATTGCTGTATATGGTATACATATACGCAAAATGTGTAACTTAAATTTTCTTGGAAACTTAGTCAATCGACTGTTTTTATGGTCATATTCGTTTTCAGCACCCCAAAATCCATAATAAGAAACACATTTTATCTCCAAAGCACAAACTTTTTCAAAATATGTAGGCCAGTGTAATTAATTAATACTTTACATGAAATGTGCATGACTGGGCCTTATAAGCTACTTCATAAGCTAATTTAATTGTAAATTGCATAATTTATTTGAGGTAATACCCGCATAACATCCGCAGTCAGAAGTGCGGATGCAGATGTGGATGTTAAAAATTATGTGGATATCTGGTCCACCACTAATATATCTAATATATATATTATATATATATTATATATATATATATATTTTTTTTTTTTTTAGTTCAGGAAGAACCGATTCGCCTCTATTTAAAGGGCATATCTCAGCGGAAAAACAAAGAAAAAGTGAGAGGAAAGATAGAGGAAAAAGAAAGGGTGGAGGGGACAGTCGAAGTGGAAAAAGACCAAGGATGACAAGGACTGCAGGGTCGAGCCCCATCATCCTTGGGTGCTAGGGCCGGGAGGGCGCACATGAAACCTCCAGGAACAAGCACGTACAAACGAGCACTCAAGAGCACGAGCTTAGAACCCCCTTGCGGGGATATATATATATATATATATATATACGGCTTCTGATTCCTCCCAGTCCCAGCCAGCACCAAAGTGGTGCAAGTTGTTCAATTTTATGGCTGCTCCAGCTCCCTCTACAGTTTCTCAGAACCTTATTGTCAGCCAGGTGGACAGCTACTTTGACCAGCCCTGCACTGATGAGGACTGCAATCCCCTGACATGGTGGGGGGACAATGCACATCTGTATCCTGATGTATCTGTTCTTGCTGCTATAGGTTTTTGTTGCTTCTCATTTCTCAAGTCTTTTTATTTTTAAATTCATGTTTTTTCTTTCCAGCCACTCAGCTTTCGCAGCCTTGAGTTAAGTATTCATTAAGTCAATCTAGTCAAGCATAGGCAGATACTGTGCAGAGTGTGGACATCCTCTTCTCATCCTCCAGTCTCCACTGTCTTTATTGCTCATGTTGTCGAATTCGAACCACGCTCTGCTACCAGTGATAAAATCAAATACTGGTGTCAGTAGTAAATGGCTGAGAATTGATATAGCTCCAGACCTCGCACCCACTCCACCTCTGTCACTTCACCACTCTCCAAAGTTTCTTTAATTGCAGCTATATCAATTCTCAGCCGTTTACTACTGACACCAGTTTGATTTTATCGCCTTCATTAGTGTTTTGCTGTCAGTTTTCACTCTTATTTCAATCTTTCTGCCCCCCACTATCTCCTTCCATAGTTGATTGTAGTAAATTCCTCCCTCAATAGCCTCTCCAACACTCAGTGCCTCAGCTTCAATTGTAGCTTTTGCCACTCTTTTTGCCTTCCTCGACTTCCACCATATTGGACATTTTCTTCCCATATCATCTGCTAATGATATTATGTATCCGATTTGAGTTTGTTCGTTCTCCACATTTCCAAACGAGGCATCTGCATATATTTCCCAAAATATTTTCTCTTCATCCAATTTTTCTAGGACGATTTCTCCCCTTGATCTTTTTGCCTTCTTCACGATTTTTATTAATTTTCTCATATCCTGTGTCGTTCCCTCTTTAAACGCTCTACTTAGATCACTTACATCATAAGCTATTTCGGGTAAGATATGTTGTGATATCCAATTCAGTTGTCCCACAATTGATCGATAGAGAGTCAACTCTTTCCTTTTTAGGACTCTAAGACCTTGATAAAGCTTCCCTTCGGGTTCTTGTATACTCTCGATGTATTTCCTTTGCTCAATGAGTATTCTCTTTTCTTGTTGTCTTACGTGAACTCCTATATACTTGAAATTCTGCCTTCCTTGATCTCCCACCTTCAATTTTTCTTTCATCTTCGTAATAACTGTCTTAAGAAAATTATCATCTCCTCCGTAACAAAAATCGTCTACATGTGCACATAGGACTCCACTTACACTTCCTTGATCATCTTTCCAATAAAACAAGTTTGGTTCCAGTTTGCTTTTAACTCCTCCAAGCTCCACCACCACCTTCATATACCATGCTTTTGCCGCATCTTTAAGTCCGTAAACTGCTTTCTTCAACTGCCATAGAACACCACTTTCTACTTCACTGGGTGGTTTGACATACACTACTCTCTGTATTCTTTCTCCTTGTAAATATGCAGTTGCAATATCTAAAGTATGACACTTCCATCCCTTCTGATTAATTATGCATAGACACAATTTTAAAGTTTCTGGGTTACAAGTGGGTGCATCTTTTTCCCAGTCTTCCATTTCTTCCTCGAATCCTCTCGCCACCAATCTTGCTTTACAAATCTTTTACCTGCTTTCACTTTTTCAGTCACCACCCACCTTGTGGACACACTTTTCTGACCAACATCATCTACTTCTTCATACACTTCGTTATCTAGCCAGCTTTGTAATTCCTTTCGTTTGGCTTCCTCTACCTTTTCATCCTCAAAACCGAGCAGGACTTCCTCCTCGTCATCTATCTTCCTTATCTCTTCGTACTCTCCAAATCAATCCAATCTTTCCTGCCGGTATTTATTTCTTGTATATTGTAGCTGTCTCCCCACTTTTTACTCGATCTTTTTCCAGCTAAACCCAAAATCTTCCATTCTTCTCGTTCGCCTGTTTCCTTATGCCGGGCCCTGACTCTATCTCCTTTTTTCAACTTAGGTATAATCTCTCTCTCTACCTCCTCCTCATTTCATTTCCTCATCTTCTGATTCCTCTTCATCTTCCATCGCCTCATCATCATCACACACTGGATCTCCTCCATCTCTTCTCACCATAACCATGTCCCTTTCTTCTCTGTCAAAGTTGTTGTTATCGATCTCCTCTTCCTTTTCATTACCTCTTTCTCTCTTCTTTCATGACTTCATTTGTTCCTTGAATCCGAGTGATATGCACTCGCGCCACTTGCCTTAATGAATCCCCATGCTTCACAATCACAGTTTTCCCATCTACGCCAATTACCTTTGCTGGTCCTCTCCACTCTTTTTCATTTTCTCTTTTGTAGTAGACCTCATCATTGATAATCACATCTTCTATCTTATGTACCCTTATATTTTTCCTCAGAGCAGTCCTTATTTTTAAACAAGATTCATTCTTAATGAATATTTCTCTTGCCTTATGCATCGCTTGTAGATTTTCCCTCACCATCTGTTCTTCATTTCCTTCTACAACACCACCAATGCTGAAGCCATCATTCAGAAGGTTCGGGTGTATCGGATTATGCCCAAACACTAATTGGTTTGGCGAAAAACCACCATAATTACTCAGACAATTCTTTGCCAACACCACCCATCCTAGAGCAATCTTAATGTTTACTTCTTCCGCCATCTTCCTCAAACTCTCCTTCAGTAATCCGACAGTCTTTTCACACAGTCCATTGCTCCATGGACTTTCTGCTGGTGTAGTCATCATTTTTATCTGCCATTTTTCACACATAATTCTCATTTTTTCGTTTTGAAATTCACCTCCATTGTCAGTCAGTATTTTTGCCGGTGTTCCGAAAATAGTCAACCATCCCTCCATCATTCCATTCATCACAGTCTCTGGTGTCTTGTCCTTTATCCACCTGGCTTGACAATATCTTGTCGCCATATCTACCATTACTAAGAATCTTCGTCCCTCAAGTTCTCCCAGATCAAGGGCTACCACCTCATTAAATTGTTTACTCCAACTCAAACCCACTACTGGCTTTGGTGGATTCTTCTTATATCTCTTACAAATATCGCACTCAGTTAGTTGTTCCAATAGTCTGTTTTTCATCTTCTTTTTCTGCTCTTCCTCCAGTCCCTCACTCCATCCAGCATCCTCCGTCAACCTCCAAATTCTCTCTCCACTAGCGTGTCCAAATTGTAGATGTAACTTTCTTATGGCTGCACTAATCTCCTTATCTCCTTTTTCTTTCCATCCTTCTGTCCACACTTCTTCTCTTCTCCTTTGTGGTATCAAACCAATTCTCAGGTGTCCTCTTCTATCTTCTTTAAGCGTCACTTCTACGTTATTCATATCTCCTATCACCGCCTTTTCCTCCTTCATGCATACCTTCATATCCATTTTACACATAGTTTCCTTCCCTATTAACCAGGGCACATCTCCTTTCAGTATTTCCGTTTTTATATACACTTTTTGTCCTCCTATATTGACAGGAATTTCCATGATGCCTCTTGATGGGAAGCTCGTCTTCCCAAAGGTAAAGACCTTTTTTGATGTTACAGTCTTTGCCCTCATTCTCTTAAGCTCCTCCTTATCCAACTCCATCACTATCTTTGATAGTCATAGTTCTCCACATACTGTTGATTTGCATCCAGTGTCTAAAATAGCTTCAATATCTCCCCATTCTTCTTCCTCAGTTATGACCCCACTCACGTAAATCTTGTCTTCTTTCTCCTCCTCCTGTTCCTCGTGTTTCTTCTCTTTATCATTATCAGATTGACTAACCATCCCTTTGTCTTTATAATGCTTTGGACAATCATAGGCCCAATGCCATTCGGATTTGCAGATTGTACATGTTGTTACCTTTCCCTGTTGGTTCATCGGGTTTCTTCTTCCGGCTCCTTTCCTGCTCCAATTTCCTCTCCATCGACCTCCACCTCTATTGTTTAATCCTCTTCCTCCACCATATCCACGATTCATCTAGTCATGTTCCAACCACTCCTCTCCTTTTGCTTCCTCCTCCAAGGTTTCAAATATCCTCCTCATTATTCGTGTCACCGTTTCATATTTCATCTCCTCCTTTCCACATGCTGATAAAACTAATTGTTTTTGTTGTTCAGACAGGCTCGCTTGTTCTAGCACATGAAATCCCTTCACTTCTCCTTCAAACATCTCTCTACCTAAAGTTGTTTTACAGTCCTTCGCGTTTTTTTCATACCGGAAAATGTAGTCCTTCATCGTTTCACCCACTTCCCTCTTGATCTTGAAATACTTCTTCATATTTTCATAATTCTCCATCAAAGTCTCCTTTTTATACACTTTATCCAGAACTGACAAAATAATTGCTGCACCGCCTTCTTCTTTAAGACTTCCTCGACTAATATCTTCGGTCAGCTCCCATGCCTTCCCTCCTAAATTCATCCTTATTTCCAAACCAGGGTATACCACTTCTTCGCACACGATCAACCAATCCTCTACTCTCCAACTTCTAAATTCTTCTTGCTTCCCGTTGAAATGTGGACATCCTCTTCTCATCCTCCAGTCTCCACTGTCTTTATTGCTCATGTTGTCGAATTCAAACCACGCTCTGCTACCAGTGATAAAATCAAATACTGGTGTCAGTAGTAAATGGCTGAGAATTGATATAGCTGCAATTAAAGAAACTTTGGAGAGTGGTGAAGTGACAGAGGTGGAGTGGGTGCGAGGTCTGGAGCAGGTGGCGGATGTGTTGACCAAGAGAGGAGTCGCCGAAGAAAATATAAGAAGATACGTGGGAGGAGAGAGTTTGAAAAAAAAACTGAAGGAGGAAGAGAAGAGGATAAGAGTGACTAAATCGCTCTTATTCTACAGATGAGGAGGTGGAGTTGTGTCCAGTAGTTCAAAGAAAAGGACACACATACTCAGGGGAGTAACATTTTAATATTTGAATTGTTAATACATTACTTTCATCGTGTTGTTGTTGTTGCAGGTGGTGGTGCATATATGCCCAAAGACAGGCTCACATATATAAATAAGATAGAGATTAAATTGAATAAATAAACGAGATAATAAAGACCCTTTCTAAACAAGGGGGAAAACTGAATAATAAGAACCATAAATAAAGAAGAATCAAAAGAAGCGCAAGATCATCTATTGCAAAGAAGAGCTAAAGCCTTATTTCTAAGGGGTACCTAGCCGGATAGCCGGCTGTTCTGGGTATTCACGGGGTGGGGGTACTTTCTTAAATATGGCTGAGAATAAAGCGAGGAACACCTTAAATAAATTGAAGGTGAGAAATTATTCTACTTTTTATCACTTAAATCGTTGTAATAGGGCATCTTGCTCGAAACAGCTCTGGACTAGTGTTACAACCTAGTCCACTATTTAGCCCTGATATAGTCCCTGTTCAACTCAAGAAAAGGCAAGATCATAGTCCATTACTGAAGCTGGAAGGTATGTTTTGAAGTTTAGCACGAAGGATCCAGAACTTAAGTACTCCTTCTAGGCAGACAATCCAGTGTTGTACATGAGTCCAAATTTCTTGAAGCATTGCCAGTGTGCTTTGGCTTATAAACCTTCAATTAAGCTATTGCATGTGAATTTATTAAGTGTTGTCTTGTCCAGATAAATTGGGAAATAAACAAATGAGAAGAATTCTAGTGAACATAATAGAGTTGAAATCTAGGAAGTTAAGACCCTCCAAAGTTTAAGAAAGTTATTTAGAATTTTGGAGCTTTGTCCATCAATCATTTTTATATGCTCATTATCATCACTAACCTTTATTAACCTCATCATCATTTAATTTAAGATTAAAGTTTCTTATTGTCTAGAACCTCCTGAAGAAATTGTAAATAATTACTATTAAAGTTTTTTGTTCAAGTCTAGAAATGGGAGGTTTCACATTGTTCTATTAAGGGGCATTCCAGGAGAGATCACCCAATGCATGTCACCACTCCAACTCGGATTTTTATGAAAATTGACATATGGGGTTCTTCCAGGTGCAGATTTCAATGGTCAAAATAAAAAAGTTCTATGACCAATAGTTTTTGAGATATGGGCCCCCAAAATCTTGGGAGCCCCACTTTACCACCTAACTTTAATGGCCAATAACTCCCAAAAATCTTACTGTAGACCTATAAAACTATACATTTTTAGAATCAGCATGAAGAGATCTATTAAATGATATCACATTCAAATGTGTAGAACAATAATGAAAATTTTCCCCCCCTTTTTATTTTTGACCCCCACCCCCCCTAGGCAGTGAAATCCAAAAAAAAAATTTTCATTTATTAAACTTCCATTAATTGTTAAATGATACAAACAATAAAAAACATGGGTATCAAGTTGCAAGATATTTTAAAAGTTATTTAAAAAAATATGTACATTGTGAAATTTTGACATTTTTACGCCTGCAGACTAAAATAGAGAACTACAAATGATATATTCACATGGATGAAAATAAACAGCAAAAATACAAATTGAACACACACATTACATCAAGTTGATCCATAATTACACGAGTTTTTTCAACTAATTTTCTGGGAAAACATATTGAATACGCATTGTTCCTGGCTTTAAAGTTGGTGTGCTTAATAAACCTAAAATTTTATCTCTTGATATGTGGCATGTATCTCTAATTTGTGGAAAGTAATAGTAAACACTATATCCTGATGGGTGCAAAAAGCTAACCTCAAGTCATCAAAATCCTCATTATAGGAATGTACAAATCCCAACCATTTCTGATCATTTAAGTACAAACTATGTACTCTCCTATTTTCGGATTAACTTCAACATTATCTTCACCCAGAAAAGCTTTGCTTATAATCCTCACCTCACCAACTTCATCAGAAGATAATTCAAATGTTTTTATTATTTGCATTAATAGGTACAAATCTGTGGAATTTTTGTGTTCCTGTTAGCCACATACTTTTTTCTTATCTGTCACTTAAAAATTTTTCCATAGCTTCAATTTCTTCAGAATTTATTAAAAAAAAATTTATGCTGTCACTTATATTGTTTGAACAAAATTCAAACATGTCTTCTGGTGTTAATATTTGATTTGCGAATGTTCTCTGTATACTCGCTCTGGCTACAGATCTTTTCACTGTACCCCCGATCGCATCACAAGCGCTCTTACCATGGCTTGTGGCAAAGAAATGCCACTCACATTCCAGCCCAAGATCATCTTCATGTTTACAAATGTTAACGAAGTTGAAACAATTTTTATATTGTCCTGCACATCCATCAGTAAAATAATGTAATTTTTTGATATGAAGGTGGGATTTTCTAATAATAGGTATGAGTGTATTTAAAAAAGTGTAAACCATTGTAGTGTTATGTTTTGTATTTGGAGATAAAAACAATAACTTGAATGTTTTGTTTCATTACTTTCTGGTTCCTTATAATATAACACAAAGGGATGCACTGTGCATTGGGTATTTTCCCAATGAAAACCTTGGGCTGCATCCTGTACTACAAATGAGTAGTTTTCTGAAAAGTCACCAAGAACTACAGCTGTATGGCTATTTAAATTATTCTTCAAGTTTTTTAGAAATGCACTCTGATTCTTTGCTATAAAGTGATGATGTGTCAATTTGACAATTTTTGTGCTTAATGAATTTATAAAATCATTTAGAGATTCTGTTTTTTCAACCATATTGCATCGACCTGTAGTAACCCATTGTTTATATTTTATTTCCTCACATTCATTCAGACATTCAGGATCATTAATACTTTGAAAAGTGATCAAAAAATTCTTAATACCTTGTTCTTTTGGACAGAGATTACATATTTGCATCATGCAATTCCTGTTGACAACAACACACACTGCTTTCTCCATAAGAGTTATGTATTCCAACCCTTTGACACCCAAAGCTGAGAATTGTATTTTGGCATTCTGGTGGCATGTACATTAGGGTGGAGCGAAAAATACTTTTTTTCTAGTATGAAGTTCGAATAGTGATTAAAAGTTGCATTTAGTGGAGGAAATATGCCTGCCAAAATATGAGTTCATTTGTTTAAAATTTTCAGCTGCCACCAGGGGGCTAAAGTTAACACAATTTTGTATAAAAAGGAAAAAAATGCTTCTATTTTAGGTTTGTCAAACTATTATAAACTTTTATCTTAGAATTATCTAATAGTTTGATTAAGATTCTTAAATGATAGGAATTCGTTTTGTAAAAATGCCTTTTCATATGCTTAATATCTTCAGCTGCCACAAGAGAGCTGAAGTTAACACAATTTAGAGTAACTGAGTCATGTTGAGACTACACTGAATGTTGTGGGGAAGGGTTTGGGGCGGGTTGTGGAGGAGGGTTTTGGTGTGAAGGAATTTCTTTCTGTGAGTCATTAGAACAGTGTGTTAACACTTGTCTTCTTAGGTAGTAGGCCTAGTCGCTTAGTTGATCGGAGAGTTTTTTAATATGATCGGAATATTATAAAACTTTATTTTAAAGTGATTTATATAGAGATAATATTGATTTTATTATAAAATGCTTGTTATAATGTATTATATAATTTTAGTTTATTTATATAATATATTATATATTTATATAATATATTATATATACTTATAAAATATATTATATATATTAATTATATAATGTTTTGATGTTACAGGATATTTTGTGATTGTGAATTTTTCTTAAAAATATTATGGCATCAAATACTAAATATAAACATTTCACTAGAGAACATATGAAGTGTGCCATATTTGAAGTACCTTGTGAGATGAGTGATATGCAACTACCAACTTATAGTGCTGCTATAACCAATACGTCCAACTTACAAATCGAAACAGAGACAAGTGAACTTCAACAACTAGAAGAGATATCTGAAGATAATGAGGAAGATACAACCTCGACTCAATATGTAATATCAGAACAACAGATGCGTGAGCCACTGCCTTCATTAGCAATTACTTGTGATAGATTTAAAATGTCGGACAGAGCTGGGGCTGCTATTGCTTCTGCAGTATTGGCAGATCTTAAAATTGTTACTCCCGAAGACAAAGGGAATATTATAGACAGAAGTAAGCTAAGACGTGAAAGACAAAAACAGAGAAAGGAACTACAACAGATAGGAGAGCCAAAAACCATGCGGGGATTATACTTTGATGGCAGAAAGGATAAAACAATGTCCAGGAGAGTGATGGCTCTAACCACCAAAGAACCAAACGCGAAGAGCATATCAGCATAATATCTGAACCACACTCTCTGTACTTTGCACATGTGACACCTTCCAGTGACAAAGCTAAATACATTTGCACAGCGCTAGTGAATTGCTTGAAAGAAAGGAATGTTGATATAGGGAACATCGTTGCAGTTGGCTGTGATTCGACAGTGGTTAACACTGGTAGTATTGGAGGCACAATAAGATTACTGGAAGAAGCCTTTAATAAGCCATTGCAGTGGCTGATATGCCTTTTACACCTTAATGAACTTCCATTGCGCCATCTGTTTCATCACTTGGATGGTACCACTACTGGACCAAGAGCATTTTCAGGAGAAATTGGCCGAGCACTTTCAGACTGTGAAAAGCTTCCCATAGTTAACTTCAAACCCATTGAAATTCAAGAGGACATGTGTGAAGTTGATGTAGATGACATAAGTACTGACCAGAAATACCTTCTTGAAATTCACAAGGCTATATCAAGTGGAACATTCTCAAAGAGTCCAGGCAATATATCACATTCAAGGTGGCTCACCACAGCAAACAGGACTCTGCGGTTATATGCAAGCACAGAGAATCCTTCAGGCAATTTACAAGAATTAGCTACTTTCATTGTTAGGGTATACGCACCAATGTGGTTTCAGATAAAGCGTAAACCATTATGCCAATATGGTGCTAAACATATGTGGCATATGATTGCAAGAAGCCGGTATCTACGTGAAGAGCTTAGGAGAGTACATGACTCAGTCATTCAGCGAAATGCATATTACGCAAATCAAGAAAACATTCTCATTGCAATGATAGCTGATGAAAGGGAGCATGTGCGTAAGTTGGGATTTTGGCATATCATAAAAGCAAGGGCATGCATTCAAGAAACAGATGTTATCAGGTATTTTAAGGTGCCAGAAATAAATTTTTATGCCAAAGACTATACAGATCTCATTATGTGGCAAGATTTTCAGATAGCAGAACCACCGATAACCAAAGGAGTTTCTCTTGATGATATTGAATCATGCATCAAACATGGTACTACGCTTCATTCAGAATTATTTCAGTTTCCATGTCATACACAAGCCGTAGAGAGATGCGTCAAGCTCGTTACAGACGCTGCTGGATCAGTCTGCGGACCTACAAACAGAGACGGTTGGATTCGTGCTACATTAGAATCAAGGAAAAAACAGCCAAAATTTGACACAAAAGCAAATTACTAAATAGTCTTCAGCAAGAACCCTTTCTAGAGGGAGGTTGGTTGGGGAAAGGGTGGTAACTCCGCTAAGGCACGAAATAACGTTTCTTAACTGTCTCAAGCCAGTATAAAGGAGGAGAGACATCCTAATTTATTACTGTTCCCTTTTTCAAGTAAATCAGAATCATACTTAATTGTCATTTTTAAGTTAATTCAGCCCTCTTGTGGCAGCTGAAGATATTAAGCATATGAAAAGGCATTTTTACAAAACAAATTCTTATCATTTAAAAATCTTAATCAAACTATTAGATAATTCTAAGATAAAATTTTATAATAGTTCGATAAACCTAAAATAGATGCATTTTTTTCCTTTTTACCCAAAATTGTGTTAACTTTAGCCCCTGGTGGCAGCTGAAAATATTAAACAAATGAACTCATATTTTGGCAGGTATATATCGTCCACTAAATGCAACTTTTAATCACTATTAGAACTTCATACTAGAAAAAAAGTATTTTTTGCTCCACCCTAATGTACATACACACACAGAATGGGTACCAGCAGCTCCAGCTAAAACACAATGTCTTGGGCAAAGGCTGGCAAAACTAGAGAAGCCAATTTGGGGACTATCTGGATTATTTTTATAGAGACTAAAAGCTTCTTTCAGATTCATTAACACCAGTCTTTTCTGCACAGATTCTTTATACCCACTTTCATTTCTGATACTCAGGCAGTCTTTTGTACCTGGGCACAAATGACTAATTTCATCCGATTCAAAAAACTTCTGAAAAGAATCTTTAGTACCTTTAGTTATTACTTTTCCTTTTGACATGGGTTCAATTTCAGGAATAATTCAGTCTTTGTTTTATATTTCTGCTTGTCTTAACTAAATATTCAGTTGTCTGAAATAGATTTATAGTTTTTGATATGGTAAATGGAGATAATGTCAATATTTTGAGTTTCCTCTCATAACTGTCAGTAGATTGGAAAGCTTCAACCAGTTCATTCATGAGATGAATCATTGACCTGAAACAAATTCATGAATGTATAATAGCTATAAACAAAACATTACATGTGCATATTAAATTTTTTGGATTATAATATTGACTTCAAGTGTAACAAAATGAGCATTCTTTGAGATAGAGTCAAATTAAACCAAAAATCATTTTGTGACCAAATGAATTCCAAATGATTTAATGGGCCCATTGACCTCCAATCTTTAGGGAGTTGTGCTTCTAATTTCTAGTATCAAAGGTGAATACCTACATTTTGTTTTTATGCTTCAGTTTTAGTTTAGGTATATTCCTACTTAATAATAGCGTATCATTTTAAAATTCATACCTTTGATGTTCATGATCCAACTTTGTAGCTTTTGATGGGCTTGGGATCTCAATTTCTAAACTTGTTTCTAGCTTTTGTTTTAAAGAATGACACACTTTTTCTATTGTTTGAATAGCTTTTGCTCCTTTTCTTGAGGAACCCAAACCATCTGAAATTTTTGAATTAATAAATATTTGACTCCATTTGATATATATGGACAATAATAATTACCATATTTTTCAGTGTATAAGACGCACTTTTTTTCAAAAAAAAAAAAAAGGGGGTCTCAAAATCACCCTGCATCCTATACACCGAAGGTCATAATATTACCTTTATATGGGCTAGAAGAACTGATGGATTTTTACAAAAATTCATCATCTCTTAGTCCCTCCTGACTGTGTATTGGTTTGGCCAATTTTATACTAAGTTTCTACTCTTCCCAACCCACTGATAACAAGAAAAACAGTACGTATTGCATAATGATTTACTTTCATGTTTCATAACATATAGTCTCCCGTATACTTAATACTATTTTCTTATAATGAGTATGGGTGAAAGAAAATGTATCACCATACTTTTGATGGAGGGCTTTAACAAAAGTCAGCCTCGCTGGTAGAAAATTACGGACATTTTCTGACAACTAGGCAGTTGGTCAATTTTTTTTCCTGAAAAAAGGCCTTGAAAATAGTGGTGTGTCTTATACACCAAAAAAATATGGTAATATGTCAATATATTAATTTCATAAGTTTAATAAATTTAATATGTCAACATAATTTCATTAAGTTTTTCAGCAACTGCTGAAAAACTATCTTGAAAGTAAATGCATTATAAATAAATAATATAAATAAAAAAATTATAAATATAAAAAATATCTATCATTAAATACTTACGCTTCTTCACTGGAGTCATAGCAAGACTTTCTAGAACTTGAGAAACCTCTTCTTTGGCATTACTTGATATACAGTGAGGCCTTGCATAACGAATTTAATTCGTTCCAGAAGGTCATTCATTAACTGAAAAATTTGTTTTGCAATGCATTAGTTCAATGGGATTTTCAGTAATTCATTCCAGAGCCCAAATTTTGACCCTTTTTGCGCTTGTTTACCCATTTTTTAAATGGGTTCACCTTCTTCTGCTTGAATATCCTGGGATTTTGGGAATGATACACAAGCATAAGCTTAATCTTCAGGTCCCCTGATGCATTCCCAGCCATAAGTAAAGTAAACTGGTCTTTCATTGGTTTATGGCTAGGCAGTTTGGACTCTTCTCTAGTAATGTAGGTTCTGTTCGGTAGCTTTTTCCAAAATAGGCCAGTTTCATCAGCATTAAAAACCTTGTTGAGGCAAATAATAATAATCCTCAGCAAGTTCTGCAAATTTTATTTTAAATTCCTTTGCTCCCTCAGTATCAGCACTTGCAGCCTCACCATGCCTTATAATGTTCTTAATTCCTGACCTCTTGAAATTTTCAAACCACCCACGACTTGCATTGAATGATTCATATCTTTCAACTGATGCTGGAAGGGATTCCTTAATTTGTTCATATATTTGCACTGCCTTGTCACTAATGAATGCCTTAGTAATGGATTCCCCCTTCATTTCCTTTTCTCTAATCCATATCAGTAAAACTCTCTCCATTTCAGCAATAGCTTCCCTTCCTTTAATAAGTGTAGTTGTAGCATCACTTACTGTAGTTTTCATAATTTCTTCCTTCTTAAAAATCGTCGAAACTGTACTGGCAGACAATCCATATTCAGCAGCAAGACCTTTGGTGCTCATTCCAGATTCACTTTTTTTAATAATGTCCTGCTTCATCTGGAGACTGATAGTTTTCCTGGATTTCTTTGGAGCATTAGCAGATGATGAAGGTCTTTTAGGGGCCATGACTACACGTTTTATACACTTATAAAGCTAATAAATTAAAATTTAATAGTGAGCAATTGTGTTGTACACAACTGCTCACAACAGCTACCAACCTCCAACTGAACAGAAAACGTGTTATTACATTTTTTGTTACCAAATTCGTTCTGCAAGGTAAAATAGTTATTTAAATCAATGGAGCCTTAAGGAGGTAATTCGTTAAGCAAAAATTCGCTATTTAAGGCATTCGTTATGCAAGGCCTCACTGTACTTGGATCATATTTATCGCTTTCTGAAATAACATTCTCAGAAGACTGATTGTGATCTGACTCTTCACTTTGTGATGTTGATAGCAACTCTGGTCTCTGGGTCAATAATTTTCTACAGTTGCTACTAGTGATGGGACGATTAATCGGAATCGGAATCGAGAATCGGAAGAATCGAGCATTTTTCTGGAATCAGAATCGAGAGAATTGTACCATGATTTCCGATTCTTAAAACGATTCTTTAACTTTTAATTGAACCAGTTTTGCAATGTAAACTTTAAAATTTAAATGAAAGAGGATAACAAATTTTATTTTTATTGTATTGTAGCTATACATTAAAACATGTATATCCATGATGTGTAATCAAGAAGATTAAAATGAATTGTTACAACTTACAGTTGATTTTTATTTTTAAACCAATCTATTATAATTTATAATTTATATTACCATACTCATAATGTAAATAGTTAATCTTACCAGAGTAAAATATGACAATTTCCAGAAAAACAAGTATAGAATTATATTTAAAAATATTGAGAATCGGAATCGGAATCGAGACTTTTTAGTGGTATCGGAATCGGAATCAGAATCGTTAAAAATTTTGGTATCGTCCCATCACTAGTTGGGGCATTCCAGCACAGGTGAATCAGTGCTTAACACCCGACCATCTCAGATCTTGCTTATTTTTGGTGTATAAGTTAAGTTTGTGCAAGAAAGGCAGCTGTGAAAGTTTCAGCTTTCTACGACCATTACTTCACGAGTTATGAAGGTCAGAAAAATCAAGGTTAAGGTCAAAATAGCTCAAGGTCGGCATCTTTGGATGCACCTCACACATTCACTAATTATCGTAACCATATGAAACTATATGTTTTTGGACTCAGAATGAGCTGTAGAATCCAAAAATGCAACGAAAACAGCAATAGGAGAACAAATAAAAATGTTCACCCTTTTTCAAGGAACGAATTGACCCTTTGACCTTGAAGTTCACACATTTTGGGGAAACATTTCTTTACACAAAATGAAGTTCCACCATTGCACTTTTAATATAAACAATAAAAATGTATCTTATTCACCATCTATACTGTCTTAAAGAATTTTTCAAATTGGCTATTTTTCAAATTTCTGGCAAAATCGCCATATGTATATGCATATATGTACTGTACTGTTAAATAATATATTTTGTGAACATAAATTAATTACTTATTTTATGCCTTTCTTACAGATAAACAAGATGGGTAGAAAAGTTTGTGCTGATCCTCTTAGAAAACATAAGAAGATCGAAAAAGCACTTGTGCCAGTCCATAATACACTGCAAGGAATTCACGGATTAATATATGGAGATTACATTTGTAAAAATTGTGTTAATGATATCAATAAAATCAAAGCTGAAGACAAAAAAGTCTCTGATATTGGCTCAGATTCGAACTCAGACACTGATGCCACTGCCACAGAAAAATGTTCCTCTGCCTATGGGTGTACTACTGAAATAATGTTTGAAGATTTCCAAGGAGATTTAGACACAATTCTTCCAATGCTGAATGTGACACCAGTGAAGACAAGTAAGTTTAAGTATTTTTAAAGTGTTAATTTATGTAGATATTATACCAACAAAACATCAATATATATAACTACATGTATGAACATTACAACCTTTATATATTTGACAAATTCAGATATATGCATATCAATTTATATAATGAAGATCAATACAGTTATGATTATATATACGGTATTTACCAAATTCATATGTAATGTACATGTACATCTATAGGACTACAGTTGATTAAAAAAAGTTATAACAATTTATTTTATTTGTTTTTCAGAGGGTCTGTCACGAAAAGGGAGTTGTGCATCCATCGTTTAAAGATAATTTACATGAGCAAAAGCACATTTCAACTGAAGATATACAAGTTGGGGTATATGTAGCTTGTAACTATGATAATAAAATTTGGTTTGGATTAGTGGTTGAAGTATCAGAAGAATTTAGTGATTATAAGGTCAATTTTATGTCTCCACATGGAAGACGTTCTAAACATAGTTTCCCTTCTCGTCCTGACTCATGTTGGATGTTATCATCTGATATTATCCAGACAATGACTGCTCCATCATTGACAGCAGGTTCAAGAATAATTCAGTATGCCTTTGATGATCATGAGATGCTAACAGCTGAGGGTAATCATGCAGACCTGTTTGCCACAGTTTCCTGTTCTTGAGTCGAAAGTGTACAGAGCTCTAGTTTAATATGTATCTATAGAATACAGGTCTACATAATATGATACTCCTTTTTTACTCCTATTTTATATGATACTCCTATATATATATGTTTGTATTAATGTATTATTAATAAAAGTAATTATAAAAAAAAGTAAAATATTTCTAAGGGTGGAAAGGTGTGGTTGTAGAGGTGGAGGAGACCACAATAAAATAGAGATCTATATCATAGTTATACCTATGGTACCTAGCTTATATCCAAGTGATTTTGTATCACATTTCTAATAATATTTATTTTTGCTTAAGTAGTTTAAATAATGAATATCTCTAGATTTTAACAGTACATATATGCATATATGGTACATATAGTACATATTGCCAGAAATTTGAAAAATAGCCAATTTGAAAAATTCTTTATGACAGTATAGTTGGTGAATAAGATACATTTTTATTGTTTATAATAAAAGTGTAATGATGGAACTTCATTTTGTGTAAAGAAATGTTTCCCCAAAATGTGTGAACTTCAAGGTCAAAAGGTCAATTCGTTCCTTGAAAAAGGGTGAACATTTTTATTTGTTCTCCTATTGCTGATTTTGTTGCGTTTTTGGATTCTACAGCTCATTCTGAGTCCAAAAACATATAGTTTCATATGGTTACGATAATTAGTGAATGTGTGAGGTGCATCCAAAGATGCCGACCTTGAGCTATTTTGACCTTAACCTTGATTTTTCTGACCTTCATAACTCGTGAAGTAATGGTCATAGAAAGCTGAAACTTTCACAGCTGGCTTTCTTGCACAAACTTACCTTATACACCAAACATAAGCAAGATCTGAGATGGTCGGGTGTCAAAATGAAAATTTTTTGCTTCACCTGTGCTGGAACCCTCCAGTTGCTACATAGTACAGTATTCCTTTGTAGTTTCCATTTACATCAATCATAAAGTGATTGGCTGATGGTTCTTATATCCTTGTGTATCTTTTTCTTATGTTTTTGTGAAGGATAATCACAGTATCTAACTATTTTTCATTACTAAAAATACACAATTGTAAATCTCAAAAATAAGATATGATTTGACTCAAAATAAGCACATCTGTAATAAAAATAAGCATACTTAAACATTTGAGAGAGAGAGAGACTGCGTGAATATGAGTTATACATAGGATGTAAATATATCATTTGTAGTTCACTATTTTAGTCTGCGTAAAAATATCAAAATTTCAATGTACATATTTTTTCAATAATTTTTAAAATATCTTGCAACTTGATACCCATGTTTTTTATTGTTTGCATCTTTTAACAATTAATGGAAGTTTAATAAATGAAAAAAAAAATAAATAAATAAAATTATTTCAGTCGGAGGGGGGGGGGGGGTCAAAAATAAAAATAAAAAAGGGGGGGAATTATTTTCATTATTGTTTTACACATTTGAATGTGGTATCATTTAATAGATCTCTCTTCATGTTGATTCTAAAAATGTATAGTTTTATAGGTCTACGGTAAGATGTTTGGGAGTTATTGCCCATTAAAGTTAGGTGATAAAGTGGGGCCCCCAAGATTTTGGGGGCCCATATCTCAAAAACTATGGGTCATAGAACTTTTTTATTTGAAACAGTGAAATCAGCACCTGGAAGAACACTGTATGTCAATTTTCATTAAAATCCAGGTAAGAGTGGTGACAAATTTTTTAATTTTTGGGCGATTTGTCCTGGAATGCCCCTTAAATCAAGTTATAAATAAAACCAAAAAACCTAAATTTCTTGTTTGCTTTCTATAAATCATTAAATATCAGTCATGTTACATGATGGGGAGATCAATTCCACATTTGATCATCACAGGAAATAAGACTAGATAAAAAGTCATATAGGTACTGGAATAAGGTTTACTAAATTTGGTGATATTTTCAAGTCAAGGGAAAATTCTTTAATTAATTTTCAGTAGCATAGGTCTTGCCTGTACTGTACTTGTTCCTTTTTAATGTTTATCCTGAAGCCCTTTCTCTTCCTTTTCTGCCTGAACACCTTTTTTCTTGCACCCACTCCTCAACATTCCAGCATATACTATTTGCTTTCCATCACTTGAATGCACTGTGGTTGTCTTGCTCTTCCTGCTTGGCATTTTTGTGAATGGTCCTTGCTCACTTGATGTCCAGTGTACTGCTTGGGAAAAGATCTTTCAGTCCAGCTTCATTTCCTGCTTTCCAGTCTATTCACTTTGCATGTACTTTGTGGCTGGCCAGTAGAATTGGATTCCTGCCATAGGAAGAACTGTTTCCAGAGTTAAATCCAGGTGGGTTCTCCAGTTTTCCCACAACATTATTTTTGGTGCACAGACCCGGGAAACCACTTTTGCTGGCAGAGCCTGAAATTTAATCAGTGACCATGGCAGAAAGTCAAGATTTACAAGAGCAGATTCTTCAGTTAAAGGCCCTACTTACAGAACAGCTATGAAAAACTTAGATCAAGAATGGAAAGCCAAGTTTAATGAATTGAAGGAAGAGACTGATTGCCTGGCTAATAAAAATGATGAGCTTTACCTTAAGAACATGAATTGGCAACAAAAGATAGAGCAGATGGAGAGAAAGCAAAAGCTGCCTGAAGTAGGAACTCAAGGGAGGCACAAGGAGGTCAAACTACCTAGAACCTCATCACCAGTTCCAGAACATGAAAGGTCATCCAGAAGTGACTCCCTTCCTGATTCAGTCATCAGATCACTCTGATGATTCCATTGTTCAAACTCCCATAGGAAGTACTGGTATAAACCATTCTGCTCCTGTTAACATGGCCAGAGAAACTCCAGATCTAGATGAATATGATATTGAGTCAGGTAGATCTTTAGCTAAGTATTTTGTGGCTTTTGAATGACATTGTGTTGGCTGTTTTTCATCTTTGCATCGCTGCCTCCAGTGCACTGGTGCATGGTGGAGTGCTTATTCAGTATATTCAGTATTGTAATGATCATTACAATGATAATGTAATGATAATGAAACAAAAATGCTGTAATGGTAATGATAAACCTTGTAATGACCCCATGTCTGTTGATGAATGTTTCCACACTTCGACCAGTGCTTCTATCATCATTTCGAGAATATCATTATTTGTCAATTTTGCAGATGAGCCTTCCTTCAGTAGAAGAAAATATCTCCCAACCTGCATATTAGAGGGTAAGACATTATGTGGCAATTCACTTGGAATTCCGAACAGAAAATGTTGCTTCACTGACTGTCTAGTTAGTAGGGATGTTAGTAGGGATTTTGCCATATTTAGACCTGAGGTTAAATTTCTACAGAAATACATTATAAAAATCTGAAAAAATACAAAACACAGAATTAGTTAAAACAAATTATATATAAGCTCTAAAACTAAAATGTAAACATATTTTACTCAATAGTCTTTGCAGCCACCCATGCTACAATATGCAGCATGCGGCTCCTACCCCAATCCCTTATCAGCCATATGCAAGATGTCACTGACCTCGAGTGAGACTGATGTTTAGATAAGCGTCAGTGTGTTCTTAAGTAGTTGGTGATTAGTAAGTATCATTTGAGTTGTGTGAATATATTTACTCATTATCATAGTTATAACTAAATAATGCACAACATAACGCAATATCTTCTCTCAAAAACTGATAGATATTATACTAGGGGTCTCTCAAAATTTGACTTTCTGCCATTTTGTTTTTGGCAAAAATGCAGCTGGTGGAGGGTCCTAAAAAGAAAATCTTTTTAGAACTTCTAGAGGGTCAATACACCAAATCATGAGTGAGGCAAGATGGTTTAATATTTTCACTCCACCCTAGTGTACATGGTGCAAAAAACATTGCAGAACTGAAGCCTATTTAATTGTCGGGGGGGGGCAAATATATGCCTAAATGTAGAATGATCTGAGGAGCTCAGAAATCTGGCAGGCTATTCATAAGTTGGATAACAAAAGTAGTGGCCTAGATGGCATACAAGCAAAACATTTAAAATGTTGTAGCCCTCATATAATACCTATGCTTGCAATGTGTTTCACAAGCTGTATGATACATGGGTACTTGCCACAGTCCATTTTGTCAGTTGTTAAAAATAAGGGTGCTAGTATCTGTGATAAGAATAATTATGTACACTGTTAACACTGATTCTGTTTATATAGAATTTTTTGTTTTTATATGCATATGTGGGTGCTGAGTCCAAATCTGGCCTTGGTTTGTGTATCATCAATGGTTTCAGAGATAATCCATTTTTCATGTTTTACCAGCATAATGTTATTATGGGCACAGCAATATCAGAATAATCAGGAATTGTTGAGAACAATCCAGATGTTCATTGACAGTTTCTTGCTCTAGAAATTGCCCGAAACTTCCACTGTGCTATACAAAGAAGAGCGCAGAGTCTGAGAAGTCAGTAAGTGTGAGCACACAAAGAAAGCGGGTTGTTTGTCTGATGGTTACCAGCACTGAGGTACTGTGTTTCTGTGCTGATGATTTGAGCATTATCGATCCTTTTTTATTGCGAACATTATTTCAGTGTTGTGAATACATCTTTTTTCTGGAATCTGTAATCTGTTGCAGATTTAATAACTCTTTTCTCTATATCTGCAGGTTATGATCAATGTAGTACAGTTTGGTAAAGAGAATGGCAACTAGAGCTTGTAAACACTCGCCGGATATATTCTGCTATGTTTGTGGGTATTACATAGGCCCCAAGCAAGTATCGTACAAGATTGTGAAAGGCACCAAGTTCTGGATTGCGTATCAGCTCTATTTTGGTATGCCTATGGGTGACCAAGATAAGCCCTGGGCACTCCATGTGATCTGTAGAAGCTGCCACTCCACACTTGAAGGGTGGCTGCGGGGAGTACCCAAGGCAATGACCTTTGCGGTACCCAGAATATGGAGAGAACCAAAGAGCCACCACGATGATTGCTACTACTGCATGGTAGATGTTTCTAAATACAGGAAAGTTAAAGGAAGGCAGACTCTTCAGTATCCAAGCATAGCGTCGTCCATAGCTCCTGTACCACATGGCGAAGGTCTTCCAATACCACATCTACCTTTACCTTCTGTATTTACAGACTGTGGGTCATTGTATCGATTTTTCTTAGTGCTGATGCTCTTCTACATATATAGCTATGCCTATATTTTGTTTCTTTGCTTTGCAGGTTGAAAATGAGGATGCAGCTAGCTCATCTGAGATGTTGGCTGGTGAGGACAGTCGTGATGAAGAATATACAGTAACTTTCAGTACAAACCCTCAATTTCCAAATCAGAGGGAATTGGATGACTTAATTAGAGATTTGGGTCTGACAAAATCAGGGTCTGAGCTTCTGACATCCAGACTCAAAGAGTGGAATTTGCTTGGAGAAGACTGCAAGAGCACTGGCTCTCTCTGTTATTGCAGCGAGGTTAATGGTCTATTCACAGCTATTGGGTTAACACATATACCCTCAGAATGGCACCTGTTTATTGACAGTTCAACTCCGAGTTTAAAAGCTGTTCTACTCCACAATGGGAACAAATATCCATCTATACCAGTTGCACATTCTGTTCAAATGAAAGAGGACTATGAAAATGTCAAACAACTGCTCACTCAAATCAGGTATGAACAATATAACTGGGACATGTGTGGTGATTTCAAAATGATTGGTTTCCTGTTAGGTTTCCAAGGAGGGTTTACTAAATATTCATGTTTTCTTTGCCTGTGGGATAGCAGGGCTTCAACTGAGCACTATAAACCAGTTCAGTGGCCTCCACATGAAGGACTGCAACCAAGAAAGTACAATGTACTCAGGGAACCTCTTGTGAAGCCTGACATAGTTCTGCTACCACCTCTCCATATTAAGTTGGGTCTAATTAAGCAGTTTGTAACTGCGTTAGATTTTGGAGGGGAAGTTTTCCAACAGATTCAGGTCATGTTCCCTAAACTCTCTGAGGCCAAAGTCAAGGCTGGCATCTTTGTAGGACCACAAGTCAAGGCGCTGTTGAATTCAAAGAACCTTGAAGCCAAGATGACTCCAATTAAGAGAGAGGCTTGGTGTGCTTTCCGTGATGTGGTTCATGGGTTTTAAGGCAACCATAAAGCACCAAACTATAAGGAGTTAGTGTCAAACTTGATTAAGTGCTATGGCAAAATGCGGTGCCATATGTCTTTAAAATTACCCTATCTGCATTCACATCTAGACTTTTTTTGTGATAACCTGGGCAATGTGAGTGAAGAACATGGTGAAAGATTCCATCAAGATATTCAAATGATGGAGAAAAGGTACCAGGGGCATTGGGATGCTTCCATGATGGGAGACTACATATGGTCACTGATCAGAAAGGATAAGAATGTTCATACGTGGAAGTCACATTCTTCAGTGCATTTTTAAGGAACGCACACTGCATAACGAAGCTTGTTATTCTCTTATTGGTTCTCCTCATGATATATATTATATCCTTTGCACCATTTTGGGTTTGTCAAACAATTTTGGCTCAATAAACATTAATTTCCAATAGTGTTTTTATTTTCAGAAAATATTTATGTTAGCCTTCTTTACATACTTTGCCATATGAAAAGTGTGATAACCTATATTTTTGAAATGGTTGATGATACAGCAAAACCAATATAATTTTTGGAATCAGCGCCCTGAAATCATTAAGAAACAACAGAAAAATCACAATAAACAAAATTTTTCAAACTTTGTTACCCAGTGTTATAGGCAATAGCACTTGCCAGTATACTTTCTAAAGTATTAGAATATGTCATTTATAATAGGATAAGTACTTACTTGCAGACTTATGACAATCAGTTTGGCTTTAGAGTGAAATATGGTACTGACATGTGTATTTATATGCTAAAGGAAGCCATCCTAAAGTACAAGATGTCAAACAGCAATGTATATTCCTGTGTTTTGGATGCATCAAAAGCATTTGATAGAGTTAACCATCACAAACTTTTCAAGAAATTCTTGTGTTGAGGGGTACCTAAATATATACTTAGGATACTTGCATTCTGGTATACAGAGCAGACCATGTTTGTAAGATGGAAAAGCACTGTATCACGAGGTTTTAAGGTAACTAATGGTGTTTAGGCAAGGAGGTATATTATATCACCCTATCTTTTCTGTACATACATGTATGACCTTAACAATTAACTGAAAACTGCACATGCTAGCTGTGTCATTGGAAAGGAAAAAATTAATCATTTAACCCTTTACGGACGAGTCCGCAGCATATGCAGCCACTCTTGTTACCAGAATGTATAGGTTTTATTGTTATTGAAAACTAAATATTTTAGTAACTAGTCACTGAAATGATACACATTTTGGATTCCTTTCCCGACAACTAAATGACATCTATATATAAACATGTAGAAACATTTATAGAAACGAGGCATTGTAGTACAATTTATATTATTTCTGGTGGACCTTAAGGTACCATCCATCGTTAAAGGGTTAATGTATGCTGATGACCTTGTTCTTCTGTCACCCTCTCCCCATGGGCTGAGTACTATTAGATATATATGAACAATATGGTATAGAAAATGGCATTACCTATAATGAGGCAGAGTTGTATTTTGTTTTTTAGGGGTAATCTACTGAAACATGTATCATGTGGGTCTTTTGAAATGAATGGTCAGACTATACCTGTCAAAGACATGTAAATACTTAAGTCATGTAATTACTCAAGAGCTACAAGATGAACTTGATATTGAGAGGCAGCATAAAAAGCTGTATGTACATCGTAACATGCTAGTAAAGAAATTTGGTGTGTGTTCAGAATCAGTTAAGATTTATCTGTTTAGAACTTATTGTACTGTATTATATAGGCTACATCCCATCTGTGGTGGAACTACACAAAAACTGCTATGAATAAATTCTGTTGCTTATAAACAATATTAAGGTAGACAATCTGAAGGTCACTGGATATGATGGAACCAATGTAAACACTGGCATACATAATGGAGTTATCAGGCAACTAGAAGTACTGTACATTACAATACTCCTTTTCATCGGTTTGTGTGTTTGCTACATACCAATGAGCTACCTCTCCGCCATTTATTTAATTATTTGGATGGTAAAACCAAAGGACCAAAAGCCCTTGCTGGAAATGTTGGCAAAAGTCTTACTGCATGCGAAAAGATGCCAGTTGTCAAGCTTGAAGCAATCAAATCAAGTAATATGCCTTCTATTCCAGGGGATCTCGATCTAAGCCAAGCTCAAAAGTATCTCATGGAAATTTGTAATGCAGTCATAGAAGGCCAAAGTTCCCAAAACCTTGAAAACCGCAACCCAGGTTCTTTGAACCATGCCAGATGGCTTACGACAGCCAACAGGATAGTTAGCTTTTATGTTGCGACCAAAAAGCCGTCAGAAAACTTGAAAACTGACTGAATTCATTGTTCGTGTTTATGCCCCAACGTGGTTTAATATAAAGCAAAATCCTTACTATTACCAGGTAACAAGGCACCTCCAGTTTATGGTATCTAGTTCAAGATACCTATCTGATGAGCTTAAGGCAGTCATTGATCCTGTTATTGAAAGAGGGGCATATTTTGCTCACCAAGAAACTTTATTAGTCTCGATGTTATTTGATGAAAGGCAAGTGATGAGAGAGTTAACTTTCCGGGGCATTCTCTTAGCCAGGGAAAGTGTGTCCTCGAGCATGAGAGAATTTAGACAGCCTAAAATTAATTTCTTGGCAAGAGACTACACAGATTTAATTCGATTTGGAGACTACCAAAGACATGAACCACCTCTGACAAAAAGCTTGACAAACACCAAGTTAAGAGCTTATCATAAGGGGTGATGAAACTAACCCTCTATTGAAAAAGTACCCACGTCATTCACAAGCTGTGGAAAGACATGTCAAACTTGTAACAGAAGCATCAGCTTCTGTCTGTGGCCAGGAAAATAGAGATGGTTTTATAAAGGCAAGAATTGCTTCAAGATCAAACATGCCTACATTTGAGTCAAAATGCGAATACAAATGTTAATAAACTACATGTAAAAACCAATGGAAGGGAGGTTGGGCTGGGCATGGTGTGGAATTCGACCTACAGCCACCTCCTCATGGTGAATTCCGGGTGATTTGCCTTGTAAACTATCATGGCAAGTCAGCAAAGAGCTGGAGTTTACTATACGGAGTATCAGAAAAAAATCACCAAAACTTTAAGTGACTTGTGGAACCTCAAAATATTTATATAAAAGCTTTATACTTTGTCATGATACTTCCTATGTAGGTACACAAACTTTCGTAATACAGGGTAAATTAAACTTCCCCCAAAAATTTTTTCAAGCAAAAACAACCCAACCTACTGTGTAGCCTCCCACAATGGTTATAATATAATCAATAGCATGTCCATACTTTATGATGTATTTGAATCTGATCATATCCCATTTGTAGTAGGGCTTGATTGTATGGTACCACCTGATTTAGACAATGACTGTGATAATGCTGATTACTATAAGGTTAACTGCTCAAATCTTAGTCACTCTGAAGTAGATTACTATACAATGCAGACTGATGCACTACTAAGGCTTGTGAGGATTCCTGCAGAAGCTCTGGCTTGTAGGAATCCCTCCTGTGATGATGTAAAACATATAGATCTCTTAAATAAGTATTATGATGAGCTTGAATATGCCATTAATAAAAAATAGGGAAAAGTAAATGTCAATCCAGGGTGGGCAGAATACTGTGCTGATTTGTATGATGTAGCAAAAAATGTATTCGTGGAATAGGTTGCTATGGGGAAACCTAAGCAGGGGGAACTCTTCCACCTGAAAAATCTAACTCGTGCTAGGTTCAAGGGTGCTCTTAGATTTAAGGAAAAATGAAGAGAATCTTTGAAGAGAATCTCTAGCCAGGAAATTAGGCAATAGCAATAGTTCCAGTAGGGAATTCTGGAAGGAGGTTAATAAAATTAACAATAGTAATCTTACCTTGCCAAATTTAAGAGGTGTACATGGTGCAAAAAACATTGCAGAATTGTGGAAAAATCATTATGAAACCCTATTTGTCTTGTCTTGGGAGGGGGGGATACACTAAATATATGCCTAAATGTAGAACGCTCTGAGGAGCTATACTAATTAATGACTCAGAAATCTGGCAGGCTATTCATAACTTAGATGATGATAAAAGTTGTGGCCTAGATGGCATACAAGCAGAACATTTAAAATGTTGTAGCCCTCTATAATACCAATGCTTGCAATGTGTTTCACAAGCTGTATGATACATGGGTACTTGCACACAGTCCATTTTGTCAGTTGTTTTGTTGCCAGTTGTTAAAAATGAGGGTGCTAGTATCTGTGATAAGAATAATTATAGGCCAATAGCACTTGCCAGTATACTTTCTAAAGTGTTAGAATATGTCACTTATAATAGGATAAGCACTTACTTGCAGACTTATAACAATCAATTTGGCTTTAGAGTGAAACATGGTACTGACATGTGTATTTATATGCTAAAGGAAAGCATCCTAAAGTACAAGATGCCAAGTAGCAATGTAGGTAATTATTTACAAAATGCCATGACCTGAAGTTGAAGTCAAAAATACATTTTTCTAGTGTATTTTGGTGTGCTCTGTTCAAATATGACCTTTATTTCCTGTGCAAATGGAAAGAAATATGATTTTTTGGACATTATTTCAGTGTCATATTTCTTTCCATGTGCACAGAAAATGAAGGTCATATTTTTGACATCTAATCGAACCTAACCTAACCTTCCTTTTGCTTGAATCACTGTCTAAACTGGTAGTTACACAGAGCACACCAAAATACACTAGAAAAATGTATTTTTTATTTCAACTTCAGGCCATTTCATTTTCGTCATTTTCATTTAAACTAACGAAAATATCATGGTAACGGTTCAGAATGGGGGCACCACCTCAATTTTTTGTTTTTTCCACCAAAACATGCTAAAACCATTGGTTTTCTGATGTTTAGGATGAATGTGACCATCGCCATTACAGTAAATTATTGTTTGAAGTGATTTCACCCCCCCAACCCCTCCTACAATCTGGGGGGACCACCATGGGAATGGGGGGGTTTTGGGTGGGGGAACACAGCACAAGCAACAATTTACTGTAATAGCAATGGTCAGATTTATCCTAAACAACAGGAAACCAATGGTTTTAGCATGTTTTGGAGAAAAAAACACGTTAATTATTTACATTACTGGATGTATTTATTCTGAACATTTTTTACACATCAAATAGTACTAGAGGATGCGTAAAAATATGCAAATAAGTAATTAACCTAACCTACATTAATGAGCCTCAACCCCCCTTATCATGATTTTAGGCTTACCTTACAGTGGTGGATAAAGGTCAGCAGCAGCCAGCAGAAATTCATGAAACCACTGAGGAACTCAAGGGAATCTCTCGACAAATAATGCCATAGCAAGGTATCCATTGTAGTGCTCCTCCTTGCCTGTGCATCTCGCCAGCTACGTTCTATATTTTAGGTGCTGGCACCTGTTTCTGGGTCCACAAAATTCCTGCTATAATTCACGGTTTCGTGTTTGTACCCTTCAATCGAGATGGATGAATACGAGGCCTAACAGCCTTAAATGATTTTTGTCCCAGGCACAATCCACTCCTTTATTTTCACAATAAGAGTTTCGCTAGTGCGATCTGGAACCAGAACCATAAAGTTTTTTTTTGAGTCACGTTCGAACCCCCCAAAAACCACACACACCTTCAGTAACACATCCTCTATTATACTTCCATTTGCCAAACTTCGCTTCGTCTATTTTGACAATCTTTCCCAGACCACCTAGTTTTTCTGCGTTCTTTCCGCAGTAATGAATTACTACTTCCCGAGCAAAACTGAACCAGTCAATAACAGTGGTTTTCGACACGTGCACCTGGTCAACAATGTCGGCGTAGGTTACATTATTCAGCACAAACCAGTACATTAAATGTGGAATGGTAGCCAGTTGTAAATGTGCGTGGTCAAAAAATGTACCGGCAAAATCAGACTTCTTAAACCTACACCTACATCTCTTGACAGTCTTATTTCCATGAATAATGACGCATCTATCACAGCGGAAATTATTATCAGCCGCAATGTTCACCACACTATTGCAGGATGAACAGACAGAGGTAACTTTTATTAATTTGTGGTCCACAAGTAATTTAATTAGTTTTGTCCGATCCTCCAACACAGCCATGAGCTCTACTAGTGTCACCGCACAGCTGTCACAGACCAAAGCCATTTTCAAACTGAAGTGAATGAATGATAGTAGGGCTGCCAACTCAAAATTTCCTAGATTCATACCAAAAAAGCACTAAAAAGCACTGAAGTAGCTATATATATTTTTTTTGTAATTTTCTAACTTCATTTTTTTGACTATACAACACATGCAATCAACGTATTTTAATGAGAGAAACAACTTTGCCTCTATGGTATTTTTCAAAATTTTGCTTAAGTCGCACCCGTATTCTGAACCATTACCAATATGATTACTTAACCTAACCAATCATCAAGGGTGTACAGTTGACCTAACTGGGTATTCAGTTGACCTAACCGGGCATTCAGTTGGCTGGTAATTGTATACAATATCCCCCTCACCTCAGTTTCTAAAAAATTATTGCAATGCGTAGAAAATAATAAATAAAACCTTTCTTTTAAGTAAATTTTTTTTTTGGTCGATCATATTTATGGAGATATTATTTAATTAACGATATCCATTTGACGTGATGTTTTTCTGATTGGGCTATTTTTTCGCTACTCTGCGACTTAATTAGTTGGTTGGTTTCTGTTCTGTCTATTTTTTTTCTCTAATTGGATTCAGTTTGGTCGTGTTTGTGATAGAATTATGACATGCTGTTCGTGTGGTTTTGACTTTGAGAACTTGATTCGTCATGTGCCCTAGATGAAGACTAAAAAAGTGCATAACTTAACATGTTATTACATTATCATTTGTATAATTTAGGTCTCGGGGCCCCCGTAAAGATCATGCATCACAAACTGATTGGTATAGGGTTCACTTTGTGATGCGTGATCTTTACAGGGGTTCCACCCACCCCCATACCCCCCAAAACCTAAATTATACAAATGATAATGTAATAATATGTTAAGTTATGCACTTTTTTAATCAAAAATACATTTTTCTAGGTTAGGTTAGATTAGATTAGGTTAAGTTGGTTTCTGAAAATTAATAAAGTAATTACATGCTATAAATAAAGGTTCTAAATCAATTGTGAAGTCAATTTCATAAAATTGAGGTGAGGCAAGTTAAGGATGAGAGAATAATGCCGTAATTGATAAAAACATCCAATGCTTTCTCCATCTAGGACACATGACAAATCAAGTTCTCAAAGTCAGAAACCACATGAACAGCACGTCATAATTCTATCAAAAACATGACCAAACTGAATCTAATTAGAAAAAAATAGACAGAACAGAAACCAAGCAACTAATTAAGTTGCGGAGTAGTGAAAAAATAGCCCAATCAGGAAAAATATTTTATGAAAAAAAGTACATTATAGCCAAAACAGGAAATATTCACCATAAAAATGTAACTTATAATTTTTTCTATAATCTTGCATTTCCACAGGAAACAGATAACATATTAAGAAAGAGCGACTAAAAATACATTATATAAACTTATTTCCAATCACAGGTTCAGCTCATGGCATTTAGTAAATATTAACCGCAATGTACATTCCTGTTTTTTGTATGCATCAAAAGCATTTGATAGAGTTAACCATCATAAACTTTTCAAGAAACTCTTGTGTCAAGGGGTACCAAGTATATACTTAGGATACTTGCATTCTGGCATACAGAGCAGACATGTTTGTAAGATGGAAAAGCACTGTATCACCAGGTTTTAAGGTGACTAATGGTTTTAGGCAAGGAGGTATATTATCACCCTATCTTTTCTGTATATACATGGATGAACTTACCAATGAACTAAAAACTGCACTGAGAGTACTTTTAGAGATAGGCCTATGTGAACAATATGGTATAGAAAATGACATCACCTATAATGGGGAAAAGAGTTGTATTTTGATTTTTAGGTGTAATCTACTGAAACATGCATCATGTGGGTCTTTTGAAATAAATCGTCAGACTATACCTGTCAAAGACACATGTAAATGCTTAGGTCATGCAATTACTCACGAGCTGCGAGCTGAACTCTCTATTGAGAGGCAACGTAAAAAAATGTATGTACAGGGTAACATGCTAGTAAAGAAATTTAGTATGTGTTCAGAATCAGTTAAAACTTATCTTTTTAGAACTTACTGTACTGCATTGTATACAATCCATCTGTGGTGGAACTATACAAAAACTGCTATGAATAAACTCTGTTGCTTATAATAATACTTTTTGTATGCTATGTGGGGAACCAAAATAGTGCAGGGCCATTTTTATGTTTACTACACGTAACCTACTTACTAGCCAAATGTTAATCTGGAAGAATATATATAATTTCATTACTAGGGTCCAAAACAGCTCTAATGTGTTATTGTACAATGTCCTGTCTTCAGATACTGTGTACCTCTCACTCTCACCTATATGGCAGTCTTGGTTCAGACAACTGCTGGTTTACAATACCTTATTTTTGTAATATAGCAAAGATTATATATGCATATTAAGTTGTGTTATAATAAGTGTTATAGTAAGTGGCTATGTTATAATAAGTGTTATAAGATATCTCGTGTAATAACAATATACATAAAATTGTCAGATAATTAATCAAATAGTATGCCAGTATGCTAGGTTAAGTGGCTATGTTGGCCTTATTTTTGTATTAAGTTCAATGTATACGTAAGATTGTACTTGTATGTTAGGTTAAGTGGCTATGGATTGTGAATGATCCGCAGTAAAGATGTTTTGTTGTTTTTTGTTTTGTTTACTATATATACACATTATTCTTCTTTTCTGTTCTATATATACACATTATTTTCATGGTTCTATGCATTTATTTACTGCTGATTTTACTTCATAAAAGAACAAAACTAATCTGGTCCTTCTTTTCCTTTCACAGAAGGCGGCAGCTACTAATCCTTACCAGTAATAATATGTGAAATTAAATTGCACTTATTAGAGCTTATAGCTCGCCTCTGATCAGAAAAAACAATTTTATTTCAATTTATCAAGTAGTGAATGAGATCCTGAAGTCAAACCTGAAGAGCCTGAGTGGACTGCTGAACCAGGACCTAGCACAAGTGATCAGCCTCATCAGCGTGGTTGAAAGATGGTCATTACCTCAACCTTATCTGCTGCTTTCGACCGTACCAAACTCTCTGACAAAAAGGCAACAATGCAGTGGCGTGTACTCCTAAGACGCAAGGTGAGCATTGCTTACCTTATAAAAATTGTTCCCTTCCAATTTAACAATTATTATTGAGGGGACATTCTAGTATCAGAATGCTTTCCACATTATATTAGATTGATCTGAATCTTATTTACATGGATTTGGGAAAAAAGGGGATTAACATAAGTTAAATTAATAGTTTTCATCTTACGTCTGACAGTGGCATTACTGGCATATCATTTTATTCTGCAAGAGGCGGAATGAGGTTACTGCAAATTGAATGTTGCATATTTGAGGGACAGATTTTCATGCAGCAAACGCCTGTCTTGGAAGTTTCAAAAGTCTGGACTCCTATTACAGCACGTATTCACTGAGACTTAATGGAAAAAAATGCAGAATGTTCTATATACAGTAAAAGTAGTCCAAAAATCCGGACTGCTCGGGGATTGGGAGGGTCTGGATTTCTGGATTTTCTGGATTCTCAGGCAGTAATTTTAAAATTCAAATTTAAGGAAGAATAAAGAAGAAAAGAACATGTAAATTATGATAGTTTATTCACTACGAAATACAGCGTGTTTAATTCTTGAAATCATTCATAAAAATGAACATTTTTATAAAAAAATAATTGACAAAAATGATAGAAATTATTCACTACGAAAAATTAGTCATTCATTTCGACGACTTCTGTTGCATCTGATGCATTACTTGTAGAATGTAGATGGAACACTTGTTTCACCGACAGACGCTGCTATTGCTTTTTTAAGATACTTTCTTATGTCACTTTGTTTGCGAGATTCTAATTTCTTTTTGATTAAATTGTTCTGCACCATATGCACATGCATGACATCTTGAAGACTAAAGCTATGGTTCTGTTCCACGAATTTTATAACATTTTCTATACTCTTTTCTGCACAAGCCCAAGATATCTTTTCTTCTTGAACTATATTTTCTTCTTTACCAGATTCTTCTGAACAGCTCTCTTCTTTCTTATCGGGAGTGGTGATACTTTTAATGATTTGTTGATCAGTGAAAGTGGCTGCAACTTCAATATCATTTTCAATGTTTACCCACTCTTCCATGTCGTCGCTATTAAGTTTAGACAGAGGGTTGTCTTCAGTAGATAATTTAACAGTTTCCATCAGTTCTTGCATTTCCTGTGCCCTCTGCCTTATATGAAATCCTTCAAAATCTTTGTCTTTATCAGACTCAAGATCAGCAAACATCACATTCGGCCATAACTTTTGCCACGCTCTCAAAAGAGTTACAGGTTTGACTGCCTCCCATGCAGTCACTAGTGAATAAATTGCGTCTTTAAGCATAAAACTGCATTGAAATTCTTGAGGCTTGACATTCTTATGCATTATTTTCTTCATGAAATCATTTTTATAGTGACATTTGAAGTTTTGTATAACTCCTTGATCCATTGGTTGAATAAGAAGTTACATTCGGTGGCAAATAACATGCATAAATATTCCCACAATCAGATACTAATTTCGATTCATGCGGGTGGGCCCTACAGTTGTCGAGAAGTAACAAGCACTTTGTATTTTTAGGCTTCCCCAATTTGTTTAAGTTCTGATGAACAGATGGAGCAAAATGATTAATGAACCAATCTCGAAATATTTCCTTATCCATCCATGCACTTTTTTGTGCTTTATAGGTGACAGGCAAGTGCACAATTCCTTTAAAGGCCTGTGGGTGCTGAAATTTGCCAATCACCAAAAGCTTAATTTTATGCTGACCTGAAGCATTAGCACACATAAGAACTGTTAATCTTTCCTTGTTAAGCTTAAACCCAGTAGCATTTCATTCTGTGGATCCAGCCAAAGTTTTTGTTGGCAAACACTTCCAATAAAGCCCTGTTTTGTCTGCATTATAAATTTGATCAGCTGAGATATCATAGTCCTTAATAATTGTCTCAAATGTTGCACTATATTTTTTTGCTGCTTCTGCATCTGCTGACTGTCTTTCTCCAGCAATATCTAATTGTCTAATGCCATGATGAATCTTGAAGTTTCTAAGCCATCCATCACTAAATGAACATTCAGATTCAATGTTTATTTGCTCCTTAAAAGATTTTGCTTTTGCAATAAGCATAGGCCCAGAAATTGCCATTCCTTCAGATCATTTTAACCAAAACCATTCATGTAGCTAATACTTTATCAAGATTTTCTAATTTTGGTTTATGCAAACTTTTTCTTTCAGTAATTATTATTAGGCTTCGAAGATGCTGTGAATTCTAAAATTTTCTTCTTTGCATTTTTTATATCGTAAATTGTAAACTTGCCTATGTTGTAAGTTTCCATGAGAACAGCATTGCTTACACCACGCTCTATTTTCCTAATTATTTCAAGTTCCTCACTTAATTTTAATGTATTTTTCCTTCTCTTACCACCACGAAGTTTATCTACTTTTGGAGTCATTATTATGGGTTAATAAAAGTTTGTAAATACATGTATACTGTATACGTAAATGAAAACAGCAGGACAGTAAGTTAAAGCGTGGTCACAGGGTGATTTCATGATTTACAATGGCAAATTATCACTTCTGTATGTAGAGTTGCCGCTTGTTGCCACCGCACATCTGTGGCGCTTCAATCGGAACTTTCTAAAACGAGTGTGAATACGAAAAAGAACGCGAAATTCAAAAAAGTGTGCGATTTTAAAAAGTCCGGATTCTCAGGTTGTCTGGATTTCTGGGGTCTAGATTTTCAGACTTTTACTGTACAATTAAAATAAATATGTTAAAGATATTTTAATTTGGAAGGGAATAATTTTTATAAGGTAAGCAATGCTTACCTTGTGTCTTAGGAGTACACACCATTGCAACAATGGTAATGATTGAAACAGCTAAGAGCCTGGACCATAATGTCACAGATTTGGCACTCAACCAGCAGAAATTCAGCATTTTCATCAACAACATCGAGAGACAATGTTTCATCTACTCAAAGAAACTTTTCAGGCGGAAGGTCCTCTCATAGTGCACTGGGACGGAAAAATACTACCCAATATTACTGGAAAAGAGTATTCTCATCATCTGCCAGTTCTCATCTCAGGAAGCGGTATCTCTCAATTACTAACAGTGGCGAAACAACCTTCTGCAACTTGATAAGCTCAATCTACTGCAATCTGCAATGCACTCAGAGAGTGGGGAATAGAAGAAAAGGTTCAAGGTATGAGTTTCGACACAACTAGCTTGAATGCAGGAAGAATAAATGGTGCTTGTATCTTGATTGAGCAGAATCTCAGACACAATCTTCTCTTCTTCACCTGCCATCACCACATTTACGAGCTTGTAATAGCAGTTTTCAAACGTTGTATGGGAGAGCCGAGTGCACCCAAAGTACCCCTTTTCAACCGATTTGCAACTAAGTGGCAATGTCTTCACAAACAAAATTTGCAGAATGGTTTCACCGATCCCTTCATATGCCAGTCTCTCTCAAGAGGAGAAAAAGGAGCTTTTGATATTCATTAACTCGCAGCTTTCTGAAGCTCAACAGAGAGATGATTATAGAGAGCTGCTGGAGCTGGCAAGCATCTTCCTCGGAGCAGTGCCAGCAAAAGACACCTATTTTATGACTCCAGGGTCCATGCACCATGCCTGTTGGATGTCAAAAGTCATCTACAGTCTGAAAGTGTGGATGTTTAGTGGCCAGTTCCACCTCTCTTCTCACGAAGAGAAGGGTCTACAAGATATCTGCCTTTTTGCAATACATTTCTACATTAAAGCCTGGATCACTTGTTCTTCAAAGATTTGCTGGGTTACTCGTCAATACATCCAGGCATTTCACAAGTCACCTCGGCCAAAATGTCTAACCATCTCTGGTACCTTTCGGAAGAACTGATTGCTCTGGCCTTTTTTAATGACAAGACCTTGGCTTCAACAAAGATTCAGATGATTCATGCGCTGAATGCTAACAGTAGTGTGGAGGATGATGAAGCACCCCTCAAAAAAGTTCAAGTTGATCTGAAAACTTTCGGAGAGAAGTCACTACAGGATTTCATCACAAACAGATCCTGCACTCTATTCACAAAGTTTAATCTATCTGAACACTTTCTCAAGGAAGATCCAACAGCCTGGAGCAAACTGGAGGAGTACAAACAAGCGAAAGGGAAGGTGAGAGCCATCAATGTTGTGAATGACTATGCAGAGAGAGTGGTTGCTCTCATTCAAAAATACAGCAGTCATCTTATGAAGGATGAAGAACAGTTACAGTTTCTTCCACAAGTTGTCAACGAACACCGCCATCTCTTTGCAGATAGCTTGAAAAAAACTCTTTATGGCTGTATAAGTTTCATTTTTCATGTGTATTCATTATAGTTATATATTATTCAATATGTTAAAACTTCATGTTGCTTGAGCTACCTCAAAATTTTGGAATAAATGTTTCAAAATTTATATATGCAGTGTATTTACACCAATTTGAACTACTTTGAAGGTTGCAATCATAAAAATTTTCAAAAAAAAATTTTTGTGCCCTATACAAGGGCCACCCTAATATAAACAAACAAACAAAAAAAATCTTTATTGCGGATCATTCACAATCCATAGCCACTTAACCTAACATACAAGTACAATCTTACGTATACATTGAACTTAATACAAAGATAATATAAAAATAAGGCCAACATAGCCACTTAACCTAGCGTACTGGCATACTATTTGATTAATTATCTGATAATTTTATGTATATCGTTATTACTGAGATATCTTATAACACTTATTATAACATAGCCACTTGCTATAACACTTATTATAACATAGCCACTTGCTATAACACTTATTATAACACAACTTAATATGCATATATAATCTTTGCTACATTACAAAAATAAGGTATTGTAAACTAGCAGTTGTCTGAACCAAGACTGTCATATAGGCGAGAGGTACACAGTATCTGAAGACAGGACATTGTACAATAACACATTAGAGCTGTTTTGGACCCTAGTAATGAAATTATATATATTCTTCCAGATTAACATTTGGCTAATAGGTTGGTTACACGTAGTAAACATAAAACTGGCACTGCACCATTTTGGTTCCCTACATAGCATACAAAAAATATTATTATAAGTAACAGAGTTTATTCATAGCAGGTTTTGTATAATTCCACCGCAGATGGGATGGATACAATGCAGTAAGTTCTAAAAAGATAAATTTTAACTGATTCTGAACACATACCAAATTTCCTTACTAGCATGTTACTCTGTACATACAACTTTTTACGTTGCCTCTCAATATCAAGTTCATCTCGCAGCTCATGAGTAATTACATGACCTAAGTATTTACATGTCTCTTTGACAGGTATAGTCTGACCATTCATTTCAAAAGACCCACATGATACATGTTTCAGTAGATTACACCTAAAAATCAAAATACAACTCTTTCACCTATTATAGGTGGTCATTTTCTATACCATACAGTTCACATACCCCTAATAGTAGTCTCAGCCCATGGGGAGAAGGTGACAGAAGAACAAGATCATCAGCATACATTAAATGATTAATTTTTTCCTTTCCAATGACACAGCCAGTATGTGCAGTTTTTAGTTCATTGGTATGGTCAGTGGCGTACTAAGGGGGGTTTGTTGATGTTTTAGTCATCAGTTTGTTGAGCATAGCCAGCTGGCTGCAACTGACATTCCAAGTCTTGTTCACTTGACACTGTGACTCCACATACAGGAGGTATTTCATTAAATAATTATGATAAAGCATAAAGTGCCCAGACTTTTTATGAATTCTCTGATGAAGATATCAGTGTGGAAATTGGACAACTTCAGAGGCATTTGGAAGCTGCCAAAATCAGCGTTGAAGAGGCAAAGAAATGGACAGCGTTGCAGTTTCTGGAGTTTGTGAAATGGGATTTTTGTGAATCTTTGCCAAGCTTGTCACTGTGTTTGAGATTCTTTTTGACTGTCGGTGTGTCTATTGCTTCATGTGAAAGAGGTTTTTCCAAATTGAAATTGATAAAAAATTTCTTTTGCTCAACCATGATTCAGACAAGATTGACAAATCTGGCTTTACTTTCAATTGAACATGAATATGCAAAGGTGAATTTTGATGAGGTCATTGATCAATTTGCAGAAATTAAGGCTCGAAAGCAGAGACTGTGAATCCTCTCTATTTACCTTTGAAGAATAGGCTGAGTATTGAGACTGGATTTCCTGTGTTTTTTGTATAAAATAAAATGCAGTATTACCTGTTCACTGAATTTTTAATGTCCTGCATTTTTCTTACTTCCAATTTGCTTATGACATGGGGGGGAGCAAAAGGAAGGATCCGCCCCGGGTGCCAAATACTTTAGGTACGCCTAAGGTGACCAGTCCTGAATTTATGACATGTGTCCCTCTTTTCAAAATGTTCTGAAAATGTTCTGCATTTGAAGCAAATTTTCATAAATGTCCCGCTTTATTAAAATTACTTTTACATTAGACATTAGATGTCCTTTATGAATTAATAGAATTATGGAAAAACTATACACGCTCACCAACATAATATCATATGTGGTACCTTTATTTCATAATTAAATATAAATTATTAATTAACTGAATTAAATATCTATACAAAATGGCCTCAGGATTGGTGACATAGCCTATTGGGAATGAAGTAATTGTCATACGTACAAAGAACCGATCGCATAGCAACAAGAAAACCCAATTTATTGTTTAGTCTTCAAGAGAGAAGTAGACCAAACAAAACTTTGCCAGATCAGCAAATAATGAAAATACAACGCGAATAGGAATGGCTCTCGGAGCTTTTTATGTACAGCGAACACTTTAAACAGGGAGGATGTGCTTTTGTCTTCCCTAAAGTTCTGAGTGAATTCCTTATAATAAACTTAACTAAAAAAAGGATAGGCCTACACCTTCAAGTGTTTATATTGTGACTGCCTATATTAATTACATCAAGTTAACTCATTGCATAGCTCCATCGTGGCAGCCCTACACCAAAAAAGATCATGATGCCCTACATCGAAGCAAACTAAGACCCAGCAAAAAATAAGGTGGGACTTTCTTTTCATTCACATATAGGCATCTAAAATCCTGACGCTAAAATTACCATAAACAATTAAATATAAAGAGGTCCTTTAAAGACCTACATATTCATAACTCTAACGAAAAAACATAGGGCTTTTGTCAGTAACTCTCCACTCAAATCTGCTGGAAATTTCCAATGGATGAGGGTATCAGGCAATCAACCCATAGCCCTATATAGTTTTTTCACATGGTGGCCCGTGTATGGGGAACTGACCCGTCTAAAATTTACACTGACACACACACTGGATAGGTTTAGCTCATTAGGCCTAACCCCAATTTCAACCATAACCCCACTATAATTTTTTCATATGGTGGCCTATGCAACTGGGGAACCGATCCCTTTACCTTTACACTAACCAAAAACAAAGGCTTGTTCATTTAACAGGCATAACTCATTTTAGGTCCTATAAAAATAGGCCCACAACATTAAGCCTATTTAATAGGTCCTACTCTTCAAACTCAAAACAAAGCCTTGTTGATTTATAACAGGCTTAACTCATTTGTCCTATAAAATAATAGGCCCAAACATAAGCCTACATAATAGGCCTATTTAGTAGGCCCATCTAACTTTACCTTGCATAATAGGCCTCTTACTCTTTACACTCAAGACCTACCCTAACTAAAAACATTGTAAATTTTTAATTCAACCTGTGGCGCAGGTTATAATAAACTTATTACAGTAATTTAACTCGCTCAACATCATAAAATTAAACTCAGAACTTTAACACTAACAACAATTATGGAAGACTTGGACAAAAGGGTAAAAAACCCAGACCAAGAAAACAAAAACACAGACCTTGGGGCTATGGCACCATCTCAAAACCACAAAAAATTAATGAGGAAAAAATCAGCATGTAAAGGTGTCATCACCAAACTGTACAATGATTACAAACAGAAAGAACCTACAAGATATGATCTTGAAACAACATTAAATTCTATTACTCATTACAAGAAATTCTCACACTAGATGAAGACATAATTATAGAAATTGATGACACAATTGAACTAACAGATGAGTATTCTACTATCCTACTTGACAATGAAAATTACATTACAAAAATTAACAACTATATTTCTGAAATTCAAAACCAACTTGATGAGTGCAAAAAACAAGACACAAATGAAAGCTTCTTAGAAGCTACCAGAAATGCTTCATTTAGCTCTCCCAATGTCGCTGAGGGCAATGAACTAAAATCAAAATTGCCTACACTTGCAGTACCCACTTCTAAGGGTGACAGAGCCAAATTTCAATCTTTTATTGAAAAATTTCATAGCCTTATAGGCAATAAAAACTACATTACAGATGTTGATAAATTTAGTTATTTAGTGAACTATCTGAAAGGCCCTGCCTTAAGATTAGTGGAATCACTGGCAGCCATAGGTACTTCTTATTCTGTAGCAATAGAATTACTTAACAGAAATTACATGAATAAGGATGAAATTATACCGTACATGATTTGGCTCTTAAAATAATGAACATGCAAACCCCAAAAGACAACTATGGGGTCATTCCAAGCCAAATGGAACAAAAATAGGCATTTTGGGGTTGATCATCACCAATCATCACGAAAATTTTTTTGCAAGTAGGCCTAGGGTAGATATACTCAGAAAAAAAAAAATTGTCCAGCTGGGCATTGGGACCCGAGATATGGGGGCTGAACGCGTAGGGACCAATTTTCAAATGCTTATATCTCTGGTTCTAATTGAGCTAGTGTTCATTCTGGTGCCAAATTAAAGATAAAACGTAGCCCTGCCACATTGCTCTAAGTGACTGAATCAAAAAAATAATTAAGGAAAAAAATGAAAAAAAATTATAAAAAAATGACCCCCCCAAAAAAAAAAAAATTTCTAGGGACGCCCAAAAAGGTTATCTATAACCCAAAAAATTTTTATGCTTGGCTGGGCCTTAGTATTGGCACCACAGCACTCAACGTAGAGCTGGTATTTGCAAATTTTTCATATTTTAGGTGTAAAAATATATAAAATTCAAACATATGTTCACAATTTTTATTACATACATACTTCAAAGATTTTATTATACAAGTATTAATAGTTTAATATTATTATTTATTAATTATTTATTAAGATAAGATATTAATTTTTTTTACATTTATATTATATACATACGTACCAGAACTAATCTATATAGACAGTTTTTCTACAAATGTGTAATAACATTTTACAGCTTAAGATTTTAACTTTAAATTACAGACTAAATTTTTAAAATATTTTTATAACTGGTTTGACTTTTACTGAGAGTTTGAATGTCTCATGGGACAACTTAAAAACAATAATTTAAATATTGCAGAAACAGCTTGGATCATTCAAGCTGTTGTTTTTGAAAAGCTCCCTTCTAAAGTCAAAGAGATATTTCATCAGAGGACAACTGACATATACCCTAGCCTTAATAAGCCAAGAGAAGATTTCCCAATAGGGTAGGTTGATTTTGGAACTGTAATCTTGGACTAGTCTAGATAGAAAGGTATTAATGTATAAAAAACGTTGCACCAACTCATATTTGTGAAAATGATTGTATTTTTTGAGGATTGTTAATTATTTTTAAGTTGTAAAATTGTCAAATTTTACACAAAATCGCGCATGCGGCATTCGCGCAATGTAAACAAACAAAATATCGGACCTTATTTCATCAAAATAATCAATTAAAATTCGGCTTTTTTAACAAAACGATGCTTGAAACTTATTGTAAATGCATTATAGATGTTTATTAGTGTATTATTTCGTATTTTTTAATGATATTTACCTATAAAATGTGTATTAAATTAAGTTATTTTATGATGCGTTCATTTAATTGTTTATTTTCAGATATTTCATAAAAATGGGTAAAAAACGCAAGTCTGTAGTGTTAACTCGAAGTGATAGTGCCAAAAAATTCAGTGGCCAGCCTTCCCCTTTGGATAAAACAGAGGATGTGATTGAGATCTGGCAGGCAGTGAACCCGCGGCTGCCTCTGTATGAGGAATATTATGTAGTGAAATTGGTGGATAAAGTGTGCTTCAAGATTTAACGGTAATTCCAGGACAAATAGACAAATGAAAGTGCCAAATGTACACTCCTCCATCTCCAAAATTCATGAAACTTGGTGTGAGGGTTGGTTTTGGTCCAAATTACAAAAATCTGAATTTTTTTGAAAATTGGTCAAGTTGGTCAAATTTTATGGCTTGACCAAATTTTGGCCAAATGAAAAAACCAACAATTTTCAAATGTAAATATCTCAGCTGCTAATTGTGGTAGCGTAATAAGTCTTAAATGATAAAATATGTAAAATTAACTGTAGTTTCTAAATATGTATCATTTTTTTTGGGTAACAAAAATAAAATTTATTTTTTGGAAAAAATGTCAATTTTTTTTTTTTGCAATTTGGCAGCGAAGATACCATTTTTCGAAAAAAAGACCAAGAATAAAAAATGTTTATTTGATGTATGTACACCATAATAAGTAATAAAAAGTCAGCTTATAGTTTATTATAAGGCTCAAAACTGAGTTTGAAATTAAGTAATAAAAATTTTTTTCAGACAACGAAGATTTATTACAGACTTGTTGGTCCAAAAAAAGACAATTTTCAATTCATATAAAAAATACATGTAGATAAACCAAAGGAGAAAAAATCTCTTAAAATATATGTACAATGTACATAATAATGTTTAATTTATAAAGCGCTTATCAGAGTATAAAATACTCTTCCTAATACTACACGTACACAAGTCTTTGAGAATGAATTAAGAGAGAGTATTCTCATCCAGTGAATCCAAATTTTAGACACTAATAATATAATAATAAGAAAAAAGAATTTGAAAAGATTTTTATAACTATTTAAGTAGATACACAAATCTTAGATAAAAATTTTAGAAATATTATATAGGGTCATTCCATGTCAACTCAGCCACAAAATGGCACTTTTTGCACTCACCCCTTTCAATTTTGCTCATACTTGGCACAATAACAGATATACATGCCAAACTTAAATTCCCAAATTATTAGAGCTGACTGACCTTTGGTTACTGAGATACAAGGTCACAAAGTTGTGACATTTTGACCTTTTTTGCGTTAAATGACTATTTTCAAAATGGTGTAACTAAAAAACTATTAAAGCTAGAGCATTGATTTTGGTCTCATTTTAAAGCTCTTTAGTAGCCCCTTGTTTATTGTCTCTTGTTAAATATCTCTACTGTGAAAAATAAAAAAATCCCTTCAAAAGTTGACCTTTGACCTTGAATAAAAAAAAAATACCTCCTAAAAAATTCAATTTTTTTACATTAATACCTTGAGTCATGTACAACAAAATCCCAAGAAGCTGTAAGTGGCTGATAACTAGTTCAATGTATAAAAAATAAATGAAGTTGGCATCATTCTTCAATTTTAGATTTTTTTTGTCAGTTCATTTATTTAAAAGTTCTGTTCTGATATAGTGTCAGTGAAGACTTAGTTCAACTTAACATTATTAGTTCAAAAACCTTTTTGTGACCTGTGCCAAAAGAAGTCTTTTAAAAGACAACCAGGGTTAAACCCCTCGACAGCCCCAAATCTACTGGAGTAGCGCTGATCCAAAGGCCCAACTAGTATATAAGTACTGTCAACTTTACAGAGTTGACTCCTGACTTCAAGTTAAAGTTAATTTATTTTTACTAAATACATGTATAAAAATTTATTTAATAATTCATTAATTGTTCATTGTTTTCTTTTCAGGATTTTCTTTGTGCTTTTGTGATTTCAGAGTACAAACATGGAACATTTAAAACTGAAACAGAAGTGTGCTGATCCTTTGCTGCGTCACAAAGGTCAGTGTCGAAAGAAGAGTTTGAGAATTGTACCACAGGAACTTGTAAATAAGTTTCCCGATCTGCACTTAACACTACATCACAGACTTTGTAAGCAGTGTAGAGAACATCTTGAGTCCTTGCCTGAGAAAGGAATAGGCACTTTGAATTCAGACATAAATGATGATTCTTCTTGTAGTAGTGAACCACCTGAAGATCTTGAGAAAATTGAAAATGTTGACAATAGTGATGCATCAACTTCAGAGCAAAACCATGAGATGTGTACTTTGAATGCTTCTTTTGTTTCAATTGGTGAATCACCCATAAAAAAGAGAAAGCTTGTAGAGCAAAAGTCATATGGAGCTAAAAAACTAAGCAAGGTGACAGAGACAGTTAAGAAGAGAATGGAAACAGTTGCAGGAAAAGAGATTTCTGACTCACAATTTAAGGAGCCATCTGGAGATGTAGACTGTTTAGAAATAATAAATCAACTCAAGGAAAAATTCAAAAATGAAAATACTAAAAGAAGTGATAAAATAAAAATCCTCACTGTATTGCCCAAAAGTTGGAGCATTAGGAAAATTGCTTCAGAATTTAACACAAGGCATACAGCATCTATTGCTAAAAAAATAGTTGAAGAAAAAGGTGTCCTTTCAGACCCAAATCCAAAGGGTGGGAAAAGAATTAAACAGGATACTGTTGACGCTATTAAAGCATTTTATCTTTCAGAAGACATCAGTAGAACAATGCCAGGAAAGAAAGACTATTGTAGTATCATTGACAATGAAAGAGGAAGGATACATTTGCAAAAGCATCTTTTACTTTGCAATTTAAAAGAAGCCTATCATATTTTCAAAGAAAGAAATCCTTTGGTTAAGGTGGGATTCAGTAAATTTGCAGAATTGCGTCCAAAGCAGTGTGTTATTGCTGGAGCAACAGGAACTCACTCAGTATGTGTCTGTACAATTCATCAGAATGCCAAACTTATGTCTGTAGGAGCTGAATTAGAAAAACTAACTGCAAATGATGACACCTATTAAGAATGTACGTCATTGTGTTGTCTTTATGGAATGCAATCCTGCCTCACAGAAATGCTGCCTCAGACAATGTGAACAATGTGGAGATCCATCAGATTTAAAAAACAGACTACTGGACATATTTACAAACAACTTCATTGATATCATAAATTTTAAAAAGTAGACCAATACAGATCGGTCAAATCTTGAATCAGTAGAACTGAATACAGATGAATATATTGACCAATTCTGTAACCAACTGAAAGAATACCAGATACATGACCAAGACAAAGATGCAAGCAACTTATTACCGTGAAACAAAAATGTCTTTGAAAGATGGTGAGGTCCTTGCTGTGTGTGATTTTGCTGAAAATTATTCCTTTATTCTTCAAGATGAGGTTCAGAGCTTTCACTGGAACAATGAGATGGCTACTCTACATCCATTTGTTATTTACTATAAAAAGGAAGATGAGATTGCTCACCTTAGCTTTGTTATTATTTCAGAGTGTAACATCCATAACAGTTGCTGTACATTTGTTTCAAAAGCATCTGATAAAATTCCTAAAAGATAATATCTCATCCATCGGTTCCATCCACAAAATAATTTACTTTTCAGATGGGTGTGCAGGACAGTATAAGAACTGCAAAAACTTTTTGAATCTTTGCCATCACAGAGATGATTTTGGAATTGAGGCAGAATGGAATCTTTTTGCAACAAGTCATGGAAAGGGACCCTGTGATGGTGTTGGAGGCACAGTTAAGAGATTAGCTGCAAAAGCTAGTCTACAACGACCTTATGATGAACAGATCCTTACTGCAGAACAGTTATATACATTTGCAAGTGAAAATATTGTAAATATAAAATGTCATTTTTCAACCAATAAAGAGCATGAAGAGGAAAGCCAACTTCTCCAAGAAAGACACTCAACTGCAAGGACTATTGCTGGTACACAGAAATTACACCATTTACAGCCAGTTTCATTGACTTCTCTTAAGGTTAAACATTATTCATTATCAGATTATTCAAATATTGAGAAAGTTACTGAAAAGGAAGAAGTTGTGACTGAGGAGAAAATACATGGTTTTGTTAAGTACTGCTGCATATGATGGCCATTGGTGGGTGGCATATGTGCTGGAAAAGATACCAGAGAATAGAGAAGTAAAAGTCACATTCCTTCATCCTCATGGCCCAAACCCATCATTTGTGTATCCTGGTCGACCAGATGAATTAATCTTACCATATTCAGATATTCTAACACAAGTTGAGGCATCTACTACTAATGGACGAACATACAGGATTTGCAAAGAAGTTACTTTGAAGGCATCCAAAGCTTTGGCAGATCTACAGCACAGAAAGGTAAGAATTCAAAATTAAAATGGTCATGTAACTATATATACACTGCATACATTTTAAGTTGTGATAAATGGAAATCAATGAGCACATACCTATACATATTGTATGTACATTTTAATATGTACTTGTATTTGTTAATTAGGTAGCTATCTAGGTATACATTAAAAATTGTTTTCTCTTCTAGAAATCACAATAAATTGGGTGGCCCACAAGAATCTTGTCAACTACTGAAAACCATCACATACAGGTGAGGTGGGTAAAGAACAAATATTTAAAAATAAGCATTTGCTTGTTTGTAGAAGGCTGCAGATAGTATGTAGATATGGGTTGTATTTGTAAGAGATTGAGCTGACCTTAGACAAAAATGGTTACTGACATACAAGGTCACAAAGTCATGACTTTTTGACAATTTTGTATAAAATGACTTTTTTCAAAATGTTGCTTGAATTCATTATTTTTTATACATTGAACTAGTTATCAGCCACTTACAGCTTCTTGGGATTTTGTTGTACATGACTCAAGGTATTAATGTAAAAAAATTGAATTTTTTAGAAGGTATTTTTTTTTATTCAAGGTCAAAGGTCAACTTTTGAAGGGATTTTTTTATTTTTCACAGTAGAGATATTTAACAAGAGACAATAAACAAGGGGCTACTAAAGAGCTTTAAAATGAGACCAAAATCAATGCTCTAGCTTTAATAGTTTTTTAGTTACACCATTTTGAAAATAGTCATTTAACGCAAAAAAGGTCAAAATGTCACAACTTTGTGACCTTGTATCTCAGTAACCAAAGGTCAGTCAGCTCTAATAATTTGGGAATTTAGGTTTGGCATGTATATCTGCTATTGTGCCAAGTATGAGCAAAATTGAAAGGGGTGTGTGTTTTAGGTGGCTGACTTGACATGGAATGACCCTATAGACCAGTGGTTCTTAACCGGGGGGGCGCACCCCCCTAGAAACAGGAATTTCTCTAATTGTATTTGTTATTCTCTTAACGAGAGCATGGGCTAATATTGAGAAGTTATTGAGAATGTTATTTTGATTGAAGGGGGGCGTGGAGGGAAGGACCAATTCCTAGAGGGGGCATGGTAGTAAAAAGGTTAAGAACCACTGCTATAGACAATCTTAAATAGTATACATTCGATAGAATTTATTTTATCTTCTTTGAAAAGTTATTTAATTCTTGAAGCGGAAAAATGTATTGTATTCTTGTTCCTCCTCGTAAACTTGCTTCAATACTCCCAAATATATTTTCTGTTGGAACGTGACAAACATCATCTTGTGCAAGAAAAATGTATGAGGGACATACACCCGAAGGATGGAGAAATTTTATCAGAAAATCATCATATTCACAGTCAAAGGACTGGACTAATCCAAGCCATAGTTTATTTTCATACATACAACCCACAAAAGAGCCTGTTTCAATTTCGCGTTGAGAGACAGTATTATGTTCTTGAACTGAAGCAGAAACTCTAATGAGCTCTCTTATTTCGACTGACTGTGCACTCTGAGAGAGTGGATAAACCTTCAACGAATTCTTGGAAATTGGGACGAAGCGATGTAATTGTTGAGTACCTTTGATAGAAGTAATAGGTTCACTCAGACGTTTTTGCAAAGAAAGCTCTACACCTACAACTTCGTAGAAGCCTTTATCTGTTTTTGTCCCGGCTTCAATCCAGCTATAAAACAAATTCATAAATTTAGGTTGCGTGAAATAATCAAATATCAAATATTTTGTATATATGTATTCAAGTGCTGATGCTAATATTTAAAAACAGAAAACTACGAATTTGGCATTAAGAAACAAATGTCCTGAACGGAGTCTCTATTATTTTATTACCTGTTTTAATAGGGCTTTCATCAAATAAAGGTAAAATATTGTCACTGAGCAAATCTTTATTGAATTGCCTGTCTTGAACGACAAATTCTTCCAATGGTGGTGGATTCGTGGAATTGCTACTGTTTCGCTCCATAGATTCGTTAAGTATGTCTGGCTCAGGTATTGGCACAGGTTCCGGCTCTCTGGATGAACGTTGAATATGTTCTAATACAATTGGCTTCTTTTTAATTGTGACATAGCAATGGCTGCATAGTAATTGATTTTCTTCCAAAATTCCATAGCTTGCAGCTGCCATGGCAGAGTTTACTTTTTTGATGTTACAGAAAATTCTTCTTGAGTGTTTTTTTCATAGGATTGCAACAAAATTTTGTGTTTTGAGGCATTTTAAGGGTTAGGTAAATTTACGTATACGAGAAAATTAGGTATATACTGAAAATCTAGAAAGAAAGCAAAAAAGTTAGAATTTGGAGGATTTTTTTTTTTCAGTCAATTTTTTTTCATAATAATCATCGATAAGCTGACTTTTTATTGCTTATTATGGTGTACATACATCAAATAAACATTTTTTATTCCTGGTCTTTTTTTCAAAAAATGATATCTTTGTTGCCAAATCGCAAAAAAAAAAAGAAAAAAAAAAAGACATTTTTTCCAAATCATAATTTTATTTTTGTTACCCTAAAAAAATGATACATATTTAGAAACTACAGTTAATTTTACATATTTTATCATTTAAGACTTACTACACTACCACAATTAGGAGCTGAGATATTTACGTTTGAAAATTATTGGTTTCTTCATTTGACCAAAATTTGGTCAAGCCATAAAATTTGACCAACTTGACCAATTTTCAAAAAAATTCAGAAATTTGTAATTTGGACCTAAACCAACCCTCACACCAAGTTTCATGAATTTTGAAGAGGTGACTGTGTACTTCATTTGTCTATTTCTCATAGAATTACCCGAAAGCAAAAGAGATAAACAGGAAATCTCTTTCTACAGTCCAGGAGCAGAATCTGGATAAACTTTTTGACATTTCTGCTTGCACCTGTAAGCTACCTGTTTGTCCCTGTGATGACAATGCTGTGAAGTGCAAGAAAGAAAATTGTTAAACACAGCACATAATCTGCACTTGTCAATTAGATTGGTGTGTCTGTGGATAAACTTTACCAGGCCATCAAGTTCATTGTGGAAGTGTATGTGCACAGTCAGTTGGTTTGAGATCAAAAGGGACAGCAAGTTCTACAATCAGCAGCTGTACATCTTCAACATGATCCAGAGGATCAAGCAGCAGTCTGAAGAAATCCAGGGTGTTGCTTTCAAGAACCTGAGAATGTGCTGTACTCCATGATGAAGTCTGATGACTTGGAAGTGAGAGAAGCTGCTCTCAAGAAAACTCTGTCCATCAGGTAAGCATTTATTAATTTGAAAAAATGTGAAAAAAAAATTTGATTGTGGGGATTTATTTAATATAAAAAAGGCCCCGAGTTCTATAAATCCCCATAATCAAATTTTTTTTCACATTTTCTTATCTCAATTCCCCCCTTCCCCTCTGATAATGGAAATAATCTTACCTTCTTTCTGAAAAAAAAATTTGATTATGGGGATTTATAGAACTCGGGGGGGGGGGGGGGGGGGGGGGGGGGGGTTAATTTGTTTAATTTAAATCAGCAATTCTGAGACTAATAGGGATTAAATCTTAAACTGGAATAAAAAATAAATTAATTATTATTCTTTCAGAAGTGGGAAGCCAGCCAAGAAGAGGCTGAAGAAGATCACAGCCATCAACATTGAAGCTACCCACTGGTCAGAACTAATCAACCTTTCTCAAAGTGGCATCTGTGAACCTGTTCTCACAGAAGACTTTTCTGACCAGGAGCTTCAAGAAGCATTGCTGAATGGCACCAAGCTGGAGCTGCCTGATCTGCCTTCACATTCTCAGTGTTGAAAGGGCCATGAAGCTGACATCTGCCAGCTGCCAGATGAGGCCTTCCTTAAGCCCTGACTATCTCGACTAGTCCAAAGTCGATATCTAAAAAAATGCGGAAAATCAACCTACCTTATTTCCCAACTGTACTTGCACTTTACAAATCAAGTTACACACTCCCAAAATTTAACATAGCACAAGAAAAAACCAACAATGCAGAAAACCAAAAACCTAACAAAAGATTTCAACACTTACCAGTTACATCAAAACACAACCACAAAACTCAATTTGCAGAAAATAAAGTGACAGAAAAAGACTCAAAGACCCCTACTCTGCAAAACTTTAATGTAACTACTTTTGAGTATAATCCCACACCATGCAAATTTTGTTTTAGCAGTGAACATAATTCTACAAATTGTCCCAAATACACAGACTTTACAGCAAGGTCAAAACGTTGTGAACAACTAAACTTATGCAAAAAATGCACTGGATCAGGGCACCATAAGTCAAACTGTAAATCAAATTTGAAATACAATTAAGTTTTACAACAGTTTTGACCATGTTACCCCCATGTGTAATACACACAAAGACATTGGAAAAACTTACAAACATTATGAACAAACACCCAAATTGAACCAAAACAAACAAACAAACTCAGAATGCTATAAATGAGCATATCAGTTCATCTAGCATTAACCACAATGCAAAAATTCTTTTACCAACCACAACCTTGGATTATCCAAAACAAAAGGGGACAAATAGTACAGGTTAGGTGTCTTTTAGATACCTGCTCACAACAAACATTTGTAACCAAACAACTGATAGAAAAATTGGGACTTCAGAACCAACAAGGAGATGAAGATCTCTCTATTTCATCATTTATCAATAAAAACCCAGTACAAGCCAGTTTTAAAACTGCAAATGTAACTTTAACTCTTGATGGAACATTTGAAACCCTTAAGGTTGTTGTTGTGGACAAAGTAGAACAAGAAAAAATACAAATAGCTAGGTTAAAACAAACTTTGCTACAACTTCAAAACAAATTCACGATAGCTAATAAAACCCTTAATGCAGATGTAGTTGATGATATACGTATGCTCATGGGGGCTGACTATCTTCATCTGGTCCATAGAGGCATCATTAAAACTGGAGATGGAATAGCCATACAAACTCCCACAGGTATTGCACCTTTGGGTGACATAACTAAATACCATCTTACTACTGACACAGAAAACACAGAACATGAACAAAATTCAGCAGTTGTGACTATTAGAATCAGTTGGCATAAAGGACAGTACAATTACACATGAAGACCAATTGATGACAGAATAATTTAAGGATACATTACAACACAGAGACAATCAATACTATGTGGAGCTGCCTTGGAAAACACCTTGTCCAGAAATAATGGACAATTTGAAAGTAGCTAAGGCACATCTGTATAAAAATTACAGAAAACTTAAAAATGACAATCTTTTAGAACAATACAACAACAAATTCAAAGAACAAATAGAAAGGGGCTTCATTGAAGAAGTTACTGATGAACCCTTTAAAAAACGAGGTTGTCATTATTTAACACACAGGGGAGTCTACAGAGAAGACTCATCCACAACTAAACTAATAGTAGTATACAATTGTAGTTTAAAAGACACAAATTCTGTTAGTTTAAATGATTGTCTCATGGAAGGCCCAAACCTTGTCTCAGATCTTGTAAAAAATTCTCCTTTGCTTCCGTTTAGACAATTATGCAGTACAAAGTGACATAGAAAAAGCATTCCTCTGTATAAATTTGAAGCTTGAGTATGATAAAAATCATCTCAGGTTTTTGTGGTTTAATGATCTACATGACTTTAACAAAGGTTTCAAAACCTACAGAGTTAAAGTAATTATTTTTGGAGCAAATTGCTCTCCAAGTATTCTTGCTTTAACAATTAAAAACCACCTAAACTTATTTCAAGAGGAATTAACAGTTCAGTTTTTAAAACAAAATTTTTATGTGGATAACCTCATTCGTTCCACTGTTAACTGAAGAGGAATTGCTTGGAATTTACCAAATGTCACAACCCATAATGAAGCAAGGAAATTTTAGACTGAGAGAGTGGGTTTCTAATTCTCCTAAATTAAATGAACAAATAACAAAAGACAACAATGGGAACATTGAACCAATTACACAAAAACACTTGGAATGCTTTGGTTTTTAAAACAGAATTCCGAACACGATGACACTCTTTGCACAAAGAGTTATAACTTAAATTCAAATGCCAATACAAAAAGATAAGTGCTTTCAGAATCATCCAAAATTTTTGACCCCATTAGATTATATTTACCAGCACCCCATAAGATCCAAAATCCTTTTGCAAGACTTATGGAAAAAGAAAATTGATTGGGATGAACCACTTTCAGTGGAAGACCAACTTCATTGGAAAAAATTAGCCGCAGACTTAAAGTTCAAGACATCTACGTACTAAGATGTGCTGGCTACAGATTGAAATCTCAAACACTACACATTTTTACAGATGCCAGCACACAAGTTTACGGGTGTTGTGCCTATTTAACAAGTGAAAATGAAAGTAACTTGGTTTATTCAAAGGCAAAAGTGGCACCCTTAAACCAAAAGAAAACTGTACCACAACTTGAATTATTAGCTCTCTCATTGGGAGTTAAAACAGCAGACTTTATCTCACAAGTGTATAAAGAAGTTGACATAACAGACATTTACTTATGGACAGACAGTCAAATTTGTCTAACATGGGTGACCAACACAGATACAACTTCTTGCAAAAACATATTTGTGAAAAACAAACTAACAGAAATCAAAACTGCAAACACATCCCTTGGTATCAAATTTAGGTACATCAAACAAAACAGAATCCTGCAGTCTTTTTGACAAGAGGGCTCTCTTATAAACTATTGAAAACAAATAAAATCTGGTATGAAGGACCTGAATGGCTAACATATGAGGATCTTTGGCCAGCCAAAATAGTTAACCTCACACTCAACTCTACGACAACTGAAAAGATCACTGAGGACAAACCTATATTTGACTATAAACATTATTCAGATCTCAATAAACTCTTGAGAATTACAGTCTATTGCTGCAAGTTTGTCAATAGCTACCTTCTCAAACACTGTCCTCAGAAGGCCTTTTCTAACTTAACAGAAACTGCAACAAAACACTGGCTCAAACAGATACAAGCTTCAGAATTTGACAAGGAGTTGAAGTATCTTAGGTCCAGTAACACATTAAACAAAGGAATTCCTTTACTTGTCATGGATCTAAATCTGTACCTGGATACAGAGGGTCTGATAAGGTGTAAAGGAAGGCTTAACAAGTCAACTTTGACTTACAACTCTAAGCACCCAATTCTTCTTCTGAGGAGGAATCACTTCACAAATCTCATCATCAGGGATACCCACAACAAAATACACCACATGGGGGTCCCACAAACCCTGACGGAGCTGAGAAAAATTTACTGGCTACTAAAGGGTAGAACTGAAACAAAGAAAATTTTAAACACATGCATTCCTTGTAAACGTATCCATTCACAACCCTTTAAGACCCCAAGCCCTCCAGACCTACCTGTGGAATGAGTAACATTTACTCGGCCATTTCAAACCACGGGTATTGACTATACTGGAGCGGTAAATATGAGTTTCGGAGATAAAATGGATTCAAAGGAATACAAAGCGTACATTGTACTCTTCACCTGTGCTGCCACACGTGCCATATGTCTAGACATAGAAGATCTGATAGCAGAAGCTTTTATTGCTGCTTTCAGACGATTTTGTGCACACAATTCTGTACCCAAAACTATATGGTCAGAATGCCACATACTTCAAATCTGGTGGAAGAATTATTCATCAGATTTGTGACAGTGAAACAGTACAAACTCATTTAATCAAACACAATATAACCTGGAAGTACATTCCTGTCAATACACCATGGTATGGTTCCATTTGGGAAAGAAATATACAGACTGTAAAGAACTGCCTTAAAAAGACTATTGGGACCAAACATCTACAACTTTTTGAACTATGACTATTCTGTCAGAAATTGAAAACATTGTCAACAACAGACCATTAACTTATGTGGGAGATGGTATTAATGAGCCAGAACCTCTCACACCAAACCACCTAATTAAGGGAGAAACAGTAAACATGTTACCAGAATATGAACATAACAGTACAGAGGATCCAGATTGGGTAATAGGACACAAAGAACTCAACACAAAATACCAACATTTGACAAATCAAAACTCAATTTATAACAAAATGGAGAGAAGCATACTTAACAAGTCTTAGAGAAAGACATAAACAATTAACAAAACAAAATTGGAATGATTCAGTCAAAATTGAGGACATTGTGTTGATACATGACAAGACACTAAGACAACATTAACATTGGTCAATGGGAAAAGTCTTGGAACTCAAAACTGGTGAAGACAAAATTACCAGGGTTGTAAAACTGAAAACAGCAACTGGTGAAACCACCAGAGATATCACATTACTATATCCTTTGGAGTGTGGGGCTAAATTAGAACCATTACCCCAAAGGATGGATCAGGATACTATTGGGGAGGAATCTCTCAATGTACCTGATGTAACTCAGACTAAACCAGACAGGCCTCAAAGAAAGACTGCTTTGAAAGCCAGAAAACTTTTACAAGAAAAAATTAAGACTGGTGACTTATAAACCTTACACAAATTGAGCAAAGTTAAAATGCTTAATAACTTTGCTTTAATTCCATAAATTTCCTATACCTAAAGGGAGTCAAACTGATTGACATAACTTTAACTAAACTTGAGAAGTTGGCCTCTTGAACTTTTATATTTAAATAGGTCTTGATTAACCTTTCTCTTCCTAAATTCCTACTTCATTCTTTTAATCCATTTTTACATGTTTTAACACAGTTTGTCAAAAAATTTTATCTATAACATACAAATTTAAAACTATACGTGCTCACATAGTATCATATGTGGTACCTTTATTTCATAATTAAATATAAATTATTAATTAATTGAATTAAATATCTATACAAAATGGCCTCGGGATTGGCGACACAGCCTATTATTATAGGTTTATTTATGGTGCGTTCAACCATTTCAGGTCATTTACACCTGCAAAGAAAGAAATTCTATCTACAAAGGGAAGGAAAAAGTTAAACCATCTTCAGATCTGGGGCTGGCTCCAGATCACAGGAAAGTGATGATGAGGCCTGTTAGTATTACTAACTAGTGAAGCATGAAGTCATAGTAAATGATAGTACTGGTACTTTATGAAAAACTAGCTGAGCATAAAAGGCTGATTAGTAGATTAGATGGAGGAATATAAACTGACTGACTTTAAGAAATCTAAAATGAGCTTAGAAGGCACAAGGCAAGGTAAGACAGTAGAGAGGGTGAAATCAAGCTGTTCTGAAGTGCAAAATGAATATCAGATTGAAGTGAAGAAAAAACTGGGCAATCAATAAAAATATGTTTCAATGTGAGTTATATTATACTGGAGACAGGAAGAAATGGAACAGGCACTAAAATAATGCCCATGCATCAGGAGACATACCCCTAGTCTGAGCCTGGCTAGGACAGTCTGGTCCCTTCAGCTACCTATGTATGTATGTTCCCAATCCTGAGGAAGGGGTTTAACATCACTGAGAAAACTCGTGCTATGATTCCATTGACACTGCCACCTGCTCCGCACACAAGAGACTGTCAAATTCCGAATCTCAGGCAGGGAGAGTCGAAGACCAACTGCCTCTCCTGAGTGCACAGCAGACTTGGCTGCCAAGTCCATCACCTCATTGCCCAGGATTCCAACATGTCCAGGGACCCATAAAAGAACAAAACTGTAATGTGGAATAGATCTTAACAAGACAATAATTTTATTGACCAGAAAATGAGAAGTATTTCCTGACTTCAAAGCATGTAGAACTGAGAGAGAATCACAACAGATGAGAAACTTACGATGTGTAGAATTCACATAAACAAAATAAATTGCCTTGTAAAGGGCATAGAGTTCAGCTGTAAATACTGAACAATGAGGTGGCAACTTATAACCCATCAAGGTACCTTCAAAACTAAAGGCACAACCTACTCCAGTTGGGGACTTTCAGCCATCAGTAAAAAGAACCTTGTAACCTAAATCTAGATATGATGCTTTCAATGAAAGAAACTCACGCTGAAAATTATTAGCACAGGTTATAGATTTCAAAGCAGAAGACAATCTAAGATCATAAATGATATCTACTGGAACCCAATTTGTAATTAGTGATAGGGAACTTGTAGCAATATCTTCTAAAGAAAGGCTCATTTTAGTCAATCCATCTTGAAACCAGCCAAAGAAGGGAAGTGGATGGGGCCGCAACCTGTAAAACTGGTAAATATGGAAATCTACAAAGAAAAGCCGGATGGGATGCTGGTCATATGACCACTTTGGCACCATAGTTGATACCCAGCTGCTGACGACGGAGGCTTAGAGGAAGGAGAAAGGCCTCTTCATTTAAGGTGTCAACTCTGGTACATTTGAGGGCTCCAATAGCCAGACGAATAGCCCTATACTGAATTCTGTCTAATTTTACAAGTAGTGATGGGGGTGCTATATCATAGAGAAATTAAGCATAATCTAATTTGGACTGGATGAGAGATTTGTAAAGCTGTAATAGAGTCTTCCTTTTAGAGGCCCATGTTCTATTAGACAAATACTGCATGATATTAAAGGCACCCTCACAATGGTCCACAAGGGAAGCAATATGGGGATTCCAAGTCAAAGTTCTGTCAAACGTAATACCTAGAAATTTATGAGAGGAGGCAAAAGGAATCTGACTTGTCAGCAAGACAAGAGGTTGAATGAGTTGAGGGGGAACTGGCCACTTACTAAAAATGACACATGAAGACTTGGCAGGAGAAAAGTGCAAGCCATTATTTCGTGACCAATCAGTAATCCTATAGAGAGCATTTTGCATAATGGCCTTTGCAACATGAATGTCAACATGGGATACCCACAATGCCCCATCATCTGCATGCAGAGAATAGTTAAGAGCAGGGTCCATACCCTGAAATAAGTCATTAATCATAACATTAAATAAAAGTGGACTGATGATACTACCTTATGGAACTCCAGCATCCAAATGATAAACATCTGAAAGAGAGGATCCAATTGATACTCGTATCATCTATGCTGCAAAAGGTTTTGGATAAACATGGGTAGATTGCCTGACAACCCTAAATGATACAACTTAGAGAGTAAACCATAGTGCCAGGCAGTATCATAGGCCTTCTCAATGTCAAAAAATACTGCTAAAATATACTCATTTCTAAGAAAAGACACTCTGATTGATCCCTCAAGCCTCACCAGGTTGTCCATCATAGAAAAGTGAGGGCGAAAACCACTATGAAAGCTGTCCAGTTTGAAAAATAGAATAGAGTAAAGACGATGTAACACCATCCTTTCAAGTACTTTACACAGACAGCTAGTCAAAGCTATGGGGCTATATGAGTTCGCAGCAGTATGAGCTTTGCCAGACTTATGGCTGGGCACCAGCAAAGCAGAAGTCCAAACATGTGGAAAAGAGCATGACATCCAAACCTTGTTATAAAAGGCCAATAAAACTTGCCTGTTAGAAAATGAAAGATTGGTGAGGAAGGGGTACACTATCATATCCTCCCCAGGGGAGGTACTTTTTAGCTTAGAGAGGACCATATCCAATTCCAGCAGCATAAAAGGACTATTATAATGGAGTGCACATTTGTAGAAAAATCAATAGGGATGAGTTCAGCTTTTGCTGCTCTAGAAAGGAACTGTGCCGTATAATGAGATTTACTACTGATAGATACAAAGTATGCAGCCAAGGAGTTACCAACTAGCTGGGGCTGGAAAATGACATTACTGCCATCCTGCAAAACAATAGGATGTGCAGGTGGTTTTCTCTCCAGTCTTTTAATTTTATTCTAGACCACTCTCTCAGTTGTCTGATGAGAGGTAGAACTGACAAAGGCATGCCAAGAAGAAAGTTTGGATAATCTAACTGTACGCCGAGCAATTGTTCTAGCCTTTTTGTATAGGATATATGTCTGTAAAACAAGATTTTGTTTAAATAACCTATAAGCCATCTTTCTTACTCTAACAACCTGCTGCCACAAATCATTCCACCACACTGCATGATATTTAGTATTAAATGTACTGGAAGTGAGAGTGAAATGTTCTTAAGCTGCATAGGGCTAGTGAATTGTGCAATGTGCAAGTTAATGTATGGCAGTCTTCACCCACGGTGGTATCATCTCCAAGATCTGGCAAAATCAAGGGTCAACATGGTACTAGAGATAGCCACAGTGAATATATTCAGGATGAGTGGCACCCCCAAAAAGTAAGGACTAAAAGGCTAGTAAGAGTTTTATCACCACCCTTGTTTAGTCGTCGAATGCCAATTACATTCTCCAATTTCATTTCGGTAATTATGTGTTTTAAGTCACTCAGTCATTTTACACACCAAAATACATTTTTCTAGTAGTATTTGATGTGATTTGTTCAAATATGACCTCCATTTCCGTCGGAAATGAGATCCAACAAAGTTATAGTACTTTGAAGTTTGGCTCATTTTCAAGGGAAATGGAAGTCAAAATCTAAGCAAAACACATCAAATATTACTAGGAAAATGTATTTTGGTATTAATTAACCTAACCTTACCTAACCTAACCTAACCCTGGCTAAACTAGCTAACCCTGGCTAAACTAGCCTAACCCTGGCTAAACTAGCCTAACCCTGGCTAACCTAGCCGAACCCAGCCTAGAGTATATTAAATCCTCAAAATAATATTCGCACCGTTCACATGTCATCGCCACAAACATCTATCAAAAACTAACAGAAGTAGACTAGCAACTTAAAAGGCCTAAGAACTTAAAAAATCTAGCTCATATATCATGTTCTCATGACATCACCAATCAAAATATTAGAAGGGGGGAAAAAAATGTAAAAATGTCATAATATTCAAATGTACATAATTTGTTAAGTACGCATCTGCGAGCATAGTGACTTATATGAAAATGATGAGAAAATTATGCTTTAATATTTTATAATTATATTTGCTTTTGATATTCTGAGTGGGATAAAACTCATATTAACCTTCATTTCTAGTAATAGATCATCTGTGCTCATGTGAAACAATTCTGGGGCATAAATGATACCCTCAGTGTTCAGATTTTTCGCAATTGAGACTTCTACTGGCACATTATTAAGAAAAGTAGTTACGTTCAAAAGAGCCCTAGTTTGAGCTGCATTGAAAGTATGGACTAGCAAGCTACCAGAACGGCAGTAGGTGACAGACCTTACAGGTCCACCACAAATACATTCAATCGATTTTTTAATTCCAAATGGGTTTAGACGGGTGAGGGTTGTAGAGCCTTTACTCTCCACATACAAGTAAGAGACATGATCAGATGATCAGGAGTCAAAGTAGGTTGAGAAATCTTAGTAGTAGGCAATGAGGAGTCACTCGTAGAACCTGAGGACGCATCTCCCTGACCAGGAGACACGAGCCCCATAGGAAAATCTCGAACAGCTTTCTCTGATAACTTCACTCAAATCCATTAGGTCCCCATCAAGTGCTGCCGAGCTGTTTTGGACATGCTGATTTTTACCCTTTTTGCTAGCAGAAGTACAGTTTTTCAACTTATCACCCATGCCTAACCCGAGCAGAGAAAAGTCGGGCCTAGGCCAAAAGCCTAAGCCCAACCACCAACCTCACAATAGAAAAACAGGCAAAGCCTGACAGTGAAGAGGCCCCACACACCACAAATAGTGCAAATGGGGGTAATTATTCGTTTTAGTGCTTTTCCTCCTTTCTGAACCAAAACACATTTTCCTGGTGTTTTGTGGTGTGATTTGTTCAAATCTGAACTTCGTTTCTTTGGGAAATGAGCCATTTTTTAGAAATTTTAAAATTGAAAATTTCTCAAAAATGGCTCATTTCCTAAAGAAACGAAGTTCAGATTTGAGCAAATCACACCAAAAAACACCAGAAAAATGTGTTTTGGTTCAGACCTAACCTAACCTAAGTAGACCTAACCTAAACAGACCTAACCTAACCTAAACTAAACAGACCTAACCTAACCTAAACTAAACTAAACTGACCTGACCTAACCTAACCTAACCTAAACTAAACTGACCTAAACTGACCTGACCTAACCTAACCTAAACTAAACTAAACTGACCTAACCTAACCTAAACTGATTGGGTTTTGTTGCCAGACCGTAATATCCAGCTTTTCACGTCTTTCCAACAACGCTCAATATTTTGAATGTGAACGGTGTCTTCCACGAACCGCTGTGAATGGTTGACTGTCCGGTGAATGTAGCCTAGATTTCCAAGTTGAGAATACGCACGCCACTCGTCGGAATAGATTGTAGTCCCAGGCCTAATATGTTGCTGGATCAGGCGAACAAGAGTTGTTGCGTCTCTCTGAGGAACCGCAAACAACAGTAGTTTTTTGGAACTGCGTTCCAAGGTACCAAAAACCCAGGCAATCACAACCTCCGCAAACCAAAATGAAAACCAGACTGAAAAAGCATTCTTAAATGAGTATGCATTATGAGAGATTCAAAATGTACGTCTCTGATTGGTCGGATAAGGTCACGTGAAACAAAAACGATTTTTAATTGGTTTTGACCTATGTTTCCTAATTTTGCCACGAGATGTCTCCCCATAAAACTGGAGAGGGCGACGTTCGTTAAAATTTTAACAGCGTTAAAAGCTAAATACTCGGTCAATGGCCTATAATGGCTGCTTTTTACGTCTAAATTTTTTTAAATTTTTTTTTCTTCCATAAAAAATAATTATTACATTTCCTTGATTTTTATCAGTTTCCCTGAGGTTTCAAGGTGTCCTGAATATGAATTTATATGTTAAATTGTCATAGAATGTCTCCTTCTATCGAAAACGAACAAAGCATTAAAACGAATATTAACCCAAATGGGTAAAAGCTAAAGTAATAACCGAAAGCTAAACAGCAATAAAGAAATAAAACAAACGTAATAATATCAATACTAGAGAGCAAAAGTCAATTCACTGGATCACAGCTAACACGTCCGATCACCATCCATCTCAGACTCAGAGCATTCTCACAGTGTTGCCAACATTATCTCCTGAGAGTAAGGCTAGATTAGAAGAAAATATAGGCTATAAAGGCTATAACCCCTAATAAAAATAGGCTAAACATTTTACTTACATTATGACAAAAATAGTGTTATGGAAAAACTATACGCGCTTACAACATGGTATTGTATGTGATACCTTTATTTCATAATTAAATATAAATTATTAATTAATTGAATTAAATATCTATACAAAGTTGCCACGGGATTGGCGACATAGCCTATTGGGAATGAAATAATTGAATTGCCGTACGTACAAAGAACCTGTATGCAGTGGCGGTCCTAGCTTACATGACGCCCTGGGCGAACCTCACCTTCAGCGCCCCCCCCCCCCTGTTCGCCAACACACACACATTCGAATCCCCCCAAAATAAAGGACAGACATAACTCTTTCACAAAATAACTTTTTATTGGACTAATTGTTGGAACTTCAGAACCAAAACAAAGACTCAAATTTCTGAATTTTACAAATCCTTCATCACGTAAATAGAATAACTCACTTAAGAGAATGTAATTATGATACTATGAACAGGAAAAATACAAATTAAATTGCACAACTGCCATAAATAAACTAGAGAATCAAATTTCTAAATTGTACAAATGCTCTATCACATAAATAGAATAAGACACTTAAGAGAGGGTAATTATTATGCTACACTTTGAACAAGAAACAAAATAAATTGCACCACAGCACAACTGCCATCTAAAGCCTGACTCTTCTTACCTTCCTTGATGCAAAGTCATGAATTAAATCATCATATGAAATCTGCTCAGCAATTGTATGATTTATACTGATGATGGCCAGACCGGTAAGGCGTTCCTGTGACATAGTTGACCTCAGGTAGGATTTGATGAGCTTCAGCTTTGAAAAGCTCCTCTCTGCTTCAGCAACAGTGACTGGAAGAGTAAGACCAATTCTGAGAGCAGTCCACAAATTTGGATATATTTCAGAGAGCTCCCTTTCATGGATAAATGTCAGCAGTTCAAGCAAGGATATGGTCTTTGATGGCAAGTCAGGCAAGTTCTTCAGCTCCTGTGCAAGCTCTCTGCCATCCAAGTCAGATTGTCCCTTAAAGTGTAGTGTAGTACTAAGGTTCACACATTGTTCTGTCAGCTCCTCAAATGTGAGATTTTGGAAATGTGTCAGCACTCCAAACTTCTCTCCCACAATTTCCAACGTGGAAAATCTTTCCTGAATGGCTGATGTTGCAGCATCAACCACTGCATTGAAAAATGTCACCTCCAGCTTCTTCAAAGCATCAATCAAGGGCTCATCAGATGCTTCATAGGAGAAGTGCCGCTTTGTGGACCTCAGCCGTTTTTGTTTTAACACAGCCTCCACATTCATTTGTTCACAGATATCTGTGGCTGCCATTTGTGCAGCCACAAAACCTGTTGCCCTGTAATTGCGGAGACCTCTCTCTGTTTTTTTTAGGAGATTTACTGCAACATCAACGTGCATGCTAGGAGACTGCATCTGCTTGCTCACATGCTGAATTTGGCACAACAGGTCATGCCACACCACTGAACAAATGGCGAAGCGGTATGACCCAACCTCCTCTGACAGAGATTGAGCCTCGACCTTTATTACAGAGTCTTTGGTGTGGTCCCTCACCTCGATCAGTGCATCTCTCACTGCAGCTGCCTGATATCTCAGGGGCTCCACACTCTTGATCTTGCTTTCCCACCTTGTATCAGACCACATCTTCAATGTGATGTTCACATGTTTTTTCAAAATGGCCCATCGTTGTGTGGAGGCTGAAAACAAGTTGTAAAGCTTCTGCAAGATGCCAAAGTAACTTGTGGCATCAATAGATCCCTTAGCAGCATCGGCCACAAGCAAATTCAGAGAATGAGCCCCACATGGAACAAACAGAGCTCTGGGATTAATTTCTAGGAGCCTGGATTGAACACCCTTGTTTTTTCCCCTCATGTTGGCCCCGTTGTCGTATGATTGTCCTCTACAGTCCATGAAAGGAACTTTTAGCTCCTCCAGTCTCTTCAGAATCAGAGATGCCAAATGTTGACCAGTGGACTCCTCTGCCTCCAAAAACCCCATGAAATGTTCCTTTATATGGGGCTTCCCCTCCAGTGACACAACCCGAATCACAACTGACAACTGTTCAGTGTGGCTGATATCTGGAGTGCAATCTAGAATTATTGAAAAAAACTTTGATTGTTTGATGTCGCTCACCATTGCTGAAATGGTCTTGCTGCTCGACAAATCAATGAGTTCGTTTTGTATGTGGTGGCCGAGGTAGCTGGTGTGACTGGAGGTCCCTTTTTGGACACGGTTAATGTGCTCTTGCATTATAGGATCAAATTGTGCCATCAGTTCAACTTCTTTCAGAAAATTGCCATTTGATGGTGAGAACAATTTTTCTGTATGTCCCCTTAGTGCCAAATTCCTAACTGCCAGAGAATGCACAATAGCAGTGAGACGTGTCAGCACCGCTCTCCATCTCAACTTCTCAGCCTCCAGAAGTGCCATCTCCTGCTTGTCAATGGTCTCCCCCTTTCTCATCCTCACTGCCAGTTCTTTCCAGATTTTCATAGAATTTAGGTGTTCTGAACTGTTGTCATGTGATGTGAGCAATGAGCTTGCATGCTTCCAGTCCGAGAGTCCCAAACTTGTTAAATTTATTTTCCTCTTGGAAAATAATGTACAACAGAAACAGAAAAGGCTGTTGTTTTTTAAGGAATAGACCAACCAACTTCTGGTTATATTTTCCCCACTAACCAATGACTTCCTGAAGTATTGATGGTGGAAACTTCTTCCGTCACTGTCGTTTCTAGGGAATACAAAGTCAGATGGTACTTGACTTGGTCCCCTGGAAACCAGTTGTGTCCGAATTCTCTCAGTCAGAACTGAAGGCCAGTTAGCAGGGTCGGTGGACAGAGACTCATCCTCAGGAGGCGATTCTGCTCCAGGCATTTCTAATAGAAAGAACAAGAGCATTACTCATTAGTATACACACCTAAGTTAGATAACACATTATTCACAGCACTTTGTTATGGTGGTGGTGTTATGGAATTATGGTGGTGAAACACCACACATACCCAGTAACCCAGACCCAGTGATAATAACATTATAATTTATAACTGTTTGCAAAATGCTTTGCAGGGATGCACACACATACACATACACACACACGCACACACTCACAGACATATGTGCACACAAACTCACCTGAAGAGTCCTGCCGGGGAGAAGTAGAAGCAAATGGGTCTTCATCCTCAGGATCAGACTGCATTTGTGGAGACATATGTGAGGCTGAGGAGGTAGATGGCTCCTCAGCCTCAATAATGGCAGAAGTAGACGGCTTCTCATCCTGGCTAGTGGCAGAGGGTGTTCCAAAATATTTCAAAAGTGCCCCTGCAAATAGTAAAATAGAACATAACAGACCAATGCATGAATAGGCTAGTACAATTAATTTAACATGTTATTAAGCACAATTTATTAAACTTTTAGAATAGGAAACAAATGAATAATACAACCTCCTTGGTTAATGGCTAATTATATACATAATAGTACACTTCAAATGACTCAGAAAGCTATATCACAAAATAGCAGTGCAATATAGCAGTGAAGAGTAGATGACATAGCTCTATACCTTTATCTTTTGCTCGTTTCTCCTCTTCTTCTTTCCTCTTTTTTCTAAACTGAGCACCTGATAGCTTTGACCTCTTCTTATCCATTTGCGGTTATTTGACAGACCTTAGTGGCTTAGTGTGAAGATTCGTTCTGTAATAAATAATATACATTTCACTATTTAACCAAACCCAGAAAAATAACATTACATATGTTAAAGTATGGGCCTTTATTCCCAATAATATTAATCTGGAAGCATTTTGCATTGTTTAGGTCTTTTATGGGAAGGTTTATGGAAAATGCAATAGATGGTTTTTTATTAATAAAAATATATTTATTGATCTTTTATTATTTATTTTATTTTATTTTTTATTTTTATTTATTTCTTTATTTATTTATTCTTATTTTTATTTTTATTTTTTTTGCAGGCGCTCATGCCGCCCCTCCACAAATGCCGCCCTGTGCGGCTGCCCATATTGCCCATATGAGGAACCGCCACTGCCTGTATGTATGAATCAGCCTCACATAGCAACAAGAAAACCCAATTTATTGTTTAGTCTCCCACAGAGGAGTAGACCAAACAAAATTTTGCTAGTTCGGCAAATAATACAAGCGAACCAAGGAACGGCTCAGGGCTGTTTATGTTACAGCGAAGCTTTAAACAGGGAGGATGTGTTTGTCCCCCCTAAAGTTCTGAGTGAATTCCTTATGATAAACGACAGGATAGGCCTATACCTAAAAGTGTTTATATTATATTAATTACATAAAGTTAATTCGTCGCGAAACTCGATCGTGGCGGCCCTACACCGAAGATGATCGTAACGCCCTCCATCGAAGCAAACCAAGGACCCAGCAAAATTAAGGTGGGGCAATTTCTTTTCATTAACATAAGGCTTCCCAAATCCCGGCGCTAAAATTACCGTAATCACTTAAATATAAAAAGGTCCTTTAAAGACCTACATATTCATAACTCTCTAACGAAAAAGCATAGGGCTTTTGTCGGTAACCCTCCACTGAAGTCTGCTGGAAATTTCCAACGGATGAGGGCACAGGCAATCAACCCGTAACCCCACTATAGTTTTTTCATATGGTGGCCCGTATGTGGGGAACTAACCCCTCCAAAATTTACACTGACACACGCGGTGGCTAGGCTTACCTCATTGGCCTAACCCCAATTTCAACCGTAACCCCACTATAGTTTTTTCATATGGTGGCCTAAAACTGGGAACCGATCCCTTTACCTTTACACTAACCGAAAACAAAGGCTTGTTCATTTAACAAGCATAACTCAATTTAGGTCCTATAAAAAAATAGGCCCACAACATTAAGCCTATTTAATAGGTCCTACTCTTCAAACTAAAAACAAAGCCTTGTTAATTTAACAGGCTTAACTCATTTAAGGTCCTATAAAATAATAGGCCCAAACATAAGCCTATTTGGTAGGCCCAACAAATAGGTCTATTTAGTAGGCCCACCTAACTTTACATTACATAATAGGCCTACCTCTTAAAGTAGGCCTTACTCTTTACACTCAAGGCCTATCCTAATTAAAAACACTAAATTTATAATTGAACCTGTGGTGTAGGTTATAAAATTTATTTCAGCAATTTAACTTACTCATAAGACTCATTAACATCACAAAATTCGACTCAGACCTGTAACATCACAAAATTCGACTAAAACCTGTAACATCACAAAATTCGACTAAAACCTGTAACATCACAAAGACCTAAAGCAATTGCACAAATTCGAACCTACACCCACCTAACACCTATTAGTGACCCTATTCCAATTCCTATTTGACATATAGGCATAAGTCCTATTTGACATATAGGCCCAACCTATTCCAAGTCCTATTTGACATATAGGCCCAACCTATTCCAATTCCTATTTGACCAATATAGGCCCAACCTATTCCAATTCCTATTTGACATATAGGCACAACCTATTACAGACAAGGCTTGATATAAGGGTCTCAAATGCAACGTTTGAGGATCTTTACTCAGCCAAATTGATTAACCTAATCCAAAACCCAAAAATAAAACCCTATAACAAAATACACATTTACACACATACGTACGGTACAGTATATAAATATATACATACGACTTCAAACATCCAATTCTTCTTTTAAAGAAGAAACACAACAGATTTCATCAACAGACACATACATTCCTTGCAAACAGATTGGATTCCTTCAAAACCCCAAAACCTTCCAGACCTACCTGTAGGATACACAACATTTACTCATTCATAACTACTGGTATTGACTTCATTGGAGTGGTGAATCCAAGTTTTGAAGACCAACTGGATTCGGAGGAATGCAACACACACACACACACACACACACACACACACACACTACTCTTTCCATGTGTCTCAAACACAACAACCTGTCTAAACATTACCAAGGATCGGAGAGTAAAAGCTTTTATTGCTGCGCTCTGATTCTGTGCACATAATTTTGTGCCAAAATTATATGGTTAGACAGTGACACGTACAAACAAACTACTCTACTCCAAAGGGCCTTGGCCTACCTTGGCCATAGCCCAACAAATCATCAAAGGGCTGATGGCCTACCTTTGGCCATAGCCCAACAAATTATCAAAACGGCTTGGCCTACCTTGGCCATAGCCCAACAAATCATCAAAGAGCGTTGGCCTACCTTGGCCATAGCCCAACATATTCATCAAGGGGCTGATGGCCTCCTTTGGCCATAGCCCAAACTACAGGGGTCTTGTGGCCTCCCTTGGCCACAGCCCAAACTACAGGGGTCTTGTGGCCTCCCTTGGCCACAGCCCAAACTACAGGGGTCTTGTGGCCTCCCTTGGCCACAGCCCAAACTACAGGGGTCTTGTGGCCTCCCTTGGCCACAGCCCAAACTACAGGGGTCTTGTGGCCTCCCTTGGCCACAGCCCAAACTACAGGGGTCTTTTGGCCTCCCTTGGCCACAGCCCAAACTACAGGGGTCTTGTGGCCTCCCTTGGCCACAGCCCAAACTACAGGGGTCTTTTGGCCTCCCTTGGCCACAGCCCAAACTACAGGGGTCTTGTGGCCTCCCTTGGCCACAGCCCAAACTACAGGGGTCTTTTGGCCTCCCTTGGCCACAGCCCAAACTACAGGGGTCTTGTGGCCTCCCTTGGCCACAGCCCAAACTACAGGGGTCTTTTGGCCTCCCTTGGCCACAGCCCAAACTACAGGGGTCTTGTGGCCTCCTTGGCCACAGCCCAAACAACAGGGGTTTTGTGGCCTCCCTTGGCCACAGCCCAAACTACAGGGGTTTTGTGGCCCCCTTGGCCATAGCCCAAACAGGGGTTTGTGGCCTCCCTTGGCCATAGCCCAAACAGCAAGGGTCTTGTGGCCTCCTTAGGCCAGAGACCAAACAACATGGGTCTTGTGGCCTCCTTTGGCCAGAGACCAAACAAAAAGGGTCTTGTGGCCTCCCTAGGCCATAGGCCAAACAACACAAAAACAGTACAGGATTCGAACCCCCAAGCCCTCCAGATCTACCTGTGGAGGAGTAAATTTACTCCACTAAAACTACGGGTATTGACTAGTCTGAAGTGGTAGGAGGTTTGAATACAGTACAAACTCTTTCTAATTCTCCAAAATTAAATGAACAAATAACAAAAGACAACAATGGGAACATTGCACCAAACAACTACACAAAACCACTTGGAATGCCTTTGGGTCTTAAAACAGAAGACTTTCTCTCACAAGTGTATAAAGAAGTTAATATAACAGACATTTACTTATGGACAGACAGTCAAATTTGTCTAACATGGGTGACCAACACAGATACAACTTCTTGCAAAAACATATTTGTGAAAACCAAACTAACAGAAATCAAAACTGAAAAAAGCAACTGGTGAAACCACCAGAGATATCACATTACCATATCCTTTGGAGTGTGGGGCTAAATTAGAACCATTACCCCAAAGGATGGATCAGGATACTATTGGGGAGGAATCTCTCAATGTACCTGATGTATCTCAGATTAAACCAGACAGATCTCAAAGAAAGACTGCTTTGAAAGCCAGAAAACCTTTACAAGAAAAAATTAAAACTGGTGACTTATAAACCTTACACAAATTGAGCAAAGTTAAAATGCTTAATAACCATACTTTAATTCCATAAATTTCCTATACCTAAAGGGAGTCAAACTGATTGACATAACTTTAACTAAACTTGAGAAGTTGGCCTCTTGAACGTTTATATTTAAATAGGTCTTGAGTAACCTCTCTCTTCCTAAATTTCTACTTCATTTTTCAATCCATTTCACATGGTTTAAAACACAGTTTATCAAAAAATTTGATCTATAACATACAAATTTTTCTCCGGCCCCCCCCCAGTATATGGAAAAACTATACGCGCTTACAACATGGTATTGTATGTGATACCTTTATTTCATAATTAAATATAAATTATTAATTAATTGAATTAAATATCTATACAAAGTTGCCACGGGATTGGCGACATAGCCTATTGGGAATGAAATAATTGAATTGCCATACGTACAAAGAACCTGTATGTATGAATCAGCCTCACATAGCAACAAGAAAACCCAATTTATTGTTTAGTCTCCCACAGAGGAGTAGACCAAACAAAATTTTGCTAGTTCGGCAAATAATACAAGCGAACCAAGGAACGGCTCAGGGCTGTTTATGTTACAGCGAAGCTTTAAACAGGGAGGATGTGTTTGTTCCCCCTAAAGTTCTGAGTGAATTCCTTATGATAAACGACAGGATAGGCCTATACCTAAAAGTGTTTATATTATATTAATTACATAAAGTTAATTCGTCGCGAAACTCGATCGTGGCGGCCCTACACCGAAGATGATCGTAACGCCCTCCATCGAAGCAAACCAAGGACCCAGCAAAATTAAGGTGGGGCAATTTCTTTTCATTAACATAAGGCTTCCCAAATCCCGGCGCTAAAATTACCGTAATCACTTAAATATAAAAAGGTCCTTTAAAGACCTACATATTCATAACTCTCTAACGAAAAAGCATAGGGCTTTTGTCGGTAACCCTCCACTGAAGTCTGCTGGAAATTTCCAGCGGATGAGGGCACAGGCAATCAACCCATAGCCCTATATAGTTTTTTCATAAGTGTGTCAACATCATTTAAATCCTCATCGGAATCATGTTCTGTTTCGTCAGCATTCTCGTAAGTTAATTTGGTCCCTATGTTTTGAATTATGTTTTGAGGTAAACTGTATGAGTATTGAGTAACAAGACTTTTCAGCTCTTCTAATTCCAGCTCGAATGCTAAGTATTGCATTTAAAAGGTCTCTCTTCATTCTGTTTCTCTGTTTACTTTTAACGATGTTCATCTGGCTAAAACTTCTCTCCACTTCAGCATTAGAATGGGGGATGCACAAAACACGTCTAGCTACAGCAGCAAGCCCTCTGAAGGGATTAGATATTGCTGCATCAGTATACACTGAAACCTCAGCCCAAAACTTTTCAGTGTCATGAATCTGTTCCCATTTTACAAGTATTAGATTATTCCATTGAAGATTTATTTGACTAATGTTACTGGAAGGTTCACTTAATTCACTTTATAATAACAATTTACACTATACAATACACATTCACGTACAAGAAGAACTAACAACGACTGAAACCACTTCTATCAAATCAGTACAAGATGACACTCTTCCGACGTAATTGTATGTATTTTGACACGCTACAACGTGAAAAAACATTTTAGTACGCTCGCAATTTGATATGAAAAGAGGCTAGATTAAGGCTAAATTAGAACAAAAAGTTGCCAGATTTAAGGCCATAGGCTATTAAGTAAAATAAAAGGCTAGCCGAAGCTAAAATAGGCTAAATCTAGCCTGAAAAAGGCCAAGTTGGCAACACTGCATTCTCACATAGCCTATTGGGAATTAAATAATTGCATACGTACAAAGAACCGATCGCATAGCAACAAGAAAACCCAATTTATTGTTTAGTCTTCAAGAGAGAAGATAAAGTTTATAAAGTTTATACTTTATACAACGGAATTGTTCTCTCTCCAGGAAAGTATTTTTATAGCGAAATACTGCGTGACAACTAATAATACCATCGTGAAAAACGGAAGAGTTAAAGCTCTTAAAATTTTTTTTTATCTACATGAAAGAAAAAATAGCTGCAAGGAGATCTCAAGATGCAGCACTTCATTCATCTTTAAAGCTTTATGAAACTCATGAAGAAACCTTAATAAGAAAAGAGAATTTAAAAATTCATCTATTAGGATGAAAGAAATTGTTGAAAGAAAAGAAATGAGAAGAGGGGGCGATAGAGAGGTTAGAATAACTGTGAGAATGGAAGAGACTGATGAAGAGAGCTTTGAGGAGAGAAGATAAAAATAGTCATTTAATGATTAGCCGACCCCACCCGGAGGGTAGGATAGTCAGCCTACTCTCCGGCCGGTCCCAAGTCCGAATAAAAGGGGAGGGTTGGTGTCAGGAAGGGCATCCGGCCGCAAAAAAAAAAAAAACAGCCAAAACCACAATGATGAGTCTTCAACACGAAAATGTGATGACGGCTAGGGCGTACCCCGTAGGCGACGTACAGAGACCTCGCCCGACCTCTGTGGTAAGGCGAGGGCTACCGCATCAAGAGCGGGTGCGGCTAACGAAACGAGCTCGGGTGGACCTGAGAATTGCGACGCTGAATGTTGGAAGCATGACTGGCAGAGGAAGAGAGATTGTGGAGTTGATGAAGAAGAGGAGATTTGTTGTTGTTGTTTAGCCGATCAGCCCACCCTGATCGAGCAAGCCGGCGGCACGCAGGTAACCGATCGCCCTCTCCGGAGTGGACCAGAGGTTCAGCGCACTAGTGATGTTGTGCTGTGTTCGTTGTTGTGCTAGAGCGGTAGAGCGGCACAGTCTGTCATAATGTGTTCAATTGTTTGTGGTGTGTCCTGGCACAGGTGGCAGGTGTCGTCTATGGAGTTGTCTAGTCTGTGTTTATATGTCCGTAAGTTGGGGTGATGTCCACATCGGAATCGTGCTAAATTAACTCGATCCGATCTGCTCAGGCTGATCTCTGACCTGTTAATGGGTGGCGGCTTCGCACCTAGGACCGCATTCGGACCGAGTCGTGTCAGTGCTTTGTGGGTTAGGTGTGTGTGTGTATGTGTTTTCTGTACTGTGTGATGTCTGTGGGGCGTGGTATGGAATGGAGAATTTGGTTATAATGTCTCTCTGGTGTTACCTTAATGGTGCGAGGTGTTGGTGCATGATTGTACATGTAATGGCAAGGGTGTTGTGGGTTAGTTGTCGCTGCTGCCATGACTTGTGTTCCCCTCATGTCTAAATGTTCCCTAACTTTTAGTATTTTTGTTTCTGTGTGCAGGTGTTCTATTGGTGTTGTTTGAGTGCATCCTGTAATGATACGAAGTGCGTTGTTTTGTATTGTTTGTAAGGTGTTTATGTGTGTGTTTGAGATAATGGGTGCCAAGCATGGGCTAGCATAGTCCATAACTGAGCGAATATATTGTTTGTATATGAGTGATGTTGTTTCCTGCTGGTGTCCAAAGTTTGTGCCTGTTAGTACCCTAAGTGTGTTAAGTCTTGACGTACATTTGGTTTTAATGTCCTGAATGTGGTTTGCAAAAGATAATGATGTGTTGTATGTGACACCAAGTATTTTGGTTCTGTGAGTGTGTGGAATGTTGACGTTGTTTAGTGTAAGCTGTGGAATTACCTGGTGTTCTTTTGTGTTGCTTGTAAGCAAGGTAATGGTTGATTTTGTGGGCGCTACTTTGAGTCTATTGTGTATGAGCCAGTCTTGTATACTGTTTATGTATGTTTGTAGGTTATTTGTAGCGGTGTCGATGTTGTTGTGGGTGGATGTTAGAGTGATATCATCTGCATATGATGATAAGGTAAGCTTGTTATCTATGGGTGTTGGAATGTCATGCATGTATAAGTTGAAGAGTGTTGGTGAGAGAACAGAGCTTTGAGGGACCCCGTTCGGAAAAAGCTTGTTTTTGGATGACTTGTCATTAAATGTGACATGTGAGTATCTTTCTGAGAGATAGTTGCTCAGACACCTTTTGGTGTTATTGTGCATGGTTGTGTTGAGTATTTTGTTTATGAGAGGGAAGCGTGGGATAGCATCAAATGCTTTACTAATGTCTATTGTTGCTAATAGTGTACGTTGAGCTGGTCGTCTGGAGTTGATGCCATCCATGATGTGCTGCGTGAGGTTAGTGAGTAATGTCGTGGTTGAGTGGTGAGGTCTGAATCCATGTTGAGTAGGCGATAGTGGAATGTGTGGGTTGGTGATTTGTAAGATTAGTCTTTCTGTTACTTTGGAAGGTGTGCATAGTAAAGTAATGGGTCTATAGGAAGCTGGTTCTGTTGGATTTTTGTTTGGTTTGAGTAGTGTAATAATTTTACCTTGTTTCCATATGTCAGGAATAATACAGTGTTGGTATGAATATGTGCTGATATTTGTGAGAGCTAGTATTCCTTGTGGGCCCAAGTGTTTAAGGTGTATGTTCGATATGTTGTCTGGTCCAGTAGCCTTCGAATTCTTAATGTTTTTGATGATCTTGGTGGTCTGGTCTGTATTGAAGGGTGTAATGGTCGTGTCGAGTCTGTAGGTTTTCTTGTGTCTGGCTGTTTGTCTGTCTGCGTGTTTCTGGTTGTTGTCTCTGTTTAAGTGACTTATCTTTGCGTAGTGATTAACTAGAATGTTAGCTTGTTGTGTGTATGTTGGGATATTATTTTGGCTGCGACAGATAGCCGCGTGTGAGGTGTGAATGCCGCTGTTAGAGTGGGTAATGCTGTTTATAGTCTTGTATAGCCTGGATGTATCTGTGGAGTGGTTTAGTGTTGTTATGAATTCCCTGAATGTTTCTGTTTGTTTTTCTTTGAGTTTGTTGTCTATTTCTGTGTTGAGCTGTTGTATCTGCTGTTTTATGGCTTCTGTGTGTGGTGTTTGTGTGTTATATTTGAGGTTGTTACGTTGCCTTATGAGGTGGGCTATTTCTCTAATGTAATTTGGGTTGTATTTCCTAATGTTGCCCTTGGGTATGTATTTGTTTGAATTATTGATAATCTGATTAAATGTCTTGAGTGTTGTATTGATGTTTATGATGGGTGTGCTGTTTAATGTGGTGAATTGTTCCTCAGTCTGTATTTTGAACTGTTCACAATCAGAGGAGAGTTGGGGTGTTGTGTGTACAAGAAACACGCTGGAAGGGGAACAAAGCAAAAGAACTCAGTGAGGGATATAAATTGTTCTACAGTGGGGCGTCGGTTGAGGGAAGGAATGGTGTGGGTATTGTATTGGCGAAGGAATTGAAGGATAGCATAGTGGAAGTAAAGCGAAGAGGAGATAGACTGGTGACTTTGAGAATGAATTATGGGGAACATGTACTCAATATAATCAGTGCATACGCGCCCCAAAGTGGATGTCCGGACGACGTTAAGGAAGCATTCTGGAGGTTATTGGAGGAAGAAATGGAGAGTATTGCCGAGGACGAACGAGTGGTGTTCGGCGGGGATATGAATGGATACGTTGGTGATCATAACGATGGAGTGGTCAGAGTGCACGGTGGTCATGGCTATGGAGAGGCAAACGTGGACGGTGAGAGAGTGTTGGATATGGCTGTATCGTTTGATCTAGCGATTGTAAATACGTTTTTCAGAAAGAGGGAGGAGCATGTTATTACGTACAAGAGTGGAGGCTGAACATTGCAAATTGATTTCATACTGTATAGGAGGGCGCAATTGGCCGAGGTGAGGCAGGGGCGGATCCAGGAATTTAAGCAGAGGGGGTCCAGTCTTGGTGGGGCTCGTTACTGATATGTCCTCGGCCGAAGGCCGAGGACGCGCGAGCGAAGCGAGCGCAAGGGGGGGTGTCCGAGGGGGTGTCCCCCCCTCGGTAGGAAATTTTCATGTTTGAAGATAGCTTTAGATGGATTTGAAGTATATTCCCGTTATCAAAATCCTGCTTGTTCACACACCCAGGCCAGGTCTGAAATGTCTCAGGATCGGACATAAACTTTTATTTCTTTATTCTTTTTAAGGAAATTAATTTTGTGGCAACCGGGATACATGTACCTTAAGCCATTTTAAGTCTTCAGGTCTTATTTTTCATATATAGGAGCAAACAAACGCAATCGAAAAATCGTTGGTCACCGTGAGCAGGGGGGGTCCGGACCCCCTCGACCCCCACCCTGGATCCGCGCCTGTGAGGGACTGCAAAGTTATTCCAGTAGACCATGTGACGCCACAACACCGGTTGGTAGTCATGGATGTGATGTTGAAAAGAGGAAGAAAGACTCGAGGAACAACAGTGAGGAGAATTAGGTGGTACAAACTGAGAGAGGAGGGGAAGAAACGGGAATTTAGAGAGAGAGTGTTGAGTGAAATCCATGTTGATGAACAGAATGTACAGGATTGGTGGGTACATAATACGAATGTCATGAGAACGGCAGGTAGAGACATATTGGGGGAAACATCAGGTAAAGTGTGGGAAGATAAGGAAGGATGGTGGTGGAGTGATGAGATCCAAAAAGCACTACGAAGTAAGAGAGAAACAAAGAAGTTATGGGAAGAATCGAGGAGTGAAGAGTGTAAGGTGGTATATAAAGAAGCAAAGAAACAGGCAAAGAGAGCAGTAGCGAGAGCAAAGGCGGAGGCATATCGGCAGATGTATGAAGATTTAGAGGATCGTGAAGGACAAAAGAAGATATACAGATTGGCTAAGAGCAGAAATAGAGCGACAAAAGACTTTACACAGGTAAAACAAATTAAGGGAAGGGAGGGGGCGGTGCTGCAAAGAGATGAAGAGATAAAGGATAGATGGAAGGAATATTTTGAGGAATTATTAAATAAAGAAAACCCAAGATCTTTCTATGAGGGGATTACCAAATGTAGCTATGACAGAACAAGTGGGGAGGATGGAAGTGAGTCGTGCTCTGAATAGGATGAAAAATAACAAAGCGACTGGCCCAGACGAGATACCAGCTGAGGCATGGAAGGCACTGGGAGATGAGGGGGTGGATCTGGTGTGGGATCTAATGCAGAAGTTGTTTGACAAGGAGGTGATTCCGGATGAGTGGCGGGCCAGCATCATAGTGCCTATATTCAAAGAGAAGGGAGATGTACAAGATTGCACGAATTATAGAGGGATCAAGCTAATATCACATACAATATAGATATGGGAGCGAATAGTGGAGAGTAGGTTGAGAGACGAAGCGGAAGTGTCAGTGGAACAGTTTGGATTTATGCCGGGAAGGAGAACGACAGACGCAGTTTTTGCATTAAAACAGTTGGCAGAGAGGTACAGAGAGGGGCAGAAGGCGTTGCACATGGTTTTTATTGACTTGGAGAAGGCATATGATAGGATACCACGGCAGGAAGTTTGGAGATGCTTAAGGGAAAAGATGGTACCGGAGAAGTATGTTAAATTGATCAAGGGGAGGTACAGGGGAGTAACTACTAAGGTGAGGAGTAGTGTGGGTGTGTCGGAGAGCTTTGGGGTGGAAGTTGGTCTGCACCAAGGATCAGCTTTGAGCCCCTTCCTTTTCAATGTGGTATTCGATGTGTTGACGGATGGGATTAGAGGGGAGGCGCCGTGGTGCATGATGTATGCAGACGATGTTGTGTTGAGTGGGGAGACGAAAGAGGAGGTGGAGCAGCAGTTGGAAAATTGGAGAGAGGCGTTGGAAAGTAGGGGGATGAGAATTAGCCGAAAGAAGACCGAATATATGAGATGTGATGTGCAGCAGGACCGAGGAGGGGAAGTGACATTGAGTGGAGAGCGTGTTAAGACGGTGGAGTATTTTAAATACTTGGGGTCAACCGTGGATGCAGAGGGGGGAGCAGAGAGAGAGATAAACTGTAGAATACAGTCGGGGTGGAAGAACTGGAGGGACGTATCAGGGGTGCTCTGTGATAAGAGGATCCCAGTGAAACTGAAGGGAAAGGTATTCAAAACAGTGGTGAGGCCGGCAATGTTGTATGGAATGGAGACTGTGCCAATGAAGAAGAGCAATGAAAGAAAAATCGATGTGGCTGAAATGAAGATGTTGAGATGGATGTGTGGAGTGACGAGGAGGGATAGGGTCAGAAATGAGCATATAAGGGGAACAGTGAAGGTGGCGGAAACATCTAAGAAGGTGCAGGAGGCCAGGCTGAGGTGGTATGGACACGTCAGGAGAAGAGAGGAGGAGTATGTGGGGCGCAGAGTGCTGGAGATGGAGTTGCCGGGACGGAGAAGAAGAGGAAGACCGAAGACGAGATGGAGGGACTGTGTGGTGGCGGACATCAGGGAGAAGGACTTGGAGGAGGACGTGGTATACGACAGAGGAGAGTGGAGAAGACGAACCAAAAACAGCGACCCCATGTAAAGATGGGATAATAAGCTGCGGAAGAAGAAGAAGAGAAGTAGACCAAACAAAACTTTGCCAGATCAGCAAATAATGAAAATACAACTCGAATAGGAACGGCTCTCGGAGCTGTTTATGTACAGTGCTTACAATAAGTCTCGCGCCTCTGTCTCGTCCCAAGCTAGTCTGCTAGGTATAAAATGGGCGGTCCTTATGGCAGCGGAGGTGTGTTCGGATTGGTGCACATAATTGCTCTAACCCCATCAATGACGTCCACACTATCATTGTGTCGATCACTCTATCTATTTATATATAGAGACATACTGTATATAGATATATATAGAGTATGCAGGGGATAACGTGTCTCAGTCCCAGCTATGGTAGTTGTCTTACAATTAACAGTCCCAAGTGCAAGTTACGTTAACACCTCCACATAAACTACCCTGGACTAAAATAACATACGTGAAGAGCCTTACCCACAAACCATTTAAAAGGTGTGATTTAAAAGCTCTCTCTCTCTCTCTCTCTCTCTCTCTCTCTCTCTCTCTCTCTCTCTCTCTCTGATCACACCGCATGGCAATGTATCCATATAGCGTTAATAATAACCGAAACTCGAGAAAATATACTCTCTGCCTTCCGCTCTATCCCAAATCCTTTTCTCTTAGTAACCTCTTAATAGAAACTAATCTATCATATTTTGCGACTTTTTAACTCTGGTAGGATTCAATTCCATTCCTATAGTGTAAGATACTTAAATTCATGTGTGTATTATGCCATATGATGTGCGTAATAAATAATCATTTTTAAATAGTTGGAGCGTTCAAGGTCATCTGTAATAATCTATAGACTACCCCTCAAGCCCACTCTCAACACTTAGATTCCCCTAAGACACAGGCGTCTTCAAGTAACATGAATGCGTAGAGATCTAAGGTGTTAGATTCCATACTATATAATTTGTGCTAGGTTTAAGAACGCTGTCGAAGGAAAGGAGGTTGGGTGGGGAATTACGAAGGGAGGAGGAAAGGGAGCCAGAGATTATTAATCTAATTCTGCCACCACGTTCTCCTGATATGAATCCAATTGAAAACCTTTGGGAAATAATGATTAACGAATGGGAGCAACGCAATGAAAGAACATTTGAAGCACTTTTAGCTCACACGAGGAATAGTTGGGAGAGCTTACGTCGAACACCAAACATTCTCTACAATCTGGCCTCTTCTATGCCGCAACGATTGCAAGAAATATTGATGCCGGAGGAAGCTATACGAAATACTGATGTTAAAGCCATGACGTAAGTGTGTATCGAATATATATTTATGTTAATATAGAATTTTATTATATTTTTGTTTGACATCTATAAAAGTATATACTGTGACCATGAAAGAACTTTACTTATCCTTAGTTAGAATCTTTTCTTGCAATGTCTACGCTCGTGGAGATGATAATATATGCATTGTTGAAACAAACTATGAGAAGGTAATAGTTTCAGGAAAAAAATAAAAACTGGCAACATCGAGGCCATCACATGTTTATGGGAATTGTCATATGATATGCTCAGTGTTGGGCACTAAAGCGTTAATCCGATAACAGTTAATTAACGAAGTTAACTTTTTTTAACGGACTATTAACGGAAGTTAATTTCCATTTATCGTTATCGGACCAGTTAACTTCCGATAACTCGATATTTAGCCTGTTAAAGTCCGTTAACACGTTAACTGCGAGGAGTCATTCACGGAAGATCACCGCTCCGCGAATGAATTCAAACCGCCATAACTTCAGTCTGCCAATTCCGTCCTCTGCCGCAGTGGAACGGCTCTTCTCTCTCGGCAAGGACATCCTGAGGCCCAAGAGGTCAAGACTGGCAGTTGGGCCTAACTTTGAGAAGTTGGTCTTTCTGAAGGGCAACCAGCACATTGTGTCATAGTCTTTAATAAATGTGCCTAAAATTTAATTTTACCTTTCAGTTCCCGCCATAATAATTCTCTGGTAAATTAAAATTTAGTTAATGGTTAGTGGTTACAAGGGTTTCAAAACATGTAATCAGTACATTTTTTATTAAAAATAAAAAAAAGTTATTAAGCAAAAAAGTTGCAAAACTTGATAAAAATACAGTTAAATACCTATTTATTGTTGGATTTTGCATAAATAAACATTTTCTATGGGTTTTAAAGCTTTTTTCCTTGATTTTTTTAAATGTTAGTAAAGAAATAGTTATCGTTAACGGATTATCGTTAACTTCCGTTAACTTTGCAGTAAAATTATCGGATTATCGTTATCGGAGTTAAAAATTGGGGTTAACGGATTATCGTTATCGAAGTTAACTTTTTGGTTAACGGTTCCCACCACTGGATATGCTACCAATAAACTCTTATATACTACTATATACAGTATACGTAATAATTACGATGAACAAATCAAATGCAAATTTCTCTGATTCACGGCCCACCAGTCTTGCTTTAGACTAATGACTTTCATAAGATGGAATAGGTTACCACTTAAAACAATGGATAAACTATCTATTAGTGAGACGACCGTGACTTCCTCGAAATGCGAGCGCGTGAGAGGTTCACTCAGGAATTTGATCATTAGATTCTTCACGTAGGATATGTATCACAAACAACAATATTGACAACAATTCCCAACAATTACTTAATATCAATCATTGCATTTGAGCAAATAATTTAGACCTGCGTCAAAATAACTTAGGTATCATGCCATGATTTGGGATATTTGCCGAATTAGTCGTTCTCTATAGTCTACAGTATATATTGAGACGGTATAATGTAATGCCCAGCTAATATTATGATGACTAGGATTGATCCATAACCATCCCAACATCCCGAAACTTGGTCATTCTGCTTCTTAATCATTTGTATTTTAAACACTAAAATGTAGCAGAAGTGACGTAATAATGGACGTCATTGATGGGGTTAGAGCAATTATGTGCACCAATCCGAACACACCTCCGCTGCCATAAGGACCGCCCATTTTATACCTAACAGACTAGCTTGGGACGAGACAGAGGCGCGAGACTTATTGTAAACACTGTACAGCGAACGCTTTAAGCAGGGAGGATGTGCTTTTGTCTTCCCTAAAGTTCTGAGTGAATTCCTTATAATAAACTTAATAACTAAAAAAAGAATAGGCCTATACCTTCAAGTGTTTATATTGTGACTGCTTATATTAATTACATCAAGTTAACTCATCGCGTAGCTCCATCGTGGCGGCCCTACACCGAAAAAGATCGTGACGCCCTACATCGAAGCAAACTAAGACCCAGCAAAAAATAAGGTGGGACAATTTCTTTTCGTTCACATGTAGGCATCTAAAATCCCGACGCTAAAATTACCATAAACAATTAAATATAAAGAGGTCCTTTAAAGACCTACATATTCATAACTCTCTAACCAAAAAACATAGGGCTTTTGTCGGTAACTCTCCACTCAAATCTGCTGGAAATTTCCAACGGATGAGGGTATCAGGCAATCAACCCATAGCCCTATATAGTTTTTTCACAAGAATTATGCCACATTCCAAATTCCAAATCTAAATACTAACTTGCAAACTGAACTGGTACGATACATGTCGCTGTGCGGCAGTGCCGTGATTCCCGACTAGCGTTTCAGTGTTTCATTAGCGGCCTCTGTGTAAAGTTGTGTTGTAGTGTAACGCTTTTATGTTTTTATGTTTGCTTAATTAATAACCTTAATTAATTTATATCCCTGCATCTTTTTTTTTTCTTTTGCAGCTAGGTTAAACTTTTTCGTTTGAAGGATAAGGAAAGTTATTAATTGTATCGTACGTAAGGTCGTAGGCCTAGTTTGACAACACAAAATGTCTAAAACTAAAAGGAAGTGTACATTTAATGCACATCTGCAGTCTAAATATCCATTAATTACAAAAACAACAACAGAAAGTGATGTACGGTGTGAGAAATGTAGAACAGACCAGCGCTGGGTGGAAGTATTCACTCATTTCAAGGCTAGAGATGTCAATCATCAATGAATGTCAGCATTAGTTCAGTTCATACTCTGTCTTCCAGGAACTAATGCTTCGACTGAACGTGCTTTCTCTCAAATGAATAAGACATGGACATCTGAGAAAGCACAACTGAAAGTCTCAACTCTAAAAGCTTTACTTTTAACTAAAATAAACTTCAATCAAACCTGTATGGGGTTCTACACTGTGTTGAAATCAACTCCGGAGTTACTTCAGAAGATTTCATATACTGAAAAGTACGGGAATTGAAAAGCAAGAACAATAATATTGTGTATTGGTATGTCATAGACTCATAGATATAAGCCATTCTCAGTTGTTAATTTTTTTCATAATTATATACTCAAGAGAAAAATACAAGCAGTGAAGTAATAATTATGTTATATATATATATATATATATATATATATATATATATATAATATATATATATATATATATATATATATATATATATATATATATATACATATATATATATATATATATATATATATATTATTATATATATATATATATATATATATATATATATATATATATATATATATATCAGGTAGAGAGGTGTCCAGCTTTTGGCTCCTGAAAATATAGTTATTTTTGTTTATAACTCCAAAAATAGAAAAATGTCCCGCTTTTTGCTCCCTAAAAATACTAAGTTCAATTATCTCATCCCTGAGTAGCTTTTCGATTTCTTTCCCAATGAAAATTTTGTCCTCAGAGCAAAATCGTCTGGACTTCGTGGCGATGGGACGACAATCGGCAGTTAAGTTGCCGAATAGTGGTGGGGCTGAAATTCTTGATCGAGTAAGGCCGCATATATGGAGTGCTGGCTCCGGACCTCCGAAATTGATGTTCAATTCCTTGTGTCTGATTAAGAATGGGGTACCGAGTATTATGTCAGCGCACAGATCCGACAAGACGGATAGTTCGAGCTTTTCGTAGTCGCGGTCTCCCATCGTAACCTTCACTGTACATCGACCTGAGATGGCTGCGGATAGATTAGGCGAAGCCATTGATACGACGCCCGAGTGCGGAAGAATGGGCAGCTCTAAGTGTTTGGCTAGATCCTCACGAATGAAGTTGTCCGAGCTGCCAGTATCCAACAAGGCGAGACACGAACGGCCGTTGACGAGGATATCGACTGTTGAGTTGGTAGGCATGGAGGAGCTACACGATAGAGTGGTACTAATGGTCGCTAATGCTGCGGCTGAATGAGACGCTGTGGTTTTATCCTGTTTTTGACGTGCCGAGGAAGTACTTGAGCGGCAGACTTTGGCCCAGTGGCCGGTCTTTTCACATTTCGCACAGATAGAATCCTTTGCCGGACACCTGCTTCGTGGGTGGCGTCGAGACCCGCAGAAGAAGCACAGAGCGGCTTTGTTGTCGAAATTCGTAGCGGCTGAAAAGTTTGGGAGATCGTCTCCTTGGACGCAGGCAGACCGGGCAGAGTCAGTAGTCGGCGACGGTTCGTGGCGAGAGCCAGTGGCTGCAACAGCACCGTAATGAGTGAGGTACGATTCTGAGTTTTTCTGGGCCTGATCTAATGTTCGAGCCTGGACGATAGCCTTTTCCAGTGAGAGTGTGTCATTTTCGAGTAAGCGGGTGCGGATGGCGCTCTCTCTAATTCCTCGGATGAAAGCGTCTCTCACAGATGAACTCCTGTTTTCGTCGGCGGAAACTGATTTGAAGTTGCAGTCATTGGCTAGTTGTTGAAGAATTTGCAAGTACTCATCGAGGGTTTCCTCGGGCTTTTGGTGACGGGTGGACAACAGGTGGCGAGCGCATACCTCGTTTGGCTTCTTGACGTAGGTGGCCTCTAAGGCTGCCATGGCATTCTCATAAGTAGAGCAGTCTTGAATGATATCAGCGACATCGGGGCCGATATGTATGAATAGAACCTCCAATTTATTGGGGTTGTGTTCGGCGATAGTACTCAAGAAATATTTGAATCCGCGCGACCATAATTTCCATAGTTTCCCAGCTTGGGGAGAATTCGGAGAAGTAATAAATTTATCCGGGCGAATCACCGTCTCCATGATATAGTAAGATTACTGGATGAATATTTGCTTGCTGTATCTGAAAGGCCGACTGAATGGCTGATTGAAATGTTGAATAAATTGTGGTGCCGCGTTTGTTAGGGGGCTAAAGATAAAGTAAAGGCCAATTTGAGGCTTTATTCAACATAAACATAGCATAGATCTGAAACACAGAAAACAATAATTAGTAAAGACTTGTTACACAGAAAACAATAATTAGTAAAGACTCATTACAGGTTACTTTAGGTACCCCTGGGTAAGGTCATCCATGTATATACAGAAAAGATAGGGTGATAATATACCTCCTTGCCTAACACCATTAGTCACCTTAAAACCTAGTGATACAGTGCTTTTCCATCTTACAAACATGGTCTGCTCTGTATACCAGAATGCAAGTATCCTAAGTATATATTTAGGTACCCCTCGACACAAGAGTTTCTTGAAATGTTTGTGATGGTTAACTCTATCAAGTGCTTTTGATGCATCCGAAACGAAACATACATTGCTGTTTGACATCTTGTACTTTAGGACAGCTTCCTTTAGCATATAAATACACATGTCAGTACCATGTTTCACTCTAAAGCCAAATTGATTGTCATAAGTCTGCACGTAAGTGCTTATTCTATTATAAATGACATATTCTAACACTTTAGAAAGTATGCTGGCAAGTGCTATTGGCCTATAATTATTCTTATCACAGATACTAGCACCCTTATTTTTAACAACTGGCAGCAAAACAACTGACAAAATGGACTATGGCAAGTACCCATGTATCATACAGCTCGTGAAACACATTGCAAGCATAGGTATTATAAGTATAAGGGCTACAACATTTTAAATATTCTGCTTGTATGCCATCTAGGCCACAACTTTATATATATATATTGTAACCTATATATAGTCTTGGACTCTCTTTTCACTCCAGTGTTCCTGAGGATGTCATTAGACGAAAGCCCTTGAGCACCACTTTGTGTTTCTTTTCTCTTCGTGGTTTTATTCATCATATATATATATATATATATATATATATATATATATATATATATATATATATATATATATATGTGGGTTTATTTCTTTGTTTATTTCGTTTGTGACCTATATATCATTTAGGCATCATTTTGTAATTTTTTTATCTATTTTTGGTTCCATTTTATATTTATTTTCATTTCTTTATTCTTTTGTGTCCTATGTATAATTCAGACAATAACTATAAAAAATATATATATATATATATACACTAGGGTGACAATAAAAATCGAAAGTTGGAGTTTTTTATTGGCCATTTGTTCAATGCTGCTACTACATGAGAAAACAATGTACTGTAAATATTAGGTCATTCAGATAATATTTAAGGGTGTCTCAAGTGAGGTAAATAATTCTCCTTATAACAAAAATTAATTATTCATTACCTAGTAAAAATAAATTAATATTTTTTTTAATTAATGTAAATAAACGTTAGTTTTAGTTCATAAGGTTTAAGTGCAGGCGTACTCCAATCGTAATAAGTAAATAATATATTTACTAAATATATTCCAGGGTGTCTTTCATTCAGTTGTAGACCACCCATTAATTCTTGCTTTTCCTCAAGCCATACCCCTTTTTCAATGTACCAGGCTGAGACTTCCTATGATCCTCAACAACCTGCAAGAGATGTTGGCGCTGTTCTTCATTCTTCGTAATCTTTGTATTGAAGGCCTGGATCAAGGCAATTCCCCTCTCTGCCATGTCATTGACGACTTTTAGTCCTTCAACTATAGTCAAACCAGTCTTGAAATCTTCGTCGTCCAGCCAGGTCTCTGGTTCCTTGGACAAGAAACCATCATTAATTTTTAGAAGTTCAAAGAGAAGCTTTGATCCTTTCGAGGCAAAGTCCGAGAGCTGCTTTGTTGAAATGGAAGAAACAGCAGGTATTGGGGCTCGCTTTGGAGGATCTTCAGCAGCTTCTTTTTCGAGGATTGATCGAGCGATATTCTTTTTCGTCGTTGCATTGATACCTTTATCAAAGAGTGCGAGACCAATCAAGTACTCGCTGAGGTACCATAAGTGACGACCGAGGACACTAAGGCAGGATGCTGAGATCTTTTCATCGTGGTCCTTTGCTAGGTCTTGAAGAAGCTTCAAATCGTTCGCGGGAGCAGATGAAGGACTGCTGGCCGTGAACCACGCGCTGACATATAACTCCAGGGCAAAAAATACAAATCGTTTTAAGCCAGACATTTCACAAGTTGTAAGTCTGAACTGATGGGAAAGCAGCAGGATTTTTAATGAATAAATTACTTTTGCCATCCAACGTGCTCGGTGAAGTGCTCCAGGTCGCCGAAACCTAAAGTTAGGTAAATTACCTCCAAGGATTGTAATCGACAACTCCAAGAATTCACGGTAATCATCCCTCGGCTGATGTTTTGTCAGATATAGATTCCAGCAAGCGATCAGTTCTTCTCGATTCTCATTCAGACTCGATGGAAGGTCTGACAGGGTCTTGTACTTATCTTGGCAAATTGTATTCCACGTCTCTTTGAAGCGGGAGAATAGGAGGATATCTGGACCAGATGATGGTCCCATGCATTCCATGTACGCCTTCTCAACGACAGTTCTAGGATGTGATGGCGACATGCAAGGTATAAGAGTCGGCGGCCGAGTTTCTGCTCCAAAATTACGCATGCCCCAGACAAGTAACCAGTATTTGAAGCTGTAGTGTCGAAGCTCATAGCTGATACCTTTTCTGACACATTCCATTCTTTGAGCGCAGCATGTACCACCGAGGCGATGACCTCACCCGTTCCTGATGTCAGCTTAGGTACACCCAAGAGCTTCTCGGTATCAACTCCGGTTACGAAAATGGCTAGTCGGTCACACGACCACCTTCATCGTGAGAACGGAAGCTACATTTGAAAAAATGTGTCAGATTGATGAATTTTAGTGTTGACTTTTAGGATACTCAGATATTACATGTAAGAAATTACATGTAAGGAGCTCTGAATGAAAAAAAACGTCACAATTTCTTAATGATTATTATGATCCTTATTTATTTTTTACGTTTTTTTTTATTCTCCTGCGGGCCCCAGATACCCTGGCCCGGGGCACTGGCCCCCCCTGACCCCCCCTCTCGACGGCCCTGTATATATATTTATATACTCGTATATATATTATCATAGGAAATCAAATTCAGTTCCAAATTTATATAATTTAAACATCAAACTATGCCAACAATTAATGAAACTTTTCTAGAACAATTTCCAATAATAATATAATCAATGTATCAAAATAAAAAATATTACCTTAGATATCTTAAAAGAATCGGGAGAGAACTTCTAAGCGTTGTTTTCAGTCAGGCAGTCGTATGCAAATGAACTTGAAGCACCAAAAGCTGATCATCCAAAGATTGATACACATCATATTATTTAACGATTTATTTATGAAAATTTTAATTTAATGAAATAAATTAATCGATTTGCATAATCTATAGTATGAAATAAAGGAAACAATTCTATTAAATTATATAATACACTTGCATTCTCGAAACATTTTTGTTTTTGAAGCGTTGTCGAAACTCGTTCATTCTTGAAATTTCTTCCGCGCGACAGTTTCATTCATGTGACTCGAGGCACCCCTAAATGCTTTCCGAATTCCATGAGATTTCGTCTACGGTGTTTCCTCATAGGGTGGCAGCATTGGACAAATGGCTGGCAAATGTTTTTGAATTTTAAATTTTATCCCTATAAGAAGTTGTCACCCTAATATACACCTTACCTTAAATTTACCTTAAAGCGCTTCTGCCTCAAGGGTGCGCTGCTCCCTCGAAGTCCGCTCAGCGCCTCCTGAGGCGGGGCCACGACGGGGTCGCCACCCCTCTTTTCTCTCGCTCCTGCCATACGATTTGGTCCCCTATTGAATTTGTGGGGGCTGGTCTGGCAGAGGAATACCCTGACACTGTGGGTTGGTGGTATGTTGGAAAAACATGTCCAAGTGTTTTTTAAAAGTATCTACTGGGACTGCACTTATATCTCTAAGGTAATGAGGCAAGGAGTTAAACAGGCGAGAACCCTGCCTAGAGATACTATTATATTGAAGGGTTTGAATCCTTCTCAGACTGTTTGGTGGGAGTGATATTTTTTACACATTCTTCCAGTTCTTGTTAAGGTGGGCACAATTGGTTCAGTATTGGGGCAACTAAAAGCCCTTCTAGAATTTCCAGGTGTAGATTAGGATGTATCTCTCAAACCTTCTCTCTATGGAAATATATATAATATATATATAATATATATATATAATATAGATATACTATTTAAATGGATCACTCTGATTTTCAAATGAGAATATTTTTTGTTACAAATACAGAGTGATTTGTGATACTCAACCAAAAGAAAAACTGTTCAATTTTGTCTCTCACCTCATAAATGCTCTATGTGACCCCCTAGTTACACGAGCAACGTCGAACACGATAGTCGAATTCCTCCCATACTCGCTCCAGCATGTCCGTTGTCACTGACTCTACGGCAGTAACATGCGAGTTCGGAGCTCGTCCAAAGATGTGAGCAACGGTGGCACGTACCAGTATCCTTAACGCACCCCCAAGGAAGAAGTCGCACGGTGTAAGATCCGGCGACCCTAACCGATTTACAGCTCGAAAACTGCAACACACCAAAACGCCTTCTGCTGTGGCGGACGCCATTTTCACACTGACGTTGTTTGTTGCTAGGCTAGGCCACGGCGTGACTTTGGAGCCCTCTCGCGGTGATCTTTTAAAACTTGGAGATTTCCTCTTTCATGTGGTGTATGCCCAGTTGATGCACGGTTGATAGGTACGGAAGTATTCTCAGTTGAAATCGGATGAATCATTTTTAATAGCCCTGTACTATATATATACACCTTACCTTACAACCTTACAAAGGTTCCGCGCGATGATTTCTCATTTCGCGAAGGTCAAGCTTGTCGCCCCCTCCTCTCGAGTTGGCCTGGTGAAGTAGTGAGTTGGATTCTTGCGCTCTCCACCTCACATAGCCAGGTACGCCCGGCTCATCGGGGATTGTTCTGAGCCAGGCGTCTAGTCTTCTTTTGAAGATTTCCACTGCAACTCCCTTCGTGTTTCTTAGGTCTTTGGGCAACTGATTAAATAGTTTTGGTCCTCTCACTACAAAACTACTTTCTTTCAGGGTTAAGGATGTTCCCTGTCTCGCCTTCAATTTGGGAATACGACACAGTCTACCGCTTCTACTTTTCACCGTTGTTTGGGGAGTTATGGGATTGAGAGTAAGATTAGGGACTAGTTTCTCCATTATTTTCCAAGTGTAAATAATGGTGTATCTCTCTCTTCTCCTTTCCAGTGAATATAGGTCTAGTTCTCGTAACCTTTCCCAGTAATTTAGTTCTTTGCACCCATTGATCTTGGCTGTGAAGCTTCTTTGGATCCCCTCCAGCTGTCTAATGTCTTCTTTTTTATATGGGGATGTTAGGACCGAGCAGTATTCCAATTTGGGTATTATCAGGGTTTTCAGTAGAGGAATCATTATATTCCTATCCCTTCGTTTAAAGGTTCTCAACATCTGACCCGTTATTCTCTTTGCTCTGTTTACTGCTATCTTATTTTGTGTTTCAAATTTCGCATCATCCGTCATTACAACACCTAAATCTTTTGCTCTGGAATTTCTCTGAATTTCCTGTCCATTTGGGGTATAATATTCCATAGACTTTAGGTCTTCTCTTTTTCCGTACCGTAATAGCTGAAATTTCTCGGTGTTAAACTTCATATTGTTGTCATCAGTCCACTTGTAGATTTTGTTTATGTCGGTTTGTAGAGATCCTGTCTTCTGGGTTTTTTATTTTTCTACTGATCTTTGTGTCATCCGCAAAGGATGTTACTGTGCTGTCTCTGGTAACGTCCTCATCTATGTCAGTTAGCATGATTATGAAGAGTAGTGGAGCTAATACTGTTCCTTGTGGTACCGAGCTGAGGACCTCTGATTCTGATGAAGATACTCCTTGTACTGTAACGACTTGCCTCCGCTCACTAAGGAAATTATATATCCATTTCCCTACTTTTCCTGTTATTCCCATATATTTCAGTTTATGTATTATGATTCCGTGGTCACACTTGTCGAACGCTTTAGCAAAGTCTGTGTATAGTACATCATAGTTTTCATTACTTTCAAGTGAATCAATAATGTTGTTGTAGTGTTCCATTAGTTGTGATAGGCATGATCTGCCTGATCGAAACCCGTGTTGGTTATCATTGAATTTTTTCTGAGTTTCCAAAAAGTCATAGATTTTCTGTCTAACTATTCTTTCAAATATTTTAGTGTGATGAGATGTAAGCGACACTGGCCTATAGTTTTTGGCCTCGGATCGATCTCCTCCTTTATATATATATATATATATATATATATAATATTATTATATGCTGTGTATATATAGGGTGAACCAAATGTAGGTGGACAGTAAATGATAACGTTTATTTTGAGAATACATATTTAATTTTTTTGTATACTATAATACAAAATAAAATTTAAATAAATTTAGTTATAATATTTAATATAATATAACACAAACACCATAGTTATAATGAACACCATAGTTATAATATAATATAACACAAACCGTACTCAACCTACTGTCCACCTACTTTTGGTTCACCGTGTATATATATATATATATATATATATATATATATATATATATATATATATACAGTGCCCGCGAAAAGTATCCGATCACTCAAGAAAATACAATATTTTCCCTTGATATTCAGAGACACGTAATTCACTTTCTATTTGTTCTAGCGACATCTGGTAACTTTGAGGTTGCTCGCTGATATGAGAGCTATCCAACGCATTCTCAAATTAGTGTTCTGGTAGCCTTCGTTGCGGGTGGCTGTGTCTCAAATTTGTCAGATTTCACTGTTTGTGTAAATTTCTTGATATTTTTTTTTTTTTACAGAAAGTGGTGTAAATAAAATTTATATATAATGTGTGCTAAAAAACAACTTAAGAGTGATTGTCGAGGTGCTATTGTTGCTTTGCATGCATGTGGGAAATCACAGAGACAGATAGCTAAGGAATTAAACATATCCCAAAGTACCGTTAATTTATGGGTTTCACGGGCTAAGAACAATGGTGGCCTAACCACGCCAGTCCCTAAAAAATGATCTGGCAGACCGAGAAAAACAAATTCGCAAACAGACAAACTTATGAAACGTTTAGTATTGAAAAACCCAACAATAACTGCGAAAGAAATAAAATTTAATATGAATAATTTGTTATCTGGTGTTTCTGAACGAACTATCCAGGAGCGGCTCCAAAAAGAACTCGGATTACCATCTCGCCATGCTGCTAAGAAACCGTTCCATTAATGAAAAAAAATGCGTAAAAAACGTGTCGCATTTTGTAAAAAATACATTCATTGACTGTTGATGACTGGAAGAAGGTTTTTATTTAGCGATGAGTCGACATTTTTGACATTCAGAAGTTGTCCAAAAAAGGTTCACCGGCCTTGGCTCAAATAGGATGGACCCTAAATACACCCTAAAGACAATGAAACACCCTCCAAGTGTGATGGTTTGGGGTTGTTCGGTTACTATGGGCGTGGAAACTTATATTTCTTCCGAAGAAAACACAACTATGAATGGTGCACGGTATTTAGCAATGCTACAGGATATAAACTTCCAATGGCAATGGCAATCCAAAGGACAAAAAACATACATGCATGATGGTGCACCATGTCACAGGGCCAAAATAGTGAAAATGGATTACTGACAATAAATTTATATTTTGGATTGGCCTGGTAATAGTCCAGATCTCAATCCGATAGAAAATCTGGGCTAATAATAAAAAATAAGGTTGAATGCCACGACACTGGCTCAGTCGAAAAAATTACAAGAGGCCATCAAAAAGGTATGTGCAAGGAAATATCAGTGGAAGTTGTCAAAACTTGATTAAATCCATGCCCAAAACGTCTAGAACAAGTCATCCAAACCAAAGGACAGATGACAAAATACTAATATAAGGTTAGTATACATTTAAACATTGTTTTTATGTAAAAAATACAAATTTTAAGGGTGATCGGATACTTTTCGCGGGCACTGTATATATATATAGTAAGTGTAGAAATAAAAATTGTGGGGGGAGCAAACACATTTGTACGGAAAACTAACAATTTTAGCCCTTTGCCCGAAATTCAACATAAGTTCAAATGGCTTGTTTACAACCAATTTTTTATAGTTATTGTCTGAATTATATATAGGTCACAAAAGAATAAAGAAATGAAAATAAATATAAAATGGAACCAAAAATAGATAAAAAAATTACAAAATGATGCCTAAATGATATATAGGTCACAAACGAAATAAACAAAGAAATAAACCCACAGATAAAAGCATAAAAATTGTAAGCGGGGCATACAAATTCAAGCTCAATTGGAAAGTTTACAGTCAATTTAATAGATGATGCCAAAATGATATATATGTCAGAGAGAAATAAAATAAAGAAATAAACCTAAAAAATAAATTGAAAAATAAATTGTAAGAGAAGCATCCAAATTTATAAGAGAAAAAAATTACCAAAAGTTTTTATAGTTATTGTCTGAATCATACATAGGTCACAAAAGAATAAAAAAATACAAATAAATATAAATTGGAAAACAAAATGATGCCTAAATGATATATAAAGAAATATAGGAATATATACGACATATATAAGATATATATATTCCCATATATAAGAAATATAAGCAATATATAAGGAATATATATATATATATATATATATATATATATATATATATATATATATATATATATATATATATATAATACACATAAGGGAAAAATTACCAAAGGTTTTTATAGTTATTGTCTGAATGATACATAGGTCACAAAAGAAAAAGAAATAAAAATAAATATAAATTGGAAAAAAAATTACAAATAATGCCTCAATGATATATAAAAAAAATATAAGAAATACTACATATACACACACACACACACATATATATATATATATATATATATATATATATATATATATATATATATATATATAAGAAATACGCATACAACAATAAATTGAAAAATAAAAATTGTAAGAGAAGCATACAAATTTATAACAAGAAAAATAAATTTTTTTTTTACCAAAGGTTTAGAAACCTGCCCTTCTTGTTTAAATCCATTCTGAAGGAATTCAGAGGCAGGGCCGGATTAACCATTAAGCCAAATAAGCCCGTGCTTAGGGCATCAAGGGAAGGGGGGCACCACAGAAATTTTCCATTGTCGGATTTACCATGGATTTATTATACTATTATAATCGCGGCTTATAGCCTATAAGCTGTTGAAAACTGAATTATATATTCATATATAGTATTTTTTTTTTTTTCATTGTTTGAATTGTAGTGAACAACAACCCTTTTGAGAGAATAAATATATTTCGTTGTAATCACACACTTTACGCTTTGCGTTATTATTTGTTTATATCAAATCTTTGAGCGCCATATTAAAAATACATATAGATTAAATATTTTCGTGTGCTATAGTAAATGTAAAAACAAGATTCAGTCATGCTGAACTTTATAAAATAATTGTAGAAGACAATATCGAGTGTGCCTTCCAAATGTAGAAATTGCCTTTCGTATATTTTTAACATTAATGGTCACAAATTGCTCAGCTGAGCGTTCATTTCTCAGTTGAAGTATATTAAAAAATACCAACAGAACAACTATGCAACAACAAGGCAGGCTGGATGCCTTATCTCTACTAAGTATAGAAGCAGATGTGTTACGTAAGATTAGTTTTGAGGATCTGATCAAAGACTTTGCAATTAAAAAAAGTAGGAGAAAAACTTTTCAAATATAAATGAAGTGGAAGTATACAAAAATAAACATTATTTTCCATCTTACTGTAAGTTTTGTTTCATTTCAAAAAATAAAATTTTATTTTATGGTTTATTTTTGTTTATATTTTGAATTACATATATATGGGGCACCAAAATCTTTTAAGTGCTTAGGGCCTCTAAAGGTCTTAATCCGGCCCTGATTCAGAGCAACGGGATCGAGTTGAAACAGACCTTTACTCATGTTAAAGTTATTTGTAAGTTGAATTATAGCAGACTCAAGAATATTTCTATTAACAATGTTGCTAGAGTGAAACAAAACTGAAGCATTATTCCAATCAATACAATGGGATAACTCTGACACATGGAAAAAAGAGCAGTGGACAACTGTCCCATTCTACCGGAATATTGATGCTGTTTTACACGCGTTTGCAAATCCTTTCCCGTCTGACCTATGTAAAAGGAATCACATTGTTTACACCCAATTTTATAGATAATGCCTAAATTATTGGTAGGGCTAATTTTTACTATGATATTTTTCACAATATTGTTATATGAAAAAACTACACTAATACCCAAAAGTTTAAATACATTAGCGATGCCTAAGAAGCCCGGGAAAAATGGAAGTACTAAAATATTCTTTGACAAGGTGCGAGTGTTATTATTCACACGATAGAAGGTTCGTTTAGCCTTGTTAAGACAAGATTCCATGAACGCAGGTGGGTAGCACAGATCACTTCCAATACCGTTGATATTTTCCAATTCGGCATCGATGTATTCCGGACTGGCAATCTTAAGAGCGCGGAGAAACATTGAGGAAAATATAACCTTCTTAATAGGGGTGTCATGTCCAGAATAAAAGTGTATGTAGGACAAATTGTTTGTTTTTTGTTTTTTTCTGAAACATACTAAACTTAAAACCTGGGCTATCCCTATGTACACGCACATCCAGTGATGGGCATCGATACATGAAAATCGCTAAAGCGATACCGATACATCGATACATGAAGAACGTCTTCGGCGATACCGATACGCCGATACTTTCTAGATGTCTTAAGCGATACCGATACCGATACATGCATCGCCGATACATGTATCGCCGGTACATTTTTATAATTATTCATTTAATATGTAGGTATTAGATATTATTGTTTATACTAGTAATTTGTACGCACTGTAAGTAAAATCAACGACATTTAATGGGTTTTTATAGATGTAAATAAAAACAATTGCTTTATTTAATGAAAGTATGTTTTAATTTTGTAGGATACATGAATGACTGAAAATATTACATTAACAATTAAAAGTAATTACTATTACCCTTCAAAATACCAGCTGGCTAAACATCTGGTCAGACAGTCTATTCCTTTTTGGAGCGTGAATGTGACCGGCCAAACTAAACAACCGTTTTACAGGAGCAGAGGATGGTAGTGGTATGTTATACTTCAGGAAGACCCGTAGAATTCCTGGGTACTGCCTCAGAGATTGGAGAGAATGACTTCCGTCACCCAGATACTGTAAAACTTCCATCTCAGTGGAATCTTGGGTTGCAGAGACATTAGTGGAAGCAGACTCATAACAGAAGAAATCATCTGCACTTCCGTCAGATGCAGCATCACTTAGTTGTTGCTGGGGGGTCTGCTCGCTGAGGCTCTTAACAGCATTAACCAACATTTCTTGAACCCTCTTTTTGACAATGTTAGTATTAAATTTGCCTTTTATTGTCATCCACTTTAACTTGAACAGAGGATTTGAAGACGATGCCAGTATTGCTGCTTTACACTCATGCGACGCATCAAGGCACAGAAACTTTTCAAACCGCTTAGTGAACCCTACTGTGACTGCATTGAGAAGTGGCTGACAATGACGCAATGCCTCCGAATTCAAACGCTCTAGCTTCTTCTCTAGCGCTAACAATGTCGGAAGCAGGCAACCGTAAAAACATTCTTTGTCGGACTGCAACCTATCAAGTGCTGTTGCAATGGGTTGTAGTACGGTTAGGTATTCCTGGAGAAAATCAAGCTCATTTTCACGAAATGTTGGCAGTCCTAGTTGTTTCATTGTTTCTTTTAGGACACTTTTATGCTTCAACAGAACTGATAAACTGTCGAACAAGGAGTTCCATCTTGTGACGCATGGTAATGTCAACTGACATTTTAGAGTTTCCTGGATTATTTCGGCTGTTTTAGGCTTGCCACAGAAATTCCAAAGGACTGAACACTTCCCCATGGCAGTATGGTGTATTTTTGCATAAGGTCCTTTCAGCGCAGATTTTGCATCGGTGGTGCACACTAGACTGAGTGTGTGTGAGCAGCATCTCAAATGTGTTGAAAGAATGATTTCTTCAGAATCTGTATCGATGTCTACACAGGACTGTATGAATCCCTCTTCGTTTGGATCCTGTTCTCCAATCAAGTCGTCTTCTCCATCTTCTTGAAGTTCATCCTTCAAGAATGAGCGTTTCTATATTATGGTTAATTAATCTCAATAACACAAGTACAAACGTGTTTAAACGTTGCGCCGTACTGTGTGACTCAGGGCCGGATTTAGGAGTGGGCAAAGTGGGCAGCTGCCCATGGGCCTCCACATCTTGGGGGCCTCCACATATTGACAAGCCATTATCAAAATAGAAAAAACCCGAAACTAGAAAAACCCGATAGATGATCAACAAAAAAACACGCGCATCCAATACCACTGTAGTACATAAACTTTTACCAATTACTATTTGTTGTGTACTGATTATTATTTTGTTTTTATTACTCTTTTAGGCCTACTCTCACTATAATGGAATACCCGAGTAACCCGAGGCTTTCATTTTTTGCAGAAATGAGTGGAATGGACAGACACAAGAGTGCACGATGTTTTGAAAGTGTATGTATGTTAATTATATTATGAATCTTATGGATGACTTCAATTATGTCTTCCCCTAAGGTAGGGGGGCCTCCACATGGAGGCTGCCCAGGGCCTCCACACGTCTAAATCCGGCTCTGGTGTGACGTGACCAGTAGAGTAGTACTGTCATTAAATAAATATTTAATAATATTATTATTTATGTATATTCATAAATATAACTCAGTAGTGTCACATTATAACATCTATTTAAATACTTAAAAATTCTTATTAATGTATCGATGTATCGAAGTATCGATTTTTTTCGATACATTTAAGAAAATTGACCTTAGCGATACCGATGAATCGATACTTTTGTCAAGTAGCTAAAGCGATACCGATACCGATACAAAAGTATCGATCGATACGTATCGGCGATACATGTATCTAGATACTGCCCATCACTGCGCACATCCAAAAACGGGATTGAGTTGTCTTGTTCCACTTCTAAAGTAAACTTAATGGAGGGGACTTGATCATTTAACTGAAGGAGGAAGTCATCCAGGTCATGATTCATGGGCCAGATACACAAAATATCGTCGATGTACCGCAATTCCATGGATCTTACTGAAAAATTGAATAATGTTCGCAATGATACCAACGATAGATTGATCAGTTGTGACGTTTGTTCATTGTTCACAAAAGTGCCGATTGACAATATGCTTGACTTTCTTGCCCGAGAATTACATAAGTATGATCTGCCACTACCTGCACACATTGTTTTGGAACTTATTAAGCTTTGTATCAAGGATTGTAAATTCACTTTGAATAGTGAGCATTATCAACAAATTTTTGGGATGGCTATGGGCAACCCTTTGTTGCCCCTCCTCTCCAATATTTATATAGAGTTTTTTGAAAATACTTACATTCCGAAAATCCTGGGGGTTGGCATCCCATAGTTGTGGTATGTCGACGATATTTTGTGTATCTGGCCCATGAATCATGACCTGGATGACTTCCTCCTTCAGTTAAGTGATCAAGTCCCCTCCATTAAGTTTACTTTAGAAGTGGAACAAGACAACTCACTCCCATTTTTGGATGTGCTTGTACATAGGGATAGTCTAGGTTTTAAGTTTAGTATCTATCGGAAAAAAAAAACAATTTGTCCTACGTACACTTTTATTCTGGACATGACACCCCTATTAAGAAGGTCATATTTTCCTCAATGTTTCTCCGCGCTCTTAGGAACGCCAGTCGGGAACACATCGATGCCGAATTGGAAAATATCAATGGTATTGGAAGTGAGCTGTGTTACCCATCTGCGTTCATGGAATCTTGTCTTAATAAGGCTAAACGAACCTTCTATCGTGTGAATAATAACACTCGCACCTTGTCAAAGAATATTTTAGTACTTCCATTTTTCCCGGGCTTCTTAGGCATTGCAAATGTATTTAAACTTTTGGATATCAGTGTAGTTTTTTCATATAACAATATTGTGAAAAATATCATAGTAAAAATTAGCCCTACCAATAATTTAGGCATTATCTATAAAATTGTGTGTAAACAATGTGATTCCTTTTACATAGGTCAGACGGGAAAGGATTTGCAAACGCGTGTAAAACAGCATCAATATTTCGTTAGAATGGGACAGTTGTCCATTGCTCTTTTTGTCCATTTGTCAGTTATCCCATTGTATTGATTGGAATAATGCTTCAGTTTTGTTTCATTCTAGCAACATTGTTAATAGAAATATTCTTGAGTCTGCTATAATTCAACTTACAAATAACTTTAACATGAGTAAAGGTCTGTTTCAACTCGATCCCGTTGCTCTGAATTCCTTCAGAATGGATTGATTTAAACAAGGGCAGGTTGCTAAACCTTTGGTAAAAAAAACATTTTTTTTTGTTATAAATTTGTATGCTTCTCTTACAATTTTTATTTTTCAATTTATTGTTGTATGTGTATTTCTTATGTGTGTATATATATATATATATATATATATATATATGTGTGTGTGTGTGTGTGTGTGTGTGTGTGTGTGTGTGTACATGTGCATATGTAGGTATTTCTTATATTTTTTATATATCATTGAGGCATCATTTGTAATTTTTTTTCCAATTTATATTTATTTTTATTTCTATATTCTTTTGTGACCTATGTATCATTCAGACAATAACTATAAAAACCTTTGGTAATTTTTCCCTTATGTATATATATATATATATATATATATATATATATATATATATATATACATATTCCTTATATATTGCTTATATAGAGTATGTGGTATATATATCTTATATATGTCGTATATATTCCTATATTTCTTTATATATCATTTAGGCATCATTTTGTTTTCCAATTTATATTTATTTGTATTTTTTTATTCTTTTGTGACCTATGTATAATTCAGACAATAACTATAAAAACCTTTGGTAATTTTTTCCCTTATAAATTTGGATGCTTCTCTTACAATTTATTTTTCAATTTATTTTTTAGGTTTATTTCTTTATTTTATTTCTTTGTGACATATATATCATTTTGGCATCATCTATTAAATTGACTGTAAACTTTCCAATTGAGCTTGAATTTGTATGCTCCACTTACAATTTTTATGCTTTTATCTGTAGGTTTATTTCTTTGTTTATTTCGTTTGTGACCTATATATCATTTAGGCATCATTTTGTAATTTTTTTTATCTATTTTTGGTTCCAATTTATATTTATTTTCATTTCTTTATTCTTTTGTGACCTATGTATAATTCAGACAATAACTATAAAAAATTGGTTGTAAACAAGCCGTTTGAACTTGGTTGAATTTCGGGCAAAGGGCTAAAATTGTTAGTTTTCCGTACAAATGTGTTTGCTCCTCCCGCAATTTTTATTTCTACACTTACTATATATATATATATATATATATATATATATATATATATTTTTTTTTTTTGTAACCTATATATAGCCTTGAACTCTCTTTTCACTCCAGTGTTCCTGAGGATGTCATTAGACGAAAGCGCTTGAGCACCACTTTGTGATTCTTTTCCCTTCGTGGTTTTATTCATCATAAATATTTTTCATGTGTCACTTTCGTGAAATAATTTTTATACGGTATATATGATATGATACACACAGACCGTGCATGGAACAAGGAACTCTTCTAGGAAAATTAAATCCACTATAGTCCTTATTCCATGCAAGGTCTGTGTGTATCATAAAAAACCTCAGGGAACCATTCTGAGTTCATTCCCATATATATATATATATATATATATATATATATATGTGTGTGTGTGTGTGTGTGTGTGTGTCACTGTCAGCTCAAAATTGATGATGATTGATTTGGAATCAAAATGAATTGCATCTTGGAAGGCTTCAGTTGTATTTTAGTCATGTACCCAGAAGTCAGATAATCATTGCTTTTGAGTTAATAACATGTCCTGCAACCATAAAATAACTGAAATACCATATGACATCAAGATTTTTTTGGTGGTGAATGTTGCAAACTTATCGATTTTTTAAACTTTTTTTTTTAATATCTTTAATGAGAGCAGTAATAATTTTTACAATGGGGGTGCCTGTGCCCCCTGTGTCATCCCCTTATGTACGCCACTATACACACACACACACACACACACACACACACACACACACATATATATATATATATATATATATATATATATATATATATATATATATATATATATATATACTATCCAGCTAAATACTGTCCAGCATTTAAAAAACCAGCTGACAAATATAAATATAGGAATCCGAGAGCCGGACAGAAGGTACGAACAAAGGCACTTCATACACTATCGGGACAACAGATACCGACAAAGATAAAAAGAGGTAAATTCTCGGAGGACCACAAGGCAACGAAACCGGCACCCCCCATTGGAAAACAAATTGGAACCACCTGTATGCGAAAAAGAGAGAGAAAAAATAATAATAATCCTAGCCAACATACAGGGCCTTAAATCAAACCATTCCACGAACAAAGTTGTATACCTGAAAGGACTTATGCAAGAAGCCGGAGCAGACTTTGCATGCCTCACGGAAACTCATCTAAAAAACTGCCAGGCGAACTGTGAAAACTGTGAGTCCTGTATTGACAAAAAAAAAATACAAATTGACAACTATAACATCCTCCGAGCCGACAGAACAGTGAGACGTAAAGGAGGATGTGCTATTTACACACGCGAAAGGCACATAGCAGAAATGGCTATAAGTACCTCAAACAACTATGTAGAATGTGTAGCAGCAAAAATGGAAAAATTAAATTTGGTACTAATTGTAATGTGCAGACCCCGAAACACGCCAACCTCAAAATTTTTAGATTCCATTACAGAGGTAAGAAACCTGATAAAAGATCCCAAATATTTTTCTCTGTGGAGATTTTAATTTCCCATTCATGAAATATAAAAGGATAGGAAAAAATATATGTATACACCAGGACAAGGGGCGGACACGAGAAGACCAGGAGCAGGTGAAAATGCTACTAGCTCTAGCTGATGAATTTATGTTAACGCAAGAAATAACAGAAAACACAAGAAAAAACAACTGCCTAGGTTTGGTATTCACAAACAACAGTAATTGAGAAGGTAGAAATATCCCCAACTATGATATCGGACCACAACATCATTGAAATAACAACTAATATAAAGACAACAGGAAAGGAAAGAACACGCACAACAGAAAAAAGCAAATTCGAAATTTTTAATTTTCACTCCAAAACTATAAACTGGGAAGACGTGACAGCCAGCATGGAAGTAATAGATTGGAAAACCATTTTCGAGGCCAAGACAATGGAGGAGATGCTAATGACGTTAGAGAAGACGTTAGAAATTGTGGAAAAACATGTTCCAAAGATACAACAAAGAGGAAAGAGAAGCAGGTTCGAAAGACAAAAGAGAGCACTGTTTCGAAAGAGAAAAAGAGTGACTGCAAAATTAAGTAATTGTAAAGATAACAACATCAGAAAAATATTAAATGATAAACTGCAAAGTATTGATGGCGTCATACAGGAACTAATCGAGAAGCATACAGAAAAAGACGACGACGACGCTATAGAAGCGATAAAGGCTAACTCAAAGTACTTCTATAATTTTGCAAAATGAAAGTCGAAAAACCATGCGACTATCGGACCTTTAAAAAATGAGAACAGTGCTTTATCTGATGATCTAATAGAAGTATCTGAAATATTAAGAGCTCAGTACGAATCATCTTTCAGTATCCCCAAAACTGACAAATTGATATGCGATAGAAACGCGTTCTTTGAAGAAGAACCACAAGGGGAAAGTATAACGGATTTCGACTTTACGACGGACGATATTACACAAGACATAGGGAAACTAAAAACACACTCAGCGGCAGGACTGGATAAATGGAAGGCCACACTGATCAAAAACTGCAAGAATGCAATCGCTGAGCCCCTATACTGGATATGGAGACGATCACTAGACACGGGAGAAATACCGGGCATCCTGAAGAGCGCGAACATAGTCCCAATATATAAAGGAGGAGATCGATCCGAGGCCAAAAACTATAGGCCAGTATCGCTTACATCCATCTCACTAAAATATTTGAAAGAATAGTTAGACAGAAAATCTGACTTTTTGGAAACTCAGAAAAAATTCAATGATAACCAACACGGGTTTCGGTCAGGCAGATCATGCCTATCACAACTAATGGAACACTACAACAACATTATTGATGCACTTGAAAGTAATGAAAACTATGATGTACTATACACAGACTTTGCTAAAGCGTTCGACAAGTGTGACCATGGAATCATAACACTGGTATGCATCAATTTTGCTGTCAAGGGTTTTGTAAGTGATTCTTATAGAGTTTTTCCTGCTGATTTCGAATCTGCAATCCGTTTTTCTCAATCAGCTCAGGTTATCCGGCTATGGCCTCATAAGTAAAATAGAATTTTTCGTGATTTTGTCAAAGCGGAATTGGAACAGTAACATCTATCATCACTTGTTTCACTTGTATAATATCTTTTTTTACTTTTCAGGCATATAGATAAAATATTTCATAATGAATAGAGCGTGTAAAAATGATCCCAATAGATTCTGCTACATATGTGGGACGGTTACCATGCCAAATAACCAGTCCCAAATCACTAAATTTGTGAAGACAATGTATAGAGCATACTTTGGAATTAAGCTAGGGGACCAGGACAAAAATTTCGCCCCTCATATGTGCTGCAAGACGTGCATTGAAAATTTGAGAAGATGGAGCAAAGGCAGAGCGAAATCTTTGCCTTTTGGAATTCCCATGATTTGGAGAGAAGGAAAGGATCACGTGACAGATTGCTATTTCTGCATGACAAACCTCCAAGGTGGGCTTATAAATTTATTTTTCTTAAATATTTTGAAATCCTCGTATGAAACTTGACATAATATTCACCATAATGTAATATTCACCATATATAGCATAATATTCACCATAATGGTAATCATACATTTACATATACATATTGTTATAGAAAATACATTTACACATACATATTGTTATACAAGTTACATTTACATATACAATGATTGTATATTTTCTTTCTTTTTCATTCATATTGTCCCCGAAGGGACAATATGAATGAAAAAGAAAGAAAATATACAGACTCCATCGACCTATTTCATATCTTACAGACCGCAGCCTTCCCTCACGAGCCGCCACTGTCTGAATGCTTCTTCTATTTCATATGCAAGTTTTATATCCATGTTTCTGTGTTTCTATTTTCAGGAGTTAACAAGAAGAATAAACACATTGTTGTATACCCTGACATTCCTTCTGCTATGAGACCTGTACCCCATGGTCCTGGAATTCCAATACCCGACCCACCTCAAACCCTGGACTTCGATGATTCTGATGATGAATCAATGACCAATGCCAATGACCAGTCCCAGTCGTATATACCTCAAAATACCGCTTCAAATGAGCCGAGGCCTCTCAACCAGGCCAAACTTAATGATCTTACCAGGGATTTAGGACTTTCCAAATTAGCTGCCGAGATCTTGGGCTCACGACTTCGAGAGGACAACTTGCTGGCTCCGGGAACAACATTCTCCTGGTATAGGAAACGAGAGGAAGAATTCCGCAAGTTTTTTGCAGTGCACGAAATACCTCTTCCTTAGTGTACTGCTGCAATGTTGAGGGCTAATCGAATCCTTGGGCCTGCCATATAACGCATCAGAATGGAGGCTATTTATAGACTCGTCTAAACGAAGTTTGAAAGCAGTACTTCTCAACATTGGGAATAGGGTTGCATCAGTCCCTGTAGCACATTCCGTACAACTTACTGAGAGCTACGATAACATGAAAATTTTACTGGATGCTCTCGTATACGACCAACATAACTGGAGGATCTGTGGAGATTTGAAGGTAATACTAATATCATAAGTAAACTATTGCTATTGACTATGTTGTTTTTCCAAAGGTTATTTGAGAGCGTATAAGAACACTTAACTTCCCCACAGAAGTGATACAGTCCAATGCATAGATTTTTTTATCTGATAGAACAAATTCTCTAAATTCTTTAAATATTTTTTTTTTTTCAGATTGTGGCATTTGTATTGGGAATGCAAGGGGGATACACGAAATACCCATGTTTCCTCTGCAAATGGGATAGCCGAGCGGATGAGAAGCACTATGCACAGCGTGAATGGGCATCCAGAGAGAATTTTGAACCTGGGTCGCATAATGTCGTTTCAGTGCCCCTTGTACCACCAACAAAAATTTTGCTCCCACCACTTCATATTAAGCTGGGCTTGATGAAAAATTTCATCAAATCAATGAATAAGGAGGGTTCAGCATTCCGATATCTCGAGAGTAAATTTCCTCATATATCTGATGCTAAACTAAATGCTGGGTTTTTGATGGTCCTCAAATTCGAACTTTGGTCAAGGATACTCAGTTCGAAAACGCAATGACTCCAACTGAGAAGAATGCCTGGCAGGCATTCAAATCAGTTGTCACTGATTTTCTTGGCAAGCGTAGAAGTCCAGAATACGAGTCCGTTGTCGAAAACTTGATGGAAGCTTTCAAAGCTCATGGGTCGCACATGTCCATAAAAATGCACTTTTTGTGGTCCCACTTGGACTATTTTCCTGAAAATTGCGGGGATTATAGTGAGGAACAGGGTGAATGATTTCACCAAGATATCAAAATAATGGAAGCGAGGTACCAGGGAAACTGGGATATCAATATGCTGGCGGACTATTGCTGGTGTTTGAAGCGAGACGTGCCCGAAGAAAAACACAGACGGAAAGCCAAAAAAACTTCATTCCTTCCTCAATAAACTTTTTTCCATATTCATTGTATGAATGAAAGTATTTATTCACACAATGTTTTCATTTTTCACGAGTGTTCTTATAATATTACTCGTATCTACAGTGTTTAAGCTAAAAAAATCAATAAATTTGGGGATAAAATTGGACTTATAATAAATGGCCAATAGAGAAAAAACCTGACCTGATTGAGGAAAACCAATGTCATTTTCGAATTCAGCATGGTCGAATTATACAATATAAGTTGAAAAAACCCTCACAGCAGACAAAAAAATTTCATATGCGTACCAGTGTAATACATAAACTGAAATATATGGGAATAACAGGAAAAGTAGGGAAATGGATATATAATTTCCTTAGTGAGCGGCGGCAAGTCGTTACAGTACAAGGAGTATCTTCATCAGAAGTCTTCAGCTCAGTACCACAAGGAACAGTATTAGCTCCACTACTCTTCATAATCATGCTAACTGACATAGATGAGGAAGTTACCAGAGACAGCACAGTAACATCCTTTGCGGATGACACAAAGATCAGTAGAAAAATAAGAAACCCAGAAGATATACTGTAAGATCCCTACAAACCGACGTAAACAGAATCTACAAGTGGACGGAAGACAACAATATGAAGTTTAACACAGAGAAATTTCAGCGATTATGGTACGGAAAAAGAGAAGACCTAAAATCCATAGAATATTATACCCCAAATGGACAAGAAATTCATAGAAATCCCAGAGCAAAAGATTTAGGGGTTGTAATGACGGATGATGCGAAATTTGAGACACAAAATAAGATAGCAGTAAACAGAGCAAAGAGAATAACGGGACAGATATTGAGAACCTTTAAGCGAAGGGATAGGAATGTAATGATTCCTCTACTGAAAACCCTGATAATACCCAAATTGGAATACTGCTCGGTCCTAACATCCCCATATAAAAAAGAAGACATTAGACAGCTGGAAGGGATCCAAAGAAGCTTCACAGCCAAGATCAATGGGTGCAAAGAACTAAATTACTGGGAAAGGTTACGCGAACTAGACCTATACTCACTGGAAAGGAGAAGAGAGAGATACACCATTATTTACACTTGGAAAATAATGGAGAAACTAGTCCCTAATCTTACTCTGAACCCTATAATTCCCCAAACAACGGTGGACAGTAGAAACGGCAGACTGTGCCGTATTCCCAAATTGAAGGCGAGACAGGGCACATCCTTAACCCTGAAAGAAAATAGTTTTGTAGTGAGAGGACCAAAACTGTTTAATCAGTTGCCCAAAGACATAAGAAACACAAAGGGAGTTGCAGTGGAAATCTTCAAAAGAAAACTAGACGCCTGGATCAGAACAATCCCCGATGAGCCGGGTGTACCTGGCTATGTGAGGTGGAGAGCGCAAGAATCAAACTCACTACTTCACCAGGCCAATTTGAGAGAATGGGCGACAAGCTTGACCTTCGCGAAATGAGAGATCATCACGCGAAATCTTTGTAAGGTTGTAAGGTAAGGTATGTATATTATATATATTATATATATATATATATATATATATATATATATATATATAGCTTTTCAATTTCTTTCTATAAACAAAGAAATACAGATATCCTAGCTTTCATCCTAGTGCTAGTATGATAAAGGCTATCAAAGAAAGTTCATTCTACGATCATATTCAGCATTAGCTTCCATAAATCATAATGCATATGTAATGTGGTAAGCCTATTTATTAATGCATTCAGTTTATTAAATAAATGCGTTTCTTGTGCAGCTTACTTTCCTATAGCTAATTTTATTTATTTCTGGAAAATCTGTCACTAATTCTTACAAATAAATTAAAATAATGTTCCAACTGAATATGAAAACTTTAGCGCGCCCTAATGGAAAAATTTATGAAGTTCTTGCGTTCTTATAATTTGGGCTACCTTTAAGGTCTTTGCCACGCCTCGCGATGACCATCCGCCACGGTTAGGTAACTAAAATTTTTGGCAACCCTGGGTCACAGAGAGGACTTTCAGTGCTACCATGAGACTGTTGACATGATGTTAGATTCTGTTGGTTGGGTTAGTTTTGTTTTGTTTTAGTGTACTTATTACTGTTTTTTTTTGTGTGTTTTTACCCGCTAATAATCAGGGGCGGATTTAGACCGTCTTCCGGAAAACGGTCAGAATTTTCAGTGAATTTTTTTATTATATGATATTTTAATAATATATAATATATATAATATTTAATTATATAATATTTTGATAAATATGATGTACCATATTTTTCTGTGTATAAGACGCATTTTTTTTTCCAAAAAAAGGGGTCTCAAAATCACCCTGCGTCCTATACACCGAAGGTCATAAGATTACTTTTATATGGTCTAGAAGAACTGATGGATTTTTACAAAAATTCATCATCTCTTAGTCCCTCCTGACTGTGTATTGGTTTGGCCAATTTTACACTAAGTTTCTACTCTTCCCAACCCACTGATAACAAGAAAAACAGCACGTATTGCATAATGATTTACTTTTATGTTTCATAACATATAGTATAGTCTCCCGTATACTTAATACTATTTTCTTATAATGAGTATGGGTGAAAGAAAACGTATCACCATACTTTTGATGGAGAGCTTTAACAAAAGTCAGCCTCGTTGGTAGAAAATTACAGACATTTTACAGACATTTTCTGACAACTAGGCAGTTGGTCATAATTTTTTTCCTGAAAAAAGACCTTGAAAATAGGGGTGCGTCTTATACAAAGGTGCGTCTTATACACCGAAAAATACGGTAATTTTCCATTGTTTTATTTTTATATCTTTCATTTCATTTAAAAATATGTTATAGCAACTTGAAACTTCTGCCAAAAAGGTGCTAGCGAAAATTTCACGATTTACAATAGTTCCGTACGCATTTTTTACTTTTCAAATTTTGGAAGACGGTCAGCCCAGAAGGCTGGATACACCCCTGCCAATTTCCCTCTTCTTCAAAGCCTTGCCCACTCTCGTGTGATCCAGATTGTTAGGGTAGAAATGGCTTATATTTCGAAAACTCGCCATTTCCCCGAGAATTGAATATCGCCACTGGATTCAGGAGCAAAAGTACCTATAGAAATACCACTTCTTATTAATTAATTAGCTGACTTGTGTTTGACATCTTGCAAGATTTTATGATTATTATTATTAAAAAATGTAGCTCATGACTTGGATTACCTCGATAGGCCCGAGTGGCTTCATGTTTTTCAAATGAAATGTAATGTAATGTAGTCCTCGAGGTAAATGTAGAGAAAACCCCGGGGATCGATTTTTTAATATATAGCAATACCTCGAACATCGTCGCTAATGCGTTCCTGGAAAAGGCGACGGTATTCAAAACAAAGATGTCAAGGAATGTAACCAATGGGAAATAAGAGTTTCTGTCCTCAGATATTTTTTTTGTGTCAAAATCAGGATTTTTGCATTACAAATACAGTACAAATATACTCGTTTTAGCAGCTCAATCACAGGAAAAACATCAATAAGAAACTGTTCAATCCAAACCTTTTATTTAAACACGAAAATTTATAATACAAACGAAAAAAATTAAATTTGAAATTATTTTTAAGCAAAACATTTGTCTACTGTTCAATTCAAACCTTTTATTAAACATAAAAATTTATAATACAAACGAAAAACCACTTTCGCTTCTTTTTTTCATTAGGATTAGTACTGCTTCCACTAGCACTCATATTTAATGGTCAAAATTATGAGAATTTGGAATAAAGTACAGTATAAACGAAAGAGTTCAATAGCAAACACAACCACATTTGACAGCGAGACATTCCAATATGGCACTTCGACTGCACTTGTTACTTGCGTGCAGAGAGGAAGGGTGATGCTACGAGGCATAAGACGACGAAATAGCAATACCAAGACGATGATGATGTAAATCTTAGTCGCAAGCATAGCAACAACGAAATCGGAAAATGACGATGTTCAAGGTATTACTGTACAAATATATACTACCACCATAGTAGCCTATATAACTGAAGCAAAGAATATACACTATATACAATCTACAAACTATCTCTTTCACTCCACTCGTGAAAGTGTCTAAATTTTTCCTAAAATTAACAAATGAGCTACTGTTTACCACATATGGCAAATCATTTCAAAAATCTACTGCTCTATGACTGAAGAAGTATTTTCATAGATCAAGTCTACAAGTCTGTTTTCTAATTTTTCAGGATGAGACTGAGAGGCAGAGGCTCTGCACTCATGGATCCAGAATGAGGCTGAGCGGCAGCCAAATAACAAATATTTGTTTCAACTAAATCATTACAATTTCAGAGACTGTAGGTCTTGATAAATTGTAGTTTATTGAAGGAAAAATTTGGCACAATATTAGTTCACATACATGTTTATTCTAGTTGTTGTTGTTGTTGTTTAGCCGATCAGCCCACCCTGATCGAGCAAGCCGGCGGCACGCAGGTAACCGATCGCCCTCTCCGGAGTGAACCAGAGGTTCAGCGCACTAGTGATGTTGTGTTGTGTTCGTTGTTGTGATAGAGCGGTACAGTCTGTCATAATGTGTTCAATTGTTTGTGGTGTGTCCTGGCACAGGTGGCAGGTGTCGTCTATGGAGTTGTCTAGTCTGTGTTTATATGTCCGTAAGTTGGGGTGATGTCCACATCGGAATCGTGCTAAGTTAACTCGATCCGATCTGCTCTGGCTGATCTCTGACCTGTTAATGGGTGGCGGCTTCGCACCTAGGACCGCATTCGGACCGAGTCGTGTCAGTGCTTTGTGGGTTAGGTGTGTGTGTGTGTGTATGTGTTTTCTGTACTGTGTGATGTCTGTGGGGCGTGGTATGGAATGGAGTATTTGGTTATAATGTCTCTCTGGTGTTACCTTAATGGTGCGAGGTGTTGGTGCATGATTGTACATGTAGTGGCAAGGGTGTTGTGGGTTAGTTGTCGCTGCTGCCATGAATTGTGTTCCCCTCATGTCTAAATGTTCCCGAACTTTCAGTATTTTTGTTTCTGTGTGCAGGTGTTCTATTGGTGTTGTTTGAGTGCATCCTGTAATGATACGAAGTGCGTTGTTTTGTATTGTCTGTAAGGTGTTTATGTGTGTGTTTGAGATAATGGGTGCCCAGCATGGGCTAGCATAGTCCATAACTGAGCGAATATATTGTTTGTATATGAGTGATGTTGTTTCCTGCTGGTGTCCAAAGTTTGTGCCTGTTAGTACCCTAAGCGTGTTAAGTCTTGACGTACATTTGTTTTTAATGTCCTGAATGTGGTTTGCAAAAGAAAATGATGTGTTGTATGTGACCCCAAGTATTTTGGTCTTGTGAGTGTGTGGAATGTTGATGTTTAGTGTAAGCTGTGGAATTACCTGGTGTTCTTTTGTGTTGCTTGTAAGCAAGGTGATGGTTGATTTTGTGGGCGCTACTTTGAGTCTATTGTGTGTGAGCCAGTCTTGTATACGGTTTATGTATGTTTGTAGGTTATTTGTAGCGGTGTCGATGTTGTTGTGGGTGGATGTTAGAGTGATATCATCTGCATATGATGATAAGGTAAGCTTGTTATCTATGGGTGTTGGAATGTCAGGCATGTATAAGTTGAAGAGTGTTGATGAGAGAACAGAGCCTTGAGGGACCCCGTTCGGGAAAAGTTTGTTTTTGGATGACTTGCTATTAAATGTGACATGTGAGTATCTTCCTGAGAGATAGTTGCTCAGCCACCTTTTGGTGTTATTGTGCATGTTTGTGTTGAGTATTTTGTTTATGAGAGGGAAGTGTGGGATAGCATCAAATGCTTTACTAATGTCTATTGTTGCTAATAGTGTACGTTGAGCTGGTCGTCTGGAGTTGATGCCATCCATGATGTGCTGCGTGAGGTTAGTGAGTAATGTCGTGGTTGAGTGGTGAGGTCTGAATCCATGTTGAGTAGGCGATAGTGGAATGTGTGGGTTGGTGATTTGCAGTGATGGGCAAGATACTTGGAAATTGTATCTGATATACAGATACAAGATACCCAACAAAAATGTATCTGAGATACAGATACAAGATACTCGAAAAAACTGTATCTTCAAGATACAGATACAAGTTACAGATACAAGATACATTTTTAAGATACAAGATACTTTTGAAAGAATAATTATTTGAGTTTAGTTTCACCTGATGAGCCATGAGCGCACGAGTTGTCTCATTCAATTGTTTATTATTATATTTTCTGGATATAAATAAATGCCAAATCAATGGCACTTCATATCTCAGTATTCATATAGTGATATAACTAAAAGGAAAGCACAAAGTAAATATGTATAAATAATCCTGAAAATTTTTAGGTATGGAAAAATAAAATAAACCACACTTTTTCAATTTATGTATTTCAAATAAATTGTTAATACAGGTATGCTCAGTTACCTACTCACGAAGAAAAAATAAAGTTTTCCTCATAATAAATATTTGCAGGAATAAGCAAATATATGTATAATTCCTGATTTTTAATCATGTTAAAACATGTTAAAACCGCGGGATACAAGATGAAACCTGAGTACGTCTGTGCCGAGACTGTGCGCGCAGCGCAACGGTAGTATTCATGTACAAACATGTAACAGCAATCGCCGGCCTGCTTCAACGTGCGTCAGATATGATCATATTTCATGAATAGTTATTAGCGTCTCTATTTAAAAAGTATCTTATGAAAGTATCTTTGAAAGTGTATCCCGGGATACAAGCTACATGACAAAATGTATCTTAGATACTTCTCAAGTTCCTCCAAAAATAAAGTATCTAAGATACGTATTGTGAAAAATGCTCTGTATGAATTGGTCCACAATTAACCCACCCCTTATATCTCCAGTCTAACTATAGAGTAGATTAAGTCTAGCCTTGTAGGGGTCAGCCTAGAGATTCCGGAAATGGTCCAGAGCGGGCAGATAAATTGAGGTCCACAGTAGGATTCCTCACCAAATTAGGTTAGGGCAATCTACCTTCACCTTTGTTAAGCTGAGTTGATACTAGGTCTTAGGCCACAATGTAGGCCTAATTTGTCTGACCGAGCTTAATTTAATGAGTTTACTTTAGACTGGGTTAAAACACAATTAGTCACTTACTGCTAGTTATTAGAGAGTCCCTTTTCCTGTCTTGTTTAATTGTTAAGAGCGTACTTGCTGGTGGGGATCTTTTTTCGTTGTCTGTTCTTCTCCCTTCTCTCGTTCCGTCTTGTCGCCCCGTTCCTCGTTTTCGTTCTCCTTTGTTCTCCTCTTTCGCGGGGCTTTTTCCATCAGCGTCCTCTTAGTTTTTTCTTCGGTTGGTTGATCGGTAATGTATATCTATTACCGAGCACGCTCTTGTCACACAGTATATAAATACTAGTGTGAACTCACTGTGAAGAATAACTCTGGTGAGCAACCAATTGGTTTCATCCACCCAGTTATTGACATAAAAGGAATTTAATAATTGTTAGATTAACTACCTACCTACTCAGTGAACCATTTTCGTTACCTCCCAACTACCCACTCATCAGTTTTCCATACGTATCTTGTATCTTAAGATACAAGATACTGCCCATCTCTTGTGATTTGTAAGATTAGTCTTTCTGTTACTTTGGAAGGTGGGCATAGTAAAGTAATGGGTCTATAGGAAGCTGGTTCTGTTGGATTTTTGTTTGGTTTGAGTAGTGTAATAATTTTACCTTGTTTCCATATATCAGGAATAATACAGTGTTGGTATGAATATGTGCTGATATTTGTGAGAGCTAGTATTCCTTGTGGGCCCAAGTGTTTAAGGTGTATGTTAGATATGTTGTCTGGTCCAGTAGCCTTCGAATTCTTAATGTTTTTGATGATCTTGGTGGTCTGGTCTGTATTGAAGGGTGTAATGGTCGTGTCGAGTCTGTAGGTTTTCTTGTGTCTGTCTGTGCGTGTTTCTGGTTGTTGTCTCTGTTTGTTATTTTATTTATTTGTTGGGTTCAAAATCCCAGCTGAGCCGTGAACGGCCAAATTCTAAAGGGCCAGTTCTACCTACAGCCCAAGTTAAGCTAAAATTAAAACTTACGGATTTGAGATCCTATTAGGTCCTACCTCAGGGTTGCTGACTCGATGAGGGCCTACCTTAGATCTTAGTTACATGAATTTAATATAAAAACAAAAGGGGTACTATTTATGGTCTTTCTCAACCTTGCAACAACAACGCAAGCTGGACTATTGCACGATGCAACAATTTTGTATCTAAATAACCAAACTGAATTGCAAGAGAGCTCTCTATCAGACCACACCCTGTACGTACGACATCCCACAAACGAGTAGAAAGGACGCGCAGCGCCCCAAAATGATGCCACCAGAGTCCCAAACACTGATGCCACAAGAGCCCAAAAATGCTAGCTCTAAATTAAGTGAATTTTTCACTAACCTTACAATTATGAGATGGATATATATACACCTTAACTTAATATATACAAGCAATGCTGCATCAATCAGCTTAGTCATCATATCGCCTTGGGACAACAATGGTTCTTCCTCTTCTAGATTTTCTAACACTCCCCACCAAAGAGGCATTGTTGTCGTTACCTTCCGCAAGGTTAGCCAAGCCTTCTCCATGAGGCTGTAACTCAAATGTTTCATCTTGACTCTGTGTTTTTGCTGATTTCTAAAGCATAGAGTTTTTGTATACGTCTCTTTAACTTTCCTCCTGAAGTCTTTACCAGTGCAGACCTAACTAAATTGTCTTTGCCAACAAACAACTCTTCAATTATGCCAAGCTTCCAGCATTGCCTTGGTCTTTCATCCCCAATCATTACCACTTCTCCCACCTTGATACAATTTGCATTGGAGCCCTTTACCTTGCCTGATGGGTAATAATTGAGTTCTGGCAAGTATTCCATCAGCCACCTCTTCCATAACTGATCTTGTAGCTCTTCAAGGTACCTGAACCATCTGGTTAACTCTCCTTGAGTGCTCTGGATAGGCTGCAAGTCTTCTGGCACACTGGGGCTTGATGTTAATCGTTTACCACAAAGAAAATGATTTGGTGTCAATGGCTCTGCATCCTGCATACTGTTGTAAACAAAAGTGATAGGCCTACTGTTCACCATTGCTTCTACTTCACATAAAACAGTGTAGAATTCTTCTTTGCTCAAATGAGCATTAGCTAAAAGTTTCTTTAATGGACACTTTACACTTCTCACTCGCCTTTCCCAAAATCCTCCCCACCATGGTGCTCTCTCAACAATAAACTCTCACTGTACCCCTTGGTGTGAAAAGTAGGATTGGAATCCTTCCTCTTTTAGCAAGGACCAAATTTCTTGGAGTTCCTTTGCAGCCTTTTTGAAGGTTTTTGCATTATCCGATATGATTTTATTTGGGAAACCCCTTCTGTTCACAAACCTTTTAAAGGCCAAAAGAAATACATCACTACTTAAGTTGCTTACCAACTCCAAATGGATTGCTCTGGTGGTAGCACAGGTGAAAAGACATATATAACCAGTGGTGGGCACGCGCAACAATTTTTGTAGCGCCGCAACCGCAACCGCAACTCTGCTGAAATAGTTGCGCCGCACGCGCAAGCGCAACCCTTTTCAAAAAGTTGCGCCGCAAGCGCAAGCGCAACCAAAAATGTTGCGCCGCAACTTTTTGCGGCGCAACTGCCCACCTTTGCATTTAACGTATATCTGCAGTGGTGGGCACGCGCAACAATTTTTGTAGCGCCGCAACCGCAACCGCAACTCTGCTGAAATAGTTGCGCCGCACGCGCAAGCGCAACCCTTTTCAAAAAGTTGCGCCGCAAGCGCAAGCGCAACCAAAAATGTTGCGCCGCAAGTTGCGCCGCAACTTTTTGCGGCGCAACTGCCCACCTTTGTATATAACCTTTGTTAGACTCCCCTCGCTCATACACATAGACTGGCCCTGCAAAGTCTACTCCCACTACATCAAATGGGGTAGTATAGACACACCGTTCTCTTGGAAGTGGAGCCACCTTTTCATAATAAGGCTTTGCACTCCAACGCTTGCAAACCACACATTTATGCAAGACCTTTTTTACTACTTGTCTAATTTTGGGAATCCAAAATTGTTGTCTAATCTCTATTATCACTTCTCTAACTCCAGCATGTAACAGCTTATGATGAGTATCCAGGATCAAAAGGCCCACAAAGTGTCCCCCAGAAGGTAGCAAAATTGGATGTCTTTTCTCCTCTGGAAGCCCAGAAAACTGTAGTCTACCTCCTACTCTCAATAAATCCTGATCCAAAAACACATCCAAACCCTTGAGCGCAGAATGTGTTGGTAGAACCTGTAATGGATGGCTGGTGAGCAATTCTCTCTCCACCAAATTTTTCCTTCTGCATATATACCACCCAGTATTTCCTGGCTTGCTGAATCTCATTACTGTTCAGAATTCCTTCCCTTCTTGTTTCTCCCTTAATGTTGTTGGTAAATCTATATACCCATGCTGTCACTCTTAACAATCTTTTCAGACTGCTAATGTCCTCAAGCCTCAATATGGGGTCCTGCTGCATAACTTGACAACTGTTCACAGCGCATTTTCTCACCTCACTCACCCATGCTTCTTCAGCCTGGCATTCTCCTACAATAGGCTGATTAGAAGGCCAGTTTTCACTTCCAAGTTTTAGCCACTCCGGCCCATTCCACCACAAACTTGACTGTGCAAGATCTTTCACCGAAATTCCTCGTGTTGGTAAATCAGCAGGGTTTTGGGTGCCTGGACAATGTTTCCATTGCTTGGGATCTGTGTGCGCTTGAATTTCCTCCACCCTATTGGTAACAAATGGTTTCCATTTCCTTGCCTGGCTTCTTAACCAGTGCCAAACTATAGTGGAGTCTGTCCAATAATAGCTTGGAATTTCAGAGAGGGCCAAAGACTTTTGCACTATAACTGCAAGCCGACTAGCAATAACTGCACCCATCAATTCCAACCTTGGAACAGAAAGCCTTTTCAAAGGTGCTACTCTGCTCTTTGCAGCAACCAACCTGCAACTTACTTCCTCTTGCAATGCGCCTCTTATATAAATACAAGTTGCATAGGCTTCCTCACTTGCATCACAAAAGATGTGCAGCTCCAAATTGTCTGGACTATTGTTCAACTCTCCAAAGTATCATCTTGGGATTTCAATGTCTCCAAGATGTGCCAATTCTTTGAACCAATATTTCCACCTTACCACCATATGAGGTAACTCTTGGTCCCAACCAAGTCCAATTTCCCAGAGGCTCTGAAACCAAATTTTTGACTTTATCACAAATGGAGCCAGGAATCCAAGAGGATCAAAGACCTTTGAAGCCAAACTAAGAGCTGTACGTTTTGTCCACCTTGTCTCATTCTCAGCCAGCTCTACTAAAGATTTCCCATTGAAGGTAAACAAATCATCATCTTGCTGCCAAACAATGCCTAGCACCTTTGCGTCTATTGCCCACAACTCCTTAATACCAGAATCCTCAATACTTTCTGCTGCATCAGGTACTACACAGGAATGACTCATAAACTCTTGTAATTGCGAATGATTGGTCTGCCATTTTCTAAGCTCCATGCCAGCCTCCCTCATTATAGCTCTAGCCTCCATGAATATCTGTTTAGCCATTTCTGTATTATCCACGGAACACAGCAAATCATCAACATAAAATTTTTTCCTTATGTGTTCAATAGTGTTAGGATAGACTTCAGAATATTTCTTAAAATGGTACTGCATAGTAGCTGCCAACAGAAATGGACTAGAGCTGAGGCCAAACAACACTGACTTCATTCTATATGCTTGAACCTTAGGTTCATTTTCTAACAAGTCTTTCGTATCCACCCACAGATACCTTACTGCATCTCTGTCCTCTGGTTTTAACTTTATCCGCAAAAAGGCTTGCTTCCAATCTGCAGTCAATGCTACTCTACCAAACCTGAATCTCAGTAACAAGGAAAATAAATCTGCATTTAAATTTGGCCCAGCACCCAAACAGTCATTCAAGGACACACCACCTTTGTCCTTGGCTGAGCCATCAAAAACTACCCTCAGTTTGGTGGTAGTTTTGTCTCGCCGTACCACTGCATGGTGTGGCAGATAATGTGCCTCCTGGCTCACCAGCTCACCTTGCACCCTTTCAGCATAGCCCTCCCTTACATAACTTAGGATGGCCTCATTGTATTCAATTAACAACAACTCATTTTTTCTTAGCCTGTACAATGAAGTCTCCAACCTCCGATTAGCTAGCTGAAGGTTTGAACCGGGTTTGCAAGAATCCTTCCATGGTAGGCCAACTTCATAGCAACCATCTCTAAACCCAATCCCTTTTTCAAATTGCTCTAAAACATCATTGTTCATTGTACTTGCCTGTTTGTCCTTTATGCCAATAGATTCAAGTTCCCAAAACGCTTTCAAATGCCTTTCCAGACCATGGCTGTTCTCCTCAATCTTAACAAAAAGAGCCTTAACTTCCATTTCATTGCAATAACTACCATATAGCATCCAGCCTAGCTTACTTTCAATAGCTACTGGGCCTCGAGATGTGCGGACAATATCACCAGTGATGAAGCCCCAATAATAGTCAGCTCCAATCAAAAGACTAATATCTTCTGTTCCTTCAAACTTATTATTGCCCAAATTAATTCCTTTAACTTGCAATTCTTGGACACATGCCATATCTAAACAAGTAGTGACTGGAGCACAAAGTTCCTCAATCTCTACAGCTTGGACCTTGATAGTGGGACTTTGCGGTAACAACCCTTTAACCAGAACTTCTACCTTTAAATTTGGTTCGGTTTTGAACGGAACCCCCAAACCAGAAATTCTTAAATTTTCCCTCTTAAGTTCTTTAAACTTCAATTTTCTGGAAATTCTGGTCTTAATAAAACTACACTGGCTACCACTATCAAACAACACTCTTACAGTAGCTTCTCCCTCATTCCCAATTAATAAGGCTGCAGTTGTTTGCAATAAATCCCCCTTTACTTTTACTCCCTTGCATAGCAGTGGCATGTGCTACTGATGTCTCTACTTCTGGGGTAGGCCTACTAGGAGTGTGTTCACACAATAATGGCTGATGCCTACCATGACATTTTTTGCGCAAAATTTTAAACTTACAAAACCTTGCTCTGTGACCTTTCAAAAAACATTTAAAACATGCTGTGGACTTAGTTACCCTGTCCTTTCTCTCCTCAAAGGGTAATGCATCAGCCACCTCACATTTATACTTGTGGTTGCCTTTGCAAAATATGCATTCCTTGATTCCCTTTAATTTATCTCAGAGGATGCATGTAGAGCTGACACTGTACCTGGGTTATTCCTTTTTGTGGAAACTTTGGTGCTGTGCCTGCCTTTGTCCCCTTGTTTACCATCCCACTGTGCAAACTCAATTCCCTCTCATCTTGCAAATTCTGTGCCTAAAAGACTTAACATCTGCTGAAGGGGGATGTACACATGTTCTGTAGAGTGTCCCCTACTTAATTCAAGCAAAATTGAACTAGGCAATTTAGACTCCAGTGTAGGAACCAACATTATACCATACCTTTCCATTCCTACACCCAAGTTATCCAGGGACCTAGTTCTAATTTCAAATTCATCATATAACTGCCATAACTCCTTGACATGATTAGGATTATTAACAGGAGGTATAGCTAAAAGTGCACAGAGGTGGCTTTTAATTAAGATCTCTGGCTTACCAAACCGTTTCTTTAATATATCCCAAGCCACATTATAATTAGCCTCTGTTAATGCTAATCCTGCTATAGTCTTTGCTGCCTCCCCTTCCAAGAGGGACTGCAAATAATTAAACTTCTCCATGGCACTTAACACTTGACTAGAATGAACTGCTGATTGAAAACTGTCTGCCCATCCTTGCCATTCCTGAATACTCCCAGAAAATGGTTTGAGTACAAGCCTCTGTAATTGAACTACAGATCTGTTAACCTTAACTTCACAAACATCATTTGTTGAGTGTTGTGTTTCATTATTAGACCTGGTCTCTAACTGTACTGAGCTGCTAAACTCTTTTGCTCGGAGGCCTACTTTAATTATATCATCAATAATCTCTTCAAAGTAAATTATGTTATTTTCTATTTCATCCTCTTCTATAAGAGCCTCAATTTTAACATTTACCTCACTTAGAGCAACCTTTTTAGTTTCTAATATGGAAAGCTGCGCAGTCACTAAGCGTAAATCCTCTTGCTCTATGGCAGAATCTATAGTGGCAATGACCTTTGTAATTAGACCTTTGTAGGCGCTTCTCCTTTTTATAAATTTGTTCAATTCAGATGCACTCATCTTCAATGCAAACAACAATTGGGCTCAATGCCAAATGAGCTGAATTGGCAGAAATACTTAACCAAACTGATCAAACGCAAATTTACTTTCAAATAAACTGAATTGCTGGGTGGGGTACTAACCAAACACCAGTATGGAATACCAAATTTTCCACCCCAGGACCTTAATTCAATAATAACCCAAAATTAACCAAACCGGTAAAATGTAGGCCAAAAACAACGACAGACGACTGGCCAAGTTTCGCAATTGGGCAACCAAACTTTCTACCCTGGGACCTTAATTCAATAATAACCCAAAATTAACCAAACCGGTAAAATGTAGGCCAAAAACGACGACAGACGACTGGCCAAGTTTCGCAATTGGGTGACCAAACTTTCTACCCTGGGACCTTAATTCAATAATAACCGAAAATTAACCAAACTGGTAAAATGTAGGCCAAAACAACGACAGACGACTGGCCAAGTTTCGCAATTGGGCAACCAAACTTTCTACCCTGGGACCTTAATTCAATAATACTCAACCCATCTAGGCCTAACTTGGGCTACAATTTGCACAATCAGAACTTTGCCGAAAAATAGTCACTGACTCAGTCTTGGGGTAGAATCCAGTTCTGAAGGACCATGTTATTTTATTTATTTGTTGGGTTCAAAATCCCAGCTGAGCCGTGAATGGCCAAATTCTAAAGGGCCAGTTCTACCTACAGCCCAAGTTAAGCTAAAATTAAAACTTACGGATTTGAGATCCTATTAGGTCCTACCTCAGGGTTGCTGACTCGATGCGGGCCTACCTTAGATCTTAGTCCCATGAATTTAATATAAAAACAAAAGGGGTACTATTTATGGTCTTCTTTCTCAACCTTGCAACAATAACGCAATCTGGACTATTGCATGATGCAACAATCTTGTATCTAAACAACCAAACTGAATTGCAAGAGAGCTCTCTATCAGACCACACCCTGTACGTACGACATCCCACAAATGAGTAGAAAGGACGCGCAGCGCCCCAAAATGATGCCACCAGAGTCCCAAACACTGATGCCACAAGAGCCCAAAAATGCTAGCTCTAAATTAAGTGAATTTTTCACTAACGTTACAATTATGAGATGGATATATATACACCTTAACTTAATATATACAAGCAATGCTGCATCAATCAGCTTAGTCATCATATCGCCTTGGGACAACAATGGTTCTTCCTCTTCTAGATTTTCTAACACTGTTTAAGTGACTTATCTTTGCGTAGTGATTAACTAGAATGTTAGCTTGTTGTGTGTATGTTGGGATATTATTTTGGCTGCGACAGATAGCCGCGTGTGAGGTGTGAATGCCGCTGTTAGAGTGGGTAATGCTGTTTATAGTCTTGTATAGCCTGGATGTATCTGTGGAGTGGTTTAGTGTTGTTAGGAATTCCCTGAATGTTTCTGTTTGTTTTTCTTTGAGTTTGTTGTTTATTTCTGTGTTGAGCTGTTGTATCTGCTGTTTTATGGCTTCTCTGTGTGGTGTTTGTGTGTTATATTTGAGGTTGTTACGTTGCCTTATGAGGTGGGCTATTTCTCTAGTGTAATTTGGGTTGTATTTCCTGATGTTGCCCTTGGGTATGTATTTGTTTGCATTATTGATAATCTGATTAAATGTCTTGAGTGTTGTATTGATGTTTATGATGGGTGTGCTGTTTAATGTGGTGAATTGTTCCTCAGTCTGTATTTTGAACTGTTCCCAATCAGCTTTCTTGTAATTTCTGTAAGTGTGCCTAAGGCTGTTGGGGCAGAGTGTAGAATGTGTTGTAATGATGATGGGCAGGTGGTCTGATGACAGTTGTTTTTCTGTTCTCCATTGTGTATGTGTTGCTAGTGAGGGGGAACAAAACGTTATGTCTGGGGAGGAGTTTGAGTATCCTGCTTGATGTGGTATGTGTGTATGTTCTTCTGTATTGTTAAGAATGAAGAGGCTGTTTAATTGTGTGGCTATGTTGGCGCCTCTGGTGTTGTTTTGGTTGTGCAGGTACTAACTAGTGTCTTTGGCGTTGAAGTCTCCTCCTAAGATGACTGTGAAAAATGCTCTGTATGAATTGGTCCACAATTAACCCACCCCTTATATCTCCAGTCTAACTATAGAGTAGATCAAGTCTAGCCTAGAGGGGTCAGCCTAGAGATTCCGGAAATGGTCCAGAGCGGGCAGATAAATTGAGGTCCACAGTAGGATTCCTCACCAAATTAGGTTAGGGCAATCTACCTTCACCTTTGTTAAGCTATGAGTTGATGCTGGGTCTTAGGTCTTAGGCCACAATGTAGGCCTAACTTGTCTGACCCAGCTTAATTTAATGTGATTAATTTGCTGGGTTAAAAACACAATTAGTCACTTACTGTTAGTTATTAGAGAGTCTCTTTTCTCCGGTTGTGTAATTGTCGAGAGCGTACTTGCTGGTGGGGATCTTTTTCGTTGTCTGTTCTCGTCCCTTCCCCTGTTCCGTCCTTTCGCCCTGTTGTTCGTTTTCGTTCTCCTTTGTTCTCCTCTTCGCGGGGCTTTTTCCACCAGCGTTGTCTTGGTTTTTTCCTCGGTTGGTTGAGCGGTAATGTATCTCTATTACCGAGCACGCTCTTCTCACACAGTATATGAATACTAGTGTGGAGAATAACTCTGGTGAGCAACCAATTGGTTTCATCCACCCAGTTATTGACATAAAAGGAATTTAATAATTGTTAGATTAACTACCTACCTACTCAGTGAACCATTTTCGTTACCTCCCAACTACCCACTCATCAGTTTTCCATATACTGGGGGCCCCGGGAGATAAAAAATTTGGTGTCATTGTCACCAATTTTTATGTCTGAGTGTAGACTAGCTAACTATTTGACTGTAAATGCCTGTTAATGTGATTAACAGTGCCTATCCTCACCTTCTCATGGAGAAGGTGTAGCACTTAATTAGAGAAAATATACATCCATAGGATGAAACTGTCTATGGTCTTTACCATAAGAAAAGAAAAAATGAAAGTTAGAAGATAAAATTACAATTCCCCAGCATCTATTTTTTGTTGTAAAAATAGTCGCGCCTTTAATGCTGTTTGTCGCTGAGGTCTTGTGTCTGTCAATGTTGTAGTAGGATGCGTTACCACTCCTACTGTCAAAGGAATAGTTACTGGAAGTTCAGTGTCTCCAGTTGTTACTGTCAGTGGAGAAGGTTCTCCAAAGTCCATTGTTTTGGGTCCAGACTCTATAGGGTACAAAAGAGAAATGTCTCTTGTTGTGTCACCCGTTGAAGTCCTTAATTTGACCACTCTTGTTACCCCGTCTGCCCCTGGTCTGAGTTCTGAAACTCTAGCCAGAGGCCAGTATTGTCTTGGAGTACTGTCATGTATGAGAACAAGGTCCCCTACCTTAATTGTGTCAGACCAATCCTTCTTAGTCATTTGTTTATGTCTCTCCCTTAGACCCATCAAGTACTCAGTTTTCCACTGTTTAATGAAATGAGCTTTAACTCTAGTTAAATGTTGTAACTTAGTCTGGAGCTCATCATGTCGTTGAGTCCAGTTTGGGTCTTCTGAAGAGTCTATATTGTAGTCCGGCAGGAGACTAACTTGTTCTCCCCGAATCAAATGATTTGGAGTTAATGGTTCCGGGTCATTAATGTTGTCACTCACATAAGTGAGTGGTCTATTGTTAATGATGTTCTCAATCTCAGCCAGGAGAGTGAGCAACCCAAATAAGTGTATCTGTTTTTTGCCAATTGCTTTCTTCAAGCAATTATTTACTGTTTGTATATTCCTCTCCCAGATAGAACCATACCAAGGAGAGGCAACCGGAATATACTTCCACTTTATGTTTGAATTTTGTATATATAATTGTGTGATTTCATCGCTTAACAAGTCGTGGATGACTTGTTCACCAGCCTTGAAATATGTAGCATTGTCAGTCCAAACTGTCTTGGGTACTGAATGTCGTGCACAGAATCTCTTAAAGACAGCAACAAAAGATTCTGCTGTAAGGTCCTCCACAACATCCAAATAAACAGCTTGTGAGGCAGCACATGTAAACAGTACAATGTACATTTTTTGTTCAGTGTCACCCACCCCTACAGTCAATGCTCCTGTATAGTCAATGCCTACAGTCTCAAAGGGTCTGTTGAGAGTAACTCTCTCCTCTGGCAAAGCAGGAGGATTTGGTTTCCTATAGGGCCTAGCATGAATACGCCTACATGTGACACACTCACTCAGGACTGTTTTAACAGTGATCCTTCCCTTGGGTATCCAATAAGTTTTTCTTAATGTAGTTAGTGTCTGTGGTACCCCCATATGATATACATCATTGTGTGTTTTTCTGATGATTAATGTTGTCAAATAGCTAAATCTAGGTAAAAGGATTGGATGTTTGCTTTTGTATGACAGTTTTGATTTGTCTAATCTCCCTTTACACCCTAGAAGGCCTTCCTCATCTCTGAACAAGTTTAGATCCACAACTACTGATGGTACAGGTTCTTTTGTTTGTTTCCCATTAGTTAAGAATTCTAACTCTTTATGGTACTCTTTTTGTTTAAATCCTCATCATTTGAAATCCACTCTCTAAGTTCAAAGTTACCTTGTTGCATAATGTTTTGAGAGTGTTCATAGACTTCAGATAATTCAGATTTTGTTGTTGTTGAGCCTATTAGATTGTCTACGTAAAAATGTTCCTTAAGGAAGTTCAATGTTAAAGAGTTATTAAACTGGTTTAAATGATGTCTAATTGTCAATGCTAATAGGCTAGGTGAGCAATTGGCTCCAAACAACACAACATTAAATCTATAGGTTATGAACCCTTTATTCAAATCAAATGGATCCTTGAACCATAAGAACCTAAGTTGGTTCTTATCATATTCATTTTTAAGATTTATTCTAAAAAATGCCTTTGAAATGTCACTTTGTACAGCATATTTATCTAACCTGAACCTCAGTAAGATCTTCACAAGGTCAGAAATGAGATTAGGACCCTCAATCAGGCAATCATTCAACCTGTGTTTATCACTGTCTTTGAGGCTACAGTTATATTAAAGTTCTGTAATATAGGTGTTCATATATTACAGTTGGTCACATTTGATTCTACAGTATCAAGTTTTGTCTGTTTGGCTGTAGCTAGTTGGTCTCTGGGAACAGTCTTTGGTTTATCCAGTCTGGGTCTTATTTTGTATTGTTTGGTCTCTGGCCAAGGGAGGCCATAAGACCCTTGTAATAGTTTTCCCTATGGCCAAGGTAGGCCATAAGACCCTTGTAATAGTTTTCCCTATGGCCAAGGTAGGCCATAAGACAATGTTTAGCCCATGGCCAAGGTAGGCCATAAGACATTTAATGTTTGGCCCATGGCCACAGTAAGCCATAAGACCAAGGTTCAGTTGTTTGGCCCATGGCCAAGGTAGGCCATAAGACCCTTATTGTTGGCCCATGGCCAAGGTAGGCCATAAGACCAAGGTTCAGTGTTTGGGCTATGGCCAAAGTAGGCCATAAGACCCTTTGAGTAACCCATGCAATCCTTGGTTATGTTCAGATAGGTTGAGTGTATTTGTGGCACATGTAAAGAGTACAGTGTATATATACATATATATATACACACAGATTGCAAGGAATGCATGTGCCTGTTGAAAAAATCTGTTGAGTGATTCTTCCTTAAAAGAAGAATTGGATGCTTGGAGTTGTATGCATTTTAAATGCTTGTTCACTAATGTTGTTTAACTGGGGATCGTAATGAAATATAGGACAAGAAGAAATTACCAGAGAAGAGAGAGCACAGACAAAACAGTCAAGTTTAAATTTGGTTTAATCCCCACCAAGTACTTATGTGTCACTCAGGTCTAAGCTTATAAGAGAATGAGACTCCTTAAATGTAAATGTTTCCTAGTTAGGCCCTAGGTTGTAGACCTAATTAGGCTTGATTAGGTTAGGCTTAGGCTAGAGCTTAGGCTAGACCATTTAGCCTAATTCTGCAATTTTTGTTAAGTAAGGTTAAGGTTTGTAAATTCCCCACACGGGCCACCAATGTGAAAAATGCTCTGTATGAATTGGTCCACAATTAACCCACCCCTTATATCTCCAGTCTAACTATAGAGTAGATCAAGTCTAGCCTAGAGGGGTCAGCCTAGAGATTCCGGAAATGGTCCAGAGCGGGCAGATAAATTGAGGTCCACAGTAGGATTCCTCACCAAATTAGGTTAGGGCAATCTACCTTCACCTTTGTTAAGCTATGAGTTGATGCTGGGTCTTAGGCCACAATGTAGGCCTAACTTGTCTGACCCAGCTTAATTTAATGTGATTAATTTGCTGGGTTAAAAACACAATTAGTCACTTACTGTTAGTTATTAGAGAGTCTCTTTTCTCCGGTTGTGTAATTGTCGAGAGCGTACTTGCTGGTGGGGATCTTTTTCGTTGTCTGTTCTCGTCCCTCCCCGTCCTTTCGCCCTGTTGTTCGTTTTCGTTCTCCTTTGTTCTCCTCTTCGCGGGGCTTTTTCCACCAGCGTTGTCTTGGTTTTTTCCTCGGTTGGTGAGCGGTAATGTATCTCTATTACCGAGCACGCTCTTCTCACACAGTATATAAATACTAATGTGGAGAATAACTCTGGTGAGCAACCAATTGGTTTCATCCACCCAGTTATTGACATAAAAGGAATTTAATAATTGTTAGATTAACTACCTACCTACTCAGTGAACCATTTTCGTTACCTCCCAACTACCCACTCATCAGTTTTCCATAATGACATTAGTGAGAGAGGCAAGATTGTGTAACTGTGGATTGTAATTGGCTGGCACCTGAGGTGAACTATCTGGTGGGATGTAAATGTTGATTAGTGTGGTGTTGTGTTTGCGCGTGTTTTAATGTTAACTGCCTGTATTTCTATTGTGTTATCTGCTTGGATTGTGTTTGTAATGTTTTGGGTAGCATCAATGTAGCTAATGCTTTTACGTATGTAAGTGATGAGTCCACCCCCGTTACCCCCAGTACGATCTTGACGGATCGCCGTGAAGTCAGGGATGGTGGGTGTTTTGTGTGTGCGTTTTAGTTTTGTTTCTTGTATAAGTGCTATGTGAATGTTTTGTTTGTGTACGAATTCCCTAAGCTGCATGATTTTGTTTGTGAGGCCATCTACGTTGTACTGTAATATGTTAATATTATACTTCTGTATTTGTTTCATGGTGCTATTGTGTCTATTTCTTTGTGTATGGTGACATGTGTAAGTTGTAGTGGGGTCTAGATTAGTCTTAATGTCGCCAGAGAGTAAAAGTAGTTCGGGGAGCACGCAATTGCTCACTGTAATTGAAAAAATAGCACGCTGAGAATAGGTCCGGCCCCGGGAGCCGATCGGGGCACTGACCGTGCCACGCAACAAGCCATCGACTGCCAGTCTGGCCAACCGTAGACAGCCCGCTGCACGGAGATTTGAGGAAGTTTGGCCACCAGCGCGTTGATGTTTTGGTTTGACGTCGCCTCTTCACGTTGACGTGAGATTAGGACCCTCAATCAGGCAATCATTCAACCTGTGTTTATCACTGTCTTTGAGGCTACAGTTATATTAAAGTTCTGTAATATAGGTGTTCATATATTACAGTTGGTCACATTTGATTCTACAGTATCAAGTTTTGTCTGTTTGGCTGTAGCTAGTTGGTCTCTGGGAACAGTCTTTGGTTTATCCAGTCTGGGTCTTATTTTGTATTGTTTGGTCTCTGGCCAAGGGAGGCCATAAGACCCTTGTAATAGTTTTCCCTATGGCCAAGGTAGGCCATAAGACCCTTGTAATAGTTTTCCCTATGGCCAAGGTAGGCCATAAGACAATGTTTAGCCCATGGCCAAGGTAGGCCATAAGACATTTAATGTTTGGCCCATGGCCACAGTAAGCCATAAGACCAAGGTTCAGTTGTTTGGCCCATGGCCAAGGTAGGCCATAAGACCCTTATTGTTGGCCCATGGCCAAGGTAGGCCATAAGACCAAGGTTCAGTGTTTGGGCTATGGCCAAAGTAGGCCATAAGACCCTTTTGAGTAACCCATGCAATCCTTGGTTATGTTCAGATAGGTTGAGTGTATTTGTGGCACATGTAAAGAGTACAGTGTATATATACATATATATACACACAGATTGCAAGGAATGCATGTGCCTGTTGAAAAAATCTGTTGAGTGATTCTTCCTTAAAAGAAGAATTGGATGCTTGGAGTTGTATGCATTTTAAATGCTTGTTCACTAATGTTGTTTAACTGGGGATCGTAATGAAATATAGGACAAGAAGAAATTACCAGAGAAGAGAGAGCACAGACAAAACAGTCAAGTTTAAATTTGGTTTAATCCCCACCAAGTACTTATGTGTCACTCAGGTCTAAGCTTATAAGAGAATGAGACTCCTTAAATGTAAATGTTTCCTAGTTAGGCCCTAGGTTGTAGACCTAATTAGGCTTGATTAGGTTAGGCTTAGGCTAGAGCTTAGGCTAGACCATTTAGCCTAATTCTGCAATTTTTGTTAAGTAAGGTTAAGGTTTGTAAATTCCCCACACGGGCCACCAATGTGAAAAATGCTCTGTATGAATTGGTCCACAATTAACCCACCCCTTATATCTCCAGTCTAACTATAGAGTAGATCAAGTCTAGCCTAGAGGGGTCAGCCTAGAGATTCCGGAAATGGTCCAGAGCGGGCAGATAAATTGAGGTCCACAGTAGGATTCCTCACCAAATTAGGTTAGGGCAATCTACCTTCACCTTTGTTAAGCTATGAGTTGATGCTGGGTCTTAGGCCACAATGTAGGCCTAACTTGTCTGACCCAGCTTAATTTAATGTGATTAATTTGCTGGGTTAAAAACACAATTAGTCACTTACTGTTAGTTATTAGAGAGTCTCTTTTCTCCGGTTGTGTAATTGTCGAGAGCGTACTTGCTGGTGGGGATCTTTTTCGTTGTCTGTTCTCGTCCCTTCCCCGTCCTTTCGCCCTGTTGTTCGTTTTCGTTCTCCTTTGTTCTCCTCTTCGCGGGGCTTTTTCCACCAGCGTTTCTTGGTTTTTTCCTCGGTTGGTTGAGCGGTAATGTATCTCTATTACCGAGCACGCTCTTCTCACACAGTATATAAATACTAATGTGGAGAATAACTCTGGTGAGCAACCAATTGGTTTCATCCACCCAGTTATTGACATAAAAGGAATTTAATAATTGTTAGATTAACTACCTACCTACTCAGTGAACCATTTTCGTTACCTCCCAACTACCCACTCATCAGTTTTCCATAATGACATTAGTGAGAGAGGCAAGATTGTGTAACTGTGGATTGTAATTGGCTGGCACCTGAGGTGAACTATCTGGTGGGATGTAAATGTTGATTAGTGTGGTGTTGTGTTTTGCGCGTGTTTTAATGTTAACTGCCTGTATTTCTATTGTGTTATCTGCTTGGATTGTGTTTGTAATGTTTTGGGTAGCATCAATGTAGCTAATGCTTTTACGTATGTAAGTGATGAGTCCACCCCCGTTACCCCCAGTACGATCTTGACGGATCGCCGTGAAGTCAGGGATGGTGGGTGTTTTGTGTGTGCGTTTTAGTTTTGTTTCTTGTATAAGTGCTATGTGAATGTTTTGTTTGTGTACGAATTCCCTAAGCTGCATGATTTTGTTTGTGAGGCCATCTACGTTGTACTGTAATATGTTAATATTATACTTCTGTATTTGTTTCATGGTGCTATTGTGTCTATTTCTTTGTGTATGGTGACATGTGTAAGTTGTAGTGGGGTCTAGATTAGTCTTAATGTCGCCAGAGAGTAAAAGTAGTTCGGGGAGCACGCAATTGCTCACTGTAATTGAAAAAATAGCACGCTGAGAATAGGTCCGGCCCCGGGAGCCGATCGGGGCACTGACCGTGCCACGCAACAAGCCATCGACTGCCAGTCTGGCCAACCGTAGACAGCCCGCTGCACGGAGATTTGAGGAAGTTTGGCCACCAGCGCGTTGATGTTTTGGTTTGACGTCGCCTCTTCACGTTGACGTGAGATTAGGACCCTCAATCAGGCAATCATTCAACCTGTGTTTATCACTGTCTTTGAGGCTACAGTTATATTAAAGTTCTGTAATATAGGTGTTCATATATTACAGTTGGTCACATTTGATTCTACAGTATCAAGTTTTGTCTGTTTGGCTGTAGCTAGTTGGTCTCTGGGAACAGTCTTTGGTTTATCCAGTCTGGGTCTTATTTTGTATTGTTTGGTCTCTGGCCAAGGGAGGCCATAAGACCCTTGTAATAGTTTTCCCTATGGCCAAGGTAGGCCATAAGACCCTTGTAATAGTTTTCCCTATGGCCAAGGTAGGCCATAAGACAATGTTTAGCCCATGGCCAAGGTAGGCCATAAGAATTTAATGTTTGGCCCATGGCCACAGTAAGCCATAAGACCAAGGTTCAGTTGTTTGGCCCATGGCCAAGGTAGGCCATAAGACCCTTATTGTTGGCCCATGGCCAAGGTAGGCCATAAGACCAAGGTTCAGTGTTTGGGCTATGGCCAAAGTAGGCCATAAGACCCTTTTGAGTAACCCATGCAATCCTTGGTTATGTTCAGATAGGTTGAGTGTATTTGTGGCACATGTAAAGAGTACAGTGTATATATACATATATATATACACACAGATTGCAAGGAATGCATGTGCCTGTTGAAAAAATCTGTTGAGTGATTCTTCCTTAAAAGAAGAATTGGATGCTTGGAGTTGTATGCATTTTAAATGCTTGTTCACTAATGTTGTTTAACTGGGGATCGTAATGAAATATAGGACAAGAAGAAATTACCAGAGAAGAGAGAGCACAGACAAAACAGTCAAGTTTAAATTTGGTTTAATCCCCACCAAGTACTTATGTGTCACTCAGGTCTAAGCTTATAAGAGAATGAGACTCCTTAAATGTAAATGTTTCCTAGTTAGGCCCTAGGTTGTAGACCTAATTAGGCTTGATTAGGTTAGGCTTAGGCTAGAGCTTAGGCTAGACCATTTAGCCTAATTCTGCAATTTTTGTTAAGTAAGGTTAAGGTTTGTAAATTCCCCACACGGGCCACCAATGTGAAAAATGCTCTGTATGAATTGGTCCACAATTAACCCACCCCTTATATCTCCAGTCTAACTATAGAGTAGATCAAGTCTAGCCTAGAGGGGTCAGCCTAGAGATTCCGGAAATGGTCCAGAGCGGGCAGATAAATTGAGGTCCACAGTAGGATTCCTCACCAAATTAGGTTAGGGCAATCTACCTTCACCTTTGTTAAGCTATGAGTTGATGCTGGGTCTTAGGCCACAATGTAGGCCTAACTTGTCTGACCCAGCTTAATTTAATGTGATTAATTTGCTGGGTTAAAAACACAATTAGTCACTTACTGTTAGTTATTAGAGAGTCTCTTTTCTCCGGTTGTGTAATTGTCGAGAGCGTACTTGCTGGTGGGGATCTTTTTCGTTGTCTGTTCTCGTCCCTTCCCCGTCCTTTCGCCCTGTTGTTCGTTTTCGTTCTCCTTTGTTCTCCTCTTCGCGGGGCTTTTTCCACCAGCGTTGTCTTGGTTTTTTCCTCGGTTGGTTGAGCGGTAATGTATCTCTATTACCGAGCACGCTCTTCTCACACAGTATATAAATACTAATGTGGAGAATAACTCTGGTGAGCAACCAATTGGTTTCATCCACCCAGTTATTGACATAAAAGGAATTTAATAATTGTTAGATTAACTACCTACCTACTCAGTGAACCATTTTCGTTACCTCCCAACTACCCACTCATCAGTTTTCCATAATGACATTAGTGAGAGAGGCAAGATTGTGTAACTGTGGATTGTAATTGGCTGGCACCTGAGGTGAACTATCTGGTGGGATGTAAATGTTGATTAGTGTGGTGTTGTGTTTTGCGCGTGTTTTAATGTTAACTGCCTGTATTTCTATTGTGTTATCTGCTTGGATTGTGTTTGTAATGTTTTGGGTAGCATCAATGTAGCTAATGCTTTTACGTATGTAAGTGATGAGTCCACCCCCGTTACCCCCAGTACGATCTTGACGGATCGCCGTGAAGTCAGGGATGGTGGGTGTTTTGTGTGTGCGTTTTAGTTTTGTTTCTTGTATAAGTGCTATGTGAATGTTTTGTTTGTGTACGAATTCCCTAAGCTGCATGATTTTGTTTGTGAGGCCATCTACGTTGTACTGTAATATGTTAATATTATACTTCTGTATTTGTTTCATGGTGCTATTGTGTCTATTTCTTTGTGTATGGTGACATGTGTAAGTTGTAGTGGGATCTGGATTAGTCTTAATGTCGCCAGAGAGTAAAAGTAGTTCGGGGAGCACGCAATTGCTCACTGTAATTGAAAAAATAGCACGCTGAGAATAGGTCCGGCCCCGGGAGCCGATCGGGGCACTGACCGTGCCACGCAACAAGCCATCGACTGCCAGTCTGGCCAACCGTAGACAGCCCGCTGCACGGAGATTTGAGGAAGTTTGGCCACCAGCGCGTTGATGTTTTGGTTTGACGTCGCCTCTTCACGTTGACGTGTCCTGCGCTGGAGGATGCAGCCACTGTTTAGAAGCTTCCTCGTCAGCTGCTAGCACTTTTTTCATGTTCTAGCTACCTGTTCAGAGGTTTTTTATAAACAAATCTCAGTTTTCTGCTCAAAACGGCTCTTTCTAATTTTAAAATTGATTAGTCAAGGAAGGAAGATGTTGACTTCTATTTTGCAGCAATAGTTGATGATATTTATGTTACTTTACTGATTAATAAAAATGATTAGGCTCTTCAAGTTATAAAAGAATTCTTTCGTAATAATTGATAAATACGAAACACAAAACGTATATGCAAACAGGATGATGATGCTTAGACTACTCAAGTTGATGAAGTTTTCTCTTTCTCATATATTGTATCGACGTAATACTGTAAATATATTTAAAGTTTCTGCATAAATAACTTGTGTTTCACAGTAAACAAAGACTTCCCTCAATCTTCTATCACATCCAAACAGTCCAAAGTATACAGGCAGCAGAGTTATTTGCCATCCAACAGGCATTGTGTTTTTTAGTATCCAGAAGTAATGCTTGTAATGTCCTAATAATTACAGACTCCCAGACCTCTCTTCACCTGATCAACTCACCCACACTCACTACATATCTGGCTTTAACAACTTCTATCCATTCTTTACTGAAGACTCTCTGTTTCAGGTATTCTGGTTTCCTTCCAGTGGGTTCCGAGCCATGTTGGAATTACAGGTAATGAGATGGTTGATACGCTGGCCAGGGCTGCTCATTCCCTCCCTGCTGTAACTTCGCTATATTTCCACCCAGGCGAGGGTTTTGCAGTAGCTAAAGTGGCAGCGCAAAATGATTACAAAACCCATTGGGAGAGATTACGGCACTCAACTCTCTATGGAATGTTTAAGCCTTCCTGGGGCACAAGAAATTGGCCTGTACCATCTTCCCACTATAAAGCTTCTATAATATTTAGATTCCGTTCTGGCCATGTAGGCCTTCAGGCTTACTTACACCGGATTGGACTAGCCTTCTCCCCATTATGTGTTAGTTGTAATTTACAGAGACTGTCCCATTTCTTTCTTTTTTGTCCATGTTATACTAGGCAAAGGAAAAAATTAAGATTCTCTCTTTTTGCAATATGGTGTCAGGGACTTTACTTTATCAGTCCTATTAGGTGGGGATAGTTTTTCTCCCCCATTGATACACTTCACTATGGACCAAGTAATCAAGTTTGTAGTGGCATCTGGGCGGTTGAAAGAGTTTTAAATCTTGCATTGTATACCGATTTTCATTCCCACAGGTTTATTAATCGGTTACCTCCTAGTTACTCCATCTGGCTGTTACTGTTGACTTAGTACTTGGTTCCATTTTTCAGTTCATGTTTCATAGAACTAACAGGCCTCATGTTCATCCCTTTCTGAGTGTTCTGGAATTGGCCCCAGAACTGAAGAGGGTAATGGTGTGCTTTCTCTATTGCTGTCTCATCCCAATAATAATAGACCCAACACTTGCTGTAGGAACAGTGGAAGTTCTCCTGGAACAAGGTGTTTTGGTCTTGGAGGATGTAAATAGCCTTATTGGCTGAGCTTCTCCATATAAAACTTCAATCAATCAATCAGTCCAAAGTCTTAATTCTAGTTTAGAGTAGACTTAGTTAATTTTTCAGTTCTTTGTTCATACAGTATGTCCATTGCCACTGTAATAGAAAAGTAATAGACTGTTATCTATTACTTTGCCTTCTATTACTATTACAGCTAAAAAATTATGATCTAATACTATTACTTGAAAAATCTTGTAATAGTCTATTACTATTACCTATTACTGTTACCCCATGTCTGCCTTAGACATGATATTGATATGCTTGAAGGTGTGCAATATAGGGTAACCAAGCTTAGCCCTAACCTGATAAGATTGGGATACAGGGATAGACTGGAAGAACTAGGTATGTTTAGTTTTGAGACATTATATGAGGGGAGGGTAAATATTTGGCTGGACACAGAGGCTACATTTTTTATCAAAGTTACATTTTTCTAGTGTAGTTTTCTCTGCTTTGTTCGAATCTGATACCCATTTCGGTAATTATTCGTTTTAGTGCTTTTTCTCCTTTCTGAACCAAAACACATTTTTCTGGTGTTTTTTGGTGTGATTTGTTCAAATCTGAACTTCGTTTCTTTGGGAAATGAGCCGTTTTTGAGAAATTTTAAAATTGAAAATTTCTCAAAAATGGCTCATTTCCCAAAGAAACGAAGTTCAGATTTGAGCAAATCGCGGTAAATATGGATATTACGGCCTCCACCCAATTTTGATGCCAAAATACATTTTCCTAGTAGTGTATGATGTGCTTTGTTCAAATCTGGCCTTCATTTCATGTGGAAATGAACCAATCAAAAGTTATGAGTAGGGTGGTCAAAAGTCAATAAAGTCAAATTGTTTCCTATGGGGCACTTTTAGCTGAAACGACTGAAAATGCAATAAAAACACCTGTAGGGGGTATATTACCAAAGTTAATAGGTCAACCAAAAGTCAACTTTTACCTGTTAGGTCAAAAAATAGCAATGAGGTAAATAAAGTCAATTTTTTGGAATAAATAATTAAAATAACTAAAAATAACTAATGTCATTCAAAATGAATTATAGTTTGATTGCTAGGTTAGTGACTAGGATGGAAGCATCTGACTGCACCATTAGAGAGGCATATTAAACCATTTCTTCTATCAACCTTGGCGAAGATATGTGTTCAGTCAAACAATACATTGAAACAAGACTCAAGACAAATGGTATTTGTGAAATAATTAACCTCAGTAGACCTGAAATCTCACCAACAGTTTATGGTCAGCTTTTGCAATGTCAACCAACAACTGCCGCTGTAGAGAGATCTTTCTCCATGCTTAATAAATTATTAAGTAAGGATCGCAATTTTTTGCCAGAAAATGTCGGCAAATACTTCATAATTTACCACAATCGGTCAACTGATGTAGAAGAGCAAGAATAAGTAATTAAAGTATCGTTTTTATTATTGAAAGTAAAGGCAACTTTATAAGTCAATTTTTTCAATTCGTAAGGTCAACTTTCTTAATTTTTTCGGTCAACTTTTGACTGCCCTACTTATGAGACTTCAAAGTTTTAACATATTTTGGTTCATTTCCCCATAAAATGAAGGCCAGATTTTAACATTGCACATCAAATACTACTAGAAAAATGCATTCCAGTGTCCAAATTGCTGGAGAACCTACCTAACCTAACCAACCTACCTACCTACCTAATAGGATGTTAGGTTTCATAGCGCGTAATTTCGAATTTAAATCGAAGGATATTATATTGCCCCTTTACAAGTCCCTAGTCAGGCCTCATTTAGAATATGCAGTTCAGTTTTGGTGCCCGTACTTGTGTGAGGATATTGATAGGTTAGAAAGGGTTCAGCGTCGTGCCACGAAACTTATTCCGTCATTGCGCAATAAGCCTTATGAAGATAGGATTAATGAGTTAGACCTGTATTCACTCGAAACTAGGAGATTAAGGGGGGAGCTTATTGAAGTTTTCAAAATCGTTAATAACATCGATAACGTAAATTTTGACAAATTGTTTACTTTTGATAATAGTAATACTCGCAATAACGGATTTAAGTTGCGTGGCAGGCGTTTTATTACTAATATCGCTAAAAACTTCTTTACGTTTAAAGTAATTGATAAATGGAATAATCTTCCCGCGTCAGTCGTTCATTCTACCAGCGTTAATATGTTTAAGAACTGTCTTAACAGACATTTTAAAGGTATTAACGTTGTTTAATTTAAAAAGCAACAAAGTTAGCAACAGAAGCTCTGGTGGTGGTGCTCGAGGATGAGTCTGTTGTTGACGATGAATGCCAGCTTGTGACATGCCAGCGTGTGATGCCAACAATAAAATTATTAAAAAAAAAAAAAAAAAAATGTAGCTCCTAGCGTAAACTAACCCACTTTTTGTTTAACTTACCTACTTTTTTCAAAAAAAATGTAGCTCCTAGCGTAAACTAACCCACTTTTTGTTTAACTTACCTACTTTTTTTTTTTTTTTTTTTTGCATGTCTCTAACTCTTTTCTTGCATGTTTGTAGTTTGCATGGTATGACAGTGAGTTAAGACTGTGTTTGCATGGTTTGTAAGCGTTCTTATTTTACTTCTTTTCATCTTTCACCCCTCTCCTATTCTCTCCGACTATTTTTCTGACTTGTCGGCAGTGGCCGGCGGATGATGATGGTGAGACACTTTTCCTCTTTTTCTGAATGAATGTTAACCCATGAGTGATAGGTGTTGCTCTTACTTAACCCCTTATTCTCTTCTCTTCTCTTAACCCGCTACTCTTTCCTTTCTCTCGGGCTAACCTTAGAGTGGATCTTAGGGTCTTTGTTAGCCTTAGCTTCTGTAGATCTGTAGATAAACCAACCTACCTACCTACCTACCTACCTACCTACCTAACCAACCAACCTACCTACCTAACCTACCTACCTAACCAACCTACCTACCTAACCAACCTACCTACCTAACCTACCTACCTACCTCTAACCTATCTACCTAACCTACCTACCTATCTAACCAACCTACCTACCTACCTACCTAACCAACCTACCTACCTAACCAACCTACCTATCTAACCAACCTACCTACCTAACCTACCTAACCAACCTACCTAACCTACCTACCTACCTAACCAACCTACCTACCTAACCAACCTACCTACCTAACCAACCTACCTAACCTACCTACCTAACCAACCTACCCACCTAACCAACCTACCTACCTAACCAACCTACTGAACCAACCTACCTACCTAACCAACCTACCTACCTAACCAACCAACCTACCTACCTAACCAACCAACCTACCTAACCAACCAACCTACCTAACCAACCTACCTACCTACCTAACCAACCTACCTACCTACCTAACCAACCAACCAACCAACCAACCTACCTACCTACCTAGGTATGACAGTGAGTTAAGACTGTGTTTGCATGGTTTGTAAGCATTCTTATTTTACTTCTTTTCATCTTTCACCCCTCTCCTATTCTCTCTGACTATTTTTCTGACTTGTCGGCAGTGGCCGGCGGATGATGATGGTGAGACACTTTTCCTCTTTTTCTGAATGAATGTTAACCCATGAGTGATAGGTGTTGCTCTTACTTAACCCCTTATTCTCTTCTCTTCTCTTAACCCGCTACTCTTTCCTTTCTCTCGGGCTAACCTTAGAGTGGATCTTAGGGTCTTTGTTAGCCTTAGCTTCTGTAGATCTGTAGATAACCTAACCTACCTACCTAACCTAACCTACCTACCTACCTACCTACCTACCTACCTAACCAACCTACCTACCTACCTACCTACCTACCTATAACCAACCTACCTAACCAACCTACCTACCTAACCTACCTACCTAACCAACCTACCTACCTAACCTACCTACCTAACCAACCTACCTACCTACCTAACCTACCTACCTACCTAACCTACCTACCTACCTAACCTACCTACCTAACCAACCTACCTACCTACCTAACCAACCTACCTACCGACCTAACCTACCTACCTACCTAACCAACCTACCTACCTAACCTACCTACCTAACCTACCTACCTAACCAACCTACCTACCTACCTAACCTACCTACCTACCTAACCTACCTACCTAACCAACCTACCTACCTAACCAACCTACCTACCTACCTAACCAACCTACCTACCTAACCAACCTACCTACCTACCTAACCTACCTACCTACCTAACCTACCTACCTAACCAACCTACCTACCTACCTAACCAACCTACCTACCTAACCTAACCAACCTACCTACCTACCTACCTAACCTAACCAACCTACCTACCTAACCAACCTACCTACCTACCTAACCTAACCAACCTACCAACCTAACCTAACCAACCTACCTACCTAACCAACCTACCTACCTACCTAACCTAACCAACCTACCTACCTAACCAACCTACCTACCTACCTAACCTAACCAACCTACCTACCTAACCTAACCAACCTACCTACCTAACCAACCTACCTACCTACCTACCTAACCAACCTACCTAACCTACCTACCTACCTAACCAACCTACCTACCTATCTAACCAACCTACCTACCTACCTACCTACCTACCTATCTAACCACCTACCTACCTACCTACCTAACCAACCTAACCTACCTACCTAACCAACCTACCTACCTACCTAACCTACCTACCTAACCAACCTACCTACCTAACCAACCTACCTACCTACCTAACCTACCTACCTACCTACCTACCTACCTACCTAACCACCTAACCAACCTACCTACCTACCTAACCTACCTACCTAACCAACCTACCTACCTAACCAACCTACCTAACCTACCTACCTACCTACCTACCTACCTACCTAACCAACCTACCTACCTAACCAACCAACCTACCTAACCTACCTACCTACCTACCTAACCAACCTACCTACCTACCTAACCAACCTACCTACCTACCTACCTAACCAACCTACCTACCTAACCTACCTACCTACCTACCTAACCAACCTACCTACCTAACCTACCTACCTACCTACCTAACCACCTACCTAACCAACCTACCTACCTACCTACCTACCTACCTAACCAACCTACCTAACCTACCTACCTACCTACCTAACCTACCTAACCTACCTACCTACATAACCAACCTACCTACCTACCTACCTAACCTACCTACCGACCTAACCAACCTACCTACCTACCTAACCTACCTACCTAACCAACCTACCTAACCTACCTACCTACCTAACCACCTACCTACCTACCTAACCAACCTACCTACCTAACCAACCTACCTACCTACCTACCTAACAAACCTACCTACCTACCTACTTAACAAACCTACCTACCTAACCAACCTACATACCTACCTACCTACCTACCTAACAAACCTACCTACCTAACAAACCAACCTACCTAACAAACCTACCTACCAACCTAACCAACCTACCTACCTAACCAACCTACATACCTACCTACCTACCTACCTAACAAACCTACCTACCTACCTAACCAACCTACATACCTACCTACCTACCTACCTAACAAACCTACCTACCTACCTAACCAACCTACCTACCTAACCAACCTACATACCTACCTACCTACCTAACCAACCTACCTAACCTAACCAACCTACCTACCTACCTAACCAACCTACCTACCTAACCTACCTACCTACCTAACCAACCTACCTACCTAACCTACCTACCTAACCAACCTACCTACCTACCTAACCTACATACCTACCTAACCAACCTACATACCTACCTAACCTACATACCTACCTACCTAACCTACCTACCTACCTAACCAACCTACCTACCTACCTAACCTACCTACCTACCTAACCTACCTACCTATCTAACCAACCTACCTACCTAACCTACCAACCTATCTAACCAACCTACCTACCTAACCTACCTACCTACCTTACCAACCTACCTACCTTACCTACCTACCTACCTACCTTACCAACCTACCTACCTTACCAACCTACCTACCTTACCAACCTACCTACCTTACCAACCTACCTACCTACCTTACCAACCTACCTACCTTACCTACCTACCTACCTACCTTACCTACCTACCTTACCTACCTACCTACCTTACCAACCTACCTTACCAACCTACCTACCTTACCAACCTACCTACCTACCTTACCAACCTACCTTACCAACCTACCTACCTTACCAACCTACCTACCTTACCAACCTACCTACCTACCAACCTACCTACCTTACCTACCTACCTACCTTACCAACCTACCTACCTACCTTACCAACCTACCTACCTTACCTACCTACCTACCTACCAACCTATCTAACCAACCTACCTAACCAACCTACCTACCTAACCTACCTAACCAACCTACCAACCTATCTAACCAACCTACCTACCTAACCTACCTACCTAACCTAACCAACCTACCTACCTAACCAACCTACCAACCTATCTAACCAACCTACCTACCTAACCTACCTACCTAACCAACCTACCTACCTAACCAACCTACCTACTACCTACCTTACCAACCTACCTAACCTACCTACCTACCGAACCTACCTACCTACCTAACCTACCTACCTACCGACCTAATCTACCTACCGACCTAACCTACCTACCTACCTTACCTACCTACCTACCTACCTAACCAAACCAACCAACCTACCTACCTTACCAACCTACCTAACCTACCTACCTACCTACCTACCTTACCAACCTACCTACCTAACCTACCTACCTACCAACCTACCTAACACTACACCTATACCTAACCAACCTACCAACCTATCTAACCAACCTATCTAACCAACCTACCTACCTAACCTACCTACCTACCTAACCAACCTACCTACCTTACCAACCTACCTACCTACCTTACCAACCTACCTAACCTACCTACCTACCTAACCTACCTACCTACCTACCGACCTAACCTACCTACCTACCTTACCTACCTAACCAAACCAACCAACCTACCTACCTACCTACCTAACCAACCAACCAACCAACCAACCAACCTACCTAACCAACCAACCTACCTACCTACCTAACCTAACCTACCTACCTACCTAACCTACCTACCTACCTAACCTAACCTACCTAACCTAACCTACCTAACCTAACCTACCTACCTACCTAACCTACCTAACCTAACCTACCTACCTACCTACCTAACCAACCGTAATATCCAGCTCTTCACATCTTTCCAACAATGCTCAATATTTTGAATGTGAACGGTGTCTTCCACGAACCGCTGTGAATGGTTGACTGTCTGGTGAATGTAGCCTAGATTTCCGAGTTGAGAATATGCACACCCAGACCCGGATCTAGGGGTGGGCTATGTGGGCTGCAGCCACGGGCCCCGCATTTGAGGGGGCCCCCAAATTTTCTACATTATTTATTTTAATTTTAGGTTTTTACATCTATTATTACATTCAATATGCTTATGCAGCATCAGCTTGAAGTTTTCCCCAATGTCTTAAATGCATACAGAATGTACTTGTCATTGATGGTGACCAATTGTACCGACGAACGGAGTTTTTCTAAGTTAAAGCGACTGAAATGTTGCACACGTTCAACAATGAAGCAAAAGCGATTACAGTCACTTGGCAATTGTCTATGTTGAACATGCTCTGGCCAAAGAAGTCGATTTTCGAAATATTATTAATGAATTTGCACAAAAAAAGGCTCGTCGGTTCAATCGGTTGCCAGCTCATAATCAGTAGGTAGGTGGGTATAAAATTATTAATTCAGGAAAATATAATATGCAAAATATTTGTAAAGTAATATGTTTGTTCTGAAAACTAAATAAATAAAGTAAAGTAATATGTTTGTTCTGAAAACCTTTAATTTTCCTCGTAAACAAAGCTTATAATCCTTATATAATAAAAATTGTAGCCAAGGGGGCCCCCAAAAAAATAATTAGCCACGGGCCCCCATTCTTCTAGATCCGGGCCTGTGCACACCACTCGTCGGAATAGATTGTAGTCCCAGGCCTAATATGTTGCTGGATCAATCTTGTGCAATAATATTGATCAGCAACTTCTCTATAATTACACTCACGACCACACTGCGGACAAATAACATGACTACCGGTAGGTAAAACACCGTGACTCGTAAAGAAAGCTTCAGCACCGGCTTCTTTCTTATAAATATCTTGTATTAATTGATAGTAATCCAAATCACAACCTCCGCAAACCATAATGAAAACCAGACTGAAAAAGCATTTTTGAAATTACGAGAGATTCAAAATGTACGTCTCTGATTGGTCGGATAAGGTCACGTGAAACAAAAACCAGATTTAATTGGCTGTTTTGACCTATGTTTCCTAATTTTGCCACGAGATGTCTCCCCATAAAACTGGAGAGGACGAGGATCGTTAAAATTTTAACAGCGTTAAGAGCTAAATACTCGGTCAATGGCCTATAATGGCTGCTTTTTACATCTAAAATTTTTTTTTTCCATAAAAAATAATTATTACATTTCCTTGATTTTTATCAGTTTCCCTGAGGTTTCAAGGTGTGCTGAATACAAATTTATATGTTAAATTGTCATAGAATGTCTCCTATCGAAAACGAACAAAGCATTAAAACGAATATTAACCCCCATTTCTTGTGCAAATGAATAGAAACTATTTTTTTTTCCACTCCAAAATACGGAGTGTTTCTACTCATTTGCACAAGAAATATGTGTCAAATTCCAACAAAGCATAGAAAACTACACCAGGAAAATGTAATTATGATAAAAAAACCAGCTAACCTAGCCAACCTGTGCAAATGTAAAGAAATCAGAATTTGTTTACATTATTTTGGAGTCATATTTGCACAGGAAATGAAGGTTATATTTCAACAGAACACACTAAAATACACTAGAAAAATGTATTTTTTATTTCAACTTCAGGCCATGTCTTTGTCATTTTTGTTTAAACTAACGAAAATATCATTACTTAACCTAACCAATCATCAAGGGTGTACAGTTGGCCTAAACTGGGCATTCAGTTGGCCTAACAGGTTAATATTGGTTATTTCACCTAAATATCTTCTGATCTTTTCGTATTAGGCACTCATTGTCACATTTTGGGCAAGTTAAGGATGAAAGAATAATGCTGTAATTGATAAAAATAAACCAATGCTTTCTCTTTATCTAGGGCACATGACGAATCAAGTTCTCAAAGTAAACTTAAATGTCCCTATACCCTAGGCCTAGATATCCTCCAACAATTTCTGAAAATGATGAGTGGACTAAACCTATGAAAACCTGGAAAGCTAGAATTCAAGAGCCAAGGAAAAGTGTCCTTATAGAACTAACCAATCAGTTTCATACTTTCTTGTTGGTCCAGGATCAAGATGAGAAAGCTGAAGAAAGTAGGCCTATAAAACAAAATGTTAGCAATAATAATCCAGACTCATATAAACCTAGGCACTCTAAAGCTATAGCTAGGTGTGTTTGAACCAGCATCCATTATAGGTGACTCTCAAGTGAGGGGCCTAGGATCTAAATTACCTAGAGGTAGCATAGCTTAGTGTTATCCAGGTGCAGGGATAAATAGAATTAGTAATAAAATTATAGAAAAAGGATCTGGTATTGACCTAACTGTACCAAAGAATATAGTTATACATGTAGGTGGAAATGATATAAAGGGTAAGCACTCCGAAGAAATCATGGAGTTATATAAACAGCTATTAACAAAGTTAAAGGAATGGAGACCTAACCTTAAAACATCTATCACAGGTATAATTCCCAGGATACATGAGAATAATAAGTGGTACTCACAAGCATTATATATAAATAGTAAGCTTAAGACACTATGTCAGAGCATGGAAATTACATATATCGAACTGTGGAATAAATTTTACAAAAAAAGAGGGTTCTATAACAGAGATGGAATTCACCTTAATAGTAAAGGAACTGATTTATTATCAAAGATTGTATCATATAATTGATTAAACCAAAGGAATAGGCCAAATTAGTACAAATACCAATACTCTTGATAACAATAAACTAATAAAAAATATAATCAAAACTCAAAAGAAAAAGGTCAACAAAGAAAGTAAAAGAGATGCAAATAATATACCATCACAGAACAAGAACCAGACTAAATTACAAGCAAAATATTCCAAGGGTTCTTTGTCATTTTTCTATGTAAATGCAAGAAGTATCCGAGATAAAATAAATTAATTCAAGGCATACATAGGTATTGAAAATCCTGATGTTATGATTGTCACTGAAACTTGGACAAAATTCAGTACGATACCAAATAGTCCATTTAGTGAAAGAGATAATACCATTACTTATGAAATTGATGGCTATGAACTTTTTTATTATGAACGTAAATATTCAGAGGGTGGTGGAGTACTTATTTATGCCAAGACAAATCTGAATCCAGTTGAAGTTACCTCCATTAAAGAGGAAATAGTTGAATCTGTATGGATAGATATTGGGCATAAAAATGCCAGGAAAATCAGGATAGGGGGTATTTATAGACCACCTGAGGGATGTTCAGTTGGAGGAATCCCCAAAAGTAGAGAAGAAAATAAGTATGTAAAAAAAACTTATTGATGAAATAAATAAAGCAATGACAAGCAATATTATTATTGTTGGAGATTTCAATTACAGGCATATAGACTGGGAAATATTACAAACACCAGAAAGTAATGAGAGATTCTTAGACTGTATAATTGAGAATGGGGTGCTGGTTAAGTGTGTGGTCTACCTAGCTTTTAGTTAGCCTTATAAGGCTAACTAATGAAACTATCATGACTTAACCTAACCAATCGTTAGGTCAACTGTACACCCTTGACGATTGGTTAGGTTAAGTCGTGATAGTTTCATTAGTTAGCCTTATAAGGCTAACTAAAAGCTAGGTAGACCGCACACTTAACCAGCACTGAGAATGGTTTAACCCAGTTAGTAAAGGAGCCAACCAGGGCCAATGCCATTCTAGATTTAATTCTAACAAATAATCCAGATACCTTCCAGGATATCTCGGTTTCAGAAACACTAGGTTCAGGTGATCATTGTATCCTTTGGTTTAATATTGTTTGTAATTCAAGACAGTGAAAATAAAGTAGAAGTTCCAGATTTTAAAAGAGGAAATATAAATGGACTAGTAAATGATCTGTGTCTAATAAATTGGACAGATATTCTACAGCCTGAACAGAGAGTAACTAGTATGTGGGAAAAATTTAAAAGTATAATAATGAACATACAAAGGAAGCATACCCCACAGTGTAAAATCAGAACTGGAAAAAATAAAAAATAACCTTGGATAAACTGCAATGTAAAAAGAGCAATCAGAGAAAAAACAAAAGCATTTCATAAATTCAAAAGAACTTAAAATGGCACAGACTCCGAAATATATAAAAGTAAAAGAAGCATTTGCAAGAAAGCAATCAGAGATAGCAAATGAGACCTGGAAAAAAGCCTAGCCAAGAATTCAAAAAACAATCCTAAGAAGTTTTTCAGTCACTTCAATTTGAAAAGTAGAGTGAAAAAGAAAATTGGCCCCCTCCATATAGATGATAAAACTATAGATGATGATCTTGAAATAACTGAAGAATTAAACAAATACTTCTCATCAGTATTCACAAATGAAAATTTAAATAATATTCCTGATCTTATACTACCAGGACAAGATAGAGAAATAAATGAATTAAGGGTAACAAAACTAGATATCCTAAAAGCAATAGAGTCATTCCAGCTCAACTGGTACAGATTTCAGAAAGTTGGTCGGGTGACCATCTCCGATTTTCTTCAAATTTTCAGGGTTGATTCATACACCATTCAATAGCTTAAATCTAAAATTTTAGCTTCCTCAGTCAAAAATGTTTAATTTTATGGTCGCTTAAATGGCCCCCACCTTCGACAAAAAATGCCCATGTTGGGCTTGATCGGCCAATGCCTTCATTTTGAGAGGCCTTGAAAAGTGTCTTCTAATAGGACTAGAAGCTTCAAATTTGTCATGCCATTACAACTTCTGGTGGGCTTTTCAATTTTGCAAGCTAAAAGGCTGTGGAACAAATAGTTTCTGAGTTACAAGGGCTTAAACATGGCTCCATTTTGAAGCTTGCATCAATTCCTCCCACTTTTACGACTCTACCATTTTCAAAAGTTTTAGTTCTACATCAATCACAGCTGTTTTAATACTCCTAATAGTCTCTATGGGTTGTAAATTTATGCGTGAAATAAAAAAATAACCAAAAAAGGATTTATTTTTATTTTTAAAAATTTCCAAAAGTTGATATTTTCACAAAATTTGCAAAATTAACATCAACTTTGGGGCTTAATATAAAGGTGTCTGAAATTAGTCATGGAGTTGATACTTCTAGTAAAGAAAGATATATATGTGTACAAAAACATATATTAAGGAATAGATCTCAACTCAACTCCTTCATATAGTTTTGGCTATTCAAAGAAAAGTACTTTTTGTGAAAAATTCTGAATTTTTTCAAAATTTTGAAATGTTTAAATTTCTTTTTACAATATTGAATTGTAATTTTACTTCCATTTTATTACTTGGTAAGTTAATTCACAAATGTTAAATTATCTAAATAAGTTTTACTCATAAAAAGACATAATATATACCTAGATTATTACTACATTTGCAGTTAACACAACAGATGGACCAGCTTGTAGGCTCAATACTTGGATCTACCTAAGTAAATCATGTAGAACCGTGTTCTACTGCTCTTTAAGCACTTACTAGCAGTAACCACCATTTTCAGTACAAAACCTTAAATTTAAGTAGCTTTGTTGTATTACTTCCCTTAATACAAGTGTACAGTACTTAGCTATGTACAATAATGAATTCCTGAGTTTTTAAGCATGTGAATTATTGGCTATAAGTTCATATTCTTTTTTTAATGTGTTGTTTTATGTAAATTCGTATGTAAACTTATATATAGCTAATAACTCATGTTTAGACACTGACTCAGGAATTTATTATTGTACTCAGGCTTTAAGTCTGATTGTCTTCAACACTCCATGGCCTCACAGCCATAAATTGGCAATTTATTATTCAGCTTGATACAGGTCTGTAGTTACTTAGGCTTTTTTAAAAATACTCCTCAATTTTAGATAAACAATCATTTGATAACTTGTACTGTCTCCCCATTTTCCCAGCAACTGTAGGTGGTTCAATTGAACACAAAACATGTTGGAATGGAATCCAGCAAATGTCCTCTTGTTCAGGCCATTTAAAAGGATTCTTTTTCATGAAATTTACTAATAGATCCTTCTCAGTATCACATACTTGAACTATGTTTCTAACAAACCAGTCACCTTCATAGAAACAGGCCACGTATGTACCAGGTTTATATTGGTAAGCCACATTTTCTTGTGTAGCATTGAGGAAGGAAAGTTATACGTTAAAGAAATTTTCATCACTTGAAATTTTGTACAGTTTAATGCCTGTTGATGAAGGTCTAAAGCAGTGATATGAACGGGTTCCTGGGATCATCTTAATTAAGGAATACCTTTTTTCTAACTCAAATAAATTAGCATTTTCCTCAATTTTAGCTGAATCAATGTACAGAAATTGTATACCATTAATATTAGATTTGCACCAATCGAACATCTCTTTTGGATTGGTGATGTGACCTTTACTTGTTGCTTGTAGACTTGCCTGGGCAACTAACCTTTTGACGGTGCCACCATCATCATCACAGGGGCTCTTTCCATGAGAGGTGGCAAAAAAGTTCCATTCACATGTTAGTTGGAAATCTTTTTCATGTAACACTGAATTAATGTTGTTTTTATAGTTTTTATATTGATTTGCTGTGCCATCGCTAAAGTAACAAAAATGTTTTAGTTTAGGATTCTGACTTTTAAGTAATTTCAAGGCTTCACATAAAAAAGAATGAACTGCAGTTGTGTTGTGTGTAAGTGAATCTGATACAGTCAACCCTCGTTATAACGGACTAATAGGGGGGAAAAGGTGTCCGTTATAGCCGATTGTCCGATATAACTGACGGTACTGGTAACCTACAGTATACGTATACAATACGGTAATGGAGATACTATATACAGTACTGTGCACTGTCTGCTGAACACGATACATGATAAATGATACAGAAAATAATGAAATATAATAAAAACATAAAAGTTAGCTTGTCCTTGGCCTTACAAATGTCGGAAACAGTTTGCTTTTTCATGCCATACTCCGCGCACACCTTGGCCACTGAAGCACCCGCCTCTAACTTCTTGATTAATTCCAGCTTCTGGGTCACCGACAGGGTCACATGCTTCTTCTTTTCCTGGTTAACGTCGCCAGTGGTGTGTCCGGTTTATCCGATATCCGCTCTAACGGGGTCCGTTATAGCGAGGGTTGACTGTATTACACAAAAATTTGTAACGTTTAGTTCACCATCAACTTTTTGATAGCAGACTACCGGATGCAAGGTAGCCTGGGTATTGTCCCAGTGATGCCTTTGTACAGCATCCTGAATTATAAAACTATAGTTTTCAGAGAAGTCAACAAGCACTAATGCTGTAGAATCATTGAGGTTTTCTTTACAGTCAGACAAATATTTTAATTGGGCTTTTGCTATGAAATGGTGTACTTTCAACTTTTTTGCACTTTCACACATGTCTTCTACTACATTCGAGACACTTTTTGTCATTGTGACCAGTTGGGTATGGTCTGTATGAAGCCACTGCTTAAAGGAAACCTCCTCATCCATGTCGTAATCATTGTTTTCAAAAATGGTAAGAAGCCAATCCTGTAATTCATTTAAACCAGGACATGTTTTGCAGTTATTAATCATGCAGTTTCTGGTTTCAGTGTTGCAGACTATTTTCCCTAGTAACACTCTTAATTCTACTTTGACGGGGAGTGATTCACATAAAAGTTTAAAGTTCAGGTGTATTTCACAAATGCATAAATTGTATGATCCTTTACTCGCCACACCCATACACCATTTTGGTCTCAGTTCAAAAAACTTTGATTTGGAGAATTTGTCGTTTGGATATTTATTTTTGTAAAGCGTATATAATTCTCTGATATTTGTCAACAACAGTATTTTCTGCTTGTGAACCTTCCCTTGTGGTGTTTTTATTGATTTGTAGTCTTTTTTACCAGGGCATTCTCTAGTATATTCATTGTTTTAGAAAAATTCTATCACTCTTTCCTTTATTTCATCGCTTATACCCTTGCTACTTTTTTTATTTCTCATTATAGGAAGGATACCTTCTTTTCTCTTTAAGGCCCTCACAGCATTAACCATTCTGGCTGACACTTCAAATTCTTTCATAATTCTTTCTCTGGACCAGGTTTTACCAATTGGAAGGAGTGTTAGAATTTGTATCTTCTTGTCTGGTACTAGTTTTACACTTTTCTTTCAGTTCCTCTATCATATGCTGATAACACTTTTCTTCCTCACTCTCTATAGGTTTCTCCGCTTCCTCATCCAAAATGCTAGGCTTCATATGAAGTACTTTTGACAGCTTTGATTTTGTTGATGTTTCAATTTGCTTTAGTTTCCTTTTCACGTAAAACTTTCGATCTCTTGCTCTTACATACTTAATGGGTGAGCATTCTAGTGAACCTAACGTTTCGTCAAATGTCTCCTTAACTATTTCTTCTGGAACATATTCATCACTACCCGAGTCTTTTTCATCTTCAATCGTCTTGGCTCTAGAGAAGCATGTTGAGCAAAGTTTCTGTCCTGGTATCAGATTCAGTCTAGTTGCTATGTCTTTGTCAATAATTTGTAGTGATTCTGCAAATAAAGTAGGGTAATGTAAACTCTAAACACATTGGAAAATAATTTTAAAACCTCAACATTTGGTTATAGGCTATTCGTATAAAATATTCAAAACATATGCATTCAGTAGCACAGTATATAGCCTACCCTATTAAAATTAAATAGCTAATTTTGGTTACAATTTACAATATAAACTTCTTTATGAAATATAAATATATTAGTGCCTATACTTACTTGTTATCTTCTTTCGATGATTTCTCCATGGATCTTGGCAGCTATGTTGCATTTGTTGGTAATGCATTCCAAACATTTTTTCATGGTGGTAGCATACAGTAGCACTATTTGGGTTGATTATAGTTGCTTTTGTTCTCCACAATAGCAGTTTCCTTGTTTCATCTGTCAGCTCATGTAAGGTATACATACCCACCTTCCTGGTGAGTCTGTGTTCATGACATGGATCATCCAAGTACATACCAAAGCTGCACTTTGATTCTTGATTAGTATAAGCCATTATTACAGGCAGTAAAATTAAGTTAATTGCTCTAGTTAAATTTTCTGAAAATAAAAGATCATGATCTATAAAATAGGCCTGGACATTAATGATTAACCATCATGTTTTACATTTATAAGAATATACAAAGCAAAATGAGCTACCCAGAGCCCTTCGAGTCGCTGGTTGTTTTGACAGACATATTAAATTTCTTGTATGTTTTAGACTTATTCACATATTATTACAATTGTAAATCAACTTAATAAGTAATAAAATGGAAGTAAAATTACAATTCAATGTCATAAATAGAAATTTAAAAATTTAAAAATTTTGCAAAAATTTGATTTTTCATAAAAAGCACTTTTCTTTGAATCACCAAAACTATATGAAGGAGTTGAGTTGAGATCTATTCCTTAATATGTTTTTTTACACATATGTATCTTTCTTTACTAGAAGTATCAACTCTGACTAATTTCGGACACCTTTATATTAAGCCCCAAAGTTGATGTTAATTTTGCAAATTTTGTGAAAATATCAACTTTTGGAAATTTTTAAAAATAGAAATAAATCCTTTTTTGGTTATTTTTTTATTTCACTCATAAATTTACAACCCATAGAGACTATTAGGAGTATTAAAACAGCTGTGATTGATGTAGAACTAAAACTTTTGAAAATGGTAGTCGTAAAAATGGGAGGAATTGATGCAAACTTCAAAATGGAGCCATATTTAAGCCCTTGTAACTTAGAAACTATTTGTTCCACAGCCTTTTTGCTTACAAAATTGAAAAGCCCACCAGAAGTTGTATTGGCATGACAAATTTGAAGCTTCTACTCCTAACAGAAGACACTTTTCAAGGCCTCTCAAATTGAAGGCATTGGCCAATCAAGCCCAACATGGGCATTTTTTGTCGAAGGTGGGGGCCATTTAAGTGACCATAAAATTAAGTGTTTTTGACTGAGGAAGCTAAAATTTTAGATTTAAGCTATTGAATGGTGTATGAATCAACCCTGAAAATTTGAAGAAAATCGGAGATGGTCACCTGACCACCCCTGTACCAATTGAGCTGGAATGACCCAATAGATAAATTAAAAATGGAAAATCTCCAGGGCTAGATGAAATGCATCCAATAGTCATAAAAGCTGCCAAAAAGAATATAGCACAGGCACTAGAAATTATTTTTAATAAATCATTGATATGTACTGAAATTCCAGAGGATTGGAAGAAAGCAAATGTGGCTCCAATCTTTAAAAAAGGAAATAGAAACTTGGCAAAAAACTACAGACCCATCAGCCTCACCTCCATTATTTGCAAATTACTCGAAAGTATCATTAGAGGTAAAGTTACTGAGTTCCTTGAAGAGTGCAACCTTATAAATGATAGCCAGCATGGCTTTCGAAATGGAAGGTCCTGTCTAACCAACTTGATTGAATTTTATGATGGAGTCCTATTGCATTTGGACAATAAAGAGCCAGTAGATATAGTATACTTAGATTTGGAAAGGCATTTGATACTGTTCCTCATGCAAGATTGTTGGTAAAAGTTAGAGCCCATGGTATGAGAGGTCATATAGCTGATTGGATAGAAGAATGGCTGAGAAATAGAAAACAGAGTTCATCTAAATGGAAATAAGTCTACTTGGAGACCCGTATTGAGCGGAGTCCCACAGGGGTCTGTTCTGGGACCTCTGCTTTTTGTTGTCTATATAAATGATCTAGAGAAGGGCCTATCATGTAAAACCTCAAAATTTGCTGATGATACAAAATTAGGCCATAATGTTAAGTCAGTAGCAGGAGCAATGGCAATACAAAAAGACTTAGAGTAACAGCCTGGGCAGATAAGTGAGAGATGAAATTTAATGTTGATAAGTGCAAGGTTATGCATATTGGGCCAAAAAATCCAGAATTTGAATACAATATAAATGGAATTTGGATTAAAAATGATGAGAAAGACTTGGGTGTCACTGTGACTAATGAACTTAAACCCTCAAATCACTGTATGGTAATCAGAAATAAAGCAAATGCTAGACTCAATCTCATGCAGAGACACATTGAATACAAATCACCCAATATTATAAAGCAACTATACATTTCATATGTGAGATCCCTCCTCGAATACTGCATTCAATTTAATAGTCCCTATTTGATACAAGATATTGAAAAACTGGAAAAAGTACAGAAACGAGCAACAAGAATGATCCCATCTCTAAGACAATTGACATATAAGGAAAGACTGGCATATCTAAGCATGTTCTCATTAAAAAGGAGGAGGTTAAGGGGTGATATGATAGAGGTGTATAAAATGATAAAAGGGTTGGATAAGATAGATTTTGAGTCTCTCTTCATTAAAGATCACAATAACCAGACTAGAGGTCATAGTATGAAATTATTTAAGCCAAGATGTAGAACAAATTTAAGAAAACATAGTTTTACAAACAGAGTAATTAAGTTTTGGAACAGTCTGACAGAAGAAGTGGTGACTTCAGATACACTTGATTCTTTCAAAAGAAGGTTGGATAGTTTGATGTCTGCAAGGGACATCTGGTGATAGTGTTTAAGCCCATTTTCATTGCATGAATGGTACTAGTTTATTTCATATATATTATGTGCATTTGGGTGATAGATCCCACAGCTCAACACAGGTGTTGTGGGATATAGGGAGGCAGCATCTTGGGTTAGGGGATACTCTCTGTCCTTACACACCCTATTTAAAGAGATTCCTCTGCTGAGCAGTGCCCCCTATAGTACTGTGAGGTATTGAAAAACTCATGATCTTCACTTGCCCCACAAACACCTTTAAATGGGAGACCCAAAATGGGTGTACACACATTTCTACATTACTGTACAGTCTTTACAGCCACACCTACACTTTTCCTCCTAAGTATATATATTGTAATGTACAGGGTGTACATAAAGTCAGGATCTATTTTTGTGAAGCACTTGGAAATTATATGGAATTCAATCATAAAATGATAAAGTGGTAACATTTATTAAATAATTAAGAGTAGGATTTGACGTGATGCCCATCAGTATCCCTGCACAGCTCAAATCGTTCCGCAGCATTTCTAAACACATTCTGGAGCATTTGCGGGGTTATGTTATCTGCAGCAGTTCGTATACATGTACGTAAGTTTTCAAGACTCGTAATCTAGATCTGATAGACGTGCGATTTGATAAAGCCCCATGCAAAGAAATCTAAAGGGGTTAAATCTGGTGGTCTTGCTGGCCAAGGTCTGTTGCTTCCACGTCCGATCCAGCGATTTGGAAAACGTCCATTTAGATAATCCTGAACAATTTTGGCATAGTGACAAGGAGCACCATCATGTTGATAGACGATGGTACTAACAATCCTATCCCCAATCAGCTGAGGTTCAAGGAATTGCTGCAACATGTCCAGATAAATAAGCCCCGTAACTGTAGCTTCAGCAAAGAAAAAAGGACCATAAACCTTAGATTTTGTTAAACCCATCCAGACATTAACTTTAGGTGAGTCTCTTTCCCAATTTTGGACAAAATCATTGGGTCTTTCATCTGCCCAAATTTGACAGTTATGGCAATTTACTTTTCTACACGTATGGAAAGTGGCTTCATCACTAAAGAGAATGTTGTCCATTAAATTACCACTCCAGATTTGTTCTATGAGATCAACACACACAGCACTTCATCGAGGGAAATCTTCCTCATGTAAATCGTGTAAAACCTGCAAATGATAGCTTTTCTTCTGCAAATTAACTTTCAGAATTTTGTGCACAGATGACGTCGGGAGGCCGAGTCTGTGTGATGCAGCATGAACGGACGTACATGGCTCCTCAGTGATAATTCCGCGTACTGCATTCATGGTAAGATCTGACATACACGGTTGTCCTGATCTTGCTTCATCATTTACAGATCCCGTTTGTTTAAATTTGTTCACCAATTTTCGTATTGTCTTGTCTATTGGCCCTGGCTTATGAAATCTCCTTCTAAACTTTTCTCTGATGTCATTGTATTTCTTTCCCTCGATTCGCCAAATTACTATTGCCACACGCTCTTCTGTATTCATTCTAAGGGCTTCTGAAAAGAAAAATAGAAAAAATAATTATTTCACAAAAATAGATCCTGACTTTATGTACAACCTGTATATGGATGTAAATTGTGACTTGGTCCACAATTGATATGGACCGTGACTTATTTTTGGTTGACACGGTACTGGTATTGATGGGTACCATAATGAAATTGACTGGATTCTTTGGATCTGATATATTTGCATGTCAGTTATAAATAGATATAGTCAGTGGTGTAGTGCTGTGGGAACGGCGTTCCCTTACTTTTTTTAGTAGATGGAATGGCATTCCCTTACTATTTCAAATAAATCCGAACTTACAAATCTCTAACGTCATGAAATTTTAATTCCCACCCCTAGAAGAAATATGAGAAAGAATCATTAACTCTTTCATTTCTTTTAGCTTCGACTGAGGCAATGCTAGCCTATAAAGATCTGATGAAACAGTCACCACAGCATACCAGTTGTTAACTTTTTTCTAGTTAATCATTCCAGTTGTTAGGTAGCTATTTTTATTGATTGTACTGGATGTCGTATATCTAATGACACTGGAAATACTGCATCTTCAACCTTGGAATATATCCTAATATCCAGTGCATATGACCTCAAAATATCCCTGAAATTGGTCAGATTTCAAAAGATTTCCCGGGGGGCTTACAGTGCCCCCGGCCCCCCAGCTGTATGGGCTCGCCGTGCTCGCCATTGTCCCCCCCGCATCTGAGTAACACTTTCAAAATGCGTTCCCTCACTTCTTTATTTAGCACTACACCACTGGATATAGTGTGTAACATATTTGTGGATAGTAGTAGCCTATTATGACTTTGATCCTCTGGATCCAGAGATTCTATCTTTAGTTTTAAATTGATAATTAATTAGTTTTAAATTGATACTTAATTAGTTTTGTAAAAATTGGTTATTGCCAATGTACAGGCAGTTTTTACATAGTGGAGCCACCTCGATGGGCCGAAGTGGCCCCTAGTGTTCCCACTATAAAAATTTCTTATAAATGTTCTATCACAAACACGACCAAACTGAATCCAATTAGTAAAAAAAAATAGATAGAACAGAAACCAACCAACTAATTAAGTCGCAGAGTAGCAAAAAAATAACCCAATCAGTTAAAATATTTTATGAAAAAAAGTACATTATAGCCAAAACAGGAAATATTCAATGTAAAAATGTAACTTGTAATTTTTTCTATAATCTTGCATTTCCACAAAAAATTATTAGTACCATCATAAAGAGCATGAAAAATAGTGCTAGTGAAACACAACCTCTCATTTCTCATTACCCCCTGTGTCCAGCCAAATATTAACTGAGGGGAGATATGATACAGATGTTCAAAATGTTTTCAGGTTTGGACAATTTAGATGTACATAACTTTTTCTTACTAGAGACAGATGGGATAACTCATGGACATAATTAGAAAATGGCCTTGTAGATTTGATTTTTAAAAAGAAAATACTTTTTCAGTCAGTAGTACTAGATTTTTGGAATGACCTGCCATATGATGTGGTAAACAGTAGCTCATTAGTTAATTTTAAGAAAAATTTACTCTTTCATGAATGAGAAAGTAAGTTTGTAGATTGTAAATACTGTATATTTTTAGGTTAAGTTTGTAGGCTACTTTGATAGTATCAAATAGTTGTACATTAATTAGATGACTTGAGATTGATGTTTTGCAGGATTATATTATTATTAGCTCATGACTTGGATAATCTCAAGAGGCACCAGTGGCTTCTTGTTTTCCAAATGAAATGTAGGTAAATATTGGATTTTACTCCCAGTCTGGTTTTATAATTAGAGCAAACTTTTCTGGTCAATTTTGAAGTGCTTTGCATAAATCTGCCATTGGTTTCCTGTGCAAATGCATAGTTTTTGAGATATAACATAAACATATTGGATATGTTCATATTACGAGATCTTGTAAATGACGCATTACCATAGGAAACGTGCAAAACACCTCAAAATTAACCAGAAAAGTTTGCTCTTGTCATTTTTGTTTAAACTAATGAAAATATCACAACTTAACTAATCATCAAGGGTGTACAGTGACCTAACTGGGTATTCAATTAACCTAACCAGGCATTCAGTTGATGTAACTGAGCATTCAATTAATCCAACAGGTTAATATTGGTTATTTCACCTAAATATCTTCTGATCTTTTTGTATTAGGCACTTACTATCACATTTTGGGCAAGTTAAGGATGAGAGAATAACGCTATAATTGATAAAAACATCCAATGCTTTGTCTTTATCTAGGGCACATGACTAATGAAGTCCTCATTTAGTCAAAATCACATGAATGGCATGTCATAATTCTATCATAAACACCACCAAACTGAATCCAATTAGAAAAAAATAGCCAGAACAGAAAACAATAAACTAATTAAGTCGCCAGAGTAGCAAAAAAATAGCCAAATCAGGAAAAATATTTCATGAAAAAAAGTACATTATAGCCAAAACAGGAAATATATTTTATTAAAAAAAGTACATTTGAACAAATTTGCACAAGATAAGATATATATTTTTTTTTAGTCAGTTTTTAATGGCAATTCAATATATAGTACTTGTTGAACTGCTTGTGACTGGGAGTAAAATCCAATATTAACCAAAATGAAACTTAATGTAATGTTAAATTTGAAGCCTGTGTCCAGCTCAGCCTATTATATGAAGTGGCTCTGGAACTTGTGTGTAGGTTCCGCAATGTACAGGCTATGGAACCTGTGTGCAGGTTCCAGAGCCCATATACAGGGTGTCAGGAAATGATTGCCCCCCCCCCCCCCTGTAGAGCAAAAACTAGAAGAGATAGATAAAAACTGGCAAGACCACTTGAAAGAGCGTTAAAATCTGAATAAAAACCATTACACTGGTATGCATATGAAATTTTTTTGTCTGCTGTGAGGGTTTTTTCAACTCATATTATATAATTTGACCATGCTGAATTTGAAAATGACATTGGTTTTCCTCAATCAGGTCAGGTTTTTTCTCTATTGGCCATTTATTATAAGTCCAATTTTATCCCCAAATTTATTGATTTTTTTAGCTTAAACACTGTAGATACGAGTAATATTATAAGAACACTCGTGAAAAATGAAAACATTGTGTGAATAAATACTTTTATTCATACAATGAATATGGAAAAAAGTTTATTGAGGAAGGAATGAAGTTTTTTTGGCTTTCCGTCTGTTTTTCTTCGGGCACGTCTCGCTTCAAACACCAGCAATAGTCCGCCAGCATATTGATATCCCAGTTTCCCTGGTACCTCTCTTCCATTATTTTGATATCTTGGTGAAATCGTTCACCCTGTTCCTCACTATAATCCCCGCAATTTTCAGGAAAATAGTCCAAGTGGGACCACAAAAAAATGCATTTTTATGGACATGCGCGACCCATGAGCTTTGAAAGCTTCCATCAAGTTTTCGACAACGGACTCATATTCTGGACTTCTACGCTTGCCAAGAAAATCAGTGACAACTGATTTGAATGCCTGCCAGGCATTCTTCTCAGTTGGAGTCATTGCGTTTTCGAACTGAGTATCCTTGATCAAAGTTCGAATTTGAGAACCATCAAAAACCCCAGCATTTAGTTTAGCATCAGATATATGAGGAAATTTACTCTTGAGATATCGGAATGCTGAACCCTCCTTATTCATTGATTTGATGAAATTTTTCATCAAGCCCAGCTTAATATGAAGTGGTGGGAGCAAAATTTTTGTTGGTGGTACAAGGGGCACTGAAACGACATTATGCGACCCAGGTTCAAAATTCTCTCTGGATGCCCATTCACGCTGTGCATAGTGCTTCTCATCCGCTTGGCTATCCCATTTGCAGAGGAAACATGGGTATTTCGTGTATCCCCCTTGCATTCCCAATACAAATGCCACAATCTGAAAAAAAATGAAAATATTTAAAGAATTTAGAGAATTTGTTCTATCAGATAAAAAAATCTATGCATTGGACTGTATCACTTCTGTGGGGAAGTTAAGTGTTCTTATACGCTCAAATAACCTTTGGAAAAACAACATAGTCAATAGCAATAGTTTACTTATGATATTAGTATTACCTTCAAATCTCCACAGATCCTCCAGTTATGTTGGTCATATACGAGAGCATCCAGTAAAATTTTCATGTTATCGTAGCTCTCAGTAAGTTGTACGGAATGTACTACAGGGACTGGTGCAACCCTATTCCCAATGTTGAGAAGTACTGCTTTCAAACTTCGTTTAGATGAGTCTATAAATAGCCTCCATTCTGATGCATTATATGGCAGGCCCAAGGATTCGATTAGCCCCTCAACATTGCAGCAGTACACTAAGGAAGAGGTATTTTCGTGCACTGCAAAAAACTTGCGGAATTCTTCCTCTCGTTTCCTATACCAGGAGAATGTTGTTCCCGGAGCCAGCAAGTTGTCCTCTCGAAGTCGTGAGCCCAAGATCTCGGCAGCTAATTTGGAAAGTCCTAAATCCCTGGTAAGATCATTAAGTTTGGCTTGGTTGAGAGGCCTCGGCTCATTTGAAGCGGTATTTTGAGGTATATACGACTGGGATTGGTCATTGGCATTGGTCATTGATTCATCATCAGAATCATCGAAGTCCAGGGTTTGAGGTGGGTCGGGTATTGGAATTCCAGGACCATGGGGTACAGGTCTCATAGCAGAAGGAATGTCAGGGTATACAACAATGTGTTTATTCTTCTTGTTAACTCCTGAAAATAGAAATACAGAAACATGGATATAAAACTTGCATATGAAATAGAAGAAGCATTCAGACAGTGGCTGCTCGTGAGGGAAGGCTGCGGTCTGTAAGATATGAAATAGGTCGATGGAGTCTGTATATTTTCTTTCTTTTTCATTCATATTGTCCCTTTGGGGACAATATGAATGAAAAAGAAAGAAAATATACAATCATTGTATATGTAAATGTAACTTGTATAACAATATGTATGTGTAAATGTAACTTGTATAACAATATGTATATTAGGGTGGATCGAATTTACATTTTTTTCGATTTCCATATTCTAATAGAGACAAAAACTTGCGCATGCATGAGAAAATAGCCTCTGCAAAATCTTAAGGGCCTTGTACACGATCCGACCTGTCGTACGATGTATTCGTCAGCCATGTCGGACGACCTGTCTGAAGAGAATTTAGACGCTCATACCAAAACTTTTGTTCTCAGCAGTCTGTGTTCGTATTTGACAAGGATGTCGCTAAATCGGGAGCAAGTGATTGCAATTGGCATAGCAGTTGCGCTAAAAACGAAGAAAAAAAGGAAAAGATCTAAATGGGTAAAAAAGTTGCTGTTAAAAAGAGAGAACATTTCCCACATAAAGTTAGTTGACGAATTAAGATGTGAGCCAGAGGATTGGCGTAATTACATGAGAATGGATGAAGCAGCTTATTTAGAACTGTTACAGTTTGTGACTCCCATGATTAGTCATAAAGACACTAATATGAGAAAGGCAATTACTCCTCATGAACGGTTGAGCGTAACTTTGCGATTTCTAGCAACTGGTCAGTCTCTACAAGATTTAAAATTCTCAGCTGGCATAGCCGCATGTACTTTATCACAAATTATACCTGAAACGTGTGAAGCTATTTACAGAGCCCTCAAAAAGGATTATTTAAAGGCAAGTATGTTATATTTTCTGAGTTTCTTAGTATGTTATATTATGTAATATTTCTTACAAGTACACTAGGCATGTACACAATAGTGTAATAACACAATAATGTATACACTAACATTATAGTATAACATTATAAAGGTTGAAAGTTTGTAAAATACTGTGTTAGTTGCTCATCGCTACCAGAGGTACCACTGGTATTTGACGATTGTGGTAATGGTGGTGTAAATGGTGCTTGAAAAGTACAAGAGTCAGACGTAATTCTGGAAGTAATGGTTAAATTTCCAATCTCTGCTTCGAAGAGGACATCGTTTATTAACTTTCGAGCCACTGTTGCATCCAGTGAACGAAGGCTGTCCAGTCTCTGCGCAACATACCTTCCGAATGCTTCATGCGCGCTATGGGCACCCATTGAAGATTGGAGGCTTTGGGCCACCAAATCTAAAACCTGATCTGATTTCGGTGTTTTTCTTGTCCGTTTCACTGCTGGTGTAGGTGGACAACTGGAAGCACTTTGATCGTTGTCAAGCGTTTCATTCTCTTATATCTGAAATAAGAAAGATATATATATATATATATATATATATATATATATATATATATATATATATATATATCTCACTCTGTGTTTATTTTCAGTTTCCTACATCAGAAGATGAGTGGAAAACTATTGGAAAACAGTTTGAGAACAGGTGGAACTTTCCAAATTGCCTTGGCGCTGTTGATGGGAAGCATGTGCAAATTATAGCGCCACCGCATTCCGGGTCATATTATTGGAACTACAAAGGCTACAACAGCCTAGTACTAATGGCAGTCGCTAATGCAAACTACGAAATTATTATGGCCGATGTAGGAACTAATGGGCGTGTATCAGATGGAGGAGTCATGGAAAACACACAATTTGGCCGGTGACTTGCACAAGGCAAACTTAGTATTCCGTGTGTGCTGCACCCCCAACTACGTCCGATCGTACTTTACCAGATGTCTTTGTAGGAGATGAGGCATTTGCATTACGCCCTGATTTCATGAAGCCTTATCCTCAAAAAGATCTAACTTGCGATCGACGCGTATTTAATTACAGACTCTCCAGAGCACGAAGGATCATTGAAAATGTGTTTGGCATTATGGCTTCAAGGTTTAGGATTTTTCACACAGCTATAAATCTAAAAGTGGAAAGCATTGAAAAAGTTGTCTTGGCATGTGTTATATTACACAATTATTTACGTACTAAATGCCAGTCAACATTTTCTCCTGACGAGTGTTTCGATAGGGAAGACAAAGGAAGTAAAACAGAGCCAGGCCTAGCATCTACTCCCAATTCTTTGACAGGTTTACAAAAAGGGCAGAGCTCAAGAAATTACTCGCAAATTGCTAAGGACGCAAGAGTTAAATTCACGGAATATTTATAAACGAAGGTGCCGTAGCATGGCAAAACGCTTCCCTGTAAACACATAAAAATAGGTACATAATCATTTAAACTCACCTCTTCATCGCCAATGCAGTTGCTTAAATTAGATGCATCCAACGTTGACGCACCCTCTCTTGCAACATCTTGGTCCTTGATGAACATCATCTCATTATAGTACCATAATGTGGCCGTGTATAAATCTTCAACTGAATTTCCGGACTTCTTTGAGTTTTCACATTTTTATATTCCCTTCGAAATGCACTACGTAGATTATTATTTTTTTTTAGCACGTCATCGCGGGTGCATTCTGTGTCTAATTCCTTTAGCTTTTCTAGTAAAGCCGATATGGCTTTATTTCTTGCCTCTCTATTACAATACTCTTTGGATTTAACTTTCCATAGCGCAGGATTGTCTCTGTATATGTGAATAAAGTCTAAAAGAACTGTTCTTTCTTTTTCTTTCATATCATATCGCACATGGCTTTGAAAATAATACACACGACGATAAATAATACACACGACGATACTAGTAGAAAGGTTTAACTGATGTTGGCGTCTGATATGCAGTTAGACATTCAGACAGGTCTTTCGACAAGGTGGCTCCGCCTACAAAAGTCTGACTGATCCAGAAAACCAACCGACACGTCTGTCAGACGTGTCTGAAGCGTAATACCCTATTTGCACGATCCGACCTGTCATCAAGCAGCGTGTCATCAGACGCGTCGTACGACAGGTCGGATCGTGTACAAGGCCCTTTAGCTTAATAGGTAATCATCTTCTGCCCCCGGCAGAGCGATGAAATTCATATTTTAGTAGTCAAAAACGTATTTTTCTTATAATTTTTAAAATATTTCAATATGCATCAAAATTATTCCTAATAACTATAAAGTCGATGAAAAAGACCTCATATGATCGTTTTTCCAAGCGCGTTGTCCTACGTTAATATCTTTTGCCCCCGGCAACAACGTCAAATGTTGAAAAAATAGGTAATTTATATACATATTTTCAGATCGGCTCTTTGTCTTAAATAACGCATTTATATATTTCCCATAGCATTTATATCGTTGCTTAGGCATGAAATAACACACGCAAAATTTTATGACTCTAGGCTAGGGTTTAAAGGTCATCTCTGGTGAGTGCTGCCAGCAGGTAAGATCCAGGTAAGATGGTGCATTCCAGGTGGCTGACAACAGCAAATAGATTTCTGCGCCTCTATGTTTCAACCAGTGAACCCTCCTGACAGTTTACGCACCAATTTGGTTTAAGATAAAGAAAAACTCCAGTTTCACTGAGGGCGCAAAACATTTTTTCGAAATGATGCGTCTCTCTCAGACCATGCCTCAAAGATCTAAGACAATCGCCAACAAAGTCCTCCGTAGAAATTCTTTCTTTGCTCACCCAGAAAATATTTTGATCTCCATGCTACATGCCAATGAGCAACACATAAGAGAATTGGGATGGAGAAGAATATTAAAAGCACGATCAAAACAATCACCAGCGGGGGAAATTCGAGCCTTCGCCATGCCTGAGCTGCTCTACGATAGTCAAAACTATTACGAAATGATCAACTGGCAAACGGCTGAGGTGACCGAACCCCCCGTTACAAAAACAATACCTGATACCCGAATAAAAGAGTTTGTTGAGACGGGAGACCAGCCTGATGGACTGATCCCACTATTCCCTTGTCATACTCAAGCGGTCGAGAGACTCATCAAATTAGTAACTGAAGCCTCTGCCAGTGTAAGTGGAATACAAGGGCTTAAATATGGCTCCATTTTGAAGCTTGCATCAATTCCTCCCACTTTTACGACTCTACCATTTTCAAAAGTTTTAGTTCTACATCAATCACAGCTGTTTTAATACTCCTAATAGTCTATATGGGTTGTAAATTTATGAGTGAAAAAAAAATAACCAAAAAAGGATTTATTTCTATTTTAAAAAATTTCCAAATATTGATATTTTCACAAAATTTGCAAAATTAACATCAACTTTGGGGCTTAATATAAAGGGGTCGGAAATTAGTCAGGGAGTTGATACTTCTAGTAAAGAAAGATACATATGTGTAAAAAAACATATATTAAGGAATAGATCTCAACTCAACTCCTTCATATAGTTTTGGTGATTCAAAGAAAAGTGCTTTTTGTGAAAAATCTCAAATTTTTGCAAAATTTTTAAATTTTTAAATTTCTGTTTATGACAATGAATTGTAATTTTACTTCCATTTTATTACTTAAGTTGATTTACAATTGTAATAATATGTCTGTCAAAAACAACCAGAGCGACTCAAAGGCTCTGGGTAGCTCATTTCGCTTTGTATATTCTTATAAATGTAAAACATGATGGTTAATCATTAATGTCCAGGCCTATTTTATAGATCATGATCTTTTATTTTCAGAAAATTTAACTAGAGCAATTAACTTAATTTACTGCCTGTAATAATGGCTTATTCTAATCAAGAATCAAAGTGCAGCTTTGGTATGTACTTGGATGATCCATGTCATGAACACAGACTCACCAGGAAGGTGGGTATGTATACCTTACATGAGCTGACAGATGAAACAAGGAAACTGCTATTGTGGAGAACAAAAGCAACTGTAATCAACCCAAATAGTGCTACTGTATGCTACCACCATGAAAAAATGTTTGGAATGCATTACCAACAAATGCAACGTAGCTGCCAAGATCCATGGAGAAATCATCGAAAGAAGATAACAAGTAAGTATAGGTACTAATATATTTATATTTCATAAAGAAGTTTATATTGTAAATTGTAACCTAAATTAGCTATTTAATTTTAATAGGGTAGGCTATATACTGTGCTACTGAATGCATATGTTTTGAATATTTTATACGAATAGCCTATAACCAAATGTTGAGGTTTTAAAATTATTTTCCAATGTGTTTAGAGTTTACATTACCCTACTTTATTTGCAGAATCACTACAAATTATTGACAAAGACAAAGCAACTAGACTGAATCTGATACCAGGACAGAAACTTTGCTCAACATGCTTCTCTAGAGCCAAGACGATTGAAGATGAAAAAGACTCGGGTAGTGATGAATATGTTCCAGAAGAAATAGTTAAGGAGACATTTGACGAAACGTTAGGTTCACTAGAATGCTCACCCATTAAGTATGTAAGAGTAAGAGATCAAAAGTTTTACGCGAAAAGGAAACTAAAGCAAATTGAAACATCAACAAAATCAAAGCTGTCAAAAGTACTTCATATGAAGCCTAGCATTTTGGATGAGGAAGCGGAGAAACCTATAGAGAGTGAGGAAGAAAAGTGTTATCAGCATACGATAGAGGAACTGAAAGAAAAGTGTAAAACTAGTACCAGACAAGAAAAGATACAAATTCTAACACTCCTTCCAATTGGTAAAACCTGGTCCAGAGAAAGAATTATGAAAGAATTTGAAGTGTCAGCCAGAATGGTTAATACTGTGAGGGCCTTAAAGAGAAAAGAAGGTATCCTTCCTATAATGAGAAATAAAAAAAGTAGCAAGGGTATAAGCGATGAAATAAAGGAAAGAGTGATAGAATTTTTCCAAAACAATGAATATACTAGAGAATGCCCTGGTAAAAAAGATTACAAATCAATAAAAACACCACAAGGGAAGGTTCACAAGCAGAAAATACTGTTGTTGACAAATATCAGAGAATTATATACGCTTTACAAAAATAAATATCCAAACAACAAAATCTCCAAATCAAAGTTTTTTGAACAGAGACCAAAATGGTGTATGGGTATGGGGAGTAAAGGATCACACAATGTATACATTTGTGAAATACACCAGAACTTTAAACTTTTGTGAATCACTCCCCGTCAAAGTAGAATTAAGAGAGTTACTAGGGAAAATAGTCTGCAACACTGAAACCAGAAACTGCATGATTAATAACTGCAAAACATGTCCTGGTTTAAATGAATTACGGGATTGGCTTCTTACCATTTTTGAAAACAATGATTATGACGGATGAGGAGGTTTCCTTTAAGCAGTGGCTTTATACAGACAATACCCAACTGGTCACAATGACAAAAAGTGTTTTGAATGTAGTAGAAGACGTGTGTGAAAGTGCAAAAAAGTTGAAAGTACACCATTTCATAGCAAAAGCCCAATCAAAATATTTGTCTGACTGTAAAGAAAACCTCAATGATTCTACAGCATTAGTGCTGGTTCACTTCTCTGAAAACTATAGTTTTATAATTCAGGATGCCGTACAAGGGCATCACTGGGACAATACCCAGGCTACCTTGCATCCGGTAGTCTGCTATCAAAAAGTTGGTGAACTAAAAGTTACAAATTTTTGTGTAATATCAGATTCACTTACACAACACAACTGCAGTTCATTCTTTTTTATGTGAAGCCTTGAAATTACTTAAAAGTCAGAATCCTAAACTAAAACATATTTGTTACTTTAGCGATGGCGCAGCAAGTCAATATAAAAACTATAAAAACAACATTAATTCAGTGTTACATGAAAAAGATTTCCAACTAACATGTGAATGGAACTTTTTTGCCACCTCTCACGGAAAGAGCCCCTGTGATGGTGTTGGTGGCAAGAGCCCCTGTGATGGTATTGGTGGCACCGTCAAAAGGTTAGTTGCCTGGGCAAGTCTACAAGCAACAAGTAAAGGTCACATCACCAATCCAAAAGAGATGTTCGATTGGTGCAAATCTAATATTAATGGTATACAATTTCTGTACATTGATTCAGCTAAAATTGAGGAAAATGCTAATTTATTTGAGTTAGAAAAAAGGTATTCCTTAATTAAGACAATCCCAGGAACCCATTCATATCACTGCTTTAGACCTTCATCAACAGGCATTAAACTGTACAAAATTTCTAGTGATGAAAATTTCTTTAACGTACAACTTTCCTTCCTCAATGCTACACAAGAAAATGTGGCTTAGCAATATAAACCTGGTACATATGTGGCCTGTTTCTATGAAGGTGACTGGTTTGTTGGAAACATAGTTCAAGTGTGTGATACTGAGAAGGATCTATTAGTAAATTTCATGAAAAAGAATCCTTTTAAATGGCCTGAACAAGAGGACGTTTGCTGGATTCCATTCCAACATGTTTTGTGTTCAATTGAACCACCTACAGTTGCTGGGAAAATGGGGAGACAGTACAAGTTATCAAATGATTGTTTATCTAAAATTGAGGAGTATTTTAAAAAAAGCCTAAGTAACTACAGACCTGTATCAAGCTGAATAATAAATTGCCAATTTATGGCTGTGAGGCCATGGAGTGTTGAAGACAATCAGACTTAAAGCCCCGAGTACAATAATAAATTCCTGAGTCAGTGTCTAAACATAAGAGTTATTAGCTATATATAAGTTTACATATGAATTTACATAAAATAACACGCATTAAAAAAAGAATATGAACTTATAGCCAATAATTCACATGCTTAAAAACTCAGGAATTCATTACTGTATATAGCTAAGTACTGTACACTTGTATTAAGGGAAGTAATACAACAAAGCTACTTAAATTTAAGGTTTTGTACTGAAAATGGTGGTTACTGCTAGTTTATCTGTACTAACTGCATAATTTAAATTACTAGGAAGTGCTTAAAGAGCAGTAGAACATGGTTCTACATGATTTACTTAGGTAGATCCAAGTATTGAGCCTACAAGCTGGTCCATCTGTTGTGTTAACTGCAAATGTAGTAATAATCTAGGTATATATTGTCTTTTTTATGAGTAAAACTTTAAATAATTTAACATTTGTGAATTAACTTACCAAGTAATAAAATGGAAGTAAAATTACAATTCAATGTTGTAAAAAGAAATTTAAACATTTCAATATTTTGAAAAAATTCAGAATTTTTCACAGAAAGTACTTTTCTTTGAATAGCCAAAACTATATGAAGGAGTTGAGTTGAGATCTATTCCTTAATATATGTTTTTGTACACATATGTATCTTTCTTTACTAGAAGTATCAACTCCCTGACTAATTTCAGACACCTTTATATTAAGCCCCAAAGTTGATGTTAATTTTGCAAATTTTGTGAAAATATCAACTTTTGGAAATTTTTAAAAATAAAAATGTCCTTTTTTTGTTATTTTTTTATTTCACTGATAAATTTACAACCCATAGAGACTATTAGGAGTATTAAAACAGCTGTGATTGATGTAGAACTAAAACTTTTGAAAATGGTAGAGTCGTAAAAGTGGGAGGAATTGATGCAAGCTTCAAAATGGAGCCATGTTTAAGCCCTTGTAACTCAGAAACTATTTGTTCCACAGCCTTTTAGCTTGCAAAATTGGAAAGCCCACCAGAAGCTGTATTGGCATGACAAATTTGAAGCTTCTACTCCTATTAGAAGACACTTTTCAAGGCCTCTCAAAATGAAGGCATTGGCCGATCAAGCCCAACATGGGCATTTTTTGTTGAAGGTGGGGGCCATTTAAGCGACCATAAAATTAAACATTTTTGACTGAGGAAGCTAAAATTTTAGATTTAAGCTATTGAATGGTGTATGAATCAACCCTGAAAATTTGAAGAAAATCGGAGATGGTCACCCGACCAACTTTCTGAAATCTGTACCAGTTGAGCTGGAATGACTCTTTTGCAAGACTTGCAACTTCGTCGGCAGGCGGCTACCCAGGATCTCCTTATTCGGGTGTCCGATGAGCCAAACCTCTTTCTTGCTTTGAGTTGCCATGTTTATCTGCAATGAGGAAATATACGAATTAGAAAAGAGTACAAATACGCAATGGTAGACACAACGAGGACAAAACTCGACAACTGACATGAAGGACAGAGAGCAGTGCACCCTTCCGTCAGGAAGCAAGGCAGTTGACTAACACTAGAACAGCTGAAATTAGAAATACCTAAGCAATCTGAAGCGTCAAATCTCAGGACCCCTAAACGTGTTCTGATCTGGTTGAAACTTGTTCAGACGAGTTTCCTCGGCAAAAGGAACAGGGTCTTCAATGTGGATTGAACTTCCTTCCACTTCATCCATGGGTTTATTATTACAAAGAGCAAGAAAAAGTAAATCACAGCTCTCTAACTATTATCTCAGTGTAATACACATGATACTGTTGCAGTGTATCTATTCATAAAAGTTTTAATAAATCATCTTAGTCAAATTTTCAGCTACTAAACAGAATTATCTATTTTACCAATGGATGCGCAAGTCAATACAAAAACTGCAAAAACTTTTTAAATTTATGCCACCACCATGAAGAATTTGGAGTTAAGGCTGAGTGGCATTTTTTTGCTACCAGCCATGGCAAGGGACCATCGGATGGTGTTGGAGGAACCATCAAAATGGAAGTATCAAAAGAAAGTCTTTGTAGGCCATATGAAAATCAAATTCTGTCCCCAAAAGATCTTTGATTTCTGTTCCTTAAAATTGACTCAAATGTCTTTTAGCTTTGCAACACAAGAACAGTACTCAAATGAGAGAGAATTTTTAGATCCAATTTTATCAAAAGCGAGAACCATACCAGGAACTGAAAAATTACATTCATTTATACCACTGACAAAAAATTGTTTGAAAGTACAAATGTACAGCGCCTCAGTTGAAAGTCAAAAGGAATTTGCTTCCCCCCAACAAGCCACTCAATTAATTGAAAATGTCACAGGATATGTAACAGTGGAGTATGATAACCACTGGTGGATTGGGTGTGTGATGGAAATATATTCTGGTGAGGGTGAAGTGAAAGTAAACTTCCTTCACCATTGTGGCCCAAACAAGTCATTTACTTACCCTGAAAATCCTGCTATACTTACAGTAGATTTGTCTGACATCCTCACAATCATAAACCCAATGACAGCTACTGGAAGAACATATACAATCATAAAAAAGGAAACCAATGAAGCCAATATGATCCTGAAAAAGTGTCATCTTAAAAAGTAATCAAGAAACTGGATCCAAACTTATTGTCAAAAACATATAATCAAAAACATATTAATCAAAAACTTATAATCAAAAACTTACAACTGCATGGAAAATGTGAGTACAGTAGACTCGCAAATTATGTGGGGGTTACGTTCCTGGGACCCCACGTAAGGCCAAAAACTGTGTAAAGTCAGAAACCAAAAAAAATCCCCTAAATCACCCTTAAATCACTATATATTGTAACTCTGTTATACGTATAACATACCTATAACACACCTATAACACAAAAGTGATGCAATTGGCAATGTTGAATTCCTTCCAGCATGCCATAACACACTTGTTAGTGCCATCCTCCATGGTGTTGCGGATGAAGGTGAGACGTGTGTATGCTGCCTTAAAGTACCGAAATTGTAAAATTATAACCAGCGTATAGTTGAAACCGCGTAAGAAAAATCTGCATAAGTTGCGAGTCTACTGTATTGCTATTTAAATTGCTTATTGACATGTATGCCTATATATTGTAACTAACTACAGTGGAGTTCTGAAGTTCGTGATTAATTGGGACCGTCAAAATTGTCTCGAACTTCGAAATCATGAACATCAGAATCCATTTTTCATTAATTTTTGCTAATGCGTTCCAGAGCTTAGAAAAATTGATACCAATCTAAGAAATTATGTACAATTGCAATTATGTACAGTACTACTAAACTAACAGAGAATAAAAAATAAAAGAGAATAAAAACTCACCATGTATTAATTTTGAAGTTACAGTAATACAGTAGTTAATGGTTGAAGTGGGTTACTGAGAAGTTGAGGCTTTGGATGATGATGCTGTAGAGGTGGATGGTGATCGGCTGGCTGGTTTAAAGAACTTGTCTATTGTGGTTTGCTTTGCCGCACGTTCAAGTTCTTTCATTTTCATCTCATAGGGAAGAGCACTTGATAGGATTCCATTGTAAACTTTAAAAGCTCTGTCTTGCAGTGGATCTTTATCAGTGATCTTCTTAATGAGGTCTATGTAATAAAACAATTGTTTAAGATCATTCCTGGTAAGATCTTTTGGCTCATCTTCATTTGTTTGGTTAGGGTCCGAATCTTCTGAAATGGCTTCCTCATCAAAGTTTAAAATGTCATCTTCAGTCATAACTTCACTGTGTGATTCTAAAAGGTCATCTATCATGTCAGAGGAAAGTTCGAAGCCAAGGTTACCTCCAACTTCTACAATTTCTGCATTTAATTTCTCTGGAGAGAGATTGTTAGGAAAGCCTTCAAAATCTGGAACTGGACGATTTGGCCATACGTTATTCCATGCTGCCCACAGTGACTTTTCACTAACTTTCTCCCAAGCTGCAGCAATGTTTGTCATGGCAATTTTTACATTGTACAGTTGCCAAAATTGAGAAAGTGTAGGAACGTTTTCCCCTTCACCACCTGTCGCACGGAAGCATTCCTCAAATGTGAGTTTGTGATATCTTTTAAAGTTTGCAATAACCTGCTGATCCATAGGTTAAAGTATCGGCATAGTGTTTGCGGGCAGAAACTTGACTTATGAAGTCACTTAGGGAATCTAACAAAGGTGAGTGTACTGGTGCGTTGTCTATAAGCAGCAGCGCTTTTTTAGCCAGGTTTTTCTTTTTTAAGTAGGCCTCCATAGCTGGTTGAAAATAGCAAATAAACCAATCATCAAAAATATCCCTCGTAACCCAGGCTTTACAACTGCTTTTCCAAATGACAGGTAAATGAGATTTTATAACATTCTTGAATGCTCTCGGATTTTCTGAATGATAGACTATGAGCGGCCTTATTTTGAAATCCCCAGATGCGTTTGATCCAACCAACAAAGTTAATCTATCCTTGGAAGCTTTATGACCAGGCAACTTGGCTTCTGCTTGGGTAATGTAAGTTGTTTTAGGCATTTGTTTCCAGAATAAACCTGTCTCATCAAAATTAAAAACTTGTTCAGGCTTGTAGTCACTTACAATTTCATCAAATTCTGCTTTATGCTTTTCTGCATTTTCTACATCCGCTGAAGCTGCTTCGCCGTGCCTCACTACACATTTGATTCCTGTTCTATTCAAAAATCTATTGAACCAGCCTTTACTAGCAGTGAATTCAAGCTGACATTCTGGATCTTGTTCTTTCAACTTTTGAAAGAAAACTAGAGCCTTCTCTCTTATGAGAGTGGAAGAAATAGAATCACCCACTTTTTCCTTTTCATGCACCCACGTCACGAGATGTTTTTCCATTTTTATAAGAACATCACAAATTTTTAAACTTTTAACTGATCCTGATGTAGCTTTAGCTGCTTGAGTCCACAGTCGACCATGATAAACTAAATATTTTTGATATTTCACTAGTTTTTAAATCTTTCTCACATTCAGAAATAATCTTTAGTTTAGTCTCCAAATCAGTGACATTTTTGGTTCTTTTATTACTAGATTGACTAACACTATCTACTTTACATTTAGGAGCCATTTTGATTCAACACTCGACCAAAAACTAGGTTATTTTTTCAAAATGATATCTGAAAAATACAGGATAAAATTAAAGCAGATTAAATCAAACTAAATATGTTGCTAATAAACAATAATAATAATAATACAGAAAATCAAAATCACGAATATGCAGATTTTCGGTCAAAAATCACGAACTTTGAAATTTTTGGTATAAAAAAAAGGTGATCACAACTATGCGGAATCACGAAGTTTAAGTCTCTCGAACTTCGGAACCCCACTGTATATTTTAATAATTACACTTATGAATACACCTCTAAGTATTAGTCTATCTTAAATTGTACAGCTTCCTAATATTAAATTATTAAATAGCGGAAATCCCTCTAACCCTCTGTTAGAGCCTCTGACTGTGAATAAATGGTCATGGGTTAGAATCCTAGTAGCTTAGAGGTTAGAAAATTTATTTTCTCCATAAGTGTGTGCCCGATGCCTATGCTTGTTTCTGCCATACAGTGGAATATATAAGATCTCTAAACTAATACGGAATGAAAAAAAAACTGTTTTGGCACCCTGCATAGTATCTAGGCCTAGGTCCTTTGGAAGTTGGAACGAGGTACACACCTAGGCCTTGGGAGGTAACTAAGGGGTTTAACTACCTACCTTGCTAATTAATTTTTTAAACAACTCCTTATCATGATAATTTTACTTAAATTTTTAATAGGTATAAAATTTATATTTTTCAGGTTCAGCCCGGCAATATGAAGTGTTAATTCATCAGAAATACCTGTACAAGTTAGTCATTGTTCACTGTTCAAACTTCAAACACCTAAATTTCAAGTTATTTTTAACTGAAAAAATTATATAGGATTTGTGATAAAAATTATTGATACTTTTAGAGAACCAAATAATTTGTTTGTAAAAATCTTGATGTTTACCTATAGGTATATATCAAGTCATGTATGTAGCTATATTATAATATGCAGTGGTGTAGTGCTATGGGAACAGCGTTCCCTTACTTTTTTTGGTAGACGGAACAGCGTTCCCTCACTATTTCAAATAAATCCGAACTTACAAATCTCTAAAGTCATGAAATTTTAATTTCCACCCCTAGAAGAAATATGAGAAAGAATCATTAACTGTTTCATTTCTTTTAGCTTCGACTGAGGCAATGCTAGCCTATAAAGATCTGGTGAAACAGTCACCACGGTGTACCAGTTGTTAACTTTTTTTTAGTTAATCATTCCAGTTGTTAGCTATTTTTATTGATCGTACTGGATGTCATATATCTAATGACACTGGAAATACTGCATCTTCAACCTTGGAATATATCCTAATATCCAGTGCTTATGACCTCAAAATATTCCTGAAATTGGTCAGATTTCAAAAGATTTCCTGGGGGGGGGGGCCTTACAGTGCCCCCGGACCCCCAGCTGTATGGGCTCGCCGCGCTTGCCATTGTCCCCCCCGCATCTGAGTAACACTTTCAAAATGCGTTCCCTCACTTCTTTATTTAGCACTACACCACTGATAATATGTATATGTATATGAACTATTTGTTGAGTTATCTTAAATAAAATGCTCAAAATTTTCAACATGCACAATTTCAAATGCTTGTGGAAAGCAAACCAATGGAGATCCCACTCCAATTTTTTGCTTGAATATGCTGCATCTAAAGGTCTTTACTTATGCCAATTTTCATGACCTTGAATTTTGAACTCTGTCCTGAGGTCAAGGTGAAATATAAATGCAACTTTTTTTTTAATGGAATGTATGCACTCTGTGCATAAAATTAAAGTTATTCTGCTGTCTTTTCTGAGCATTTTGACACCAAAATCATTAAAATCCATCGATTAGATCCTGAGTTATGACCTTTAAAAATCACGAGGTTACGCTGCTGACCCCAAATTGGGGGGGGGGGGGGGTCATTACTCCCAAACTACTTGACCCAAGTGGTTAAAATTTGGTCACGCTTCATTATTCATCATACCCAACTACCACACCAAAAATCATTAAAATCAGTGAGATGAGTGGCAGAAATCACCAAAAAGTGTGTGCATTTGACATGGAAGGCCTCAGTAGTAATAGACTACAGGATTTTTCAAGTAATGGTAATAGATTATAATTTTTTGGCTGTAATAGTAATAGAAGGCAAAGTAATAGATAAGTCTATTACTTTTCTATTACAGTGGCACTGGACATATTGTGTGAACAAAGAACTGAAAAATGAACTAAATCTACTCTAAACTAGAATAAACATGTATTAATATTGTGGCAAATTTTTCCTTCAATAAATTAAAATTCATCAAGACTGACAGTCTCTGAAATTGTAATGATTTAATTGAAACAAATATTTGTTATTTGGCTGCCATTCACCCTCATTCTGGATCCATGAGTGCTGTGAAAAAACTATATAGGGCTATGGGTTGATTGACTGATACCCTCATCCATTGGAAATTTCCAGCAGACTTCAGTGGAGAGTTAATGACAAAAGCCCTATGTTTTTTTGTTAGAGTGTTATGTATGTGTAGGTCTTCAAAGGACCTCTTTATATTTAATTGTTTTCGGTAATTCTAGCCTCAGGATTTTAGATGCCTATATGTGAACAAAATAAATTTTTCCCACCTTGTTTTTGCTGGGCCTTAGTTTGCTTCAATGTAGGGCGTGATGATCTTCTTCGATGTAGGCCCATTATGATGGAGCCTACACTGCAAGTTGACACTTTGTAGCTAATATAGGCAGTCATGAATTAAACCTGAAGGTATAGGCCTATCCTTTTTATAGTTAAGTTTTATATTATAAGGAATTCACACACAACTTTAAAGAAGACTAGTACATCTTCCTTTGCTTAAAGCGTTGCTCTTCCTAAGCAGCTCTCAGTTCACCACTCCTCAAATTGCTGATTTGGCAAAGGTCATTGACTCCTCCTCTCTTGTAATTTACATGAGTTAGGAATGGAAAATTTTGATCACTAGAAATAAATGTTTCTCATGGTTATGTAGGCCTGATGCCTACATACGGGTTCTAGGTATGTGTGGCAATCATTTCATTCCCATTAGGCTATGTCACCAATTCTGAGGCAATTTTGTATAGATATTTAATTCAGTTAATTAATAATTTATATTTAATTATGAAATAAAGGTACCACATACGTTACCATGTTGTGAGCGTGTATAGTTTTTCCATATACTGGTGGGGGGGGGGGAGAAAAATTTGTATGTTATAGATAAAATTTTTTGACAAACTGTAAAACATGTAAAATGGATTAAAAGAATGAAGTAGGAATTTAGGAAGAGAAAGGTTACTCAAGACCTATTTAAATATAAAAGCTCAAGAGGCTAGCTTCTCAAGTTTAGTTAAAGTTATGTCAATCAATTTGACTCCCTTTAGGTATAGGAAATTTATGGAATTAAAGTAAAGTTATTAAGCATTTTAACTTTGCTCAATTTGTGTAAGGTTTATAAGTCACCAGTCTTAATTTTTTCTTGTAAAAGTTTTCTGGCTTTCAAAGCAGTCTTTCTTTGAGGCCTGTCTGGTTTAGTCTGAGTTACATCAGGTACATTGAGAGATTCCTCCCCAATAGTAGCCTGATCCATCCTTTGGGGTAATGGTTCTAATTTAGCCCCACACTCCAAAGGATATAGTAATGTAATATCTCTGGTGGTTTCACAGTTGCTGTTTTCAGTTTTACAACCCTGGTAATTTCGTCTTCACCAGTTTTGAGTTCCAAGACTTTTCCCATTGACCAATGCTGTCTTGGAGTCTTGTCATGTATCAACACGATGTCCCCAATGTTGACTGAATCATTCCAATTTTTTGTTTTGTTAATTGTTTGTCTTTCTCTAAGACTTGTTAAGTATTCTTCTCTCCATTTTGTTATAAACTGAGTTTTGATTTGTGTCAAATGTTGGTATTTTGTGTTGAGTTCTTTGTGTCCTATTACCCAATCTGGATCCTCTGTACTGTTATGTTCATATTCTGGTAACATGTTTACTAGGGTGCATCAAAAATGGCAACTTTCAAAAATTGATTTGGCCCTACATTATTATGGTTACATTCCCTAAAAAAAATTCACATGCAAAATTTCAGGTCAATTGATTAATATCTACTGGGTCCACCTAGCTCCTAAACTTTTACAAAAATGACAATTTTTGGGATAAATTGCCTTAAATTATTTTTTTCACATAAACCTTTATTTTATTGAATTGAATGATCCTTAAGGTACTATAGGCCTAGTATGTTTAGTTTGCTTGTGTTTAAGCCATAGCTACTATTAATAAATATCATTTGCCATCATGAAATACCTATAGCTATTTTTTCTTATTTTCAGGCATGTAGACTACTTTAATATTAATCTATGTTTCTATTACAGGTCAATTTTTGATATATGTTGGTGATAATAGTTGATATATGATATAATGGATAATAGTGGTAAAGCCAGTGAAGCCACTTCTAGTGGTAAAACTTGTTCAAGTGGTGCAGATAAAGTTGATGTAAAAACACGAAAAAACCCTGTATATTTGGATTAGGTCCTGGCATCACAAATAATGATGCAAAGATTGTAGGATGTCGCTTGCCAACAAGTGAACAAGTTCTTAGATGTTTCCTATTTCACCAGCAACAGGGTCTAAAAGAGAGAAGAACTAAGCGAGATATAGCTAAAATTGTTTTAACAGAAATTCAATCATTCTACAATAAAGCCAACATACCAATGATTACTGAGAAAAAAAGCATGTGAGAAAATAATTTTGTTGTCAGAAAAGAATGCGAAACTGAGAGAAATTCCATTGAAAAGAAGAGAGCTGCAAAGTACAAAGACAAGACTAGAAGATATGGAAATGCAACTTAAAATGACTTCCACTGTGGATTAAAAATGCCAAAAAAATTATGAGTAATCCAGAAGATATACAATTTCTTCAATCTATGCAAGGGGATAGAATTGCTTCTTTTGGAGCTCATGATCAAACTTTAGCATCCAAAATGAAGCGCATTAATTTTCGAAAATGTGAAGAAAATGCAAGAAAAGAAAAAGAATTGAGAGACACTGAAGCTTCTTGCAGTTATGTTGAATTAGAAAGCAGTAGCACAAGCGATACAACTACCATTGAGAGTGAGTCAGAAGCTAATGATGGAGCTGAAAAAGATGGAAAATCCACACAGTCAACAGTCTGTTTAGGTACTCAAGCTATCATTCCTCATGACATTCTGAAAAGACCGAAACTTGTTTCTTTGGCATCAAGAATGAAAATGACTCCAGCACAACAGGCTGCATTCACAAAAGCTTTTGTCGAAGAATGTGGTGGTAACACTAAGGCAGTGGCAACTTCATATGCTACAGCTGATAGAGCAAGACGTGAAGTAGCCCAAAAAATTTCAAGTTCCATTAAAAAATCCTGGAATCCTCCTAAATTGGCCTCTTTTCATTGGGATTCGAAAATAATTTCTACTCTGCTGGATAAATATGTTACAGAAGAACGATTAGCCGTATCAGTTGGAAATTCAATGGATCTCAAACTACTTGGTATTCCATCATATCATATCCTAGTGCTGGTGGCAGTGGCCAATCTGGGAAAAACTTGACTGAAGAAGTTATGAAGCTACTGAAATTGTGGAACTGCTCCGATTCAATAGTGAACTTGGTTTTCGACACTACAGCAACCAACATGGGACATGTGAGTGCTGCATGCATAACTATCCAACAAGAGATTGGATGGCCTTTATTATGGTCTGCATGCAGGCATCATGTTGGTGAAGTTATTATGAGTCATGTGTTTCAGGACATGAAAGTAGAAACTTTGAGTGGACCAAAAATTAATGTCTTTAACAGATTTCGAGAAAAGTTTCAGTGGATTTCCAAGGATGAAAAATTGAAAAAAATTGGCTTCAATCAGTACTCCAAAGCTGTCCAGGAGATTCTTTAGGAATGGACTGATTATGCAATTCAAATAAGTAATATAGAAAAGCAACATACACGATATGACTACAAACAATTTTCTGACTTAGTTGTGTTATACTTAAATGCAGGACCTAGTGATAAGGATATAACCCTTCAGCGACCTGGTGCTATACATAGAGCCAGATGGATGAGTAAAGCAATATATGCTCTAAAAATTGCATTGCTAGAAGATAATATCTCGAAACTACCTTCAGTAACAATCACAAACAAGCAACAAATTCTGAAACTAAGAGACTTTGCAACCTTCATTTCACTGATTTACTACCCATGGTGGATGACCTGCTCTTCAGTTTTTGATGCACCATGGCACGATTTTCAGCTTTACAAAAAGCTTCTTAGATACGAGGAAGTAAACGAGCAAATAGCAAAAAGTGCTCTAACATCTTTGAAACATCATCTCTAGTACCTTTCATCAGAGATGATTCCTCTTGTATTATTCAGCGATTTGGTTCCAAAAAATGAACTTCGTGCTATAACAAACCATCTACTTTCCTATAAACCACACAAGATTGAGACAGTGGTTCCAGAAGGTAGACATGGATCTAGTTTTGGAAAGCCTAATTTCCCTACCAATCTACGATCGGAAACCACACTAGCTGACTTGGTTGACAAAAACTCATGGTTCATATTCTCTCCACTACAGTTAGACTATGATTTTTTAATGGTTGAGATTGTTGAATGGAAAACAACAGCATCATTTATATCTTCCAAAGAAAAACTTTTGGCTATAAATGTCGTAAATGATGGCTCTGAGAGGGCAATAAAACTATGCAGTGACTTTTATGAGGCTGCAAGGACTGAAGAACATCTTCAAAATGTTCTCCAAGTTGTAGAAGCTGACAGAAAAGCCACTCCTAATCTGAGAAAGAGACAAGCTTCTTTATCATTTGTTTTAGAAGAAAAAAGGACAAAGAAGAAGAATTAAGATATCAATAAGCAATAAATCAATTTTTACAAGTATTTTATCATGAAATACCATTTTTAATAGGTGGTGGTGGTTGGTGGGATGCTTGGCAAGTTGGATCCTCGTCCCGCATCCTGGTAACTCACTTCATGATTCTCAGAATAATACAAAAAAAAGTCTAAAAAAGACAGCTAATTTCATGAATTGAGGCTAAAACTTGCCTAAAAAAACTAACGATATTTACAATTTTTTTTTCAAACAAAATCTACAACGCTTACACATAAGATTTTCTAGTCAAACCATAAAATTCCACAATTGTCAAATTTTCATCTTCGAGGTGGACCCACTAAATATTGTCAGAACAGCTTGAAACGTGGACACTGAAGGTTTGTTGGGGATTGTAACCATAATATCATAGGGCCGAATCAATATCCGAAGTTTGAAATTTCACCCCTTATAGGCTGATGCACCCTAATGTTTACTGTTTCTCCCTTAATTAGGTGGTTTGGTGTGAGAGGTTCTGGCTCATTAATACCATCTCCCACATAAGTTAATGGTCTGTTGTTGCCAACATTTTCAATTTCTGACAGAATAGTCATGAGTTCAAAAAGTTGTAATGTTTGGTCCCAATAGTCTTTTTAAGGCAGTTCTTTACAGTCTGTATGTTTCTTTCCCAAATGGAACCGTACCATGGTGTATTTCCAGGTTATATTGTGTTTGATTAAATGAGTTTTTACCGTTTCACTGTCACAAATCTGATGAATAATTCTTTCACCAGATTTGAAGTATGTGGCATTGTCTGACCATATAGTTTTGGGTACAGAATTGTGTGCACAAAATTGTCTGAAAGCAGCAATAAAAGCTGCTTCTGTCAGATCATCTACTATGTCTAGAAATATGGCACGTGTGGCAGCACAGGTGAAGAGTACAATGTACACTTTGTATTCCTTTGAATCCATTCCAAAACTCACATTTACCGCTCCAGTGTAGTCAATACCCGTGGTTTCAAATGGCCGAGTAAATGTTACTCGTTCCACAGGTAGGTCTGGAGGGCTTGGGGTCTTAAAGGGTCGTGAATGGATACGTTTACAAGGAATGCATGTGTTTAAAATTTTCTTTGTTTCAGTTCTACCCTTTGGTAGCCAGTAAGTTTTTCTCAGCTCCGTCAGGGTTTGTGGGACCCCATGTGGTGTATTTTGTTGTGGGTATCCCTGATGATGAGATTTGTGAAGTGACCTCCTTGGAAGAAGAATTGGGTGCTTAGAGTTGTAAGTCAAAGTTGACTTGTTAAGCCTTCCTTTACACCTTATCAGACCCTCTGTATCCAGGTACAGATTTAGATCCATGACAAGTGAAGGAATTCCTTTGTTTAATGTGTTACTGGACCTAAGATACTTCAACTCCTTGTCAAATTCTGAAGCTTGTATCTGTTTGAGCCAGTTTGTTGCAGTTTCTGTTAAGTTAGAAAAGGCCTTCTGAGGACAGTGTTTGAGAAGGTAGCTATTGACAAACTTGCAGCAATAGACTGTAATTCTCAAGAGTTTTTGAGGTCTGAATAATGTATAGTCAAATATAGGTTTGTCCTCAGTGATCTTTTCAGTTGTTGTAGAGTTGAGTGTGAGGTTAACTACTTTGGCTGGCCAAAGATCCTCACATGTTAGCCATTCGGGCCCTTCATACCAGATTTTATTTGTTTTCAACAGCTTGTAAGAGAGCCCTCTTGTCAAAAAGTCTGCAGGATTCTCTTTGTTTTTATGTACCTAAATTTGATACCAAGGTTTGTGTTTGCAGTTTTGATTTCTGTTAGTCTGTTTTTCACAAATATTTTTTGCAAGAAGTTGTATCTGTGTTGGTCACCCATGTTAGACAAATTTGACTGTCTGTCCATAAGTAAATGTTTGTTATGTCAACTTCTTTATACACTTGTGAGAGAAAGTTTGCTGTTTTAACTCCCAATGAGACAGCTAATAATTCAAGTTGTGGTACAGTTTTCTTTTGGTTTAAGGGTGCCACTTTTGCCTTTGAATAAACCAAGTTACTTTCATTTTCACTTGTTAAATAGGCACACACACCCGTAAGCTTGTGTGCTGGCATCTGTAAAAATGTGTAGTGTTTGAGGTTTCAATCTGTAGCCAGCACATCTTGGTACGTAGATGTCTTGAACTTGTTTAAGTCTGTGGCAATTTTTTCCAATGAAGTTGGTCTTCCACTGAAAGTGGTTCATCCCAATCAATTTTCTTTTTCCATAAGTCTTGCAAAAGGATTTTGGATCTTATGGTTGCTGGTAAATATAATCCAATGGGGTAAAAAATTTTGGATGATTCTGAAAACACTTGTCTTTTTGTATTGACATTTGGATTTAAGTTATAACTCTTTGTGCAAAGAGTGTCATCATGTTCGGAATTCTGTTTTAAAGACCAAAGCATTCCAAGTGGTTTTGTGTAATTGTTTGGTTCCCATTGTTGTCTTTTGTTATTTGTTCATTTAATTTAGGAGAATTAGAAAGCCACTCTCTCAGTCCAAAATTTCCTTGCTTCATTATGGGTTGTGACATTTGGTAAATTCCAAGCAATTCCTCTTCAGTTAACAGTGGAACCAATGAGGTTATCCACATAAAAATTTTGTTTTAAAAACTGAACTGTTAAGTCCTCTTGAAATAAGTTTAGGTGGTTTTTAATTGTTAAAGCAAGAATACTTGGAGAGCAATTTGCTCCAAAAATAATTACTTTAACTCTGTAGGTTTTGAAACCTTTGTTAAAGTCATGTAGATCATTAAACCACAAAAACCTGAGATGATTTTTATCATACTCAAGCTTCAAATTTATACAGAGGAATGCTTTTTCTATGTCACTTTGTACTGCATAATTGTCTAAACGGAAGCAAAGGAGAATTTTTTACAAGATCTGAGACACAGTTTGGGCCTTCCATGAGACAATCATTTAAACTAACAGAATTTGTGTCTTTTAAACTACAATTGTATACTACTCTTAGTTTAGTTGTGGATGAATCTTCTCTGTAAACTCCCCTGTGTGTTAAATAATGACAACCTCGTTTTTTAAAGGGTTCATCAGTAACTTCTTCAATGAAGCCCCTTTCTATTTGTTCTTTGAATTGTTGTTGTATTGTTCTAAAAGATTGTCATTTTTAGTTTTCTGTAATTTTTATACAGATGTGCCTTAGCTACTTTCAAATTGTCCATTATTTCTGGCCAAGGTGTTTTCCAAGGCAGCTCCACATAGTATTGATTGTCTCTGTGTTGTAATGTATCCTTAAATTATTCTGTCATCAATTGGTCTTCATGTGTAATTGTACTGTCCTTTATGCCAACTGATTCTAATAGTCACAACTGCTGTAACCCTTCATCCAATGTGGAATCATTTTCATTCAAATGATGTGGGATTATGACAGTGTTTTTGTTGTTTGAGTTTGTCATATAGTCAGAAATTTGTGAATGTGGTGATTTTGTTTTGTGTGAATTTTGTTTGTGTTCTGTGTTTTCTGTGTCAGTAGTAAGACGGTATTTAGTTATATCACCCAAAGGTGCAATACCTGAGGGAGTTTGTATGGCTGTTCCATCTCCAATTTTAATGAACCATGGACCAGATGAAGATAGTCAGCCCCCATGAGCATATGTATATCAACAACTACATCTGCATTAAGGGTTTTATCAGCTATCGTGTATTTGTTTTGAAGTTGTAACAAAGTTTGTTTTAACCTAGCTATTTGTAATTTTTCTTGTTCTACTTTGTCCACAACAATAACCTTAAGGGTTTCAAATGTTCCATCAAGAGTTGAAGTTACATTTGCAGTTTTAAAACTGACTTGTACTGGATTTTTATTGATAAATGATGAAATAGAGAGATCTTCATTTCCTTGTTGGTTCTGAAGTCCCAATTTTTTAATCAGTTGTTTGGTTACAAATGTTTGTTGTGAGCAGGTATCTAAAAGACACCTAACCTGTACTATTTGTCCCCTTTTGTTTTGTATTTCTAAGGTTGTGGTTGGTAAAAGAATTTTTGAATTGTGGTTAATGCTAGATGAACTGATATGCCCATTTATAGCATTCTGAGTTTGTTTCTGTTTGTTTTGGGTGTTTGTTCATAATGTTTGTTAGTTTATCCAATGTCTGTGAGTGTGTTACACATGGGGGTAACATGGTCAAAACTATTGCAAAACTTACAATTGTTTATCAAATTTGATTTGCAGTTTTGCTTATGGTGCCCTGATCCAGTGCATTTTTTGCATAAGTTTAGTTGTTCACAACGTTTTGACCTTGCTGTAAAGTCTGGGTATTTGGGACACTTTGTAGAATAATGTTCACTGCTAAAACAAAATTTGCATGGAAAGGGGTTATACTCAAAAGTAGTTACATTAAAGTTTTGTAGAGTAGGGGTCTTTGAATCTTTTTCTGTCACTTTATTTTCTGCAAATTGAGTTTTGCGGTTGTGTTTTGATGTAACTGGTAAGTGTTGAAATCTTTTGTTAGGTTTTGGTTTTCTGCATTGTTGGTTTTTTCTTGTGCTGTGTTAAATTTTGGGAGTGTGTAACTTGATTTGTAAAGTGCAAGTACAGTTGAGAAATCTTCTCTTAGCTTATTAAGGCTAGGGTATATGTCAGTTGTCCTCTGATGAAATATCTCTTTGACTTTAGAAGGGAGTTTTTCAAAAACAACAGCTTGAATGATCCATGCTGTTTCTGCAATGTTTAAATTATTGTTTTTAAGTTGTCCCACGAGACATTCAAACTCGCAGTAAAAGTCAAAGAGGTCACCATAGTTGTCTTTTGGGGTTTGCATGTTCATTACTTTAAGAGCCAAATCATGTATAATTTCATCCTTATTCATGTAATTTCTGTTAGTAATTCTATTGCCACAGAATAAGAAGTACCTATGGCTGCCAGTGATTCCACTAATCTTAAGGTAGGGCCTTTCAGATAGTTTACTAAATAACTAAATTTATCAACATCTGTAATGTAGTTTTTATTACCTATAAGGATATGAAATTTTTCAATAAAAGATTGAAATTTGGCTCTCACCCTCAAAAGTGGATACATCAAGTGTTGGCAATTTTGATTTTAGTTCATTGTCCTTAGCCAGGTTGGGAGAGCTAAGTGAAACATTTCAGATAGCTTCTAAGAAGCTTTCATTTGTGTCTTGTTTTTTGTACTTGTCAAGTTGGTTTTGAATTTCAGAAATATAGGAATTAATTTTTGTAATGTAAGTTTCATTGTCAAGTAGGAGAGTAGAATACTCATCATCTGTTAGTTCAATTGTGTCATCAATTTCTGTAATTATGTCCTCATCTAGTGTGAGAATTTCTTGTTTGTAATGAGTAATAGAATTTAATGTTGTTTCAAGATCATATCTTGTAGGTTCTTTCTGTTGGTAATCATTGTACAGTTTGGTGATGACACCTTTACATGCTGATTTTTTCTCATTAATTTTTTGTAATTTTGAGATGGTGCCATAGCTCCAAGGTCTGTGTTTTTGTTTTCTTGGTCTGGGTTTTTTACCCTTTTGTCCGAGTCTTCCATAATTGTTGTCAGTGTTAAAGTTCTGAGTTTAATTTTATGATGTTGAGCGAGTTAAATTACTGTAATAAGTTTTTTATATAACCTGCACCACAGGTTGAATTAAAAATTTACAATGTTTTTAGTTAGGATAGGCCTTGAGTGTAAAAAGTAAGGCCTACTTTGAGAGAGGCCTATTATGTAAGGTGGGCCTACTAAATAGGCATATTTTGTGGACCTACTAAGTAGGCTTATGTTGTGGGCCTACAAAATAGGATTAGGTTTGAGCCTATTTTTATAGGACCTAAAATGAGTTAAGCCTATTAAATGAACAAGGCTTTGTTTATGGTTAGTGTAAAGGTAAAGGGATCGGTTCCCCAATTACACAGGCCACCATGTGAAAAAACTATATAGGGCTATGGGTTGATTGCCTGATACCCTCATCCATTGGAAATTTTCAGCAGACTTCAGTGGAGAGTTAACGACAAAAGCCCTATGTTTTTTTGTTAGAGAGTTATGTATGTGTAGGTCTTCAAAGGACCTCTTTATATTTAATTGTTTTCGGTAATTCTAGCCTCAGGATTTTAGATGCCTATATGTGAATGAAAGAAATTTTTCCCACCTTATTTTTGCTGGGCCTTAGTTTGCTTCAATGTAGCGTGTGATGATCTTCTTCAATGTAGGCCCATTACGATGGAGCCTACACTGCGAGTTGACACTTTGTAACTAATATAGGCAGTCACGAATTAAACTTGAAGGTATAGGCCTATCCTTTTTATAGTTATTAAGTTTTATATTATAAGGAATTCACTCAGAACTTTAAAAAAGACTTAGTACAATTTAGGCTGGGCTGAAACTATAATTTTTGTTTGATTTTAATTTATCAGAGTGACTAACAGTTGGCTTTTGATATAAAAATAAGATTCCTGGAAAAAATAATTGGTAGCCACCAACGTGTGTCCGGCCATCCCTGTTTTTGTAAAAACATTTAATGCTGCACTAGCAAAATCAGGAAAATGGCAATATCTCTTCTTCTGAACATGCTACAGAGATGGTTTGCATACCAAAATATGCAGAATTTGATTTAGAACAGATTATTAAGAGTGGTATTTTTTCATAAAACCTTTAGTTTTTGAGTTATTTTAGAAAAACTAATTTTTTGGGCCCATAGACCCCCTTTCAACTGAAGTTATGAAGATGTGTCTAAGTGGCAATTCATTTAGATGCAGAAGACAAATATCCCACTGAAGAGGTTGCCCTAAAAACATTTCCAAATATCTGATTGACCCATGCATATGTCCTGTGTTAGTATTTGTCCCATCTGCTTTAACTAAGTTTAATTTGGCCTCAAGTTCTGTCCCTTTAATGATCTTATAAATGCCATGAGCAATGTCAATGCCTTTGCCACTCTCTGGGGTAAAATGGTTGAGGTAGAAATCATCTGAAAATAAATGTAATTAATTTTACAATTAAATAAAAATGAAAAAGGAAGGAATAAAGTTAATTGGACAGTTGTCACTTAAAAATAATTTTTTTTAAGTAATTGAAATATTACTTTATAGTACAGTAATATAACAGCGTAACGCCTATAACTGTATGACAATCATTTCCATTTACCTGGCTCTCCAGTAATGACATAATGTTCCTCTAGGATTGTGGATGTATAATACTTTTCATTTACTTTGTTAACAGCAAGTGTAGCATCCTTTCTACCGTCAAAGCCAATGCCAGTCACTTTTTCAAATATCACTTCTTCTTCCTTCTTCCTTTCAGCTCTCAATTTAGCTCTCTCCCTTCTCAACTTGTTTCTGAAAAGTATTTCAAAAATATTGGCCATGCATTACTGCATTAGCATTATACAAAATACAAATGTCAGTGTCCTGTTTGAAACTAATTAATATAAATACAAAATAGAAATTTTGACGCTAATTAAAAATAATAGTAAATCTGGTGATTTAGAACTTATAGCAGAAGCTAAGAAATGTAATATCTAGAGTGATTAAAAACATACTCATCAATAACATTTTGTATGTTATCTGGGGTGATTACTCCAAAGTCCACCAATGTAGCAGAACCAATAGCCGCTCCTGCTCTATCAGTTACTTGATATCTGTTACGATATTTAAAGTAGATTTACATATCTATTGTCAATGAATAATTTATTGGTAATCTTAATCTCTTAGTCACAATGATTTCACTTTAAGCTGTATTAAAAGATTTATCTTTCAGTACTATACCTGTCACATGCTTCAGCTAATGAGCGTAATCTAGTTCTGTTCTGTAATGTTGAGACTTCTGGAACATAGTCTGCATGAAATGAATCATTACAACTGTCGCTATCTGTCAACTCAGGAATGTCCATAGGTTCAGGAGGATGAGGAGGAGGAACTGATTCTTTTGCTTTTTGAGATTGAATAACCCGTGATTTGAATTTTAAGTCAGTGGCTGTTTCTGGGACTTCTTTCAGGGTACAGTAACCATGCCTAGTTATTTTCTGGTCCTACAAAGTGATTATATTTCATTACACTATAATGTATCTTTTATCTATGGGTCTCTATATGTAAATTGAAATTCTTACAAAAATGAGAAAATACTAAAATATTACTTATCATTAACATCATTAATAGTGTATTATTGATATTACTAACTTATTAAATGCACTTTAAAAATTGTAGCAAATTATTAATAATTGATAATATTAATAATTGATAATTAATTAATATTAATTAATAATTTACAACTTGAAATTCAATCAACAGACCTACCTCATAAAACTGGTAATCAGATTCAGTCATTTTTAGTAAGTGCTTTTTCTCTGTATCTGCCAACAGTTTGTGATCATGTTGATATATGTCAAATAAAACGTTTACAGTTTTCAGAAAATCATCCAGATCTTGATGATATTTAGGTCCCCTTTTCTTTTTGTCATACTTCAGAAGGCGGTTGAATTCCTTTATTTGGGTTTTCAGTCGGCTCTGTATGGCATTTACTGATATTGGATAAACATTATATGTGACCCACAATTTATGCAATTCCTCAGAAGTAGCTCTCAGTACAGCATCTGTTTTATAGTCTCCGAAACACAAACACCTTTCAATAACTTGCTTCAACGTAGGCAATTTCCCTAAAGGAAACTGTTCTGCTGGCATAAAACGTACATCACCAAGTACTTTAGCAACTGTTTTCCTTGTAGAAGTCATACTTTATATTGCAAATGTTGAATTCAATGACAAATTGCAGTTGGAAACTTATAACAAAGGCACCTGAAAAAAAACCAAAAAGTTTTCAATTTATTACGTTTAAAAAAAGTTCACGAAGCAGCCCCACCCTCTATTCTTTAATCAAGCATAATGGATGCAAGATAACAAGGAAAGGTCATATCATGTGATCACTATGTCCATGTCATCATCCTTTTAGGGCAATGTTAGTAATCAAAAAGCCAAATCATGCTTATTTTAGAATTTCTTTTGTCACTAAGGTCCGTCGAAAGGGGGTCTATGGGCCCCAAAAATTAGTTTTTCTAAAATAACTCAAAAACTAAACGTTTTATGAAAAAATACCACACTTAATAATTTGTTCTAAATCAAATTCTGCATCTTTTGGTATGCAAACCATCTCTGTAGCATGTTCAGAAGAAGAGATATTGCCATTTTCCTGATTTTGCTAGTGCAGCATTAGATGTTTTTACAAAAACGGGGGTGGCCAGACACACGTTGGTGGCCACCAATTATTTTTTTTCAGGAATCTTATTTTTATATCAAAAGCCAACTATTAATGACTGATTAATTCTATCTTGAGTTTCAGCCCGGCCTATAATAGTACATCTTCCTTTGCTTAAAGCATTGCTCTTTCTAAGCAGCTCTCAGTTCACCACTCCTCAAATATAATCTTTGTATTTTTATTATAAATTGCTGATTTGGCAAAGGTCATTGACTCCTTCTCTCTTGTAATTTACATGAGTTAGGAATAGAAAATTTTGATCACACAAAATAATAAATGTTTCTCGTGGTTATGTAGGCCCAACGCCTACATACAGGTTCTAGGTATGTATGGCAATCATTTCATTCCCATTAGGCTATGTCACCAATCCTGAGGCAATTTTGTTTAGATGTTTAATTCAGTTAATTAATAATTTATATTTAATTATGAAATAAAGGTACCACATATGTTACCATGTTGTGAGTGTGTATAGTTTTTCCATAAGTGCAGAGCCTTCTGCCTCTCAACTTCATCCTGGATCCATGAGAGCAGAGCCCTCTCCTCAGTCTTATCCTGGATCCCTGAATCCAGACACTGCTACATCGTCAGCTCAGTACCATCTCACACAGGGTATCCCCAAGGGGCCTTGGTGAATCAGGGTGCTGAGAATGCAGTCGGGGGTCACGATGAGGAGGCATCTTGGATAATGGTGGTAAGGAGGGGCCAGAAGCGAATGACCCCTTCAAGAACTGCAACCACTGCAGTAGCTAATGGTGGTGGTCCCACTCATGCACTAGCTAGAGGGAGTGAGCCTGTGGCAAAGGCTGGCAGAGAATGGTGGGGTATCATAGGGGCTGCCAAAACAGATCGTATGATGGCTGTACCAATGAAGACCAAAAACATTTTCATCTCAAGATGTTGACCTGATCTTATGGTGGAGCAGCTGCAAGCATTTGTGGAAGATAAAGTGAACCTTCAGGTTACATGTGGGAAAATTGACTCCAGATTGACATACAGTTCCTTTCAAGTTACATCAGTCTGTGATGATCCAGGGGTATTTATGGATCCAGCAGTATGGCCTGAACAGGTATATATACAGCGGTTCTATGAGAAGGGAAGAAAAACACCTGCAGCCCCTCTTGCAAGTGCTAGAGAGGGTAATTATGGAGATATCATACATCATACTGTAGAGGAAAATCCAGCTGGGTCTAATGCTTAACTGCTGTGCCTGGTATAAGTGGAATTCAACATGTAGAGATTGCTGGCAGAACTCCTGCATCTTCCTAATTGCAACATTCAAGCTAATCTCTCATAACTATAGAGGCCTAAGCTGCTTAGGCAATAACAGCAAACAAAGGCAGATCATAATTGATAAGCTGTTAGAGGATGCTGATATTCTGTCTGCAGGAAACATGGCTATGGAAACATGACTTAAAGGACCTGAGTAGCCTGTCCTGTAACTTTCATGGGATAGGGGAGGCCACCAGAGATAAACAAGATGGTCTTGCAGGCCACCCACCTGGTGGGGAAGCTGTTCTATGGAGGTTGGGGTATGGGAAATATATTAATGAATTAAAACTTGGTTTGAATTGGCTAACTGGAATAGAAATTTGTGTAGACAATAAAAAATTTGTAATTCTGTGTATCTATATGCCTTTTCAGGCAGTTAATAATGAAAAAGATTACCTCATTAAATTGGGGCAGGTCAGCAGTGTTGTTGATGAGTGGTTACGACATGTGTAGCTATTATTGGTGACTTTAATGCTAATGTGGTTAATGATAATTGTTTAGCAACTACTTAAAAGCCTTCTGTGAAGATAATAACTTAACCCTTTGTAGTCTTCCTGGTGATTCACTGGCCTACTTAGTCAGTGCTCCAGACAACTATCTCTCAATCTTCTGTGGACCTCTTGTATAATGTTTGTGCCTGTTGAGTCTGAAATAAAATGTATGTTTGTTTGTTAACACACTGCTTCTAATTGCATTTAAATAGACAAAGATCCTTTTCAAATGAGTGAAGTACCCCACATACAAAAGTAATAGTAATAGATGACCACGTAATAGTAATAGATGAAAATTAAAGTAATAGTAATAGAAGGAATCAGTAGTAATAGAAACCCAGTAATTGACCCCATGTCTGGCTTAAACATGCCACTGTGGTTATGCTCTGTAGGCTTAGTGAGCATTGATTAAGAATGAGGCACAGAGAGCTTACCAACAATGTTGAAAATACCCCTTGAGATGGAGATACTTGAAAGTTGACCTTGTACACTGTAGGCCTGAGGTGAAGCTGTGACTATCGGGTCATTCTCTGTCAGATCAACCAAAAAAAATTGAAATTAACACCCTCATCTCTCATATTTTGCTGAAATTTGGTTTATAGGGAGTTTGTGAGCCCTGAATCCATTTCTGAAATTATAAGGTCAATCCGACCAACGGTTCAAGAGATATGACCTCGGGCAATTTGAGGTCACTCGTGAGGTTACTAACATTTGGCGAGCCATAACTTGGGTAATAATTGTCATAATTATATAAAAGTATATATATTTAGAATCAGAAAACGACAAGGAATCCAAATATGCAAGTTTTAGAACTCTAGGTTGAAAAATAAAAAAGTTACACTGTAACCAAAATTTGAGGTCACGATTTGACCTCTGGGGTATCAAATGAGAATTTTTTTTTTAAATTTAAAAAATGAAGGCATAGGCATTGGCTATTAGAATCAGCAAAAAAAAGTTTGTTTATGTTAGTATTTTTCATGTAACTAACTTATAAGTGAACACCATATTCATAAGTTGTGCGTCAATTCTACCTATTTTTTCACACTTAAGTTCATAATTTGACCTATAGAAATTAAAATTACATTTTTTATAGATATAAAAAACAAAGTCAGAGTTCTTGACTAATAGAAACAATCATAAAAAGTTTGTTTATGTTGGTACTTTTCATGTAACTAACTTATAAGTGAACACCATATTTATAAATTGCTTGTCATTTCAAGGAATTTTTATATCTTAGCTATCAATTTGACCTCAAGCTCCAAGAATTTAATAAAAATTGTATTTCACTGCTAATCTACACTGGCAATAATAGTTATAATAGTGAAAGGGGAAGACTAAGCTCACATGTAGCCTAAACAAACCTGTTGAAACATGTTGCTACTTGTCTAAGTGCAGAATCAACACAGATAGTTGCAAAATTCCTTGTCTACAGGTTAGTACAGTTCCAGCCAGCACTGTGGGTGGCTGGTGGGTATGGTGTTTTAATGAGCCTCAGAGACTATCAAGGCCTAAAATATTAAGTGTGTGTAGCTATATATTTTCTAAAAAATATATATTACCTAATTGTAAATCCTATATCTTTACAGATCAAAATACAATGGTTCGGCACTTGAAATACTGCCAGGACCCTATTCAAAAACACAAGAAACGCATAACAATCAATCTTAGAAAAGTGACTGATGTACTTGTTGAAAAATGTGCTGGAAGAGTGAAAAAAGACTCATTGTTGTGTGTGAACTGCTGGACACTGATAATGAAAAACCCCACTATACTTAGTACCACTGAAAACAACGAGTCTGAGCAGGATTCAAATGAATCATCTACTATCAGTGGCTTGAGTAACATCTCTTCAATTCAAGATCTGGACAATGACAGTGATTGCTTGATAAAGGAAAATCCTTCAACTTCAGTTGAACCAGTTCTAGCATTTCTGGACCAAACACCAGTTAAAAAAAGTAAGTAATAAATTAATATAATAACTTATACTTTACTACAAGGTCTGTTTGATCTACTATATAGCCAATTATATAGCATTTAAGGTACTATAATTAATATTTAATTACTAATATTCAGGTGTATGAAACCTTTTTTTCTGTTCTTTTCAGAAGGGCTGTCATTAAGCCAGAAAAAGCGCAAGGCTCGTGGTAAGCTATCATCTGCTCAGAAACACCTGAAGGAGAGGCTAGAACTCAGTTATGGTGTTCAAATTACCGAGGAGGTAAGTGATACTTCAAAACCTGAAACTAAATCTGAAAAACATCTAGACAAATTAATGAATGAATTGAAACAGTCATTCCTGGAGAGCAAATGTCACCATCACAAACTACAAATATTGACACTCTCACCATACACAATTGAAAAAACAGATAGTTTCTTTCAAACTACAACATACATGGTGAAAAGAAGCTGTTCACTTAAATCAGAACATGGAATCCTTCCGAAGATTCCACTAATGAGCAAAGGAAAAGTGATATCTGAAGAACACAAAGATATAGCTAGAAGATTCTATGAGTCAGAAGAGGTTAGTCGTATGTGTCCTGGCCAAAAGGATTGCGTGAAAGTTATCAGTGCTGAAGGTGCAATGAAGGTGCAAAAACGATTGGTCCTCGGGAATTTAAGAGAGATGTTTGAACTATATAAAAATGATGAAAAGAATCCCAAAATAGGATTTTCCACATTTGCAAAATTACGGCCATCATATTGTGTGCTTGCCGGTAGTGGTGGGACTCATTCTGTCTGTGTCTGCACATACCATCAAAATCCAAAATTGCAGCTGGCTGCATTGGGAGAAAGAGGTCTTTCATACAAGGATCTTATGGATTACAGTGTCTGCAGTACAGAAAGAGAGACTTGCATGATGCAACTTTGCAATGATTGCCCAAGAGAAGAGGGTGTCCTGGATTTTCTTGAGTTACTTGACAGTGTGAAATCAGCTCCAAATGAAATATCTTGCAAGCAATGGGTGACTGTTGACCATTGTACAATGGTTGATAAGGTGGAGCCACTTCATGAATACTTATCATCCCTAAGCATGAAAATATCCTGCATGGTTCGTCATCACTTTGTTGCTCAGCAACAATCACAGTACTTCAAGCAGTTGAAAGAAACACTACCACCTCAGAGCGAGGTAGTTATAGTAGGTGATTTCTCTGAGAATTATTCTTTCATTGTCCAGGATGCTGCACAAGGGTTTCACTGGGACAATTCACAGTGTACAGTTCACCCTTTTGTCATCTATTATAGATCATCTGCAGACCAGGAACTTAGCCATTTTAGTGTCTGTTTCTTATCTGCATCACTAAAACACAACACTATAATGGTTTACTCATTCATATTGAAGCTTATGACATATGTTAAATTCAGATGCCCACAATTGAAGAAGGTGCACTATTTCTCAGATGGATGTGCTGGCCAATATAAGAACAGATACAACTTCACAAATCTCTGTTACCATGAAGAGGATTTTGGTCTGTCTTGTGAATGGCACTTCTTTGCTACATCCCATGGCAAAAATGCATGTGATGGGATTGGAGGAACAGTGAAAAGAGCTACTGCTCGTGCCAGTTTGCAGAGAACTACAGAGAGGCAAATTCTTACACCAGAACACATGTTTCAGTTTTGTGAAGAAAACTTGAGCAAGAAGATAAATTTTTTCTTTGTAACTACAGCTGATTTGAAAGATGCAGAAGAACGGTTGGAACATCGATTCAAGGATAGTAGGGGCTATTCCTGGAACTCAGAAATATCATAGATTTGTTCCCCTAAACAAGGAAGAACTGATGGTGTATCCCATTTCAAGTGGCATTGGAGAAAAGAAAAGAATAAGGAAAAGTCATTTTACTAATGAACCTGCAATGCTTGGTAACCTAAAATGTGTCAAACCAGGAGAGTATGTTGGCTGCATTTATGACATGCAAGTTTGGTATGGAATTGTGGAGGAATATTGTGAAGAGTTTGATGATTTCACTGTGAACTTTCTACATCCCTCTGGGTCATCAGGATCAAGTGCATATTATTATCCATCAAACAAGGATTCATGTGCAGTGCCAGGACATCATATATTAACTGTAATGAGTTGTCCTACCCTAAGAGGAGGCAGCAGAATTCAATACATTTTTCCACAAAAAGAAATTGATGAGAGCATCGAGCATGCAAAAATTGTATTAGGCTAGCACATGAATCCTCTAAGTAGGTCTTCCCCTTTCACTATTATAACTATTATTGCCAGTGTAGATTAGCAGTGAAATACAATTTTACATTTTTTGCCTTTGTTTTTATATCTATAAAAAAATGTAATTTTAATTTCTATAGGTCAAATTATGAGCTTAAGTGTGAAAAAATAGGTAGAATTGACGCACGACTTATGAATATGGTGTTCACTTATATGTTAGTTACATGAAAAATACTAACATAAACAAACTTTTTTTTGCTGATTCTAATAGCCAATGCCTATGCCTTCATTTTTTACATTTAAAAAAAAAATTCTCATTTGATACCCCAGAGGTCAAATCGTGACCTCAAATTTTGGTTACAGTGTAACTTTTATATTTTTCAACCTAGAGTTCTAAAACTTGCATATTTGGATTCCTTGTCGTTTTCTGATTCTAAATATATATACTTTTATATAATTGTGACCATTATTACCCAAGTTATGGGTCGCCAAATGTTAGTGACCTCGCAAGTGACCTCAAATTTCCTGAGGTCATATCTCTTGAACCGTTGGTCGGATTGACCTTATAATTTCAGAAATGGATTCAGGGCCCACAAACTTCCTATAAACCAAATTTCAGCAAAATCTGAGAGATGAGGGTGTTAGGCACTGGTTGATCTGACAGAGAATGACCCTATCCTGTATTTCACACACTGAGGATGACCTTGAGATTGGTAGCGGAGCCTATTGAAACTTGTTGAACAGGCACTGATCGACTTGAGGTGGAGGATGAGTTAAACCAGAGTCAGAAGGATATTGCCTCAAGTGTTCATTCACTTTGGGTCATGTTGAGATGCTGCTTGAGGGACTGAGGCTGGCTGAAGTTAAACGGTGCTGGGTTTCAAAGGATTGCTTCTGCAGGCAGTCTGTAGAAGGCCTTACTTGATGATAGACCAGAGCCTTGAAGGAATAGCAGGCCACTCTCTGGCAAAGGCTGGAGAGCAGGTGGCTTGACGAGTGTTGCTGCTGATGAAGGCTGAGAGTGTGACATGATGACCAAGATGAGAAGCGAGTGAGAGAGAGGGTGTATCAGTGAACTCGGCCTTTTATAACTTCTTAAGACGCTAAGTTTCGCAGCCTTTTTAAGATGCCTACAAGCATCCTGTTGTTTCTCTGTCCTTGACAAAATCATCATGTGTTCTTCGATTCTTGATGAGTCCAAGATATTTGAGAATGACAGTGAAAAGAATTCCTTTGTCTGTTTTTCTGTCTGTTTCTTTGTCTGTTCACTATATTAAAACCAATGAAGGAGCTACTATTAACCACATCATATGGCAAGTTATTAAAAAATTTATAAATCTTACTTTTAAGGCTGCACAGCAACCATGTATCCTACATTAATAATGCATACTGTATATCAATCGATAGAGCAGAAAAACTATATATACAGCTATGTAAACCTTTCAAAATATAAAAAAAATTACAATAATTTTAAGAAATGGGTTATTAAATGTAGGATATGTGGTTGCTTGCATGGCCCCAGTTAGGTTAACTGAATTCCTAGTTAGGTCACCTATACACTAGGATGGCCCACTTTTCAATTTTTTTTTAAAAGTATAGGTTATCGTAGTTTTTCCCATTATTTGGCACTATACTAGCACATTGGTACCATTTTTACAAAAATTGATCAATATTTAGGGGTCTCGCATCGACCTTGAAATTACATTTTTTTTTAAAATGCATACTTTTTAACTTTTTACTGAATCAAGATAAATCATTAAGTAGGGATGTTTTCTGAATCCTCTTGATGAGAGAAGTCGTTTGGTGTGCCTTCCAATGTCATACGACTAACAGTTTAAAAGTTGTGCCTGTATACAGGTAATACCAATGTGCTAGTATAGTGCCAAATAATGGGAAAAACCATGATCACCTATACTTTTCAAAAAAATCAGCAAATAGCAGACAAATAAGGAAGAAAGAAAGACAATAACTTAAACAATCACTTTTGCATTGTATTGACCACTATCACACGTCACTGGCTGCAACGTTGTCCCTCTATGCTATGTCATCATGGTGAGTGATGATGACTTGAAGTCGCCGAGCTCTTTCCGGTTCTTTTCCACCACTTGCAGAAGATCCTGCAGCTGTGCCTCGTCCTTTGTGACTGTGTTCGCATAGTCTTGTATCAGTTGGACTCCTCTTTCAGCGACGTCATTGGTGACCTGGAGATTAGAGATCACATCCTTCAGACGACAAAAGTCCTCGTTCTCGTCCCACTTATCAGTTGGCAGGGTGAGCCACGAAGACCCATACATCTTCAGACCTGCAAATAAGAACCAGGAGGACTCGTCGATCAGGTCGGGGAGTAGCATCATTTCATCAACTGAGACGTTCTCGTATGTGAAGTCTCTGAGTACAGGGAGGTGGGACAGCTTCTCTGCCATCTGTTGCTTCACAGTGCCATCCACCTTGTTGCTGCATAGAGCGAAGATGACGGTCTGAGGCCTCAGATACCAGAAGTGCCACCTCATCACTGCCAGTGATGCTTCTGCCACCTCGCGGTCCACTGCCCTATACCTCAGAAAATGCTGGTATAGTACCAGGTCATTCAACGGCGCATCAGCTGCTACAGGGGCCACCAACCAAGCTGGTACATACAGAAGAGCGATGAACACCACGATCCTGTGCAGTTTGTCGACCAGCTCGGCGTCGAGCTCCAGCTGCCTACTGAACATCAGCAGTTTTGTGTAGTAGATGACCTGAAACAGAATAGGCACCATTGTAAGTAAGACAGGTTTATTGTTACCAATTACTTTGTTTGTGTTATAATGAAATGTTTATCTTTGAATAACATTTAAACTTATCTCTAAGATTATTTTTGTTTGAAAATACTAACTTTAGCCATCCATCTTGCGTGGTGGTAGGCTCCTGGGCGCATGAGGTGAATGCCACGGCGTGGTTGTGTCCCGAGTACCAGGAGCATGATCTCTGCCACTTCCCGGTAATCGTCTCTGATGAAACCAGAAGCTGTGCTCAGGAAGCTGACTGCCACGTCCTGGAGTTCTATTAGCCATGTACTCTCCACCAGATTCTCAACCTGCAGCTTGCAGTGGTCGAGAGATCAAGCTCATCCCATCTTCAAAAATAATAAACAAGAAAATTGTGTGAGAAAACTCTGAAGTTCCGGTTTGGCTTGCTGTTTTATAAACTAGTGGAATATCATGTGTGTCCTAACTTTACCTTGCACAAAAAATGAACTAACCTTCTCTTCAACTGCTGAAACAAAGGATCAGTTGGTGCTGTAGTCCTTCCAAGCAGGGTGATAGCTACTACCCCCACGATAAGCTCTAGGATGTGATGATGGCATCCCAGCTGGAGTAGCGGTCGCCCGAGCATGTTTTCCAGCCGGACAACTGCACCCTCCCCGTGTTGGTGGAAGTGGTGTCGAAGCAGAGTCCGATGATGCTCTCCTCACATCCCCAATCTTCGAGAGCATGTATGGTTGCCCGCGCCTGCGACAGTCCAGTGCCATCAGCAACAGCTGGGACGTTGTTTATGGTTTCTTTGAATGCGTCTTTCCTGTTAGCAGTGTACTGGATAACACTGAAGAAGTATTGCAAAACCTGCCGTGTTGTTGGCAATTTGCTACCACTGATGGAGGACGATGGTTGGCCAACTAAAAAAATTTCTAAGGCCGATCTTAGAGAAGGTAGCGATGTTATTTTCGCCTTTCCTTTTGATGACTCTCTATTTGTAGCTTCAAGAGTTCTTCCAGTTATGGTTGCCATCGATTTGTCCATGACAAAGGATGAGGAACTGACAGAATTTCAAAATGTTATGATCTGCAAAAAAGAAATGTTAGGTACCTGGCACAGGCATAGTGCATTTTCTAATTACCTATATACATTATACATTCTGCCTGGGTATGGTGACTCATTTTTTTGAAAAGTATAGGTGATCGTGGTTTTTCCCATTATTTGGCACTATACTAGCACATTGGTATTACCTGTATACAGGCACAACCTTTAAACCATTAGTCGTATGACATTGGCAGGCACACCAAACGACTCCTCTCATTAAGAGGATTCAGAAAACATCCCTACTTAATGATTTATCTTGATTCAGTAAAAAGTTAAAAAGTATGCATTTAAAAAAAGAAAACTAGTAATTTCCATGTCGATGCGAGACCCCTAAATATTGATCAATTTTTGTAAAAATGGTACCAATGTGCTAGTATAGTGCCAAATAATGGGAAAAACCATGATCACCTATACTTTTAAAAAAAAATTGAAAAGTGGGCCACCCTACTATACACCCTTAATGATTGGTTAGGTTAATTGAATGCCTGGTTAGGTCAACTGTACACCCTTGATGATTGGTTAGGTTAAGTTGTGATATTTTCATTAGTTTTAACAAAATAATATGACTTAACCTAACCAATTATCAAGGGTGTACAGTAGGCCGGGTTGAAAATGGGAAATTTTTTTATTTCTTAAAAAGTACAATATGTGAGAAGTTTCATTTTATCATCTTAACAAAATATTAAAAAATCAAGCATGCAGTGGCATGCGGTGATTTTTCGTCAAGGGGAAGCAATTCAAGCAAAAACAACAAAGATTATATAAAATAAAAATAAAACTTTAAAATACTCATATATAATAAAAACAAAACATATAATCATCTACTTACTTTACTTATAGGTTAATTCTATTCTTCTTTCTTTTTTATTAAATATATCTATTATTTCTTCGTAAAAGGCATCGGTTTTCATATCCTTAAGAAGCTTTTTCTCAATTGAGATTAAAGCTAAACTTGCAAGCCTTTCTAACCCTTGCGCATTTCTAGCATAGTTACGTATTCGCTTTAAATGAGAGAATGACAGCAGACAGCACGTAAAGTTGCCAGATATTTCAAGAAAATTAACTATAAGATCTGGACAGCGATTTCTAAATTGCTTCCTTTTTGACATAGGGAAGGATAAAATAACGATAAATATATATTCTTTTTTGCATAACATGGCCATGGAATTTTTTAGTAGAAAAACTATATATGAAACTTGTTGTATTCAATAAATACTGTACTACATTATTAAACATTAAATGAGTTTTTAGAATGGAAAGAAACAATTTGTAACAGTAAAAAACAAGCGAAAGTCATTGGGAAAAAGGATGCATTTCGTCAATTGTTGTCCAACTCGAGATTTTTTGCGTCAGCTTTCTTAAAGGTTTTTGCACGAATGGCAACCAATGTATATACTATGTATCCACCTGATTACCAATCAAATGCTATAAATAGTATAATAAAATGATTTTGTACAAATTATTAACACATATTGAACTGTTTAAACTTTAAAGTATAATACAGCATTTTCTTCTTTCTTTGAATAGGGAAGCATTGCTTCCCTTGCTTCCATGGACCGCACGCCACTGCAAGCATGTGCTACTAGGGTGTGTCAATTTTAGGGAGAAAAGTGAAATCTTTAGATTTTCAAAGACTACTAGTGACTAAATGATGCATTTTTATGTACTAACTTGAAATATGGCTTTAAAATCCAGATTTGACCACTCCTAGCTACTTATATTTGAAGTTGAAGTTTACGAAAAATCAGCAAATTTTGCAAGTATTTTTTTTATTGTATATAACTACATTTTACATACATTACATACAATTAAAGACATTTTGATTATATTTCAATATTAAAACTTAGAAATATAGATAGGTTTTTTGAACTTTGCCAAGGATGCCATGTCTGCCTTGCTCTTGTTCCTGGACATGAGCTCTCTACTGGCCACTGATGTACGCCTCCCTCCTCTCTTGTGAGTAAACATGTTGTGCTGCTTCAGTTGTCATCCTTACACACCTCTCTACTGACTGTGTGTGTGAGGGCCATGCAGGAACTTCCATTGGTCTATCCAGAAACTCCTTGATTGCAGCAGTGGTGAGGGAGCAGGTCAGAGGAGGGTTAGTCACTCCAGAGTTCCAGTCAATAAGCTCTGAGAGTTTAGTGGCATCTGGGTTGATGTCAGGAGTCTTACTGGGTCTGACACTGCAGTCTCCTACCTGTGTGTCCTCATCTCTTTCACCTCTGATTTCCAGTATCCTCTTCACTGCCTCCCTCCTCTCCTCCTCCACCTCACTGCACAGCATGGCCTGGAGCACCCTCAGAGTGTGCATACCAGGCTGATCTCTTCACTATAGGCATCACTATTCCTATCACCACCTCCTGACTTCTGAGCAGTTCCAGCTGGTACAGTACATGCCTGGAACCCTCCACCCAGCTGTGATTTAACTTGATGTTGAACCAGTTTGGCATGTAGACTCGCACTATGAATTCCACAATTATCCTCAGATTCTTCAGGTTCCTACCCTTCAGCCCATGTTTGGAAATCCATAATCTGCAGAACCTTAGAACCATGGTGACCCACCTACTGTGACAGACTGGCCCAATCTCTAGGAGAGCTAGACTCTGAGGTACCTCTCCCGATCTGATGGCAGTGATGATTCTGTAGCCATATGATTGGTCTGTGCTGAGGTCCTTCACTACCTCCTGACTGAGATGGGGTAGAGGAGGGCCAACAGTGATCCTCATGAAGTTTGGGTTGATCTCCAGCTCAGTGGCAGTGTCTAACATCTTCCCTAGGGGCCCAGACTACTTGTTGTTGCTCAATGTCTTGCCATCCAGTGCAGTCACCAGGTGTCTGAGACTCAGCTCCCAAGTGTGCAAGTCACAGACAATCCACACCAACTTCCTGCTAAGCTTGGCTTCCACATAATGCATTACTCCTCCCTCCCAGCCAGTATTCACATCAGTACTGTCACCTCCTATGGCCAAAAGGGTCTGATCTGCTCCTCTCTCTCTTAGCTAGTTCACCAGATGATCAGCAATGACCTCAGCATGACTTCTCTCCTCTGGTACAAAATGCCACAAATATTTCCTACTTGGTTCGTTCAAGATTGTACTGGGGGTAACGGGGGTGGACTCATCACTTACATACGTAAAAGCATTAGCTACACTGATGCTACCCAAAACATTACAAACACAATCCAAGCAGATAACACGATAGAAATACAGGCAGTTAACATTAAAACACGCACAAAACACAATACTACACTAATCAACATTTACATCCCACCAGATAGTTCACCTCAGGTGCCAGCCAATTACAATCCACAGTTACACAATCTTGCCTCTCTCACTAATGTCATCTTAGGAGGAGACTTCAACGCCAAAGATACTAGTTGGTACCTGCACAACCAAAACAACACCAGAGGCGCCAACATAGCCACACAACTAAACAGCCTCTTCATTCTTAACAATACAGAAGAACATACACACATACCACATCAAGCAGGATACTCAAACTCCTCCCCAGACATAACGTTCTGTTCCCCCTCACTAGCAACACATACTCAATGGAGAACAGAAAAACAACTGTCATCAGACCACCTGCCCATCATCATTACAACACATTCTACACTCTGCCCCAACAGCCTTAGGCACACTTACAGGAATTACAAGAAAGCTGATTGGGAACAGTTCAAAATACAGACTGAGGAACAATTCACCACATTAAACAGCACACCCATCATAAACATCAATACAACACTCAAGACATTTAATCAGATCATCAATGATGCAAACAAATACATACCCAAGGGCAACATTAGGAAATACAACCCAAATTACACTAGAGAAATAGCCCACCTCATAAGGCAACATAACAACCTCAAATATAACACACAAACACCATACACAGAAGCCATAAAACAGCAGATACAACAGCTCAACACAGAAATAAACAACAAACTCAAAGAAAAACAAACAGAAACAAACAGAAACATTCAGGGAATTCATAACAACACTAAACCACTCCACAGATACATCCAGGCTATACAAGACTATAAACAGCATTACCCACTCTAACAACAGCATTCACACCTCACACGCGGTTATCTGTTGCAGCCAAAATAATATCCCAACATACACACAACAAGCTAACATTCTAGTTAATCACTACACAAAGATAAGTCACTTAAACAGAGACAACAACCAGAAACACGCAGACAGACAAACAGCCAGACACAAGAAAACCTACTGACTCTACACGACCATTACACCCTTCAATACAGACCAGACCACGCTTCCCTCTCATAAACAAAATACTCAACACAACCATGCACAATAACACCAAAAGGTGGCTGAGCAACTATCTTTCAGGAAGATACTCACATGTCACATTTAATGGCAAGTCATCCAAAAACAAGCTTTTTCCGAACGGGGTCTCAAGGCTCTGTTCTCTCACCAACACTTCAACTTATACATGCATGACATTCCAACACCCATAGATAACAAGCTTACCTTATCATCATATGCAGATGACATCACTCTAACATCCACCCACAACAACATTGACACCGCTACAAATAACCTACAAACATACATAAACAGTATACAAGACTGGCTCACACACAATAGACTCAAAGTAGCACCCACAAAATCAACCATCACCTTGCTTACAAGCAACACAAAAGAACACCAGGTAATTCCACAGCTTACACTAAACATCATCAACATTCCACACACTCATAGAACCAAAATACTTGGTGTCACATACAACACATCATTATCTTTTGCAAACCACATTCAGGACATTAAAACCAAATGTACGTCAAGACTTAACACACTTAGGGTACTAACAGGCACAAACTTTGGACACCAGCAGGAAACAACAACACTCATATACAAACAATATATTCACTCAGTTATGGACTATGCTAGCCCATGCTGGGCACCCATTATCTCAAACACACACATAAACACCTTACAGACAATACAAAACAATGCACTTCGTATCATTACAGGATGCACTCAAACAACACCAATAGAACACCTGCACACAGAAACAAAAATGCTGAAAGTTCGGGAACATTCAGACATGAGGGGAACATAATTCATGGCAGCAGCAACAACTAACCCACAACACCCTTGCCACTACATGTACAATCATGCACCAACACCTCGCACCATTAAGGTAACACCAGAGACACATTATAACCAAATACTCCATTCCATACCACGCCCCACAGACATCACACAGTACAGAAAACACACACACACACACACACACACACACACACACACACACACACACACCTAACCCACAAACCACTGACATGACTCGGTCCAAATGCGGTCCTAGATGCGAAGCCGCCGCCACCCATTAACAGGTCAGAGATCAGCCTGAGCAGATCGGATCGAGTTAACTTAGCATGATTCCGATGTGGACATCACCCCAACTTATGGACATATAAACACAGACTAGACAACTCCATAGACGACACCTGCCACCTGTGCCAGGACACACCACAAACAATTGAACACATTATGACAGACTGTACCGCTCTAGCACAACAACAAACAATGCAACATCACTAGTGCGCTGAACCTCTGGTCCACCCCAGAGATGGCAATCGGTTACCTGTGTGCCACCAGCTTGCTCAATCAAGGTGGGCTGATTGGCTAAACAACAACAACAACAACAATCTGGTTTATTGCACACTGTGTAGTGTTCTTCCTTAATGAGGCCAGGAAACTGCCTGTCACTGCCCTCAGTTTCCATCATCACTTTGGTGTCATCTATCTCTTTTCCCATCAAAGAAGATACAGGTGATGCCATTTTCCCTAATCTCTTCATCAAACTTCTTGACCAAGTACTTAGTCAGCCTCTCCTGAGCCCTCCTCACCTTGTTATGGTCAATCACCAGTGCTGTGTCAAACTCTGTGATAAGACCAGCATCAATCCAGGCAGCAGTGGCAATCTCTGCAGTCTCTCTCAGCCCAGTGTGATGTCTCAAGCTAGCCAGAGCTATGTTGGCGATATCTTCAGTCTTGTATTTCTTCTTCTTAGCCACAGGCAAGGAAGAAGTTGTCGCAGGCTTTGGTATGAAGTCTTTGTCCTCCTCCTCTCCTCCCTGCCTCCTCCAGTATATCTCCAGTCTCCTCCAACTCCATCTCCAGCAGTGACTCCTCCCTCAACTCTTCTTTCTTGGCTGACTCCTCTGCCTTCCTTCTCCTCTTCTCCTCGGCCTTCCTTCTCTGCTCCTGTCTCTGCAGCACTGCTTCCCGTCTCCTGGTCTCAGGGTGATCAGCTAGACCCACCTGGTATGCCCCAACACTGCCCACCTTTTCTCTCTGATCTTTAATGAAGGCAAGCTGCTGCACTGGTATCTTCTGCTCGCTCCTGCAGCTGCAGTCAATGTGAACCTCACTGTTGCAGACAGGGTTGCACCCAAGCTCACTGCAGCTCCTGATCACACAGTGACAGGTCAGAATGTCCACCAATTTGTCCAGTTTCATCATGAACCTATCTTTGACCTCTAGCTTCACATTGCCAATGGACACCTTCACTGCCTCATCCCACAGTGCCTTCACTTTAGCCCTGATCCTAACCTCAGTGTTGATTACAGATCCTGTGAATAGAGTGTTGGCCTTTCTCCACTGACCCAGCAGCCCTGGAACAATGCCATTGTTAATCAGGTCATTAACTGGGTAATTCCTCCTGTCTTCCTCACTCATCTCTCTCCTCAACAAACCATACCTCAGTAGATCTCTGGCTGTGGGCAGCTCAGCAGGGGGAAGTTCCTTCCCAGTCCCCACCAAATGACTTAGGTGACAACTTGATTTGCTTCAGGTTCTGATTTCTTTCTGACTCAATTGACTCATCCTGTGGACCTGTGAACAAAAGAAATGTCTTTGAAATTTGGATAGGCCTACTGATTATGATTACATAAAATTAAGTTTATTGAAATTCTTAATATCTTCTATAAGCTCAGATAAAAGTTGTTGTTATAGGTACAAGACTTATATATTCAAAGTAATGACAATTTCATATATCTATCATATCAAAATATACAGAAAGTTTGGGTCACACATAACATTTCAACTAATTTGAATTACATAATATTTACATTACGAAGTAATCAAAATTGTCAAGAAGGAGGGAAAACACATGCGTTCACAATCAAAACTCCAGCATTTGTGACTGTGAAACTTAGAAACCATACTGCATACCAAAAATAACCAAAGTTGACCACATATCAATGGCACATTGATATACGATGCTACAGTCATATTTAGGTTATATTTCAAACCTTTATGGTCAAGTATAAGTAGGTAAATGGCTTTTTTAAACCCTAAATTGTGCTACGTACCTACTACCCCCATCACATGCCCCTCCTCCCCTTTTTTACCTCCATATTTACGTATGCTTAATGTTGTTATATGTTACATGATAAGTTGTTTGTTTAATGCTTGATATTTTTATGTTTCAGATAAGTAGAAATAATTTTTCAGATAAATACAGTAGACTCGCAACTTAGTGGGGTTACGTTCTTGGGACCCAGCATAAAGTCAGAAACCAAAAAAAATCCCCTAAATCACCCTTAAATCACTATATACATATTCTAACTCTGTTATACGTACATATACACTATAACATACCTGTACAATTATGAATGATGAGGTTATTTAGACAGGTGTTTCTGGGTGTTGTTGTTTTGAGCTTATTCATCCCCTTCCCATGTCACCATGGGGGGATCATCAAGCTCAGATAATGATGCAGGGGAGTATGTGGGCAGCTCAAGGTCACTGCGAGAAGTTGAGGGCATTGGCTGATCTGCTGATGATGTTGATGGTGAGGTTTTCTTCAAGAACATGGTGATGGGAAGCTGTCGTTTTTGTTTCTTAAGTTGCTAGAACATCATATTATATTGAGCCATAAGGCTTGTAAGACCTTGTGAGAAGTTGATGCTGTGCTCCATAGAGGGGTCATACTCAGACACAAAGTTTTTCAAGTGCTTGGCCACCTGAAACAATTCACTAAACTTGTGTATATCCTAACATGCTGACTCTTCTTCTTCATCATCATCACTGCCACCTTCTTCGTCCGCTCTCACTATTTCCCCCAACTCAGCATCAGTCAGAGTTTCCCTGTGCCCTTCAATGAACTGCTACTGATTCATTTCGCCCATACCTCCGTGCCACAGCAGCGATCAACATGCTGCCTTTTAATAAGTCTAACATGGCCACTTTTTCTTCCAGGGTCATCACAGAGTGTTGTTTCTTTGCTGGAGGACCAGAGGCACAGGTTGGCTTGTGTTTTGGCATTGTGAACGAGTATGAAAGAGGTTTAAGCGCACTAAATTGACACACACAAGGCACCTGTTACTCCGACAATACATGCGTGGGAACTGAGACAGACAGAAGCGGGATGGTGGGGTGGTGCCACCTATTTTTTATATTTTTAATTACTATATATATTTATTATAGTAGTATTAAAATTTTATATTTTTTATATTCTTTTATATTTTTTTATTTATATTTTTTGAAATTTGGATTTATATTTTCTGAAATTGGAAATTGTAAAATTATAGCCCGCGTATAGTTGAAACCATGTAAGAAAAATCTGCGTAAGTTGTGAATCTACTGTAGAAATAATTTGCATTTGCTTTAATTATAATTTGAGTTATTATAAATTACATATAATTTGATTTTACTTCTGAATATAAACTATGACTACTAGAAGCAAGTCCTCAAATGCAGCCCTTGGATATCCTACAGAATTCCCAGCAGCCATGACTCCTTCAAAAGCAGATGTTGTGAGACACAACCTTTTTGTGCACCATTGTGAAGAAGCTCTGGTAAATTAAAAGGATCAGCAACTGCTAATGATTGTTACAGGGTTGTTGTAAAATATATTGAAGACATTTGCATGAAATTTTCTTTTCCTATGATTAACACCAAAGGTATCTATCTTAAAGCCAGTTGACTAATAGAAGAAGCCTCAAAATTGAACAAGTTGCCGTTACATCAAAGAAATGAAAGTTTTGCCTTAAAAGTAGCTCAGTATGATGAAATGTTTGATATATCTTCTTGTGAATGCTATGATAAGGGAATTGATAGGAAATCTTGCAGGTGTAAGGATAAAATACCAATGGCAGAATGGGAGTTTTTTGTGGGTCAAAAACAAAGAAAAAATCAGTTAGGACCAATTTAATGTGCTTGCTTTGAAATGTAGATGAACAAATATACTCATATCAATGGTAACTGACAAGAGACTAGAAATTAGGGAGCAAGCTATTCAGAAAATCATCCTTTCAAGAACGGGATTTTCAGGTACCAGAAACTTTGAGTTGTCTTGAACCCTCAATTTCCAATCTGACAACACCAAGATGATTGATTGGCAAAGAGAGATCATTACTACTCCACTGCTGCTAAACAATTTTAGCGATGCTGAGCTACTACAGGATCGATGTAAGCCACTGGAGATAGCTTCTTTTCCATGCCACAGTTAAAGTGTGGAAAAGGCAGTGAACTTAGTAACAAAGGCATGTCAGGAAAGAATAGGATATGACAATTGTCAAAAGTTTATCTTAAACTCATTAGAATCAAGGCAAAAACTGCCCATGTTTGAATGGAAGGCCCAATGGAATGAGTAAGAAACTTATGAAATAAAACTTCCTAATGATATTGAAAATTACTTCCCTTTTGATGTGATAAGGAGCAATGAAAAAGTGAATTGAATTTTAGCACATTTATTATGCCTCCAATTTTTCTTCTGAATATACTGTTGTACTTAATTAATTTTCCTAATTTACTGTACATTATTAAATAAAATATTATATACAGTAAACCCTCGCTATTTGCAGCATCACCATTTGTGGCTTCAATTATTCGTGGTCACTGCTTCAAGGCTGCTGATGGAGGAGAAGGAATGAGCACCACTCCCGAATCAAGCTTTGTAGCTAGTAAAGGCTGGTTTGAAAGATTCAAAAAACATTTTTCGCTGCACAATGTCAAGATTTCAGGGGTATAAGCCTGAACAGGTCTTTAACGCCAATGAGACTGCCCTTTTTTGGAAGAAATTGCCATCATGCACTTAAATTAGTCAGGAGGAGCATCATGCACCGGGATTCAAAGCCACAAAAGATCGTGTAACTCTTCTCTTTTGTGCCAATGCTGCAGGTCACATGGTGAAACCTGGCTTAATTCATAAGGCAGCCCGCCTGCGAACACTAAAAGGCAAGGATATGAACCACCTTCCTGTACATTAGGCACAAAATCAATGGAGTATGGCATATTTGCGGATTTCCCTTATTCGCAGCACGAGTGGAACGCATCTACCGTGAATAATGAGGGTTTACTGTATTAATAAAGATTTATGTCGTCAAAAAACCTGAATGTAGAGTAAGTCTCATATAAATGGAATATTTTTCAATATAGGTCAAAAAGTGAAAAATTGTGCCAGGGGTAGGGGGCTTTAAACAGTGAAAATAATTTATGAGGGACTTCATGTGTTCCATTCAAACCCCTCGCAATATGTACCTTTTCAATATAAAATTTTTACCTGGCCTAGTGTACAGTTGACCTAACTGGGCATTCACATAGCTGTATACAGTGATCCCCTGACCTGCATGAGGGTTCCATTCTTGAAAAAGCTGATGCAGCACAAAATCATGCAGGTTAGAACTATCTCCCCATAATATAAATGGGGTTAGGGGGATGAAAGTTTTAAAAAAATTGTATATAAAGTAATTTTTACCTGAATAAGAGCTTTTAAGTCATTGTACAATAAATGTATATAAATAATGCATGTCAAATAATACACTGTGGCTATTTAGCCAGCAGTCCTGTGCACACATATAGACTGTTTTTGTGAGCTTTGTATTGTTTTTAAAAATTTGCTATAATCTTCATCTACATTTATGTTAATAATAAAATAATAAATAAAATTTCTTAATTTTAAATTTGTTAACAATTTGTTTTAGGTTTTAAGTGCTGTAATAATTGAATGCTCAGTTAGGTCAACTGTACACTAGGGCAGGCTGAAATTTTATACTGAATAACCACGCATTGCAGGGGGTTTCTAATGCTCTGAAAAGCCTTCTGATAACTTTTTTTACTGTATGAAGTACTGTAGGGGCAGCACAATTTTGGGGTTTTTTGCCGCTCATGTCTTGTACTCTGACATATAATAACATTTTTCCTGGTGTTTTAAATCCTAATGCAATGATGCAAAATTAAATGCTAATTGAAATATGATATATAAATGAAACAAAATGTGTTATTATTTATTGACAATAGCCACTTAGCAGCATTATATTAACATTTTAAATTATAGACATATTGAAGAAGGTATAGAAAAGGCTAAAATTTTAAAAAATGAAACGTTGTTACAACCAAACATTTTTCTAAAGTGATCTTCCTTCATTGTTCCTGTAAATTCTTACTTCTGTTGCCCTTTCATGCTAAAATTAGGCATTTTTTCCTAGATTCTAAAAGATTTAGAATAAATTTTTGATGATTTTCATAGCCATATCATTCTTCTGATGCTTTTAATAAATGTTTGAAATTTTGAGGTGCAATATTCTCATGTGGTGATCCCTGCTACTTTATTGATGAATATGAAGTTTTAACCCATTCTGAAAATATTTGACCCCAGATTGGGGGCATTGAAATTCTGACCCCAGCCTGTGACATCATCAGACTGATTTTTCATATGTATTTGGTCATAAAATCTTTATTAACTGATTCAAATGATTCTGGTATCAATTGATGCAGAACTGGAAATACTTTCTTTTTTCTACCAAAACAGTACCTAGCTTTTAATAAGTGTTTGGTCGAAAACTGAGGTAATCTCTAAAAATTAGACAAATTTGGTGCAATACAGGGGACATTGTGGGTGTGACTGCCACCCTGAAGCATCATCCCAGATCAGCTTCGCAGCAATGGGCCCATCTGAAAAGCATAATAAGAAATAGGCTTATTCCTATGGGTGGGAACAATTTTGACCATGTTAGAGTTGAAATAAACCTTTCACAGAAACAGAATGAAAAGTCAAAATTGTCAATGACATGACTGAACTCCCCCCCCCCCCCTTTTTTAAATTTTTTTTTTAAAGCATACAAAAGTAATATAAAAAAACATTCCTTTGAACCCTCCTTGCTAGTTTATTGCCAATTTGGTTGCTGTTGAAGACCCTTTGAAGACCCTGAAAAAGGAGAAATTGTTAATAATAATTCATAATATTAACCCAGATTAAATACTGAAAATATTTTAATGCATGAAACAGTATATAGAACACACACCTTTTATTTTTTCAAATAGTTTCGCAAACGGCTCTTCTTGTAGATGTCTGGAAGAAGGCATCTTTCATTTTCAACAAGTTGGAGGAGGAAATGGCATTGCTGTTCATTAATGGTGAGGCTCTTAGCATAATCTTCAATAAGTTTTACCCCCCTTTCAGCCGTATCATTTGTTACCTTCATGCACATAAGAAGCTAAGCGAATATAGTCCTCGTGTTTCTCTCATTCTTCTACTGGTCTTCTCAACCAATCCCCATTTGATTTAAAGAGCCTCAGAAAATGCCATGATTTTGGACCAGCAAAGTTGGAAAGCTTGGTTCCTTCCCTGAGTATAGGGAAGACTGGATGGCCAGTTTTCATGTCAAATCTTTTTCTCTGACTTTTTTAAGGCATTGGCAATCTTAGCCTTCTCTGCATTGTTGACCTTGTGTGAAAATAAGGAGAGTGGTATCACTTCTTCCACAAAGTACCACATTTGCCTATCAAGGGCTTTAAGACCTGCACCTGCCACTTCATTGTTATGTTTTTCATAGGTTTTCAGATCGTGATATAAGCTTAAATCATTAAAATAAGAATCTGCGGCATTGTCTGAATGTAGCACAACAATGCATTAAAAAGACATATCTGCTCAAGCATTTTCATCATATTCTCATTGTAGCCAGCCTGGTATCCAAAAGCATACATTTTATAGGTATATAGGATTACAATGAGCTGCTGCTGGACGGAGCCAACATACCTACTACTTTTGGAGTACTTCACCTAAAATTTGGATTGTCAACTCAGTGCATTCCTGATAATCACCACGTTTGAATGTATTCTCAGTCAGCAAATTGGTTAATGCATCTAAGACGACTTGCTGTTTAGACCTTAGCTTTCTGTCCTTGATTTTCAGTGTTCTGAAATCTTTTATGCTTGTGTCAATGCCTTGCCACTTTTCCTCCTGGAACTCTCTGAAAATTTCATAATCTGGTGAAGTGCTTCCTCCAAATATTTCTACAAACACACTGTTGAGTATCCACTCATATAGGTGATGCTGACAAGCAAGCCACAATACTTTCCTACATAGATATTCTTCAAGTCTCTTACAGGTTCCAGTATGGTGCCCTGAGTTGGAGCTTGTAGTGTCAAAAACAAACCCAATAACATGGCACTCTAAGTTCCACTTTTTGATCATATCAAAAGTTTCAGTAGCCTGTGACTCGCCACTAGTATTTGGGATTTCAGGAACAGCCAACAGCTTGCCCTTCTTGGCATTTGGGGCACCCAATACCAGCATAGCAAGTCTTTCCGATTTGCCTCCTGCTTTATCTGTTAGCAACTTACTGTCCCAGTGGATGACCGAGAAAGGTGGGGCAATAAAATCCTCTTTTGTCTTGATGCTTGATCTTGAACCATCTCTACTGCACACTTGGTAGAACTTTTAGATAAGGCCAGCTTGCTTCAATCCATTCCACAAGCAGAGGCTACTGCTGCTGTCATTGCTGTCCTCTGTTCCAAAGAGATGTTAAGGTGATCTGCCATGGAGGATATGTTTTTGGAACAAAAAATTTTCTGTCTTTTGGGTGTGTCTTTAGGAATGGTGAAATTGTTATTGTTGTCACTGCTGGACATTGATGAAGAAGAATTGGCTTTCGATGGTGTTTCAAGTGCTTGGAATTTCTGCAGTGTCCTTTCTTTTTCTTCTCTCTCAAATTTTTTGTAGCTTTCCTTTTGTGTTGTTTTTCACTACTTTTTTCTCATAACTTTTGTCAACATTTCCCAGACAATATCTTCTCTCTGTCCTTTGATCTTCGAGAAATGTTATGTCTATCATTTTTTGATTTTCGTCTTTAACCTTGTCTTTTTTTTATCTTATCTAAGGCGTCACTGGCCGCAATATCAAATAATTTCTCTAACTTCCTTAGTAAGTCTCTTTGTTTTTGTTCAAAATTAGGTTTACTTCTGTTACGAGCTAGTGAAGAACGCTCTTTTATCAAATCTTTGAGTTTGGCTTTAGGCAGAGGATTCTTTATTACATTTTTGGTAGAAATGCTTGCCATATCCCAGATAACCTTCACTTTCCTCAAAGCAATTGCAATCACTTCATCCTGAGAAGCATTTTGGTATTCTCCTCTAGTTAAATAAATAAAATATTAGGTCATCCCATAAGTAATGCGGCATTTTAAATTTTTTTTTTTTCCATTTTTATCATTATTTTACGGATAGAAATCAAACAACTCTTTGAAGTTATTTATATTTAAATAAATATTTATTTAAATATAAATAACTTCAAAGAGTTGTTTGATTTCTATCCGTAAAATAATGATAAAAATGGAAAAAAAAAAATTAAAAAATGCCGCATTACTTATGGGATGACCTAATACTTCAACACATCACTATTGGATGGCAACACACTGCCTTTACCAGTTTTTATGTCAGTCAAAAGTTTTCTAATAGTAATATCACTGGAATCATCACTGACATTTACTTCACGTCGCCTTACTGTATAATAGAGTTGCACCGATATATCGGTATCAGCCACTTTTCACAAAGTATCGGTATCGGCCGATACTGTTCTGAAAACCGATACCGATACTTTGAATTACTGTTTTTTGAAGAAATTATCTTATTTTATATAAAATTAAATTTTTTTATTATTATACAGTAATATCTTATTTAGTTGTTTAATATATATTTTATCAAAATTAGCAATGTTTACATTTACTAACAAAACAAAAAATCATAAAATGTAACTATAGGCCCCTATACAAGATTACAAATATTTAATACAGTAATACAGTATCATATAAATATACAATTTCAAATTACAGTAATAGTTTTCAGTAAAAATGAAAGTTTTGTAAAGCTGTTCATAGATGGCACCACGCGGCATGCATAATCATAATAAACCATTCAGTTGCTTGAATCTTGTGTGTAAAGTTATTGATAATACACTACCATTATATGCATTCATTGGTTTAGAACTTTATATAATAAGATATATATATATATTTCTTTTTCTTAATTTAATTTCAAATATATATATTGATAAAATAAAAAATATTTCTGGTAAATAAATTTACAATTCTTATGTATTAATAATGGCTATAGGGCCCAAGTAAGCTAGACCAGCCTACGGTGATAGCAGTACTTTTACTGTATATACCCCAATATATACCAGTGTATGATAATATAGTTTACAGTAATAAGTTATAAAATTATCATCTTTGTATTAATTTAATTTAAAATATTTTTATACATTAAATTTATACATTAAATAAGAGCTGTATATTAAAAATTTATACATTTTATTGTAGACATAATTTTATAAGTTGTTTGTTTGCAATGTTTTTTACTTTTTTAGTATATTCAATTTCAAACATAATTAAATTACAGGCTCTAGCTATATATTATAATATATTATATTATTATGAAATTAAATGGAACTAAAGTTGGGATTGGGAAAGGCATTTTAAGTTAATTGAGATATTATATCATTTACTTGAACTTTTATTAATAATCAATTTTAAAACTATTAATTAATTAAAAAGTATCGGTATCGGCACTTTTTTTGTAGTATCAGTATCGGTATCGGCCAAAATATTGGTATCAGTGCAACTCTACTGTATAAGCATTATTATCCATAGTCTGAAAAGAAGTACAATAAAAGATCTGAAAAGAAATACAAAAATATTAATAATTAAAATACATTAATAACTACTAATAACATTTAATATTAATGAAAATGAAAAGTTTTATTGGCAGAGTATGGTCCATATGACAAATATTATTAATACAATGACAGTTCATATACTAAGGATAGAAATATATACAATTGATTAGAAATAATACTGTAATGTCGAAATTAAGTGGAGCTACAGACAGACATTTTCATACCAAGAAGTCCATAGCTTAGAGGATAAATGGCAGGACTCATGGATAGCTTGGATGATCAAGTTGGTTGATTTTTTAATTCTTTGCATTAGACCAGTGGTTCTTAACCTTTTTACTACCATGCCCCCTCTAGGAATTGGTCCTTCCCTCCACGCCCCCCTTCAATCAAAATAACATTCTCAATAACTTCTCAATATTAGCCCATGCTCTCGTTAAGAGAATAACAAATACAATTAGAGAAATTCCTGTTTCTAGGGGGGCGCGCCCCCCAGGTTAAGAACCACTGCATTAGACTGTGTTGAGCACGTCTTGTTACCTCAGGAAAGCTCGGGACATTGCAGGTAGCAAACATTTGCGAAGCTGAGCATCTTGGGGGTAATTTATGTAAGAGTCTAAAAGACCTGTTGTACAGCAAATTTAGAGTTCTGCCAGAACCTTTTTTATAATTCACCCACAGTTGCTGTCCGTATATATTACTGCAGAAAGTACGAAAGAGAGAGTCTTTAGCTTCACTTGTACAGAATTGGAAGTTCCTTATGGTCATATTTGCTTTAGCACACAGGTTTTGAGATTTTCTTATATCTGAGTCATCACTCAAGGAGCTGGTAATAGTTTGACCCAAATACTTAAACTCTTGTACTTTCTCAATTACTTCACCATTCATTTTAAACCTTATATCAGCTGGCTGATTACAGCTTTTAGGATGAAATTGCATAACCTTAGTTTTTGTAACATTAAAAAGAATGTCATGTTTAAATTCTGAATCAATTAACACAAGAATCATTCAAATCTGTTAATAAATAAAGATTTTATGGCCAAATACATATGAAAAATCAGTCTGTCATCGTCACAGGCTGGGGTAAAAATTTCATTGCCCCTGATCTGAGGTCAAATATTTTCAGAATGGGTTAAAACTTCATATTCGCCAATAAAGTAGCAGGGATCACCACATGAGAATATTGCACCTCAAAATTTCAAGCTTTTATTAAAAGTGGCACATCTACTCTCCAGTTTCTAACCATGACACAGGTATGGTGGAATTATCAGTGACTTGGCATGAGCTTTGATAATGTCACTGTTGCTGAATTCATTTAGCAAAGGTTGTGGATATATGGCTTCTCTCTCCCAATCAATCAATTCGGTGTAATCTTCTGCCTTCAAGTTGAGTGTTTTAGGAAGTTCAAAGTTTCTCAGTTTTGGGGAAGACTTTCTGGCCTCAATTATTTGCTGGATTGCAATTTCTCTCACTTGTTGTCTTTGATCCATTGTCATTGCTAAAAGAATATTTTCCATTGTGGCAAAATAGGAGTTACGTTTTAAGACTGGTTCCATAATGCTTTGGAACTTTTCTTCAACATTTCTTACCAGTTGCGTAAGGTACCAAAAATTTATGGATCCATTGATTGCTTTTGGATGTGATTTAATTTGGAACTAGGTACCCGGGAGCATAGAACTGCATTATAATCTTCACAATGTCTTTGAAACCCTGTTCTGGTTTCAATGTTGATACATACAATCTTAGAACATGATTAGCCTGAGTGAGCCATCGCACATGATAAATATTTCCAGGAGATTTTGAACTCAGGTTTTTTGGGAATGCTGCCCAATTGAACTGATAAGCAGATGTCATACAAGTACTTCTGATCTGTGCTGAGCTCTTTTACAACATCAGCAGGAATTTGTTTTATTCTTCCAGCTACTGGAGTGAAATTAACTTTTTAATTTTGTCAAATCCTTTTTTATCACTTTGCCAATATCACCTTTGAAACTGCCTGGTAGGGTGGAGTGATTGTTTAGTTTAAAAAATCAGGGGTGTTAAATAGTTGTCAAATGTCTAAAAATGATCATTGGTGGTGGTTTTTGGTGGTTGCTGGGGATATCGCATCAGCAACCACACACTATATGTGCCACACCCACATGCGACTCAAAAAACCCTTTATTTTACCTATTTGGGGCTCAATAATAGCTAGAAGCACAATCTAAAAAGTGCATCTTATGATTTTTTGATGCTGAGAACAACAAAATTATTTTTGAAAGTGTACAGTGATGTATAAAAATATTTTTTGAGAGTTAAATTAAAATCAGTAGCTGTTTTTGTCCAAACTACTTTATATTTACTTCTATTTTTCAGAATTTTTATAACCTATTCAATTAACACTAGTTTAACATCTTCAAGATTTTTAGTTACTTATGAAACGTAGAAGCCAGACAACAAAAGTCTTACATGGTGGCCATAGTTTTCCATCCATTGACAGTTTTCCTAATGGAAAATTACCTACCACTGGACAAGTTGTTCAGCGTCTACTTAATGAGCCAAACTGGAAAACCAAGGAAAACCACAAAAGTTGCAGATGAGTTGAGGAAACAATGGATTTGGTGTAATGTTTATCCACTATCCTTGTGCACCATTGAGATGAAGTTGGGCAAACTAGCAGCAGACTTTTTATGGTAAGTCATCATAACTTTCTATCCTGGGTAGTAGGTACTAAATTAATTACAAGAATGTCTTCTTAGCCAATAGTAAATTTTTTTTTAAATATAGTTTTGTTGTGATGTGCTCTGTAAACCTGTGAATTAATTTATCTATGTATTTCGGCCAAAATTTCTAAACTAAAAAATATTTAAGCGATTTGTGACCACAATTTTTAATTTCTAATTAAGAAAATAATAATGATTTTTTTTTTAATATTTTAACTTCGAAAATGCATCAACAGGTTTCATCAATACTCTGTCACAAAGAGAGGTTCGACCTATTTGGCAAAACTAGAATTGTTTGTCAAAGAGCTTGATTGTTTATTTGATATTTTTTCTGAGGATCTTTCTCAGTGATGAAAATTGGAGTAGTAGTTTAAACTGAGGATGACTCAGGATCTACAGATCTACAGAAGCTAAGGCTAACAAAGACCCTAAGATCCACTCTAAGGCTAGCCCGAGAGAAAGGAGAGAGTAGGGGGTTAAGAGAAGAGAGGAGAATAAGGGGTTAAGTAAGGAGCAACACCTATCATTCGTGGGTTAACATTCATTCAGAAAAAGAGGGAAAAAGTCTCACCATCATCATCCGCCGGCCACTGCCGACAAGTCAGAAAAATAGTCGGAGAATATAGGAGAGGGGTGAAAGATGAAAAGAAGTAAAATAAGAACGCTTACAAACCATGCAAACACAGTCTTAACTCACTGTCATACCATGCAAACTACAAACATGCAAGAAAAGAGTTAGAGACATGCAAAGTAAGGAGGATAAGAAAAAAAAAAAAGTAGGTAAAGTTAAACAAAAAGTGGGTTAGTTTACGCTATGAGCTACATCTACATTCGTGTTAGTCTAATTTTTTTTTATTTTTTATTTTTTTTATTGCTGGCATCACACGCTGGCATGTCACAAGCTGGCATTCATCGTCAACAGACTCATCCTCGAGCACCACCACCAGAGCTCCTGTTGTTAACTTTCTTTTTTAATTTTAAACAACGTTAATATTTTTAAAATGTCTGTCAAGACGGTTCTTAAACACATTAACGCTGGTAGAATGAACGACTGACACGGGAAGATTATTCCATTTATCAATTACTTTAAACGTAAAGAAGTTTTTAGCGATATTAGTAATGAAACGTCTGCCACGCAACTTGAATCCGTTATTGCGAGTATTACTATTATCGAAAGTGAACAATTTGTCAAAATTTACGTTATCGATGTTATTAACGATTTTGAAAACTTCAATAAGCTCCCCCCTTAATCTCCTAGTTTCGAGTGAATACAAGTCTAACACTTTAATCCTATCTTCATAAGGCTTATTGCGCAATGCCGGAATAAGTTTCGTGGCACGACGCTGAACCCTTTCTAACCTATCAATATCCTCACGCAAGTACGGGCACCAAAACTGAATGGCATATTCCAAATGAGGCCTGACTAGGGACATGTAAAGGGGCAATATAATATCCTTCGATTTAAATTCGAAATTACGCGCTATGAAGCCTAACATCCTATTAGCTTTTGCGCAAGACTCCAGGCACTGGTTCCTAACCTTTAAATCTTTAGTTACGCGTACGCCTAAATCTACTTCCTCGTCAACGCTCGCTAAATCCCTATCATCCATTGTGTACACGTAATTATTGTTGCGAGAACCTATATGCAAAACTTTACATTTATCTACGTTAAATTGCATCTGCCACTTATCCGTCCACTCCATAATCCTATCTACATCGTCTTGGATCCTATTTCTATCGTCCTCGTTAACAACCTTACCGCCTATTTTAGTATCGTCCGCGAATTTTGACACGTTACTAATCAATCCTACATCTATGTCGTTAATGTAAATTACGAATAACAATGGGCCTAACACTGAACCCTGTGGGACACCACTACCTACCTCTAACCACCCCGATTCACTACCATTAACTACGACCCTCTGCCTCCTAGCACGAAGCCATTCTTCTAACCAGTTAGCTACCTGACCGCGGATACCGTGCGCTTTAACCTTCGCAATTAGTCTCCTATGCGGAACTGTATCGAACGCCTTTTTAAAATCTAAATAAATAACGTCAGCTGCCCTATGCCTATCGTATTCGCGCACTATTTCGTTATAAAATTCTAACAAATTTGTTAAACAAGACCTATGGCGTCGAAACCCGTGCTGACTACTATTAATCAAACCCCTACTTTCTAAGTGATCGATAATACGATCCCTAACTACGGATTCCAAAAGTTTACCGACAATTGACGTTAAGCTAATGGGCCTATAATTGCTAGCTACCGCGCGGTTGCCTTTTTTAAAAATAGGCGTGACATTAGCTAATTTGAAGTCTTCAGGAATAATCCCCGTTTCGAGTGACTGATTAAAAATCTTCGCTAAGGGGCCTACGATAACGTCTTTCAAATCTTTCAAATGTCTAGGATAAAAAGCGTCAGGGCCTGGAGCCTTGCTAACTTTTAGCCTATCGATATAATGCGCAATCTCAGCCTCGTAAACAGTTATTTCATCTAAAATAGTCTCGCTACTAAATGGAACGATATCGGCAACGTCGGGGACATTATTTACGTCCTCTACGGTAAAAACTGTCGCAAAAAAGTTATTGAAAATACCCGCCATCGCCTGAGCGTCAGAAGCCAAAGCGCCATTTACATCCAATAGAGGGCCTATGTTATCCTTTACCGGCTTACGATTATTTACGTATTCAAAAAACTTTTTTGGATTATGTTTACTATCCGCAGCTATAACTATCTCTAAATTACGCTTGGCATTCCTAACTGATCTTTTAACCTGACGTCTAAGCTCGATATATCTATTAAAGTTAGCTACCTGGCCATTGCGCTTGTTAAGTCTATACGCTCTATTACGCTCGTTTATGAACTCGCCTACTTCCCTAGTCCACCACTTCGGCCTACCACGATTTCTAACGCGCTTGGGCCTACGAGGAATAAACTCCCTTTCAATATTCCTAAAACTTTCTTTAAACGCCACCCAACGCAAATTTGTATCATTACCCATAAATAAGTTATCCCAGTCCACTACTCTCATCCTATCAGCAAAACTATCAAAATTAGCCCTACGAAAATCAGGGACTTCTATTACGTTACTATCCTGTGTGTTTTCTATCAATAACTTAAACCTAAGAATTTGATGATCGCTACATCCTAAACTCTCGCCTACTTCTAAACTTTCGACTATATTCTCGCCGTTCGTCATCACCAAATCTAAGATATTATCACCGCGCGTTGGTTGGGTAACTATCTGTCGTAAAAAGTTATCGTCCATAAACTCAACCAGTCTCAAACCCTCTTCGTTACCCGTAAAATTCTCGTAATTAACATTAGGACAGTTAAAGTCTCTGACAATTATACTATTCCGATTGTCAATAAAATTACCAAGAAGTGAGTAAAATCTAGTATCTATATCGAGGGGTTGAACGGGAGGTCTATAAACAACGACAAAATTAAAACTAATACTACGCGCCCTAACTTCAACACAGATCGCTAGGATACTGTTCAAGATTTGAGGAAAAGCTCACAGAGGCAGATGTTAGATACAGGAGAAGAATAATTGACGAACAACAAGCGGAATTATGGTTAGTCAGAGACAGTGTTGGGCACTAAAGCGTTAATCCGATAACAGTTAATTAATGAAGTTAACTTTTTTTAACAGACTATTAATGGAAGTTAATTTCCATTTATCATTATCGGACCAGTTAACTTCCGATAACTCGATATTTAGTCTGTTAAAGTCTGTTAACACGTTAACTGCGAGGAGTCATTCACGGAAGATCACCGCTCTGCGAATGAATTCAAACTGCCATAACTTCAGTCAGTTCCTGCCATAATAATTCTCTGGTAAATTAAAATTTAGTTAATGGTTAGTGGTTACAAGTGTAACGGGTTTCAAAACATGTAATCAGTACATTTTTTATTAAAAATAAAAAAAAAGTTAAGCAAAAAAGTTGCAAAACTTGATGAAAATAGTTAAATACCTATTTATTGTTGGATTTTGCATAAATAAACATTTTCTATGGGTTTTAAAGCTTTTTTCCTTGATTTTTTTAAATGTTAGTAAAGAAATAGTTATCATTAACGGATTATCGTTAACTTCCGTTAACTTTGTAGTAAAATTATCGGATTATCGTTTTTGGAGTTAAAAATTGGGGTTAACAGATTATTGTTATCGAAGTTAACTTTTTGGTTAACGGTGCCCACCACTGGTCAGAGAGTATATCATGACTTGAACCATTTTAATTAAACTTTTGATTTTTTTTTATTATTAATATATATATATATATATATATATATATATATATATATATATATATATATGTATGTATGTATGATATATATACAGGGTGTTTCAGGAGGAAAGGTCAATACTTCGGGAGGTGATAGTATCGGCCATTGTGAGAAAAAAAGTTCATATGAACATAACTAATTCTGAATGGTTATGGAGATAGAGCGGTTTGAATCTACAAATACAAAAGCATTGTTAATGGTAATCAAGGAAGAGAAACCAATTCTGTTTCTAACATTTAATGTTTAAACATTAGCATTTTGAATGGTATCAGATACAGAAATGACAAATTTGTTACAGCTTACATTACAGCTTACATGGTTCAAGGTTATAGGGGAGGGAAGGGGGAGGAAGAGCTGCGCGTGCATCAGATTCAAACAGCTCTATCTCCGTAACCATTCAGAATTAGACACATGTTCATATGAACTTTTTTTCTCACAATGACCAATACTATCACCACCCGAGGTATTGACCTTTCCTCCTGAAACACCCTGTATATATATTGGCATAGTAAATCTAGTCATCTAGTCATACTAATTGTTCAATGAACGAAGCCAGAGAGAAGAGGCAAGTGCATCACAACCTCAACCAGACAGTCCAGACACTACTGGTAGCTCTAGCGAAATTCCATCAGAAGACTCTCGAGATGATCCACAGCCTGCTGGTTCCTCTTATTGTAATTACCAAGATCTGGAGAACGTGTGCAGAGCTGTTGATAGGTAAATTAGCAATTGTGATTGTTCTTTAATAACTGTACTTAGTGTTATGTGCCATGTCATTTCGGTAGACTTAAAATGGCTATCATTTTTCTCAACTTCAAAATACAATCTTGCAGGTATTCAATTTCTGACCGAGCAGGTGCAGCGGTAGCATCAGCAGTTTTAAAAGATTTTGGCATTATTATTGATGATGACAACACTAACGTCATTGACAGGTAACATTTCAAAATTATTATGATTACATTTTCATCCACATTTCCTAAGCTTTTTTAACAAAATTACAATTACTACTACTAATAAGAAGTAAAGTAATTTTATTTAATTATACATATTATACATTGTAACATGGAACAATAAATTTCAAATATATTGGGCTCAGGCATAAAAGTCAGTGTATTTAGCCCATCACTGTTCATTGTTTCCTGTTGTACATATTCCTGTTTATCAGTGCTACCTCCAGCCTTATAAATTTGTAAACAATTTTCATTAATACAGGAGTAAACTACGAAGGCAATGGTGTAAGTACCGTGAACAGATCAGAGCTGAGGAAGAAGTATTCTTTGGTTTAGTGGACAGCATTTATGTTGATGGCTGACAGGATGGTACTGTGACAATTACAGAGTTAGAGGGGTGACATTATCAACAAACCAAAGTAGAAGAGCACTATGTTATAGTCGGAGAACCGGGCAAGCCACTGTTTTCTGTATGGTATGTTTTAAATTTTTAGTGGATAGCGAATTTGGTCTTAGTAACATTAAGGAGTAAGAACTATGCGATAGTTATATATGTTCATTGGTCATACCTGGTAATCTACTGATCTCTCAAATACATTTATTATTTCCTTAAATTTTGTTTAAAATGTTTAAGGAGGACATTATCTGACACATGTTACCCTAGAGAATGGGAATGGTGTATCAATTGCACTAAGTCTCTATGAAGCAGTGAAGGACACTGATCTGGAAAACAACCTGCAAGTCATGGGGTCAGATGGAACTGCAGTGATGACTGGACATAATTCAGGGGTGATCAGAGCCTTTGAAGAGCTTATTGGAAGACCACTGCAAAGGATCATATGCCTCTTACATTGTAATGAGTTACCTCTTTGTCATGTTTTCATGGAGCTCGATGGGACTATGAAGAGCCCTGATAGTTTTTCAGGGCCAATAGGAAAACAGCTAGGTGGTATGGTTTCTGAATGGGATGTTGTGAAATTTAAGCCAATCAGAAATCAGAATTTCGCTATATTGCCCAATGATGTAATTGATGATCTCAGTCGTGACCAGGGCTGTGGAGTCGGTCAATTTTGAGTGGAGTCGGAGTCGGAAGTGCATAGTTGGATGGAGTTGGAGTCGGTGCAAATCCTTCAATTATAACCATAGCAGCCTAGGCCTAGGCCTAGCTCAATTTTATGAATAAAATAGATTTAACTTAAAGTTTTAATATATAATATAATATATAAATAATATATAATATATAACATACCGTAAGATGGGGTAACTGGGCACCTGCAGGGGGTAACTGGGCACTACTAAGTTTAAGGTAAATTTTGTTATTATTTTTTCCATACAGTTTAGGTACCTATACATAGGTAGATACCTACAATTTATGGACAAAATTCGTACTGTTATATAATGAAATTTACCTTAAACTTAGTAGTGCCCAGTTACCCCATCTTACGGTATAAATATATAAATATAAATAATATATAAATAGGTATAGTTGCTTATAATTAATAAGGATTATAATTAATTAACATAATTAATAATAAGGAAATTTAAAAATTTTGTACTAGCAACCCTAAATCTTTTTCAGATTTTTAGATTTCAATTTGATAATTTTGATAAGCATCACTGAAAGAAGATTTAATGGAAGCGATCCTTTTTTGAATAAGAACAAATTCAGTTTAGGTTAGTACATTTTGTTACGGATGTTTATAATAATACAAAAACATCTTATTAATTTGCTAAACCAATAATAATCTTATTTTGTTTAAGTTTCAATCAGTTTGTATTTTGGGATTTATTGTAATTTTTTAATAAAGAGAAAAAAAAGCCATTAAGGCATAGTTACAGCCACTAAGTAACCTGATGAGTCATGTGGTGGTGACGAAATGCCTTGTTTATGAATCTCCATTGGCCTAATAAAGCTAATCGTAATCAATTTGGCCTTAACATTCCATCAGAGTCTGAATCATAATTATACAAGTCAGATTTCTGGAGTCGGAGTCAGAATGTTAAAATTTTTGGAGTCGGAGTTGGAGTCGGCAAATTTTATCACCGACTCCACAGCCCTGGTCGTGACCAATACTATGCTTATAGAATATGCATGACAGTCATGCTAGGGACTATTGAAAAGGATCTTGAGCTTTTAGAAGTTGGGCCATTAAATCACTCAAGATGGCAGGGCTGTGGAGTCGGCACATAAAAAACCGACTCCGACTCCGAAGGTATATTAATTCTAAATCTGCTATGATGATAATTACACAAGAGGCATTTCATCACCACCACGTGAAGCATCATCATCTGTGGTCATTGTTACGGTAACTTTGTCTGTAGTAAAGAATCTTGTAAGTGGTGCTTGTCGTTCAGTAGATTTCTGATCTTTTGTTAACTTTGAAGTAGTTGGAAGGTTTTTATTACTATCTTTCTCAATGACAACTTCTAAAATTTTGGGATGGAAACACTACAAATGTCTTTTCAAATTTGATGCTCTGGTTGGTGCATTTTTATCAGAGCCAGTAAAACCACTGATTTTTGCTTCACATAATTTTTCATCATCATCATCTTCTATCATACACTGACACACGAAATGTTTCCCATCTGTGGTTATTGTAAAATATTAAAAAACTGCAGACTTTGTTGGAAGTGTCTTTGCCATTGTGAAAGGGGTTTTAGACTTGAAAGTTAAAAACTTATGAAATTTAGAAAGAACTCGAAATTAAATAAGCATTAAAAATAAAAAATATCTGAAAAGAAAAAATGAATTAATGGCATTAGTGTCTGAAATGGAAAACATTGTGTTTATTATTTAAGTGGTTTAACCACCATAGCTGCCAGTGATATCACACACAAAAACATATTTTATTAAAATTTATATTGAGGTCGGAGTCGGAGTTGGTACATTTTTACCAACTCCGACTCCAGCACCACCAAAATTGCTTCCGACTCCGACTCCACGACTCCGACTCCACAGCCCTGCAAGATGGCTTACATTAAGTTGTAGAATACTCAAATTCTATGTTTCACAGAAAAAGCCAAGTTCAGTATTGATAACTGTTGCTGAGTTCTGTTTAAAAGTGTATTTCCCCAGCTGGTTTGAAATCAAGAAGAATCACTCAGTGACCGATGGTTCAAGAAACATCTTTTCAATGCTGAGCAGAATCTCCAAGTTTCCTAATAAGAAAGTAAAAGACATTGCCCTAAAAACCCTAAGAAGGAATGCTTTTTTTGCTCACCCCAAAAACATTATAATATCAATGCTTGGTGATGAGGACAGGGAGAGAAGAAACACTGCAGTAAATAAGATCCTGGCACTGAGGGATGAAGTAGAGAAAACAACCCAGGACATCAGAGTCAAAATGGATTTCACCGGCAGAGATTTGGAAGTTGAGGATGATGTGAATGATGATGATTGACAGTTTGAGTTATACAAGAGACTGCACTGTCAGGAAATTTAAGATGCCTATAATCAATGAGAATGCTAAATTGCATGACAAGATCAGTAACCTTGATAACTTGACAGCAGAGCCTCCAATAATTACACATCTAACATCAACTGAACTTGCGAACATTAGAAAAAATCCTTTGAAGTTCAAACAGCCATGCTACAATCAAGTGGTAGAATGCCATATCAAGCTTGTGACTGAGGCATCTGCAGCTGTCATTGGGTTCAATAGAAGAGATGGCATGATCCAGCAGTGTATAAAATCCTGTAAACTGATAAAGTTTAATACAAAGCAAGAATTTGTTTAGATTCTACATTTATTTGATGAAATTTTATAGTGTAAATTTGTAATATATGGTCAATATGTATTACTTTTTTATGAAAATGTGTTAAAACTCTGTTTTACATTTTTGGAAATAATTTTATCAGTCTCAGCATAAAAAAAAATCATAAGAAACAGTTTTTAGATTGTGTTTCTACCTATTATAGAACCCAAAATAGGCAAAATACACGGTTTTTTACAGTTGCGTATGGATGTGGTACATATAGGGTGTGGTTGCTGATGCAGTATCACTTGCAACCACCCAAAACCACAACCAATGTTCATTTTTAGACATTTGACAACTATCTAGCACCCCTGATTTTTGAAATATTGATTTTCATAAAAATACACTCCACCCTACAGTGTCTGGTCCACTAGTCTGCCCATCAATTGCTTCAAATACATGCCTGAAAGGCAATTCATTCATGTGGAGCTGGCATACTAATCATTGCAAAGATCTATCTAGCTGAATCTCAATCAATTTAATCACACCACCAATTTTTCCTGTATTTAATGCTGTTCCATCACATAGTAAGGCTTTCAAAGTGTCATTACTGTCTGTATCCAAAATCAAAGTCAGCATTTCTACTGCTATGGATTGAGATGTCCCTTTATCTAGCATGAGATGGTCTACATATAAACCTCCAGGCTCTTTGACAATGGTGTAGTGCTCTTCTTTTGTTTTACCTCCCCACATTAATGTATCATCCATTCTACCATCAAATCCTATGCATTCTAGATGTTAGTTCTCCGATTTTGCCTTAACAATATTTCTTTTACGAACTCGCACTCTTTCTCTTTCCACTTTTTTCCTATCAAGCATGTTAGATTCATTCAAAATTCCCATGTCTTTTAAAGCTGCATTTACAATGGTGGCTGTTGCTCTGCAGCTGATGCGATAGCGCTCTGCAGTAATAGCCAGCTCATCATAATGGTATCTGTTTCGTTCATGATCTGCTAACTCCAGTTCAAGTTTAAAATCATTATTTTCTTCAGTACTTGCATTCACTTCCATATCATCTAAGATATCTAAACTTCCTGAAATGTCATTGAAAGAAGCCTCCATTTTCTCTTGAGCTCTTTGTTGAGCTCATTGTTGCGCTTCTCATCTAACTTCACTTCTTAATGCAGATGATGTAGCTCAATCAATTGGTCCCAGTTGATTTCTGTGTTCTTTTTGTCATATGAAAGATTCCCATTCTTGGACTGGAATTCTTTTGATACACCCGCACTGGGGCCTTTCTCTTTTTTTGTCATAGCAATCGCAACTGCATACGTCAAACATATCATCAAACATTGACACCTTTGTGTAGAATTCCTCCTTTCTTCTGTTTTGGAGTATTTTATTTAATTTAGATGCTGACATCATCAGTTGGCATACTTTCATGAAGATACCTTCTGTACCAATGGTAGGAAATGAAAATTGGTTCCAGATGACTTCAATATCAGTAGTGACAATCCTGTAACATTCATTGGCACTACATGAACCTTTACCCTCAGCATCTTTTATTTGCTGAACAAAAAAACAGTGCCCCACTACATCAGCTTTTGAAGGTATCATGGCAGGTGGAAATCTAGTTGGCTGGCCAAAAGCAGAATTAGCCATCTTGCTACGTGTGGCCATTTTTTAAGAGAGAAATACTTAAATCATAAATCTATATCATCTGAAAAGAAAAAAACACATGATTAGAAAGCTGATCACACAATATATAGCATATAAGTAAGTAAAAAGAAAATGATAAGGGCTCCTCAAATGGGTAAAGGGGGTACTTTGTGCGACCCATAAGGGGGGTAGCACAGTGCTTATTTTTTTATGTAATGATAAGGACATTAAGTGGAAATCCATGCATTGTGTGGCTTTTGGATAAATTATTTTTTTTGTGTGTTTTCAACCCACCCTACTGTACACCCTTGATGATTGGTTAGGTTAAGTCATGATATTTTTGTTAGTTTGAATAAAAATATCATGACTGAACATAGCCAATTGTCAAGGGCATACAGTTCACCTAACTAGGCAGTCAATAATTTTCAAGTAGGTTTCGATTAATTTTAAGCAAGTTTTACCAAAAATGTGTGTTAGTTATAACTACGGTACTATATATATATATATATATATATATATATATATATATATATATATATATATATATATATATATATATATATATATATTAGGGTGGTCCAAATCCATAGGGGGAAATTTCAAAATTGTCTTAGTCTCCACAAGTGTGGTTTTTTGTCCATTTAGTGTCCACATGGTCTGTGCAAAATTGCAGCGTGATTGGTGAATATTTAGAGGTCGCCCCACTCTGAATATATATATTATATAATGTACTTTTTCTTCCGTAGGTCCGATGGCTCAAACTCGATCAATTCCAAAAGTTTGGCTTCTAGGGATGGCAACTGGAACTTTATCCACGTCAAGGCTCCCTACATGCCTTGACGCCCTCCTCTTGGGGCAATACCACCACATCAATCAAATGCAAACCACCTCCGACAGTCTGAACCAGGCATGCCAGAGGGTGATTGAAGTCTGGACCCGAGCGCGGATCCCAACTCAACGGATCGACTCCTGTGTCCGTAAGCTTTCAAAGCTTTTAGACCGCTACAAAACACTCAAGAAGCACAGGACCAGGCAACGTGCCAGCGATAGAATGAATGAAGACATCTTCAAAGCGGACATCCAGGAACTGTTTGACATCGCAACCAGTGATGCCATGAGCACAATCGTCAACGTTGAGGACCGAAATTTCCTGTCCATGCAGCGCAAGGACGTCAATTCTTGCAGCATGGCTGGCATTGATAAGGAAACGACTACACAAGAGGACAGAAAGCGATCCAGAATGGAGAAGGAAGCCAAGAGGAAGGCAAGGCATGAAGCAACACAGAAAGATTTGGAAGAAGCAGGAGTGTCATCAATTGATCTTTCCTCTTCTTCTTCTTCCCTTTTTTCGCAAGACGACGACGACTATAGACCATCGGTTCCGATTCCTTCTTCGTCTGAAGCTCCGGCACCAAAGCGTCCCAAGAACAAGGTTACGAACATTTTCCAATCTCCAGAAGTCATTGGAGCAATGGATCGCACCAATCTTTCTGACCGGAATGCTGTTTTCGTAACTGGAGCTGTATTACAGGCCGCGGGGCATGATCTGTCTGGGATGACGTGCTCTCGGAGCTCTATTCATCGCTACAGAGAAAGTGGGCGAGAACAGGCAGCTCGAGAAGACCTAGAATCATTCTCTCTAGAAGACCCTGTCCTTCTCCATTGGGACGGAAAGCTTCTCCCCGGCATTGAAGGGAAGAAGACGAATGTGCATCGGATAGCAATCCTTATAACATTCAATGGACAGGAGAAGCTGCTTGGTGTCCCAAAGATGAAACAAGGAACTGGAGAAGCACAGGCCCAGGCATGCCTTCAAACTATGAAATTATGGAACGTGGAACAGCATGTGAGAGGTCTCGTCTTCGATACCACTGCGTCAAACACGGGTTTACATCGCGGAGCCTGTGTCAGGATTGAAGAAGCATTGGGTCACGAGCTAGTTTGGATCAGTTGTCGACATCATATACTTGAAGTCGTACTTGCTGATGTCTTTGCCTCAATATTTGGCTCAACAGGAAGTCCTGAAACAGGCCTTTTTAAGCGATTTCAAAAGGAATGGCCATCTCTCTCCCACGAAGCATTTGTCTCAGCATCGGACAGCTTGTTCGAGAACCCTCAACTCCAAGAGATGAGAAAAGAGATGCTCACTTACTTACCTAACGCTCTTCAGGCAAGCCAACCTCGTGATGACTACAAGGAGTTCCTTGAACTATCTTTGCTCTTCCTGGGGGAAAGACTGGTGGTCAACTCTTTATCCGAGCTCCGGGTCCCATGCACCATGCGAGATGGATGGCGAAGGCGATTTATGCGCTCAAAATCTACCTCTTTCACTATCAATTCAAGCTCACAGCACGCGAAGAACGAAACGTGACTCAGCTGGCTTTATTTGTCAGTCTGATTTATGTCAAGTACTGGCATGAAGCGCCAATGGGGACACAAGCTCCTCTCAATGATCTCAAAATGCTGCATCTTCTGGAAAAATATCCACACGGAGGAGCTGCACAAGCGGCGAAGACAGCTCTAAGACGCCACCTGTGGTACTTGTCGGAGCATCTGATTGGACTGGCCTTCTTCGATAATAGGATCGATCCTGATACCAAAAGGAGAATGGTTCAACACCTCCAACATCCCCAAAAGAATGGCTGCCCCCGACGAATCGACATGGCGGAAGCTGGTGTTGAAAATGATGTGGCATCCTTCGTCACGAAAAGGACATTGACCCTCTTTGATGCCTTGAAAGTTGGAGGTAAGGAGGAAGCGCGCCAGTTACTTCAAAAAGATCCATGGGAATGGCCAAATGACAAGAACTACAGGGAACTTAGAGATCGCGCCTTAAAGATGAAAGTCGTCAATGATGCTGCCGAGCGAGGTATTGCTCTCGCACAATGCTACAATGACACTTTGACACGAAATGAGGACCAGAAGCAGTACCTCCTACAACTCGTAGCCGCCCACCGAAAACAGATACCAATACCATCCAAGGCGACTGATGCAGAAGAAATAATGAAGATACACCCATTATCATGTCCTATTGTCTTACTGTTTTCTTTCATATTCTTTGAGAACCAAAAAAAAATTTAGTTATTCAGTTGTCTATATATTTTCCCAAATTTTCAAAAAGGGGGCAAGTGGGGCAACCCCTAAATATTAACCGAATAACGTGAAACTTTGCACAAATACTGTCCACACCAAGAGGCATAAAACCAACCTTGTGGAGAGAACTTAGTCGATGCTTTAACTTTTTGGACCACCCTAATATATATATATATATAAGCAAACAACCACAGGGAAAAGGAAAAAGAAACACTAAATTCGAGCGCTTTTGTGATATATTCACATCTTCAGGGACAAGAAATATATATATATATATTATATGATACACACAGACAGTGCATGGAACAAGGAACTCTTCTGGGATAATTAAATCCACTATAGTCCGAATAAGTAATGGTAAATGACAAATACCATGTTATGTGCCTTGAAAAGTGGACGCTCAATTCTACCAGTTGAGATTTAAGTTTTGGTTTTTGGCTAAAAATATAATAGTTACCCCTTTTTCTTTTATGTATTCAATCTGACGTGAAGGCAGCGAGTCTTTTGCTCATATTGAGGTTCTAAATGTAGCAGGGCTAGGCTGCTTTAAACCCTAGATCCATGTCCCAAAGCTGGATCCTGTCTGCTTTGCAGATAGCTGGTGAGGGAAGTTATATTTATGGGACCTCTTTGCAAGTGACCCGTTGCCCGCATCGGGCTAGCATCATGAAAAAGAAAAACTATGGTATTTGTCATTTACCATTACTTATTCGGACTATAGTGGATTTAATTATCCCAGAAGAGTTCCTTGTTCCATGCACTGTCTGTGTGTATCATAAAAAACTCAGGGGACCATTCTGAGTTCATTCCCATATATATATATATATATATATATATATATATATATATATATATATATATATATATATTGTGTGGACCAAAAAAATGAAGGTTTAAAAATCTTTGTTCCACATGAGTAATGTTATTCCTTTTGCTTACCTTAATCAAATTACAAAATTTGAAACCTCTACGTCAAGTTTTAGGGGTCCTGAGAAAATTGCACTTTTCCTTTTAATGCTGAAAAAATTAGTTTTTCCTCATTTTCATAAGTTCTGCTTTATTTTTTGTTGGAAATTCTTTACGATTCTTGAAAACTGTTTTGAGCAGGTATTGTTTGTCCTCTTCTTTAGTTGTCACTGCTTGATTAAATTTTTCAATCAATGCAACACCCTGCTCAGCTGTGTCATTTGTCACTCTAAGGGCACGAACTCTAGCACAGCCTCTTTGGTACTCAGGATCTATTCCCCATGTTGATGCAGAATTTTCAGTGAAGAGAGAATTGAGATGTAGAGCATCAAAAAGAGATTTAGTCCTTGAAGTAACAAAATCAGAAATCCTTTTTTCTTTAAAAGAAGCTAGGGTTACCTTTGCTTCTAAACGTTTCAGTCCCTTATTTCTTGGAGGCATTTTGATATTATTTCGCATTTGCTCCTTTTCTTCAAGGGATATGCTTTTGTCAAAGAAGCTTAATCCAACAAGTGTTTCTGAGAGGTACCACAGATGTCGTTTAATGGCATTTTGGGCTTGCTTGATAACACTTGATATCAAAGAATTTTCCTCCATTATTGCAAGATCTTGCAAAAATTTAAGATCAACATTTGGGGCTTCCTCTGGTTGAGAAGCTTTTGCCCAAGATTTTGCGCATACCAATGCAACAAATAAACAAATTTCTGTTATTGCATCAAGTTCTTTTTTAGTCATCTTAAATTGATTTTGGAGAAGAAAAAGCTTAAATGCATAAATACCTTTTGCCATCCATCTTGCATGATGGTACGTTCCAGGTCTCTTCAAGGGAGTATTAGAAATGCTTTCTTCTCCAAAAAACAAGAGAACAAGTTGAAAAAATTCTTTATAATCATCTCTTGGCTGTTTAGAGTTGAGTGCCTCCTTCATGATTAAGACTGTTTGATTTTTTAAATCTTGAACTCTCTCAATTATTCTGCAGCTTTGGGAATCAAAATTTTTATAAGTCATTAAATCTCGGGACCCCTAAATATTCTCATATTTGACCAAAATTTTGCTGACATGTCTATCTGGTCCAAAGGAACAAGGGCATTAATGTGGAACAAGGATTTCTTCAACTTTATAATTTACCCCCCATTTTGGTCCACACACACACATATATATATATATTTTTTTTTTTTTTTTTTTTTTGTTCGGGAAGAACCGATTCGCCTCTATTTAAAGGGCATATCTCAGCGGAAAAACAAAGAAAAAGTGAGAGGAAAGACAGAGGAAAAAGAAAGGGTGGAGGGGACAGTCGAAGTGGAAAAAGACCAAGGATGACAAGGACTGCAGGGTCGAGCCCCATCATCCTTGGGTGCTAGGGCCGGGAGGGCGCACGTGAAACCTCCAGGAACAAGCACGTACAAACGAGCACAAAGAGCACTCAAGAGCACGAGCTTAGAACCCCCTTGCGGGGATATATATATATATATATACACATATATACACATATACATATACAGGTAGCCCTCGATTTACACCAGGGTTTGGTTCTTGGGGGGACAGGTGCAAATGGAATTGGCGCAAATGGAACCCTTTATATAATGGAGTCAATGGGAAATCACAGGGTTAGGTTCCAGGCACCAAAAATTTTACCTAACCTTTTCAATACTGGAGTATTTAAAGCTCAGAAATAAACTTTTTTAATTAAAAAAAAGTGTTTTATTTTTAACCTACATAAATATAATAAATAAAAAATAAATTAATACATAAAACAATTAAATTTTGTACACTTACCTTCACATGTTTGGAGCCCACACATGGTCTTATAAGCGCCACTGTCAGGCCCCTGCATTGATGTTTTTTGACAGTGGTGTAATGCAGAAGTTTTAGTTGGCTTTTGAAGGTCCTGGTTGAGGATCTTCTTTTGAAGGCCCTGGTTGAGGTTTCTCATCTGTGATTGGCTCAGATAGAGCGACCATCCATCCAGTGTCCTTGATCACGTGTACAGATCATGTGAACAGTGCATGATACATATACGATACCAATAAATTTTGTTAAAATAAAAGAAATAAAAGTTTTTAATATATAATAAATAATGTACTGTACACTACTGTATAATAAAATACTGTATATAATACAGTACCATAATAATAAGAAATTATAAATACAGTACAGTACTCGCTGTACAGCACTTATACAGTATATATATATATATTGTATATACAGTTTATACACCTGCCGCAAAATGACTTCGGACCTTCATGCGATATTCCGCTGAGAAAGCGGTCTGAAATCGATTTGCATTTCTCACGCTACCGAGTAAAATATTTTGTCTGGAAGTATCTGGCATGTTGTTAGTCGCAGGGCTGTGGAGTCGGTACCCAAAACACCCGACTCCGACTCTTCAATTTCTTGTGTATCCGACTCCGACCCTTAAATCTGCTATGATGATAATTACATAAGCTGGCATTTCATCACAACCATGTGAATCGTCAGGCTACTTTTTAAACTCATGTCCTTAAAGGTTTGAGTCCAATGGTTGTAGCTATGCCATTGTGGCTTTTTTTTATTGTTTATTTATGTAAAAAAAATCAATATATAACTAAAACAAAAAAAATTACATATAAGACTAATGACTTTGACAAAATAGAAATTCCATTGAATGCAATTAAAGCAAAAAAATTCCTTTAAAATTTAAGCTAAGGCCAAAGGGCCTAAATAGCTACATGACAAAATAAAATGTTGCTTAATGCAATAAAAATTAAAACTATAGGCCTATACTTATACATAGGTAGGTAAGTTTGCAACAAAAAGCATGGGTAAAAATCTAAATACATAGCTATTCAGACTTGAATATGTATAAAATTCATTAAATCCAATTAAAAAAAGGCCAAGGGTTAAAACCTAAAATTTATTAATAAGTAGTTCTTAGGAATAGAATTGATTCTGCCAGATCTTTCATTGAAGCCCTTAAATCCGATTTTATTAATTTCAGTGCAGAAAATAGTCTCTCCACACTGACCTGAGTGGGTGGCATGGCTGTTACTATCATAGCCGTATCTCTTAACATTTCTGGGTATGCAGGGATTACTTCTTGTATTGTTTGTTTAGATGACCGATCATATTTCTCTACTTCTTTTAGTCCATCAAAAAAATCTTCTTTAAATTTCATTAGTTTTACATCCAAAGGCTGTCTTTACGTCTAAGCGGAGACGCTTTGCTTTCGAGCGTTCAATTTTATCTAAATATTTTTCAAAATCTAATTCATCATCATTTGAAGAGGATGAATGGGATTCAATACTTTGGATAACTTGATCGTGTGGTTCTGGATTTTCTGGTCGTAGCCCTTTAATCTTAATTGCAACGTCGCAGAGGGTCTTTTTTGCTTTAGCAATTTGAACTTTGCTTAACAATATTCGGTTCATTGGATCTATATAGACTGCAGCTAACAAGATCTCATTTTCAAGTAACTGAACCTCTCTTTTCTTCATTGAGAACACAATTCCTTCAGCAATTAGACCTCCTGCTTGGGATAGGCGCAATATTAAATTTTTCCACTCCCATAGGAATGTGCCAGGAGTTAAATCTTCAGCTTGCAACTTTTTGGTGACTGCATAAGGGTGAGCAAGCATAGCTTCTAATTGTGATACATCCCTCCATAGACTTTCAGTCAGTACGACATTAGGATTATCAATGTCTTCTAGAAAGGTCTTTAGCTCAAGCAAACGCTTAACCATCATATATGTGCTGCCCCATCGTGTCACTTGGTCTAAAATAGCTCCTTTTCTGGCTCGTCTCTGGAGGATAGCATCAATTTTAGAGACCCTAGCTGCTATGGCTACTTGTCTCAACTTACCTATCAGAGTTGCTGCATGGCGATCTTTTAAGCCATCTCTTATTGCTAGTTGCAGTGTATGTACGGCACAACGCATGTGTTGGATTAGGCAGAGTTTAGATGCCTCCTCAACAAAATCATCTAAAGTTTCATCATTATGTTCTATTTCTGCTGCTTCAGAATCAGATGCAGGAATTTCCCCTTCATTAGTGACTTTTTCTTCATCCTTATTCATCTTTTCTATTGTGCTTAACATAATTGAAGCATTATCAGTTACGATGCAGAGAATCTGTTCTTTCTTGATTTTGAATTCTTTCAAAACACCTTCTACTAAGTTATGAAGGTAATTGCTATCATGATGTGCCTTAGTGTCCTTTACTGCCAGTGTCCGAGTTACCATTTGTTTGTTTTCATCAACAAATCTAGTATTGATTGCAAAATAGTTAACTCTATGGCGAGTGGCAGCATCCATTTTAAGGAACATGAACCGCCCCTTAAGAGTTTTTCGAAGCTCTTCCTTTTTATTCATGGCTTCTTCAACTATAAGTTTTCTGATACTTTGCCTTTCTAGAGAAACTCCAAATTTAATAGCCATTTCTCCATTTAGGCCTTGAAAGGCTGGTTGTGAAAATAAAGTTAAGGCCACACCATTTTTTACAACCAGTTCGATAAGGTGTTTCTTAAACTTTTCTCTAGTCATTGTTACAGTAACTTTGTCTGTAGTGAAGAACCTTGAAAGTGATACTTGTCTTTCAGTAGATTTGTTTGTTGCTGACTTTGATGTAGCTGGAAGATTTTTATTGCAACTCTTATCTTTCTCATTGACCACTTCTAAAATTTTAGGGTGGAAGTGCTGCAAATGTCTTTTCAAATTTGATGCTCTGGTTGGTGCAGTTTTATCCAAGCCAGTAAAACAACTAATTTTTGCTTCACATAATTTTTCACCATCATTGTCTTCTATCATACAATGACACACAAAATGTTTTTCATCTGTACTTATTGAAAAATATTCAAAAACACTAGATTTAGTTGGCGCTCTCTTTGCCATTTTGAGAGGGCCTTTTGATTTAGAAAATTTAGAATTAACTCAACATTTTGTAATTAGAAATAAAAGTTTTCTGAAAATGAAAAAGAATTACTGGAATTAGTCTGTCTGAAATGGAATTATTAAAATTTATATTGAGGTTGGAGTCGGAGTCGGTACATTTTTACCGACTCCAACTCCAGCAGCACTAAAATTGCTTGCGACTCCGACTCCGACTCCATGACTCCAACTCCACAGCCCTGGTTAGTCGATCCCTTTATGCTACCGCAGAGGCAAAACTTGTTAGTGTTTAGATAGAGGTGATGTGGGGGTGTTGTGTTTCTGCCATACTGCGTCCAGAATTCTTGGATTTTTGTGTGCAGTCGTTTGTGTTTATTTTTCTTAAAGTGCAGTGGACATGCCTGGGAAGTATTGTTCTGTTGAGGAGAAGGCCCGTATTCATGCGTGGAGGCAAGAAAACGTCCCGATAAAGACGATATGCGAGCGTACTGGTCGGGCGAAGTCGATCATCATGAAGCTGGTGGCGGCGGCTAGAGGCCTACCACCCAACGTCGTACCGAAGCACAATTTCGGTGGTGGAAGGCGAAGAAAGACATCTAAGGCCACGGATAACCTCATAAAGAGAGAAGTGTTGAAGAACCCTCGACTTACAGCGTCTCAATTGAAAAAGAACCATCCCAAGCTGCTGGAAGCCATGTCTGTTCGAACGATCCAGCACCGGCTGCAGAAGGACTTGGGGTTATCATGCCGTACCGCCGCCAAGAAGCCACTTATCACCGACCGCATGAAGAAGCAGCGTGTTGCCTTTGCAAAGAAATACGTTCATTGGACATCGGCACAGTGGAAGAAGGTGATGTTTTCAGATGAAAGCATGTTCCAGGTGTTCCAGATTCGATCTGCCAAGGTGCGACGCCCGTCATCTGCTAGTCGGTACCACCCGGCCTACACGGTACCGACTGAGTCAGTGATGGTGTGGGGGTGTTTTTCTGGTGAGAATGGAAATGGGGGTCTGTACTTCCTTCCCAAGAATGTGATGATGAATGGTGACCATTATATTGACGTTCTTAACGACCATTTGTTGAACCACTTCGCCATTCACGGCAGTGAGATTTTTATGCATGACAGTGCCCCCTGTCACAAGGCCAAGAAGGTGACGCAGTGGCTTAATGAGTGGAAGATTAAGGTGTTAGAGTGGCCTGGCAATAGCCCCGATCTTAACCCCATCGAGAACTGTTGGCATTACATGAAGATCATGGCAGAGAAGAAGACTCCTAACCTTGCGAACCTCAAGATGGAGCTGATAAAGGTGTGGTGCAAGATGACATTGGACTACTTCAGGAAGCTCAGTGATTCCATGCCCAAATGGCTCCAGGGGGTCCTTAAGAACAAGGGAGCCATGACTTCATATTGATGTAACTAAGTTTTTAAATATATTTGGTTTTTTATAATGATGTTTGTGCTTTTCCTCCAAAATGGTAGATGGTCCGAAGTCATTTTGCGGCAGGTGTATATACAGTAGTTACATATTTTTACCATTTTTGACGATTTTAAATTTTAAATTTATAAAAAAATTGCAAAAATAAATATTCATGGCCTCGTGGATAGTGACCGGCGCTATTGCGAATTGGCGCAAAATGAGGGCTACCTGTATATATATTTTTCTTGTCCCTGAAGATGTGAATATATCACGAAAATGCTTGGATTTAGTGTTTTTTTTCCCTTTTCCCTGTGGTTGTTTGCTTATTAATAAGATCACATGTTATTCTGTGATTTTACTGTATATATATATATATATATATATATAGGCAATCCTCTACTTACAAATAGGTTACGTTATTGCCTATATATATATATATATTTACTGCGTGTTCTTTGCAGTTGAATGTATATATATATATATATATATATATATATATATATACTGTATAATATATAGGCAATCCTCGACTTACAAATAGGTTATGTTCCTGGACCTTGTTCGTATGTCCAAATTTACTTTTGTAAATCCCAGAAAATTAATGTACAGCATGTATTGTCAAGTATGAATTATTAAAGAATATACAGTACATGTATTGTAGTAATAAATAAATTTGCTCTTTGTCCTTTAATATTGTCCCAACAGTTGACTGATTAATACCAAGAGAACAGGCAATGTCAACCAGCTTCTCACCTTTTTCTGCATTCTTAATAACATCCACCTTCTGTTCAAATGTAAATGTGCATCTCTTCTTACTACTGCTATCACCACTAACCACAGCAGGGCCATTTCTAGCCATTAGGGGGCCCGAAGCAGTATACCCATTTGAGGCCCCACCCCTCCATCCACCAACTCACGCCTTACTACATCACCTCAGCACACATATACAAAAACTGGCTGTGTTAATAAAAAACAATTATGAAACATTTATGTCCAAAACAACAAATATGTACTTTCAGAAGACAAACAGAAAAAATACTCAGGAAATTCCTGAAAATTAGCTTATACATTATTTAGAATAAATGACACAACTATGTATAAAAAAATAATGGAATTATCAACTACCAAACAATTACTAATTCTGATACAATCGTGTAATAGCTAACAGTTATACAGAACAGTTTGTATCTTCAAAATTTTTGCCTCCTAGATTTTTTTCTGGGCAAAATCATCAATAACATTATCATATGAAATCTCCCTGCCAACGTCCTGGTTGATGCTTATGATGCCAAGGCCACTGAGGCGATCCTGCCCCATTGATGATCTGAGGTAGTTCTTGATTAGCTTCATCTTAGAGAAGCTCCTCTTGGCTGATGCTACTGTCACAGGTAGAGTGCAGGCAATTCTTAGTGCAATCCAGAGATTGGGGTATAGTTCCTCCAGTTGCTTCTGATGAATGAAGGAGAGAAGCTCCAATGCAGTCATGTTGTGTGAAGGTAAAGTCAGCAAGTTCTTAATTTTGAGGGCCAGTTCTCTTCCATCAATGTCAGATTCAGCTCCAGAGCTCAGTGTCTTAGAGAGCTTTTCACACTTGCAGGACAAGTCTTCCTTGTTCATTATGGTGAAGTTTAGGAGAACCCCAAATATGTCCCTCACATCATCTAATGTTTTGAATCTCTCATTTATTGACCCGATGGCACAATCCACCACCACATTGAAAAATTTGACTTCCGGCCTCTTTAAGGCTTCTGTAAATGGTTCGTCAGGAGCTTTGTAAGCAAAGTGCTTTTTTGTGGATCTGAGCTTCTTTTCCTTCAGCACAGCCTCCACATTCATTTCCTCACATATGTCCCTAGCTACGACTTGTGCTGCAACAAAACCTGTGTTTCTGTAGCTGGTGAGTGAGTCTTTTGTTTTTGTGAGGAGGTTGACTGCCACATCAAACTGCATTGTAGGAGACTGCAGAAGTTTGCTCACATGGTTAACTGCATGAAGAATGTCATACCATACTACTGTGCAAATCTGAAAGTGATAAGACCCTACCTCCTCTGCAAGTGCTTGTGCTTTAGTCCTGGCTCTGGCATCTGTGGCATTGTTTCTGACTTCCAACAGGGCCTCTCTGATGTTGTGGCTCTGGTATCGCACAGCCTCACTGCTCTTAAGCTGGCTCTCATACCTGGTTTCACTCCAAGACTTGTTATATTCACGTGCTTCTTTAAGATTGTCCATCTCTGTGTAGCTGCTGCAAAAAGGTTGTACAATTTTTGTACATTGCCAAAGAAGCTGATGGCATCTGTGGAAGCTTTAGATGCATCAGCCACTACAAGATTTAGAGTGTGAGCTTCACATGGAACATAGAGTGCACGACAGTAGTTCTCTAATAACCTTGCCTGAACACCTTTGTTCTTGCCCTTCATGTTTGCTCCATTGTCATATGACTGTCCTCTGCAGTCATCAAAGTGAATATTCAGTTCATCTAGTCTCTTCAGAATCAGAACTGATAAACCCCCCAGGCTTATGTCTGGAGTGCAGTCTAAAATGAGAGTAATATTTAGCTTGTTTTATTTCTGCAACAATGGCATCCAAGATCTTCCCACTAATGGACCCAATGAGCTCATTTTGAATGATGTTTCCTAGGTAATTTGAATGACTATATTGGCCACTTTCAACACTGCTGATGTGTTGTTTGAAGAAGTTGCCATTGTCTTGATTGTACAATGTAGAGGAAGACCCCTTGAAAGCAAGGTTTCTCTCTGCCAGTGATTGGATTATACTTAAAAGACATGAGACTAGTGTGAGAACATCTCGCCAGTGTCTTCGCTCTACCTCCATTAATGACGTTTCAGTTTGGTCAATGGTCCTCCCAGATTTTTAGCTGCAGTTCCAGATCCTTCCATGTTGCCATATTATATGCATGTTCTGAACTATTTTCATGGCCTTTCAGAAGCGAACCAATGTTTATCCAGTCTGAAAGTCCATCCATAATTAGTTTGTACGACTTCTTGAAAACATCTTGCAGCAATAAAGAGCATCATTCCTTTGAGAGTACATCAGCTAGCTTCGCTTTATTTTTTCCCCATTAATTAATGTTCTGTACATGTAATGGTGATGAAAGCTTCTACCATCCTCTCTTTTGGGGAATGTGAAATCTGGACTGATTTGAAATGGTCCTTGAGACACCAGATCTGTCTTCAAGGCATCTGACAGGACAACTGGCCAGTCATATGGATCAAGCAGTGGAGCAGATCTTGGTTCTTGTTGCTCAGTAGAAATGCCTGTGTGTGGTGGTTGAAGCTGAACAAAAGATGGGCCACTTGTTGGTTCATCAGGCTCTACTTCTACTGGTGTTTGAGGTTGCATAGAGGATGGTCCTGCTGTTGGCTCATGATGCTCATCAGGCTTTGCTGAGGATGGCTTTTCCAAATATTTCAGTAGTGCTCCCGAGAAGAACATAACATAACATAACATATTCTGTTAGATTTTGCTAAAATACTCTTTCTTATCTTGTTTGATAACACTGGGGAACAAATTTCAAATTTTTGTCTATTGAATTAGATTTGACAGTTAGTTCTAGGTAATTTGGGTGCGCTGAGCACGAATTTTTACTCAGTTTTGCTCTATCAGGTCCTGATTTTGCTCAACACCCCTCCTCTTTTGTCGTATTCATAAAAAGGTTTTTTTCTCAATACTCGCTAAGTCTTTTTGCAGTTACACATTATGCAACTAGGTTTTTATCTAGGTATTTGTACCTATTGTTATGGTATTGTTGTATTATGTATATTTTTATATGTAACACCCTAAAAATATTTTTAATTTTGTAATTTTTAACCCATTTTAATATTAGTAAATTAAGCTAAAAATATCATAGAATTCTAAAATTTTCTCGAGCATTCCTGTTCTCTGTAGAGTATTCTAGAGGGACAACTAAAATATATAAAAGCGACTCGTTTCCAGAGTTAATCAGTCAATTCAATCAGTCAGTCAGTCAGTTGAGTTAGTTAATTAAGTTTGGGCATTAACATAATTTTGAATTGGCATATGATTTAGTGAGTAATTTTGTCATCGTGATTTAATATAGTTGATTTAATTAGACATAATTTATATTGTACCTACTCATCCGTGTTTCTAGTTTAATTTCATAGATTGTAAGTACCTATTTCATAATAAGTACCTATTTAAACTAATTTTTGTGTTATATTTCAGATTTTCTTAAATTTATATGAATTAAGGGCTTTAAATACCTTTACAAATTGGCAGAACAATCAAGCAATATGTCATCAAGCACTAGAAAGTTCAAATGCAAAAACAACCCTGATTCCTTCTGTTATATATGTGGAAATTTTACACTTCCACATCAACGAGCAAATATAACTGACTTCGTAAAAAGAGCTTACTTAGCTTATTTTGGCATAAAACTGGGGGACCAAGATAAATCGTGGGCTCCACATAAAGCCTGCACTATATGCATTGAAAGACTGCGACATTGGACGAAGGGTTTGGATTCAAAAATACCTTTTGGAGTTCCAATGGTAAGTTTATGATTTCATAAAACTACGTAATTTAATCACTAGTATACTGTAACTTACCTAAATGTAATTGTAACTTAGGTACATAAACAAAAATTTACAGAAAATGTTTATAAGAATCTCAAATATGCATAAGGTTGAAACACATAGAAATGTTAAATGTTTGGGTGATAACTTTTGATAAAATTCATAAAAACAAGTCTCTCGTCGCTTTTGTTAACGCTTTACAATTTTTTTTCCATATCAGGTGTGGCGAGAGCCTACTAACCACGAGACCGATTGCTACCTTTGCTTTGTCAAGACTTCGGGCTTCACTAAGAAAAATAAACATTGTATCGAGTACCCAAATTTTGACACCGCGATATGACCTGTGCTACATTCAAATGAGATCCCCATTCCAAAATTTAAGGGTCTGCCAACTCAAGAATTAGTTGAAGATGTTCCTGAAAATATTGTTATGCACTTTGAGGAGTCAGACACCGATTTTGACCCCAGCGTATTTGAAAGTCAAAACGATCCGCAAAAGTTTAACCAGGCCGAGTTGAATGATCTTGTAAGGGATCTAAATTTGCCAAAAAAGGCTGCGGAAATTTTAGCTTCAAGACTTAAAGAGAAAAACTTGCTTACTTCAAACACATACATTTCATTTTACAGAAAAAGAGAAGAAGAACTTGTTCAATATTTTAGAACAGAGGATAGTTTAGTATATTGCTGCGACATAGTTGGTTTGTTAAAGAAGATGGGGGTTGAGTCTTACGATGCAAATGATTGGCGCTTGTTTTTAGACAGTTCGAAAAGAAGTCTTAAGTGTGTGTTGTTGCATAATGGCAATCTATACGGCTCGATACCAATTGGGCACTCAACAAAATTAAAAGAAAAGTATGAACATATAGAAAAGGTTTTAAATCTTATCAAATATAGGGAGCACGAGTGGATCATATGTGTTGACTTAAAAATGGTTAATTTTCAGCTAGGACAACAAGGAGGGTATACTAAATATCCCTGCTTCCTTTGCTTATGGGACAGCAGAGCCAAGGAAGAACATTATTTCAAACAAATCTGGCCAGCACGAACATCACTTACTGTCGGAGAAAAAAACGTAATTAATCCACCTTTAGTGAGCAGAGATAAAATCATATTTCCTCCTCTGCATATAAAACTAGGCCTCATTAAACAATATGTAAAAGCTTTAGATACGAACGGCGAGTGTTTCAAATACATAACTTCAAAATTTCCAAGTTTAAGTTATGAAAAAATCAAGGCAGGAATTTTCGACAGTCCACAAATAAGAACAATGATTAAAGACAGCAATTTTCCTAATGTCATGAATGAACGCGAAAAAAATGGCTGGTTCTCATTCGTGGACTTGATAGAAAACTTTTTAGGCAATTATAGGGCAGATAACTACGAAGAAATCGTAAAAAAACTTTTAAGGGACTACAAAGAGTTAGGTTGCAATATGAGCATAAAAATGCATTTTTTGAATAGCCATCTTGACCAATTTCCAAGTAATTTAGGTGATGTAAGTGACGAACAAGGGGAGAGATTCCACCAAGATATCAAAATTATGGAGGAACGGTACCAAGGCCGCTGGGCTCGATACCAATTGGGCACTCAACAAAATTAAAAGAAAAGTATGAACATATAGAAAAGGTTTTAAATCTTATCAAATATAGGGAGCACGAGTGGATCATATGTGTTGACTTAAAAATGGTTAATTTTCTGCTAGGACAACAAGGAGGGTATACTAAATATCCCTGCTTCCTTTGCTTATGGGACAGCAGAGCCAAGGAAGAACATTATTTCAAACAAATCTGGCCAGCACGAACATCACTTACTGTCGGAGAAAAAAACGTAATTAATCCACCTTTAGTGAGCAGAGATAAAATCATATTTCCTCCTCTGCATATAAAACTAGGCCTCATTAAACAATATGTAAAAGCTTTAGATACGAATGGCGAGTGTTTCAAATACATAACTTCAAAATTTCCAAGTTTAAGTTATGAAAAAATCAAGGCAGGAATTTTCGACAGTCCACAAATAAGAACAATGATTAAAGACAGCAATTTTCCTAATGTCATGAATGAACGCGAAAAAAATGGCTGGTTCTCATTCGTGGACTTGATAGAAAACTTTTTAGGCAATTATAGGGCAGATAACTACGAAGAAATCGTAAAAAAACTTTTAAGGGACTACAAAGAGTTAGGTTGCAATATGAGCATAAAAATGCATTTTTTGAATAGCCATCTTGACCAATTTCCAAGTAATTTAGGTGATGTAAGTGACGAACAAGGGGAGAGATTCCACCAAGATATCAAAATTATGGAAGAACGGTACCAAGGCCGCTGGGATTCCCACATGATGGCTGATTACTGCTGGTGCTTGAAAAGAGACCTGCCATCAACAAGCAAATACGCTAGAAAGTCTTACAAAAGAAAATGTTTGCCACAGTGAAAGCTTCATATCTGTTTGTTTTTTTATTTTAAGTCATTTCTATCATTATAATGTAATTTTACTGTAGTTTGAACTGCTTGTATTCATGAAACTTGAAAAAAAAATTTAACACATGACTTAATTTTTTAGTCCTAATTTGAAAAATCTGGAAAATGGCACATAGGCTGTCGACAAGAATCAGGACCTGATAGAGCCAAACCGAGTTGAAATTCGTATTCAGCGCACCCAAATTACCTAGAATCAAGTGTCAGATATCATTCAATAAAATACGTGTTGCCCAGTGTAATTGATCTGTGTGAACAGAATTTGAGGTGATGTGATCCATTAAATTTCACATTTTGCAATATTGTAAATATTACAGAGACTAGCTTACTCTACATGATTCCTGAGCACTCGCCTAGCTTGATGGTGTACCTAACCTAGTTGCCTGAACTGTAATCATAAAAATATACAAGTGGCACATCTCACCTGTGCTACTGGAAAGCTTCTCCTCCTCTATTTTCTTATTTTTCCATTTTTCAGCTCCTGATGGATGATAATGTTTCATTTTCCAAGATGCACAAAGTCACATGTAGTTAACCACAACTAATCTGCTAAATAATAATAATCATGATAATAATAATGATGATAATAATAATAATAATAATAATGTTTTACAATACTAGAAAAATTAAGCATTTAGGAAAGTATAAGCATATAGTAAGAATAAAGTTAAATAATATAGAAACAAGATCTCACAATAGTTATTTACACATAATGACACAAATGTTTCGTTTGTCTCCTTTAATCACATTTGTCTCATACAAAAACTTTAATTAATACGACAATAATAATAAGGATAATAATAATAATAATAATTTAACTTCAGCTATATTCCTATTCTTGCCCACTGAGCTATGACCTGGGAGCCTGTCTAGGGGCCCCCTAGTAGCAGCAGGGCCCTAAGCAGCCATTTAGTCTGCTTTTGCCAGGAAACGGCCATGCTCCATAATCATGACTCATGCACTTGGGAGAAGTTTGAAATTGCGACTGAACAATAAATGGACTTAGCCAGAATGTTTGTAGGTATCTCTGAGAGTTCATAACATGAATGTTCAAAGTAGAGGACTGCCATACACCTTTCAACCTTTCAAATGTTCCACGCAATGATTCCTCATTTCACGAAGGTCAAGCTTGTTGCCCCTCCTCTCAAGTTGGCCTGGTGAAGTAGTGAGTTGGTTTCTTGTACTCTCCATTTCACATAGCCAGGTACATCCAGCTCATTGGGGATTGTTCTGAGCTAGGTGTCTAATCTTCTTTTGAAGATGTCTACTGCAATACCACTCATGTTTCTTAGGTCTTTGGGCAGCTGATTAAACAGTTTTGGTCCACTCACAACAAAACTATTTTCTTTCAGGGTTAAGGATGTTCTCTGTCTAGCCTTTAATTTGGGAACATGACACAGTCTTCCTTTTCTACTTTCCACTGTTGTTTGGGGAGTTTTACAGGGTTCACATTAAGATTAGGGACTAGTTTCTCCATTATTTGCCAAGTGTAAATATAAGTTTAATTTGCGTAACCTTTCCCAGTAATTTAGTTCTTTGCACCTATTGATCTTGGCTGTGAATCTTCTCTGAATCCCTTCTAGCTGTCTAATGTCTTGTTTTTTATATGGGCATGTTAGGACTGAGCAGTATTCCAACTTGGGTATGATCAGTGTTTTCAGTAGAGGAATCATTATATTCCTATCCCTTCGTTTAAAGGTTCTCAGTAGCTGCCTACTTACTCTCTCTGCTCTGTTTACTGTTATCTTATTTTGTGTTTCAAATTTCACATCATCGGTCATTACAACCCCTAAGTCTTTTGCTTTAGAATTTCTCCGAATTTCCTGTCCATCTGGGGTATAATATTCCATGGATTTTAGGGCCTCCCTTTTTCTGTACCGTAACAGCTGAAATTTCTGTGTTAAACTTCATATTGTTGTCTTCCATCCACTTGTAGATTCTGTTCATGTCTGTTTGTAGAGATCCTATATCTTCTGGGTTTCTTATTTTTCTACTGATCTTTGTGTCATTGGCAAAGGATGTTACTGTGCTGTCTCTGGTAACATCCTCATTTATGTCAGTTAGCATGATTATGAAGAGTAGTGGAGCTGATACTATTCCTTGTGTACCAAGCTGAGGACCTCTGATTCTGATGAAGATGCTCCATGTACTGTAATGACTTGCTGCTGCTCACTAAGGAAATTATATATCCATTTCCCTACTTTTCCTGTTATTCCCATATGCTTCAGTTTAATTATTATGATTCCATGGTCACACTTGTCAAATGCTTTGGCAAAGTCTGTGTATATTACATCATAGTTTTCATTACTTTCCAGTGCATCAATAATGTTGTAGTGTTCCATTAGTTGTGATAGGCATGATCTGCCTTACTGAAACCCATGTTGGTTATCATTGAATTTTTTTTGAGTCTCCAAAAAGTCATAGATTTTCTGTCTGTCTATTCTTTCAAATATTTTAGTGCGATGAGATGTAAGTGACACTGGCCTATAGTTTTTGGCCTCAGATTGATCTCCTCCTTTATATATATTGGGACTTTGTTCACGTTCTTCAGGATGCCTGGTATTTCTCCTGTGTCTAGTGATTGTCTCCATATCCAATATAGGGACTCAGCGATTGCATTCTTGCAGTTTTATATATTTTTTCATTTGTTTTGTTCTTTCGCCCTCATCTTGTGTGGATAATTCTCCTATACAAAGCGTCGTTCTTTACGTTAATTATACTGCGTGTTTGTAGTTATAATGTATATAATGTTACGGCATGCGGGAGGTGCCCCTTTGGGGCATTGGTTTCTGCGCGCATGTAGAGGAATTATGACATTTGATTGAGTGAGGCCTGTGGTGTAATGGTTATCATATCTGACCAGCAATCGGAAGATCCCGGGTTCGATTCCCGGGTGGTTACCTCATTTTTTCATTTGTTTCGTTCTTTCGCTCTCATCTTGCGCGGATAATTCTCCTATACAAAGCGTCATTATTTACGTTAATTATACTGCGTGTAATGGTATCGCGTCTGACCGGCAATCGGAAGATCCCGGGTTCGATTCCCAGGTGGTTACCTCATTTTTTCATTTGTTCCGTTTTCTCTCTCTTGTCTTGCGCGGAATATCTCCTATACAAGCGTCGTTCTTTACGTTATTTATACTGCGTGTTCTTTGCAGTTGAATGTATATAATGTTACGGCATGCGGGAGGTGCCCCCTTGGGGCATTGGTTTCTGCGAGTATGTAGAAGAATTACGGCATTTGGAAGGGTGAGGTCCATGGTGTAATGGTATCGCGTCTGACCGGCAATCGGAAGATCCTGGGTTCGATTCCCAGGTGGTTACCTCATTTTTTCATTTGTTCCGTTTTCTCTCTCTCGTCTTGCGCGGAATATCTCCTATACAAGCGTCGTTCTTTACGTTATTTATACTGCGTGTTCTTTGCAGTTGAATGTATATATATATACACACAGTATATATAAGCACACCGGACAAAAAATTAGTCACCCCTAATAGCACCGATAGTAGGAAGTTCAAGGTCACACACAGGGCGCTGATGTAGCATTGGTAAGTGACAAGTAGCGGTGACGTAGCACACAGGATCAGATCTGTTTCGTGAGGTGGTGAAGAACAAAGTGTGTGTTGGATATAGTCTGCAAAATGGGTCGTGAGGCAGACGTTACTCAGTGGCAAAAAGGAGCCATCGTGTTTGGCAGAGCCCACGGACACAAAATGTCTGAAGTAGCCCAATTTGTTGGTGTGTCAACGCGTACTGTCCAGCGAGTTTACAAAGAGTGGTGTAGTTCACAATCAACTGACAATCGACGGCGTAACTGTGGCCGGAAAACAATTCTCGACAATAGGGGCTGCCGCCATGTTTCTCATCTAGTAACTGCAAATCGTTTTCAAACCAGAGAACAATTGCTCCAAGAAACCAATGAGGTTCTCCAGCGACCAATTTCCGAACGGACATTGCGACGAGAACTGCATGCGATGGACATCTGGAGCAGGGTACCACGAAAGAGGCCACTGTTAACAGCAAGTCACAAATTGACACGTTATAAATGGGCTCAGAGGCACAAAAACCGGACTGCGGCAGATTGGAAACGTGTAATTTGGTCCGATGAGTCCCGTTTTTGTTTGTTCTCCAATGATGGGAGGCGACGAGTACATCGCAGGTCCAATGAAGCCTTTAATCCTGAATGCGTCGAAGGTGTTGTTCAGGCTGGAAACAGAAAGTGAAGCGCAGGAATAGACACCCACAGACTCTGGCGGAACTTTGGGACCGGCTGATGAACGAGTGGCAGCAAATCGATGTTCAGTACATGCACAACCTCGTAGAGTCTCTGCCTCGCCGGATTCGTGCGGTTATCAAGGCCAGAGGCGCCGTCACACGTTATTAGGTACATTCTGAGAGGGGTGACTAATTTTTTGTCTGGTGTGCTTATAATAGGGGCGACAAGCTTGACCTTCGCGAAATGAGAAATCATCACGCGGAACCTTTGTAAGGTAAGGTAATATCAAAAACTGCAAGAATGCAATCAATTGCTGAGCCCCTATATTGGATATGGAGACCATCACTAGACACAGGAGAGATACCAAGAATCCTGAAGAATGCGAACAAAGTCCCAATATATAAAGGAGGAAATCAATATATATATATAGTAAACCCTCATCCAACACATTTGTCCAGCACAAATTTGCTTATACACAGAAAAATAAATGCGAACAATTATTTGCCAAAAGTGGAAAATTTGATTATATGAGGCGTTGCGTGGAAGAAGGGCGACCTAGCCATTTTTGGCAAAAATGAATTATTGCTGATTTTCAGTAGCTTAATATAATATATTAAGCTACTGAAAACAGCAATAATTCATTTTCGCCAAAAATGGCTAGGTCGCCCTTCTTCTACCTAATTGTCGATAAATACCTCTCCAACTTAAAATGCATTTTTCTCAAAGATTTGATTTTGGCTAGGTCACCCTTCTTCCACGCAATGCCTCAATTATATAGTCCACCAAACATGCTCTAATACAGTCATACTGTATGCATGCCAATGCGCACTCTAGTGTTTTCTCCTACTCTCTCCAACACTCCTGTATCACCCCTTGCATCACCCTAGGGTTGCCAAGTATCCTTTATTTCAAAGGACAGTTCTTTATTTCAGCTTATGTGTCCCTGTCCTTTGATAAACTTGGAAAGGATGCCATATGTCCTTTAATTCAGTAATTGACTCTCAAAATTTGGTATACTATCCAACCTTTGCTTCCAAGACAATGCATGCCCAAAATATGAAGCTTTTATAGAAATAGTGGAGAATTTTAAAATGATTGATAAACTGGGTTTGAACATGATGATTTGTTTGATGAGCTTTCTATTCTCCAAACCAACTTTGAAGCTATTTCCAACACTGAAAGTTTTAAGAACTGCTTAAGTACGGCAAGTAAATGGCACCTCATCTTAAAAAGCAATGGTTTTAAATGTATAAATATTTTCAAAGTGGTGTCCTATGCTTTGTCGGTGCCTGAAACATCAGCATATTGCGAAAGAATTTTCAGTGTAATGAATGCTAAGTGGCGAGATGACAGAAACAGATGTTCAGTAGAATTAATAAAAAGTGAACTTTTGATTTATTTCAATTTAAAAGACAATTGTGCCGATTTTGCTGGCAAAATAAAAAATTATACAGCTTTACTGAAGGCTGGTCAAAGTCAAGATAAGTACAATTTTATAAATAAACACCTAAAGGCTTCATTCATTATAATGATTTGTAAATATTTTCCTGTCTTTAATTCACAAAATATAATAAAGAAATTTAAAAATGTTTCATTTCAATACAGTAGTGTGATTTTACAAGTGTATGACTTTCTAGACCTATTTTATCTATGAATATAATAAAGAAATTGTAAAAAATATTACACAAGTAAATTTTTATCATGATAAGCAATGGAATATACAGTAGCATGCAAGTGTCCTTTATTCAAGATCTGTTGACTTGGCAACCCTACATCAGCCTTTGTCTCAGTTCCACTACTGCATTAAGTTCAGTGAAGTTGTGTTGGATTGTTTTTGTCATATTTTGCCAGTCTTGCAGTTTTTGATCATATATATATATATATATATATATATATATATATATATATATATACAGGGTGTTTGAAAACTTTCTGTACAAATTGTAATGGGGGATAGACAACACCAAGACAAACCTTTTTCATCTATAAGTGTATGTCTGCTGACGTCATCATTCGGCGCGAAAGGGCGCTGCTGCAATTGGCTAAAAGGTGAAGTGGGCTAGACTCGCGCTTGCCGCGGGCATTCTTAAATCAGACGTAGTAAGCGTAGCATGTTTATTTAAAGAACGCATGTTTATTTAAAGAAGGTGCTGAAAGTTGCGACCGGTAGCATCAATGCATGCCCAACAGCGTCGAAGCATTGACCGACGTACACGTCGAAAGATTCCCGGCATTTCGGGAACAGTTCCAGCGGCGACAGCGATTCTTGCTACGAGGTCTTCTTCTGAGTAAATGGGAGACTCGTACATGAGGTTCTTCATGTGTCCCCACAGGAAGAAATCGAGGCATGTTAAATCGGGCGATCTCAGTGGCCAGGCTATGGGCCCACCCAGGCCTATCCATCGGTCCCCAAAAGTGGCGTTCAGATAATCCCGCACATCTTTGCTGGAGTGTGCTGGGGCCCCGTCGTGTTGAAACCACATTCGTCTACGAATAGCCACGGGAACATGTTCCAGCAGTTCCGGCAATGTTTCTTCAAGAAATATCCGATAAACCCGCCTGTCGAGTCGGGCAGGCAGCAGGTATGGCCCAATCAACTTGCCATGGACGATACCCGCCCAAACATTGACGGCGAACCGTTCTTGATGAGCATGCACCCGTGTAGCATGTGGATTTGCGTGCACCCACACGTGAGAATTGTGCATGTTAAACACACCCTCACGTGTGAAACAGGCCTCATCTGAGAACAGCACATAAGCCGGAAAATTAGGCTGCACCGCTGTCTGCTGCAGAAACCAGCGTGCGAATTCCACACGAAGAGGGTAATCCCGAGGTTGTAATGCCTGGACTCTCTGACGATGAAACGGATGTAACTGCTGCTCGTGCAACACACTCCAGACCAGGTCGTGGTTCACACCGAGGATACGTGCAACACCTCGCGTGCTTGCACTTGGATTGCCCTCAAATCGCCGTAGGATTTCTTCTTCCATGTCAGGAGTGCGCACGTTTCTCTCCCGACCAGTGTCATGCATGTTTGCATGGAATGTTCCAGTTTCTCGCAGTCGCCGATGCAAATGTGCAAACGTTTGGTGGTTTGGCACACGTCTGTTTGGGAAGCGCTGTTGGTACAACCTCACAGCAGCTCTTCCATTTCCATTGGCAGCCCCCATACACCATATGCATGTCAACCATCTCAGCAGTCGGGAAGCGCTCCATGTTACGCGTACTACGTCCGATTTAAGAATGCCCGCGGCAAGCGCGAGTCTAGCCCACCACCTTTTAGCCAATTGCAGCGGCGCCCTCTCGCGCCGAATGGTGACGTCAGCGGACATACACTTATAGACGAAAAGGTTTTGTCTTGGTGTTGCCTATCCCCCATTACAATTTGTACAGAAAGTTTTCAAACACCCTGTGTATATATATATATATATATATATATATATATATACAGTCGGCCCTCCGTATCCGCGGGTTCCGCATCTGTGGATTCAACCAACCGCGGATTGAAAATATTAAAAAAAAAAAATTCCAGAAAGTTCCAAAAAGCAAAACTTGAATTTGCCATGCGCCGAGCACTACGCTGAATCCACGCGAATGAAGTGATGTGTAGGCATACCCTGCTGTAGCCTCCTGCCATTCCCGTTTTATTCTATGTATTTCTCTTTCAGGTCATTAAACGAAAGCAATCTGTAAGTGTTGAAAGAAAGAAAATGTTACGTTGTTGCTGACGTATACTATGTAGTTAGGCCTACGATGGTTGCGTCTGTACTGAACATGTACAGACTTTTTTTTCTTGTCATTATTCCCTAAACAATACAGTATAACAACTATTTACATAGCATTTACATTGTATTAGGTATTATAAGTAATCTAGAGATGATTTAAAGTATACGGGAGGATGTGCGTAGGTTATATGCAAATACTACGCCATTTTATATAAGGGACTTGAGCATCCGTGGATTTTGGTATCCACAGGGGCGTCCTGGAACCAATCCCCGGTGGATAACGAGGGACGACTGTGTATATATATATATATATATATCCGATAATCGGATAATCCGTGTGACCACGGAATCATAATACATAAACTGAAATATATGGGAATAACAGGAAAAGTAGGGAAATGGATATATAATTTCCTTAGTGAGCGGAGGCAAGTCGTTACAGTACAAGGAGTATCTTCATCAGAATCAGAGGTCCTCAGCTCAGTACCACAAGGAACAGTATTAGCTCCACTACTCTTCATAATCATGCTAACTGACATAGATGAGGACATTAACAGAGACAGCACAGTAACATCCTTTGCGGATGACACAAAGATCAGTAGAAAAATAAGAAACCCAGAAGACATAGGATCTCTACAAACCGACATAAACAAAATCTACAAGTGGATGGAAGACAACAATATGAAGTTTAACACCGAGAAATTTCAGCTATTACGGTACGGAAAAAAAGAAGACCTAAAATCCATGAAATATTATACCCCAAATGGACAGGAAATTCAGAGAAATTCCAGAGCAAAAGATTTAGGGGTTGTAATGACAGATGATGCGAAATTTGAAACACAAAATAAGATAGCAGTAAACAGAGCAAAGAGAATAACGGGTCAGATATTGAGAACTTTTAAATGAAGGGATAGGAATGTAATGATTCCTCTACTGAAAACCCTGATAATACCCAAATTAGAATACTGCTCGGTCCTAACTTCCCCATATAAAAAAGAAGACATTAGACAGCTGGAGGGGATCCAAAGAAACTTCACAGCCAAGATCAGTGGGTGCAAAGAACTAAATTACTGGGAAAGGTTACGAGAACTAGACCTATATTCACTGGAAAGGAGAAGAGAGAGATACACCATTATTTACACTTGGAAAATAATGGAGAAACTAGTCCCTAATCTTACTCTGAATCCCATAACTCCCCAAACAACGATGAAAAGTAGAAGCGGTAGACTGTGTCGTATTCCCAAATTGAAGGCGAGACAGGGAACATCCTTAACCCTGAAAGAAAATAGTTTTGTAGTGAGAGGACCAAAACTGTTTAATCAGTTGCCCAAAGACCTAAGAAACACGAAGGGAGTTGCAGTGGAAATCTTCAAAAGAAGACTAGATGCCTGGCTCAGAACAATCCCTGATGAGCCGGGCGTACCTGGCTATGTGAGGTGGAGAGCGCAAGAATCCAACTCACTACTTCACCAGGCCAACTCGAGAGGAGGGGCGACAAGCTTGACCTTCGCGAAATGAGAAATCATCACGCGGAACCTTTGTAAGGTTGTAAGATAAGGTATATATATATATATATATATATATATATATATATATTATATATATATATATATATATAATGTTAAACCCTCATCCAACGCATGTTTGTCCAGCACAAGTTTGCTTATACACAGAAAAATAAATGCGAACAATTATTTGCCAAAAGTGGAAAATTTGATTACATGTAGTCTGCCAAACATGCTCTAATACAGTCGTACTGTATGCATGCCAATGTGCACTCTAGTGTTTTCTCCTACTCTCTCCAACACTCCCGCATCACCCCTTGTATCACCCTTTGTCTCAGTTTCGCTACTGCATTAAGTTCAGTGAAGTTGTGTTGGATCATTTTTGTCATATTTTGACATTGTTTTGCTATTATCCTTAGACAGCAATGACACCAAACCATAAAGCATCTGCAAGTGATAGTGAAGAGAAGAAAAGTTGTAAGGTTATGACATTAGCCAAAAAAATAAAGATTCTAGATAAGTTGTATGATTGTATGAGTATAACATCACTTGCCTACAAGTTTCACGTGAATGAGTCTACCATACGCACCATCTGAAAGAGTGAAGAAAAGATACATGCTATTTTCATTTAATATATTTTTATTTATCATATGTAAATATCATTATGTTTATGATTTTATTATGTTCTTATTTCATATAGCTATAATATAGGTTGGGAAATTCATTTGTGTGTGAATAAAAAATCTACATATATAAGTATTAATGGGAGACTACACAGCCACATTCACATATCCTCATTTATCCTATACTGTATCTAACCAATCATCAAGAGCATACAGTTGACCTAACTGGATATTCAATTAACCTAACCAGGCATTCAGTTAACCTAACCAGGCATTCAATTATTATGGTACTTCAAAAATTCATATATTTTGTTTCAGTTTTTAAGGTCATGTTCAACTGAAAAAGATAGCAGTGTGCTGTCAAAACTTATCGCATTTTCATTTAACATAAAGTGTGGCTTTTGTTCTATTTTGAATGAACATGGTAGTGTGTTTTTCTAAATTTTTCTTACAATTTGTTTACAGGCCTAGACAGTAGACATTATTCTTATTTTTGCACATCTTTTTTTCAGAGATCAGTTTGTTAATTAATATCTATTTAATAATGCCTAAACTTAGACCTTTACATACTGGTGGCAGACTTAAAACTGCTTAATGGGATGAAGTAGAAATGTTGAGTGACCAACCAAATAGGGTTTGGTGCAAATACTGCAAATGTGTATTTTTGAAAAAAATAGAATGAGTGAAACATCACTTAGAGCAATGCAATAAAAAATGGGTACAGCCTTGTGATGTTGAAGCAGATGAGCTTACAAATACAGCTACATCAGCAACTCCTCCTCCTACACAGAGACATGGCAGTTTTGAGAGTAGACCCTCTTCAAGCAAATCATACGAAAGCCTGGTTCATGATGACACTACAATTCACAGTAGTGAGACTTTCATTCACTTCAACCACTTCTGAATCTTCCATACCATTTTTTCATTCTACTCCAGCCAAGAAAACGCAAGGTCAGATAATGCCATATATGGTTAGAACAACTAGATTTGCAAATGGCCAGATTTTTCTTTTCAGCAAATACAGTATCCCATTTATAGTTGGAGAATAAAGAATTTATTAAATGGGTCCAAAATTTAAAACCAGGCTATTCATTCATAATTCATAAGCATTCATAAGCATTTAAGATCAAGTAATACTTGTGAATAATATATATATATATTTTGTGTCTAGTCTGGACACCATTTAAAAGGCCAATAAAACTTTTCAGTTTTTCATATCTTTATTTACACATTGCATAATTTAAGAATTGTTTTATAAGTCAGCTTACTTGAAATAATCAACATGCCAAAGCATTCTAATTAGCTACGATTGAACAATGTAGCAATCAGAAAAATTTCAATTATTTTAAGAGAAACATCTCGGACCAAAAACCCCAAAACCCACTGAAAATTCCAGTGGGTTTTGGGTTGGTTTTAGGTGCCAACCCTGATATAAACTAACCAGTAATACAAGGGACATACTACCATGCATGTTGCTGCCAGCTGCAAATGCTGAAGTATCATATGTACCACACTTATACAGTAAGTTTATTTTAATATTAAATCAATACTTAAAGTTTCCATAGCAGCATTATGTTAATTACAATAATGCTTTATTATGTATGTAATACAGGGTGTTTATAAAGTCCCTATTTCAGTGAAAATGTAGCAAAAAGGGTAAAATTCAATAACAATATAATAGAAGGCATACATTTAATGAATACTTAAGCATATGATTCTACATGAGCACCATTAGTATCTCTACAGAGTTTGAATCTGTCAGCAGCATTGCGGAACACATTTTGGAGCATGACAGGGGTTGTTTTTGTAACTGCTCTTATGATATGAGGACGTAAATCTTGCAGATCTGTAACCCTCGTTTGATAGACATTTGATTTGATAAAGCCCCATGCAAAGAAATCCAAGGGTGTTAGGTCAGAAGATCGAGCCACCCAGGGCCTGTTGCCTCCATGTCCGATCCACCAATTTGGAAATCGTTCAATTAGGTACTCCTGAGCAATGTTTGCGTAATGACAAGGTGCTCCCATCTTGATGAAAGACGACGGTGTTTAAAATGCCATCTGAATGAAGCTGGGGTTCCAGGAATTACTGAAGCATTTCCAGATAAATGAGCCCTGTAACTGCAGCTTCAGCAAAGAAAAAGGGCCCATAAATCATGGATTTGATCATACCCAACCAGACAGTAACTTTAGGAGAAGCTCTTTCACATTGATAGAAATCAACTGGCTTTTCATTACCCTATGCGGCAGTTATAGTGATTAACCTTCCCACACGTGTGGAAAGTTGCTTCATCACCAAAGAGAATGTGGTCCATTAAATTTTCATTCTGTGTTCAACAAGATTGGCACACATTGCACTTCGCTTTGAATAATCCTCTTCATGCAAATCATGAAGCACCTGAATGTGATAACTTCTCTTTTTCAGTGTAGATTTCAAAATTTTGTGGACAGTTGATTTGGGTATCCTGAGTCTATGTGATGTGGTACAAATTGACATGCTTGGATGTTCATTGATAACATTACATACCATATTTACAGCATGCTTAGAGACACTTGGATGTCCAGATCTTGACTCATCATGAACAGATCCCATTCTTTTAAATTATTAAGCAAGTCATGAATTGTCTTGTCTGTAGGACCTGGCTTGTGAAATGTTCTTTCAAACCTCTCTAATTTTTTTGCATTTCTTTCCTTTAATCTGAAGTGTCACCACCATCACTCATTCTTGTACATTCATTTTCAGAGGGTTCTGCAACAAAAATAAATAAAAACCATTAATTCAATGAAATAGATAGGGACTTTATAGACACCCTGTATATTTTACATTAATATTATATAGAATTTATAATTAATAGGTAATTTACTTGGGATTATACATGTGGCAGTGGTGTAACATATGTCACGTGTGAGCATGTACGGTATAGTACTGTAGAAGGGAGTAATTTCAACATCAAGGGGCATCAAGGGTTAATTTCAGCACCTTGACTTTATTCCACAAAAAGGAACATTTTCACCAAAAGTAAAAAAATTTACCAGAAAAAAAAAAAGTTCTGAAAGAATGGTCTCTAGTTGTAATTTGACAAATTTGACATTGGTAAACTCCTGGAAAAGACATTGTTTAGTAGGTGAATAGGCTGGAGTAACTTAAAAAAAGGGGGGGGGGGGGGGGATTTATTATTGACTTTTTATTTTTTCACCAACTAAACAATGTCTTTTCCAGGAGTTTACCTATGTCAAATTACAACTAGAGACCACTCTTTCAGAACATTTATTTTTCTGGTAAATTTTCTTACTTTTAGTGAAAATGTTACTTTTTGTGGAATAAAGTCAAGGTGCTGAAATTACCCCTTGATGTTGAAATTAACCCCCTTCTATGGTATTGTTGAAATGGGGGCACAATGCCAGCAAGTGGTTCGTGTAAGAATGCGTTTGGGATACTCGGTTGGTGGGGTCACAGCAGCTGCTGCTGGTTGCTGAGATGGGAGATTGAGCTGCCAGTGAGAACCACCCAGAGGGCCTTCAATTAAGTAAAAATAAATCCTTTGACTTCAGCACCACCCACACTGCTAAGAATGGGAGGAATGAGGTGAGCAAGTTCCCAATTTTACTACCAACTTGGAACTGGGGCAGTCTGCCTCTTTTAAAGACTTACTCCTCTGCTTATGGTGGGAGGATTTAAGAAAAGTAAAGTGTCCTTTGCCTAATTTAATCAACAAAACAAAAATAACACTTACAAGGTTAACTGCATCAGCAGGCAAGTTTTTACAGGTAGCTAAAGAAAATATGAAAAATTTTTATTGATCATACACCAATGTGTATTCAGACCCAACTAAGCACTTGGGCAAAAAAAATATTACTACGAAACAAAAGAAACAAACATCATTAGTCCAATGCCACACACAAAAATATCAACATAAAATAAAACCATTAAATTATTGGCCATCACCAACCCATTACCACACAAAGGAGACAAGACTTACAGGAAAAAAAAGGAACTTACATAACTAATACAAAAAAATAAACAAAGAATATTAGTCACTAGGGCAAGGTCAATGAGTGTTTACCCAAATTGTATAAACCTGATAAGTCCCAGATGTGTCATTTTAAACTCCACTTCATATCATAATCATTAAAGGTATTCTTGGCTCAATCAGTGCAAACAAAAGCAATGTTTATAACAAAAAAATATGTGAATACTAGCTTCAGCATTTGTGCAGGTATTGGGGAACAAAAAGCTTTGTCCAAATTCACTTCAATAAGCAAATGTCCCAGCCAAAAACAAATCCCTGATAAAGAGAGAAAAAACCAACAAACGTTTAGTGATTGTCCCCCCAGCACTGTCATCAGTGGACCCACAGGAATCCATGAGTGCAACGATGCCAGAAAAGGGAGCAAAATTAACAATGATAATAATTAAGGTTCTAAAATTTTGGGATATGTATTTGCAGGGGCGGCTCTGGCCTAGAGGCTGTAAGGCTGCAGACCCCCCAACTAAAATGACGAATAATGCGTCTCTATGGTCTCTTTATTTTATTTAAAGTGTTGTATTAAACAAAAAATGAGATTCTAAACTAAAATGATTTTTATATATTAATAATGTGACGAAATAAAGATAACTTCCAGCAAACAATGGTGAATAAAAAGGATATTTAAAATGTAATATAAATATAGGGCCTACCGCGCTGAGATGTAAATTTTAAGGCTGCAATCATGCAGTCTATACACAGTATACAGGGTATGAGATTTAATGAGGACTGTGAGGTGAGTGCGGTCACTGCACTGCTGCCAGGTGCATGATGTCCCTAATGATTAATTTCACGTTTAATTCGCTATATTTGATGAAAGTTGATCTATTTAAATTATACTTCCGTCACCGTGTGTTAATATCAAACTATTAAAAACTGAATTTTCAAATACATTATTGGTAAAGTAGAAGATAATGATATGATATATGCAGCAAAATTTGGATCTTTTAAGTCTGCAGCAGATGCAGCCTGCTAGCGTACAGTTGCAGATGGCACGTGACGGCAGTGTTCGGACGCTGGTTATCAAGTGTGGTCAGTCATTGTTTCCTGTGCTAGGCTGATCGTGCTTCTTTTTCAATTAAATTTATTATTGTGAACCAGATTTCTACTTGGTTATTTTGATTCAATTAGCTTATCTAAAACTTTTATTTCTCCCTTACATACAAGCCATGGAAAATACAGTGACGTTTTTGAAATCAATTAAATTTTCAAGCCTAACCTACCTCGAAAAGGTTGAAATTAAAAACAAAGGCCGTCCAACTCCTGCTTTAAATATAGAAGAGACAGGTAAAAGTAGAAATAAGGATTACGTTCGCAAATTTAATTCAGCTATTTATGATAAACATGATTGGATTTGTGGCTGTGAACAAAGTAATTATCTGTTCTGTTTCCCATGTTTATTATTTGGAGGAGAAAGTGAATGGACAACGAATGGCATTTCTAAGTTGAAAAACTTGCCTCCAAAGATAATAAAGCACCAGCAAAGCCAAAAACATTTGATAAACGTAGTGAACTTATCTTTTCTTGGTAAAGTGAATATCAGAAATCAGCTGAGTGAAGCACATAGACAATCGATTGACAGACATAATGAATTAGTGAAAAGAAATAGGGGCGTTAGGGTGCATCAAAATCACCAATGACATAGTTGCACTTTGTCCCTAAGTTAGAAATGTTCCAATGGTTAAGAAAACCTACTATGTGAATTATTTTTGGATTTGAATGCCATTTATGGGGTCCACACAGACTTCCTATATGCACACCAACCCCACAGTCATTCTGTGATTTGAGATCCAAATAGTAGAAGTTTAAAAATTTTGTTCACTACAAAAATCAGCCCAAGAACATGTAAGTGATATTTCTAAAGGTCATATATACTTCTAAAAAGTGATAGAAACTTCTATAAAGTGATAGAAACCTCTACAAAGTGCTAGGAAGTGGTGGAAAGTTATAGAATATTCTAAAAGGAACTGCAATGTATAATCTGATATGCAAGTATTTATGATAAATGTGATTTTTGTGTGTTTATGTTAAATGTTTATGTGCAAGTGTTTATGTTAATGAATTTTGTGTTCTCTCTTTACACCTGTCGTGCATTATGGCCAGTTCAGATAGCACAAATGATAAATATGCTGTTAAAACTCGTCAAACTGCTGCCATTTATGGTCTTGGTGCTGGAATCAGTGATGCAGATGCAGAGATAACAGGATCTAGGCTGCCAACATGTGAGCAAGTGTTGCAATGCTACATGTTTCATCAGCAAGAAGGTCTACTGTTTAACCATACAAAATGGAACAATGCTAAATTTGTCTTGCAAAAAATTACTCCATTTTATCAGAAAGGCAACACTGCCATGATTACTGAGAGGAAAGCTGTTGAAAAAATTATAGCACTATCCGCAAAAAATGCAAAACTTAGGGAACTTCCAGTGGATCGGCGTTCTTCGCCTGGTGCAGTTGCGAAGCTTAAGGGATTGAAAAGGAGTTACAAGAAACATTTCAGTTGTGGCCAAGGAATGCTGAGCAACTCATAAAAGATCCTGAAGATCTGGAGTTCTTGCAGTCAATGAAATCAGACAGAGTCGCATCATTTGGAAGCCATGACAAAAAGCTCGCATCAAAAGTCCAAAGAAAGCAGGAAAAGGAAATGATGCAAGCAGAACAACAGCTTAAAGCTCATAAAGAAGCACAATATCTACAAGCAAAGTTCAGATTGAGCACAGTGAGGAAAGCAACAGTGATGTTGAGGATAAAGAGGGCAATATAGAGGATTACAAACCAAAAACACAAAAATCTCACCAAGCAACTTGTTTAGGAACAACTGCTTTTATAAGTCATGACATACTCAAATCCCATAGGATGGTTTCCCTGTCTACATGCATGAAGATCACACCGGCCCAATAAGCAGCATTTACCAAGCCATCATTGAGGAATCAGGTGACAAAAAAAGTTTCACACTCATATTCTACTGCCGACAGAGCAAGACATAAGGTTGGTGAAGAGCTTGCATCATTGGTCAAAGAGTCCTGGGTTCCACCACAGTTCCTGTCTCTTCACTGGGATTCTAAACTGATGTCAACTCTGTCATACCAAACTAAAGCTGAAGAGAGGCTCACCATAGCAGTTGGCAATTCGTATGACATCAAACTTCTTGGTGTGCCTTCCTACAAGCCAAATACAGATCAGCCAGCTGGTCAAATCACTGCTAATCTCACCATGGAGCTTCTCCGATAATGGAATTGTGTTGACTCAGTAGTGAACATGACTTTTGACACAACAACTAGTAACACTGGTCATGTGAGTGCTGCATGTGTTAGTCTGCAACAGGACATAGGTTGAGCTTTACTGTGGTCAGTTTGTCAGCATCACATTGGCGAGGTAATCCTTACACAAGTCTTCAATGATCTGAAAATAGAACCACCAATGTCACCAGAAGTTACCATATTCTGTTGGTTCCGAAAGCATTTTGACACAGTTCTGCACAACAATAATCAGGCACTTAATTTTTTGGATGGTACCTCTTATTCAGATGATGTACAAACCATAATCCATGACTATAGGGCCAGAGCGATTTCATGTGTGCAGTCTGTTGTGAAGCATCAACGTGATGACTACAAAGAATTTTCTGATCTTTATTTGCTCTACTTGGATGGGACAAGTAGAGAGTTTTCATTTCAACATCCTGGTGCTGTACACAAGGCTAGGTGGATGGCCAAGCTTCTCTACTCCATTAAGATGGTGCTGCTGGAGGAGCAGATCAGCTCTCTTCCCTCTGGAACCATTACCACGGAAGCATGACCCAAACTGCGTGAGTTTGTCAACTTTGTTTGCTTCTGTACAGCTGGTGGTGGATCACCTGTTCAAGCGCGGTCGAGGCTCCATGGAATGACCTCTGTCTTTACCAAGACATCCTCAGATATGAAAAACTCAGCCCCAGCATATCATCTAGTGCGATAAAAGCTCTCAAGCATCACCTATGGTACCTGACTGCTGAGATGGTACCTCTCACACTCTTTAATGATGCAGTCCCTGAAGCTGAATGCCGCTATCTGGCTGAGAAACTTATAGCAGTAAAGCCAGCACAAGATCAAGCATCTTTACCACAACATCAATTTGGTACGGGATTTGGGAAACCCAAATTTCCAAACTCCATTTCCAGCACGACAAAGCTTGGCGACTTAATCAACGGAGATTCATGGTACATTTTCTCTGTTCTGGAACTTGACAGTTCTTTCCTGACTCATAATATCGAAAATTGGCCAGAATTAGCTTCCTTTCAAACATCCAGAGAACACATCTCAGCAGTTAATGTCATAAATGATCAGACTGAGTGTGGGGTGAAGCTAAGTTCTGATTTCCTCATGGCTGCCAGATCAGAACATTACCAAAATGTTCTACAAGTTGTTGAATCTGACAGAAAGAAGCTTCCTAATCTTCGAAGAGGAAAACTAGAGACTAAACTAATTGTTCATGTTCATGTTCATTTACAGTTCTTGAACATTTTTTATTAAAGTAGTGTTCTTTTGACTTTGACTTGCTTGTATTACCAATAATGTATAGTATCATAATGTAATGTATAAACCAGAATGTAATGTCAGATGTCAGAATGTAATGTAGAAATCAATGTAATGTATCCCTGTTTTGATTATTTAATACATTTTTACTGGTTCTGATACTTTTGCAAACACGGAAACTGGGATATAAAATGTTTAATTTTTGGTCAGTTTAACTCCAATACTAAATATTGCATCAATGATGTGGACCCCCTAGATGACGACATAAATCTTTGAAATTTGACCAAATGTGCTATTTCAGGCATTGGAACACAGTAATCATAGGGACAGATTGAAATAAAACTTTTTGAAAAATCATGGGAAATTTGATGCACCCTAAGGGGCGTGCTATCTAAAATTATTGATTGCATATTATTCTGCGGCAAATTTGAGTTGCCATTACATGGCCATGATGAGAGTGACTCTTCCCAAAATCCAGGAGTATTTCGCGGTTTGATTGATTTCTTGTGTAAATCAGATCCTAGTTTAGAATCTCATTTCCGAACTGCTACAGCTTTTAAGGGAACTTCAAAAACGATTCAAAATTAATTATTAGATTCTATATTAGTTCTTTGCAAAAAGAATATCAAGGAAGAGATTGAAAAAACTGACTACTAAGCTGTAATGTGTGATGAAACAACGGATATTTATAATAAATCACAAATGGCAATAGTGTTCAGATATGAACTAAAAGGAAACCCCGTTGAACGGTTTTGGAGTTTCTTCAACCCTCCAAATCTCACTGGAGAAGCTTTATCCGAAATACTCCTCAATGAACTGAATAGTTTACTATCTAATAAGGAGAAACTTATAGCTCAAACTTATGACGGAGCTGCTGCTCTTAGTGGAAAGCAGAAAGGCGTCCAAACAAGAATAAAAGAATAAAAGAGTTTTTTTCAATAGCTTGTCTGGAATTCCTGCATTCTTTTCAAAATCCCCTCAAAGAATGGCTGAATTAGAAAAAATTACTCATCGAATTCCACAACTAGATGGAATTTTAAAAGTCGAACAGTAAACGCTGTATACGAAAGAAAAGATGAACTAATCGAGTGCTGCAGCATTTTAGAAACCTCTCAGTCAAAGGAAACTGGGCTTGCAGCAGCTGGTATTAAAAGAATGCTAAATGATCCAGAATTTACTTTTTGGCTGGAATTCTTCAGTAAAATAATGCCCCAAGTTGAAATTTTATTCGCACAATTTCAATCTAGGTGTATTGAAGCAACAACCGCACAATCCTATGTAAACAAATTTACTGCTGCTATTGAAAACATTAAGCAAGAATATGAACACTTTTCTGAACAAAACAACTCAAATGAAGGAAATAAAAAGAGGAAGTTTTCAAGTACTAATGAAACATCAATTGCAACAGATGTCTGCGATATAATTATCCAAGAATGCACTAATAGATTTAGCTTTACTGGCCATCTTGAATCCAGTAAACTGCTACTAAGAAATTGTTTTGAATCTTATCTTAAAGACTTTCCAACTGTGGAACTCGGCAAAGCTGTTGAAGCATATCCAATGCTTGACAAATTAAAACTCAAAATGGAACTATCCGTTCTTTATGGTCGAGACGATATCTGCTCAAACGACAAGCTCACTGATTTATTAACTGTTCTCTTGGACAATAATTTAGAATCAGCATTTTCAGAAACAGTTAAACTTGTAAAAATTTTAATAACAACACCCATGACATCAGCTGAAACTGAAAGATGCTTTTCAACCTTAAAAGGAATAAAAACATTTCTTAGAAACTCGATGTTGAATCAAAGGCTCACGGCTTTAGCAATGCTGTCAATTGAAAATAGAATGATAAGTGATATCAACAATTTTAATGAAAAAGTGATTGATCATTTTGCAACGTCCAGAACCCAAAAAATGGATTTTATATTTAAATAAAATCATTTCATCCATTGGTAAGTAACCATACTAAGTATTTATAATTGAACTATTATTTTATTAAGCTAGTTTTCTTAATTTTTGTACCTTATAAGTATTTTCGAAAGCTACAGCCTTCCCACTTTATCGAGTCTAGAGCCGCCACTGTGTATTTGCATTAATATGTTGCTCATAAGGCAGTTAAAGGTACAATTTAGTTCACAGCCTGAGAAAGCTCAAAAACAATTGAGAGACATGGTTCTTATAGCTAATGGTTAAGCAATACAAAACACCAACGGTAAAAACAAGACTATAGGATCACCTACCACACCATCAAGAAGTGAGATGCTTTCCTGTCTCTAGAAATGGGCATATGATTGCCTCAAGGTTCTGATTATTCACTGAGAGAATTTCAGAGCTGTTATAATCAGGCATATGATTTCCTCAAGGTTCTGATTATTCTCTGTACTGAGAGAATTTCAAATCTCTTATAATCAATTAAAAAGAGAAGAAAAATATTTTTAGTAACTCTGAAGGCCTGGCTCTCTAAGAAAGTTCTGGCCCAATGGGGATTACTGAAACCTACCAGGCCCTACTGAGAGGTTTGGGAGCTCTCAGGAATCCTTCCCAACAGTGGAATTCCCACCAAACTTGGGGTCTTAACCATACCATCTCATTGTAAGTGCATGTGCACTAAGAGCCTCTGTTCTGGACTTAACATTTTTTCACAAGCAATTATAAGTAATTTTTTTAGTATTTACCACAATTTAAAAATTTTTTTGATGATCTATCTTTGAATCTTAGCTCTTGCAGATCAAAAAAAGGGTAGTGAAATGTCATCATCCCATCTCTGAATTTGTGCATGTCAGACCTCTTGCAGGTAGAGGCATCCCTTAATATCTGATTGTATGTTCCCAGGAAACCAATTGGATGGTGAATGATTGAATATCAAAGCAATTATAACATGGGGTCAATGGGGATATGTTCCAGGGGCTCCTAGAGGGGGGGGTGTTTTTTACAACACATTCACTGTACAAAACACCACCAAACAGTCCAAAGGCAATTGGATAAGTCAGAAAGCGTGGTGAATAGCACAAATCAAATGTAAGAGTTGATCATGTTGTACCAGCATTTTAAATCTACTACTAATTTTTAATAACTTTTCTGATTTTAATTTTATTACTGAAATGCCTTTTCTTCCTGTTTTTTTTTTTTTCCAAGGGACCTGGCCCTTAGCTCCCCTTATGTCTTCCCCAGATATGATACAATTTTTATTTAACCTTCCCTTCTTCTATATTTCCCCTTCCAAATTGGACCCCCTGTGACTAAAAAAAACTTCTTTTCAAATTTTTATTAAAAATTCTAATACACCCAATAAAATTTCTTCAATCACACACAAGAAATTCACTCAGAATACACAATATCTGTATAGACAACATATTCACTCTATTTTTTCTAATTTCTACTAATTTAATCTATTTTTACTAACAAATTTTTATTATAATTTTCACAAATGTTTCAGTTTAAGTTTACAGTTTAATTTGTTTATGGACTTTTCCTTGATTTTTTTCATTTTTTTATTTTTCATTTTTTTAAATAACACGCTAAAGTGCTTTACAATTTTTAAAATTTTTTTTTGTTTTCATTTTTTTTTTGAGTGGCATTAAATTTGCTATGCAAACTGGTGCTTACAGGCATCATTTAGTTTTCTCATTACTACCATTTATTAATTTATTTTCTTATATATATATATATATATGGCTGAGTGTCTTCTAATTTCTTTGATAAACTGAGGGAAAAATCCATCCTCTTCCTTTCTTTTTCATAAAAATCCAAAAACCATGCCCTATCAAAAAAGACTATTAAATTACATTTTAACGCAAGTGTAATTAGTTTTTTTTTTCATTTCAGAGAAACGCTATAATAATTAAAAGTTAATTATTGTTTACCCACTAAAGCCTGCCAGAATCTACCTTATCTGTTGCCTTTTTTCACTGGGGAAGGCATTCAAAGAATGAGCAGACCAGGCCCCTGTATGGGTTTCCTACCCTGTCATGTCTTCCATACTTTCAGAAATTTACTTTAATTTCTTAACTTCAAATTAATCCTGTTTTGTTTTTTATTTATTTATTTAAACATTTTATTCCTAAATATAAACAAAAAAGGGTTAATAAGTGGGTGGGGAATGGTTTACTGGACATAAATAAATATGGGTTTGATCCCCTACAATGTGGCATAAAACTGTGGAGCACATCATGACACTTCCGATGCCACTGGAGTGCAGCAAGAGAAGAATGCTTGGTGGCAGGTGGGAAGTGTACCTTGTGTGGGGGAGCAAACGTGCATCTGTGCATGGTGGCCAATTTGGATGTACAATATTGTACAAGTGAATAACTGAGAAATTGTGATTGGAAATTGATATAAGAGTGTTAATTTATTTAAATCAGATAATGGAATAATCAGATATTAATTGATTGGATATCGAGGGATACCTGTATAGTTTTTCTGCTCTATCAATTGATATATGTGTTATTAATGTAGGATATGTGGTTGCTGTGCAGCCTTAAAAGTAAAATTTACCCCCAAAATCTACTATATCACTGAAGAAGTATTTTCATAGATGAAGTCTACAAGTCGTCTTCCTAGTTTTCCCATTGATGAATGAAGTTAAGTGACATTGGGTTGGATGGGAGACTGTCCTCTGCATCCGGACTATGTAGTAGACTGTCCCAAGTTATAATGTTAAAAAAAAATATTTGTTCAAAGTCACATAGGTTTTCATTTTGTAACACTTGTTGAAACATGCATCATGTGCAAATTTTATCCAATTTGGTGCATATTTAGTGATAGCTCACAGCATTCAAAAATATGAAATTTGGGGAGAAATCACAATTTCTTACCTTTGGTACCAATTTGCATCATAAATTTATATTGCTTGATTTTATAAAAAATTTGCTTTTGTAGGGGTTAAAATTTTTCTACGATGAAACTCAACTTGAAAAAGAAACTGGCGTTGCTCTTCACTGGTCATAATGGTTTCATTAAAATCAGTGGCAAATTTTACCATTCTTTCAGCACAGTCATTAACCACTTTCAGCTGGGAAACTCAAAATCCTTTCAATAAATATATGGTGGGTGTTCAAACCATGCAGCTGGATCTACTGTCAGAAATGATTCATCAATTTTCATAGCCTTGAAAAAATTTTAATGATCTGCACGTTATAAAGTCAGAAAGATTCTTAAATTTGAAAGTCTGAATTGTTTTGCATTCTACTCTACAAAGATCTTTAGTTTTAGCTTGGTTTCCAAGAGCTTGCACCATTGCACCCTTTTCTGAGTTGTTGACTTCTGAAAAAAATGCTAAAGGTGCTAAATCCTCACATAAGTACCAAAGGTGGGATCTGAGTTTGCCTAATGCCACAGTCAATATCTCCTTATCAATTTCTTGGTAATCTTCCAGCTTTGTCATCATCCATAGATCATTGATAGGGGCACTGGCAGCTCTTGTTGCATTAAACCAGGCTTTTACATATATTGATATGCAAAATATGTTAATACTTCTGATTGCTTCTTTTTCTTTGTCTCTCAAATTGAATTGATCTTGGAATAGATAGATTTTTAAGCAGTAAATGCCTTTTGCCATCCATCTTGCCCTATGGTATGCTCCAGGAGCTGTAAAGTGTACTCTTGAGGGTTTTTCCCCCAAAGAAATGAGGGCTAGCTCTAGGAATTCCTGATAATTGTGGCACTCATGGTTGTCTCACAATTTTTCATGCAGGAATTATACCAGGTCATCATGTTCCCACTTCACCCATTTTAATTCTTTTTCTGACATTTCTCTAGCATCACTTTTAAGGGGAGTATATTTACTTTTGTCTAACCAAGACCACTCATCTTTGAACCTTGCAAAAATATCGATATCAGGCCCTCGAGATACAAAGAATCCATCTAGGACATTTTGGCGCTGGACATTTTGGCACTGGAGCTGGTTTGGCGCCGCCGTTAAGTAGTATTAAGTAGTAATACTTGGTTATTAACCTGAAGTGCTGTCTGTCTTTTCAGATAAGTTGTGTTGTTGCCCTTAATAGCATAAATGTCTGAAAATATATCAAGGTCAACTGTACGCCCTTGATGATTGGTTAGGTTGTTATGATATTTTCGTTAGTTTTAACAAAAATATCACGACAACCTAACCAATCGTCAAATGGCGCCAAAATGTTGCCGCCAGAACGTCCCATTCTGACAAAGAATTTGTCAAAAACAGCTCCCACTACTATTTCAAGAATGTGGTAGTGGCAAGCTAGGAAAAGTATTTTCTGCTGGAGTCCCTGCTCAATGGTGGTGCAGGTTCCTCCATGGATGCCAATATTGCTGGCTGTTGTATCAAAACAAAGACCAGCAATCCAGTTTTGTAAGCCATCCCATTCCTCTATTAACTGTAATATTGCTCTACCCATCTTGACTCCTGTACCTTCTACCAATTTAGGGATTCGTAGGAGTTTTTCTACATTTCTACCCAAGGCAACAACAGCTAAATGGTCAGATTTTCCTCCTCAGAATTGGGGAGTAGCTTTCCATCAAAATGTATAATGAGAGGAGTTTCTGGGTTAAATGTTTTCTTTATTTCTTTACTTGGCTCTAGATTTCAGTTTTGATCTTTGTATTGATGATTTTGAGAGGATGACCTCCCCAATATCAACTCCAGCTGCCTGGAGAGCAGGAGTAACTATGTGCATTACTTCTCTTAAAGATGTTGTAGTGGGGTTGTCTTGACTAACATCTTGTTTTCTTCTTGTTTCAGGATTGGCCACTATGTAACCCCCATGTTGACAGAGTTAGTCTTGCTTAATGCCTGACTAGCTCAGTAGTTTTGTTTAGATCCATTTTGATCTTGTTTTTGATTCTAGTATCAGTAAATTTTGCCTTCAATGTTTACAAACTGGCATGTTTTTCAAATTCACAGTTGGCTTGCGCTTGTGGAAGTTCTAGCCTGCCAACTCAATTTGTTAAGAACAAGAAAATTCAAGAAAAACAGAGTGCCTTGTGATAATGGACATTGCCTGTGCATAATGGTGTGCAGGTTAAGGTATTGCTAGGACCAATAGCTTCAGGTTTTGCTTCTCCATGGCTTAACTATAATAGATAGGTGCAAGTGGATTGACCTCAAGTCTAGCTTAAGGATGTTAGGTCCAGTGAGGTCTATTGTGTTGTCTAATTGTACCATTCTAGCATAGGTTAAACTTTTTATCTTCTGGAAATTCCATTTTTGTTGTCCAGTATTTTTGTCATTGTAATTGTAAGCACCATTGTATAGCATACCCTTTCAGGGTTTTTGAATTTCCGGTTCTTGATCTTAAGCCATGTGTAGACCCAAGCTCATACCCCATCCTAGCTCTTGTAAATAATTCAAGTTAATTGCTAATAAACCCTTAGAATTCTACCAACTAGTTTTTTTCAGCCTTTGTCCTTATAGACTGGGGTCGTTACTTTCAAGGATTTCCTTGTGACAAGCCCAGGGTCCTTGAATTGACAATACCTCCAGATTCTCTTTATTAAACAGTTCAGAGGGTAATATCTGCTTTTCTCATCCAGCCACATTTGGGTTACTTCACGATCAGTTCGCTAAAATCTTGCTTGCTTGTTGTGTATGCCCATATTCGGTTGAGGTCCTCAAGTATTGCTGGGTGTACATTGCGCACACCTTTCCTGAAGCCAGGGCTTTCCAGGTTCTCAAGTGGACCTGGCTCAGACACAGTGTTAATCTTTGGAGATAGCTAGCGGGTTGAGTCCAATTCTTGGTTCAGCAGTGTGGGAGTCTCGTTTGCCCCTCAGTGACAGTCAGTGGAGGTGAGAAAAACTTCACCGCCTGGGACCTTCCCTTTTCCCATCATCAAGAAGTAGCTAAATTACGGTATTCTATTTATTCATTCGCTCTCCCCGCAACAATGTATTTGTATGATCCAATGCAGCAGAGAACCTAGGATCATTGATTATTTACCGAGGATTTGGATTTGATAGTTGTCGTATTGAGGGAGTTGAAATAGAAGTAGAAGGCACAGGATTGGAGATTTTTCATTTATAGTATTCACTTATGCATGTTTCCTCCTCAGTGTCACTTGATGTAGAATCTAGTTCATCCTTTAAATTCCTTGTCTGTTTGTTTTTCATCAGTGTTCATGTCGTACATATGTTTTTTCAATGCTCATTTTCTGCCTCTAGCCTCTTTTCCTTCCTTTCCATTTTTGCCATGAAAACCTTATCTTGACCAGCCCTGTACATTTTTCGCACTCCACGTTGATCTTCCAGAAATTCCCAATCTTCTGCAATCTTTATTAGGCCACTTGCATTTGCATGAGATACAGTAAATACTCGATAAGTCGGACTATATAGGGTTCTAGCCAGTCCAACTCATCGTGAATTACCTTAATTACCCCCCTATTTACCCCTAAAAAGCTAAAGAGGCATAAATACTCTCTAACCTTTTAAGTTTGATTAGTGAGAGTCTAATACAATGTTCAAAATAAACATTAAAAAAAATATTAAAACTTTGTTTCACTTACTGTTTCTAGAATTATTTTGAGCGCAAAACACACACAATTTTATTGTTTACCTTTTCGTACAATACAGTATTAAAAAAACACTTCACTTAGTAAAAGAAACAAAATAATAATGGCACTTGACATAGGAAATAAAACACTTCTCTCAGTAAAATAAACAAAAGAATAATAGCACTTGACAGAGGATGAGTTTGATTCATCCTGAATTCCGACTCATCAAGTATTTACTGTATATCAAAAAGAATATCAAGTGGTTCTTCAAATGCTTTTGTGTTAGATTCTTGGGTGCTGCTTTTTCTATGCTTATTTTTCCTGAAAAGCATACATACTGTAGTGGGGTCATCTTCACTAACCTCTTGTTTTCTTCTTGTTTCAGGATAACCCACACTCTTAACCCCCATGTTAACGGAGTTAGTCTTGCTTATAATGTTATAATGTTTCAGACCAACAAAGACCCTAGGATCCACTCATGGCTGGTCTACCTGTGTTCGTAATTGTGTATTGTGTATGTCCTCCGTGGTGGCGGAGGGGACCTACAATTTTACGTGGGTTCCGAACCACAAGAACATAAGAAATTTATGTAAAAACTGCCGGTAAATTGGCAACGACCAATTTTTACGAAACTAAATAATTATCAGTTTAAAACCAATTAATTATCGATTTAAAACTAAAGATAGAATCTCTGGATCCAGAGGATCTAGTCATAATAGACTACTATCCACAAATATGTTACACTCTATATCTATTTATAACGGACATGCAAATATATCAGATCCAAAGAATCCAGTCAATTTCATTACGGTATCCATCAAGTCACGGTCCATATTGATTGCGGACCAAGTCAAAATTTACAATCATATACACTACAATATATACACTTACGAGAAAAAGTGTAGGTGTGGCTGTAAAGACTGTACAGTAATGTAGAAATGTGTGGGCACCCATTTTGGGTCTCCCATTTAAAGGTGTTTGTGGGGCAAGTGAAGATCATGAGTTTTTCAATACCTCACAGTACTATGGGGGGCACCGCTCGGCAGAGGAATCTCTCTAAATGGGGTGTGTAAGGACAGAGAGTATCCCCTAACCCAAGACGCTGCCTCCCTATATCCCACAACACTTGTGTTGAGCTGTGGGATCTATCCCCAGAAAGCCTTAATTTTACTACCTTAAACTATACCCTTTCTATCAACATATGCGTCTAATCGATTTTTAAACATGTTTATAGACGTGCTACTAATTACTTCTACCGGCAAACTATTCCAGCTATTTACTATTCTATGCATAAAAAAGTTTTTGGCAACTGCTGTCTCGAACCTTCTACTTGTCAATTTACACCCGTTATTTCTAGTCCTATTATATTGAGATATTTCGAAAAAGCTATCTCTATCTACGTTATTGAACCCATTCATAATTTTGAAAACCTGGATTAGATCACCCCTTAACCTCCTAGTCTCGAGTGTTGTCAATTTTAACTCCTTAAGCCTATCCTCGTACGACTTTGACCTAAGCGATGGAATCATCTTAGTTGCTCGTCTTTGAACTCTTTCGATTTTGTCTATATCTTTGCGCATATGCGGATTCCAAAATTGGACTGCGTACTCCAAATGGGGTCTAACTAATGATTTATAAAGTGGAACTATAATATCGCGCGATTTGTACTCAAAATTTCGAGCTATAAAACCTAACACTTTGTTCGCCTTATTGACCGCTGCTGTACTTTGTTTCGCTAGTTTTAAATCACCCGTGACTATAACTCCTAAATCTTTTTCCTGCTCTACACTTGTTAAATCTTTCCCTGACATACTGTACGCAAAATTACCATTACGCGAACCTATATGCAAAATTTTGCACTTATCAACGTTAAATCTCATTTTCCATGTGACTGACCAATCAACGATTTTATTCAGATCTTCCTGAATTTTACCTCTATCTTCGTCATTAATCGCCCTACCACCCAGCTTCGTGTCATCCGCAAACTTTGAAACTGTACTGACTAGGCCGACATCTAAATCGTTAATATATATAAGAAAAAGCAAGGGGCCCAATACAGAACCCTGAGGAACGCCACTCGCTACATTAGCCCAACACGACTCCACTCCATCAACAACCACCCTCTGTTTCCTGCCTCGCAACCACTCTTCTAGCCAATTTATTACTACACCCCTGATTCCATGAGCCTTAGTTTTTTTCAATGAGTCTTTTGTGCGGCACAGTGTCAAACGCTTTTTGAAAATCTAAATACACTACATCAACTGCCCGATGTCTATCGTAAATGTCAACCACGCTTTGGAAAAATTCTAAAAGATTAGTTAAGCAAGATTTGTTTCGCCTAAATCCGTGCTGCGTATTTCTAACTAGCTTATGGAATTCTAAGTGTTCGACTATACGATCCCTAATTATTGATTCCAGTAGCTTACCTACAACAGACGTTAAACTGATTGGTCTATAATTTCCTGCCGCACCTTTATCGCCTTTCTTAAAGATAGGTGTTACGTTTGCTAACTTGAAATTATCTGGTACGCACCCCTCAGAAATAGACGCATTAAAAATCTTTGTTAGCGGCACAACAATGCTATCTTTTAATTCTTTTAATTGTATGGGATATATGGAATCTGGCCCCGGTGATTTACGCATTTTCATTTTATCAATATAGTGCGTTACCTCCCCTTCACTAACCACTATATTATCCAAAATATTACCATTATCAAACGGTATTATGTCCGTGACCGTAGGGATATTTGTTACATCTATAGTAAAAACTGACGTAAAAAATTCATTTAGCAAGGTAGCCATTTCCTTGTTTTCAGAAACTAGATCTCCGTTTAGATTTTTCAAAGGCCCCAAGAAGCTTTTTACTGGATTTCTATTATTGACATATTGAAAGAATCGCTTGGGGTTTTCTTTACCGTCACGAGCTATGGAGATTTCAAATTCGCGCTTGGACTTTTTTATTACACTTTTCGCTTCACGCCTTAGAGATATGTAGTTGTTTCGTAACCACAAATTGTCTTTATCGCACTTATGTAGCCTATAAGCCCTATCTCTACTCTTTATAATGTCTCCTACTCTAGAAGTAAACCCCAAGGGCTTGTTGTTTACTTTCACACGCTGAATTTTGTACGGTACACATTCCTCATTTATAGTCCTAAATACTGTTTCGAACGATTCCCTCATTAGTTTTGCGTTGGAGTTCCCCATCACGTTTTCCCAATTGACGTGTGACAATTTATTTCGAAATTTACTAAAGTCTGCGTGCTGGAAGTTAGGAATTTTCGTCGAGTTAGCTGGTTTCGAGTGACTTACTGAGAGGACTCTACCATATTGTGATCGCTATTGCCCAACGGTTCTATTATTTGAAGATCAGTAATTAGCCTATCATCCGTAGTTATTACTAAATCTAAAATACTGTCCAACCTCGTAGGTTCCCCAACCTTTTGAATAAGAAAGCTATCCTCGAGAAAATTAACTAAACGATCACCTTCCGCGTCTCCCTGCATTGTATCGTAATTTACATTAGCGCAATTAAAGTCACCCATAACTAAAGCCTGCTCACTACCGATTATTCGCTTTAGTTCATGATATAACGCTTCGTCCATATCAGCTGTTTGATTAGGGGGCCTATATATAACCGCAACAACAAGTTTGAAATCGTTCAATTTAAGTTCTGCTATAGTCAAATCTATCGGTTCTGGAATTGTGTGCTTTACTTTTATAACGTTAGCTATATTATCTTTGATATACAACATAACACCGCCTCCTCGCCTACCTATTCTGTTTTTAACAAAAAGTCTATAACCTTTAATTTGATACTCCCCTACAAAGCAGGGATGGGGAGTCGGCCAAAAACAACCGACTCCCGACTCCTGAGTCGGTATTTTTTAAAACCGACTCCGACTCCCAACTCTTTCAAATATATAAGTATAAATAAATGTAATAAAGTAGGTACGATAATAATACAGTTTAGTAATTTAATACAATTTTAATGTTGTATTACACAAAAATAAAAATTAACAGAAAAAGAAATTGATCTCGTATAAAATATTTATAACCTCATTTGGTTAACAATTTTAAAATTTTAATGTTGCATACGGTACCGTAGCTAAATAAAAAAAAGTTGGTAAAGAATATTTTGTTTCCATTATATATTATGATATGCTAATATTGAAGCTAAATATTAAAAAAAGGCTAAAAAAACATACTTAATAATTTAACTCTCTAAGGAGAATTTGTTCTTAAGAAAAGTATAGCATCAATTATGTCTTCCTTCAACTTGGCCCGTAGGTGGGATTTAATTAACCGAAGAGCTGAAAATAATCTTTCAACGCTGACTTGTGTTGGTGGCAATGCAGTAACAGTTCTGGCTACATCTTGCACTAATTCAGGATACTTTGGTATGGCATTCATCACATCAAGTTTTAATGAACGATCAAATTTCTCTATTTTTATTAAAGCTGCATTAAAGTCTTCTCTGAATTTGGTCAATGGGGTTATTTTTATAGGTTTATCATCTTGACTCAAACGGCATCACTTAACTTTTTTTGATTTTTCTTCATTATCGAGATATTTTTCAAAATCCATTTCTTCTTCAGAGTTTGAGCAGGAGCTTTGCATAATGGCAGGACTAGAGCAGCTTTCAAATTCTGAATTACTTGCGGCATCTGTTTCATTTAACATTTTCATTCGCACAGCTACATCACACAGAGCTGACTTTCCTCTAGCAATCTGTTCTTCAGTTAAAAGTACCCTGTGCATAGGATCTACATAAACTGCAGCCAATAGTACGTCATTATTCAGTAAATTTTCTTCTCTACGCTGCATAGACATTCTTATACCATCTGCAACAATGCCGCCAATTTGAGATAGTTTATAATTAATATTTTTCCATTCCTTGTAAAATGTGCCAGGTGTCAATTCAGCTGCTTGAAACTTCTTTGTAACCACATATGGGTACTTAAGTAATGCCTCAAGTTGACTTGCCTGCTGCCACTGGATATCAGTCATTGTTACATCTGGGTTTGCCATATCGATAAGGTATGGCTTCAATTCAAGAAGGCGCTTAATCATTTCATAGGTACTCCCCCAACGTGTAGCTTGATCTATAACTGCACCTTTTCCGGATCGACGTTTTAATATTGCATCAAGTTTAGGCGTTCTTGCAGCCACTACTATGTTGCGTAACCTACCTACTACATTAGCAGCATTCCTTTCTTTTAACCCATCACGAATTGCCAGTTGCAATGTGTGGACTGCACATTGCATATGGGGGATATTTGAGAATCCAGCAAAATCATAGTCTACAGTGTCAACACTGTCAAGTTTGTCAGCAGTTTCATCCGTATCTTCTTCACTACTGTCTTCAAAAAGATCTCCTTTTACTTCACCATCATTAAGCTTCTGTACTGTACTTGTCATATTTGAAGCATTATCAGTAACAATTGATAATATTTGCTCTTTAGTGATTTCATATTCTGTCAAGATGGTTTCAATTAGCTTGGTCAGGTATTCGCTTGAATGTTGAGCTTCAGTGTCCTTCACTGCCAGAGTACGTATAACTAATTTTCCTTCATCATCAATGAACTGAACATTTATTGCCATATAATTAATTCTTTGTCTCGTGCAGGCATCCATCTTAAGAAAGAAGAATTTTCCTTGCAGCATTGTTTTCAATAAAGTTTTCTGGCTTTCTGCTTCCTTTAAAATCATGTTTCGAATATCATGTCTCTCTAATGACACTCCTAGTTTTGCCGCCATTTCTCCATTTAATCCATGGAAAGCTGGGGAGGAAAATAATGTAAGTGCAACCCCATTCTTTACAACTAAATCTATAAGGTATTTTTAAAATTTTTTCTTTGTCATTGATATTGTAATTCTCTCACTGTGGAAAAATTTTGTAACAGAGACTTGTTTGCTTTTTGAAATAGAGGTACTGGCCTGACTAGAAGTAGGTTTCTGGATTTCCTTATCATGCTGATCTACAACCTTATAAATATTGGGATGTTTGTTTCGTAGATGGCGTTTCAAGTTTGAGGCTCGAGTTGGAGCATTAGCATGTTTCCCAGTGTAAGCACTAATTTTTGCATTACACTCTTTACCATCCTTTTCTACTTGACAAATAAAAATACTTTCATCCTCATTTAGCTTAAAATATTGAAAGACTGCTGATTTTCTACTAGGCCCACGACTCATTACTAATAGGGGCTAATTAAATTAATAATTAATATATTGCTAATTTTTATATGGTACCTAGTATCCTGAAATAGAAAATAGAAATATGAAATTCATTTGTTAAGATTTGCCAGAACAATAAATCAAATGTGGAAATGTGAATCTAGAATTAGTTCAGGAAGATATTTATTTAGGGCAGAGTAGTATTCTGGTAAATTGTTGGCATATAGAAATTGAATCAAAGAGTCGGGAGTCGGTCGTTTTTACCGACTCCCGACTTCAAAAAAGTTCCGACTCCCGACTCCGACTCCCCATCCCTGCTACAGAGTCACGAGTTTCAGTGCTAAGCCACGATTCATTTATCGCAATTATATCATAGTCTTTACAAGCAATTAAAGAAAAAAATTCATTTATTTTATTTCGTAGGCTACGAGCATTTAAGGATAGAACCTTCAAATTGTTTGTAATTGCGACAACTTCGCGAGCGCAGTGGAAATTTATGGAATTTACGCTGGGACCATTTGAGTTATGGCAGCCTGAAAAGAAGAGACAGTATTATGAAATAGTCTTCCTAAACGCGCAGCTCCTACGTCATTAAGATGAAGTCCATCTCCGAGGAACAAGTCCCTCCTGCCGCAGAAACTTCCAAAAATTCTCAATGCACTCCTTCCTGTTGGCAAAGAGACTTTAGGTTATTGTTAATATAGGTCGCCTTGCTGTAGAAATCGTTACGATGGATAATTCGAGGAAGTATACCTGTTAAAACAATATTATTAGTTTTTAACCTTTAATCGCTCTAGTAAGTCCCTGTACCTAGCCAGCAGTTCTTCTGATCTAGAATTTAAAACGTTATTAGTACCGACATGAATAACATACGTTGTGTCCTCGGAGGTACCATCTGTAAATTGGTCAACACTATTAGTTATATCCTCCACCCTTGCACCAGGGTAGCAGTAACGGTGCCTACGATGAGGGTTTCTCCCACAGAATTCCTCGAGTTGTCCTTGAACAATGGAATCGCCAATGAGTCGTATTTCCGGTTCATCATCATCTTCAAAACCTAAAACAGAAAACTTAGTTTGTTATTACTGGTAGACATGTCTTAGGTTTTCTCAATGGGGCTCCATTACGCACTCAAACGAAGGGTTGGAAACTAGGAGAAGAGAGAGGGCTATTAATACTATTTATATTATTAATAGAAACTGAGGCAGGAGGGGTCGCAACTGGAGTCTCAAGGGAATCTAATTTTGCCATCAGGAGCATCACCCTTTCTTCAAGGCTTACTCTGGCCTCCTCCTCACGTTCTAACTCGTTCCTCAGCACTTTTAAGTTTGAGCACCACCTGCAAACTAACTGTTCATTATTATTAGCCATTGTAAACGAACGCGTAAGCGGCAAATTTCCCTTCACAGCGACTGCAAGTACTTGACGGGGGTGCCATGCTTTTAATTAGTTAAACAACAAAAAAATAAAATAAAAAAATACGAGCATTTGGAAATTAATAAATTACAATGTAGGTCTACCGCGTTTTTGAAACACAGAAACAGGTTCTTGTAACACAAATTTATACTAAATGCATATAGAATTAAGCTACCGACAAAAGATCTGTAAAAGAAGAGTATTTATAACACTTATCTGTCCGCGATTTGACCCGACTTTTTTCCCTTTTCTTCACACGGTGCGGGACAACACTCTACCTGACCTCTCGAAGGAAGGAAAAATGAACCTTATGTCAGCACGTTTTTTGATAGATTTGAAAAACAACACGGCAAGCCACGTTTGATCAAATAATATAGTATTGAATAACGACAATAAATGAAATATATTCGTTAATGAATGATTAGTAGCACGAAGTAATTTAGTTATGAATGCACTGAACACTATTTTTTTTTTAAACACCAACGAAAACCACTTATTCAATTGATAACAGGATACTCGATAAAACACGTCTGTTCAAGTCAGTAAAATTTTGCCTTCAATTTTTCAAAGTCACAGTTGGCTTCCGCTTGTGGAAGTTCTAGCTTGCCAACTCAATTTGTTTAGGAAAAGAAAAAGTCAAGATAAAACAGAGTGCCTTGTGATAATGGACGTTGCCTGTGCATAACGGTGTGCAGGCTAAGGTATTGCTAGGACCAATAGTTTCAGGTTTTGCTTCTCCATGGCTTAACTATAATAGATAGGTGTGATTGGATTGACCTCCAGTCTAGTTTAAGGATGTTAGTTCCAGTGAGGTCGATTGTGTTGTCTAATTGTACCATTCTAGCATAGGTTAAGTTTTTTATCTTTTTCTAGAAATTCTATTTTTGTTGTCCAGTATTTTTGTCATTGTAACCCTTTCGGGGTTTTTGGATTTTCCGTTTCTTGATCTTAAGCCATGTTTAGACTCAAGCTCATAACCCATTCTAGCTCTTGTAAATAATTCAAGTTGATTGCTAATAAACCCTTAGAATTCTACCAACTAGTTTTTTTTAGCCTTTGTCCTCATAGACTGGGGTTGTTACTTTCAAGGATTTCATTGTGACAAGCCCAGGGTCCTTGAATCAACAATACCTCCAGATTCTCTTTATTAAACAAAAACAGGGTAATATCTGCTTTTCTCATCCAACCACATTTGGTTTACTTCACGATTAGTCTGCTAAAATCTTGCTTGCTTGTGTTGTACACCCATATTCAGTTGAAGTCCTCAAGTATTGCTGGGTGTACATTGCACACACCTTTCCTGAAGCCAGGGCTTTCCAGGTTCTCAAGTGGACCCGACTCAGACACTGTTAATCTTTGGAATAGCTAGCGGGTCGAGTCCATTTCTTGGTTCAGCCGTGTGGGAGTCTCGTTTGCCCCTCAGTGACAGTCAGTGGAGGTGAGAAAAACTTCACTGCCCGGGACCTTCTCATTTCCCGTCATCGAGAAATAGCCAAGTTACGGTATTCTAGTTAAGTTCATTCGCTTTCCCCGCAACATATTTTTGGTGCCCAGACCCGGGAAATTGCACTGGCTAGTTTACTGAGACACCTGAGATGGCTGAGTTTCAAGAATTGCAAGACCAGATCGGTCAGCTTATGACTCTCATGACCCAGCAGCAGAAGACCATGGAAGAGTCAAAGTAAGCATGGAAACATAAGTGGAAACAACTCGAGGATGTAAACACAGGATTAAGGACTAAGTATGACCAATTATCAAGGGAAAACGCTGAATTGAATCTTCAGAATGAATACTGGCAATAACAGGTGGACCAGTTGATGAGGAAGCAGCAACAGAAGGAAAGGCTGAATCTAGAGAGAGATTCTCATGACTTAATGCCTGAGCTTGAGAATCTGGATGATGTAGAGAATGTCTCGAACAGGGAAGAAGGTACCAGCAGAGGAACACGAACTTTCAAGAAAGAAAAGACAAAGCTGGCATCTCCTAAACCCATCAAGACACAATGCAATAGATCGACCAGTTCCAGTTCCAGTTCTTCAGATAAGATCTCCAGTCTTCCAGATGCTGAGAGGAGGGTTAAACGTATTAAACGTTCCTCCACTTTCAAGAGTAACAATGGTTCAAGGATGACACCAGGAGTTTATCCTACCAGTGCTCCAGATCTTGATGAATTTGATGTGTCAAGTGGAAGATCTTTTCCTAAATATCTAGAAGCCTTTGAACGTCATTGCTCAGCCAAGTTTACTTGTGAACGGAGAGACTGGACTGGAACACTTGGAAAACATCTAACAGGAAAATTCAGAGATATATGCTTATGGGGGTTGCAGTGTGGCATATGATGAGATGAAGGCTAGATTGTTGGCGTGCTACAAGAGAATGAAGAAAACCTTCACAACTGGCAAGGTGTCAGATTCAAGAATGCGACAATGAAGCCTGGAGAGACACCAGATGTATATGCTGCAAGACTCGAGACTCTGGCTCGCCAGGCCTTCCTAAATAAAGCACTCGAGACAAGCAAGGAGTTGAGGAGGAAGTTCTTGGAGACAGTTCCAGCTGGGCTGTCACAACAACTGACCCGGATCATCAATGAGAACAAGACCTTGCATAACAAGGTGACTTGGTCCAACATTCAGGATTTTGTGGCCATGCATTCAAGTAATGGACCATCCCTTCCAAGGCAAGAAACCATTGAGGTTCTCCCGGTGCAGATCCCTCCAGCTCCAAAGCCTTCCAGAGAGTCATCCAGACACGAGACACCTAACCAGCAATATCGCTGAAACAATCAAGGTCATGAAAAAGGACAATGGAATGGAACTCGCGTCTTCCATTCTGGGAATAAAAATGGAAATCAGAAGTCCCAAGGTCAACGTCAAGGAAGGGATCGTCGAAAATCTCAAGATCGAAATCAGCAGGGAGGACAACAACGTTCTCAGGAGTGTGAAAGAAACTCTAGTCAGTCAAGATCCCAAGAAGACACAGAGGTCAAGCTATGTCAGTGGTGTGCAAGGAAGGGACACCTTCAACAGGACTGCAGAAGATGGAAAGGAGCGTGTTTTATGTGCGGTAGTCTGGATCATATGGTTCGAGATTGCCCTCGCAATCAGCAGCAACGACAATCAAGCTCCAGGACATCACCTTCCTACCACTGTCCTTTGTGTCAAGGACCTCATCCAGGAATGTTCTGCCCTTCTAGAAGACAAGGTCAAGAAAATTTTTCAAGGAAACCAAAATAATGAATCTACCCACCACAATCAACAACAGTCGGGAAACTAATCAGTTCCAATGAGATCAGGGGCTCATTGGAAGCTGAAGTCCATCTTCAAGAAATGATCTTCGAACCCGATTATCATCATGAGATCCCAGCCAAAGATGACAGAAAACCTCTCCAGATGAATACCAACCAGAACATGACTAGCGTCTGAAGTGGGTGATGATGCCACCCCTGGACATCCAGAATTACCCAGTTCAGAACAGCAGTATCCACAAACCACTGGAAATGAACTGAATCCTCTAGCATCTTCATGGACACCTAAACCAGCACCTCGAACCCAAATACCTAGGTGTAACATTGCAGATGAGACGGTTCATGGTCCAGATATTCCAGGAGGTCATTTTCGAGGTGTCCGGTTTGCCGAACTTGAACCTGCGGAAGTGTTAACAATTGATGTTACCCTTCAAGACACTAACATTCCAGGGTTAATTGACACGGGAGCACAAGTTAGCTTAATTTCCAGTGAACTGGCACAACAACTTGGGATTCCAATAGATACTACAGATATTTCCACAATTCGAGGTGTAGGTCCAGATGCTTCGAGGGAAACTATGGGTTCAGTCCTACTCGCAGTTTCTTTGCATGGTATTGTAATGTCCCCTTTCAAGTTTCTTATCCTTCCCACTTTGGATTTTAAATATCCCATTTTTCTAGGTTTAGATTTTCTGCGGGCTAACAAATTACAGATTAGTCTAGCACGTATCTAGGTATAGGGAAGAACACTGATGGTTCTACGTGGGAAATTTATCTAGGTACGAATGGAGAAGAGTGCAAAAGGATTTGTTACAAGGTTAAGTGTTGGGCTGTAGAAGGTGTGCAGGTGAATGATTGTGGACCTGTAGAAGTAAAAATTCAATGGGAACATCAAGGAGTAATGATGATGGTACATGTCCATGTTCGAGAAATTTGGGGAATGGTTCTATGATGGGACAGTTTCAAGCGTGCATCTTGGAGAGAAAGTGGTAGGTGTTCCAGGGATTGTAAATCTAGATTGCCCTTCCATTCTAGTCTACACTACAGGGAAACCTATTGGTAGAATCAAGGCAGGAGACATGATGGGACACATTTACACTCTAGTTGAACTCGATCCTACACCAAATCCAGAAGACACTAATGATACAGTGACACATCAAGTACATTGTGTAGGTATGGAATCAGAAAATGATGATGAATTGGTCTCATCTTTTCTGGAATGGACACCAGAACGTCTAACTTCAGAAATTGACTTACCTGAGCTGGATTCCCACCAGAAATCTCAAGTTTATAACTTGCTTAATTCCAGAAAAGCCGTTCTTAGTCGGGGAGATTCTGATGTGGGGACTGCTCAGATGACTCCACACCGTATTGAGTTATACGATGACACGCCAATATTTCAGCGACCAAGGAGATTTCCAGAACCGATTGATCAAGTCATCGATGATCAGTGTCAAGAACTTCATCAGCTAGGAATTATCGAGCCTACAACATCTCCTTGGAGTGCTCCAGTGGTACCAATTAGGAAACCAGATGGATCCATACGCTTGTGTGTGGATTACCGTAAATGAACAAGGTAACCAAGCCTGATAGATTCCCAATGGCAAACTTGACAGACTCTGTCTATAGTCTACATGGTGTCAAGTTCTTTACCACCCTGGATTTAGTCCGGGGTTATTATCAAATGCCAATCGAGGAGAAGAGTCGAGATTATACAGCTTTCTCGACCCCTCATGGACACTGGAGATTCAAGAAACTCAGTTTTGGATTGAAGAACGCCCTTCAGCCTTCCAGAGAGAAATGCAAGATGTGCTGAAGGGATTTTCAAGGAAGAAGGTTCTAGTGTATATTGACGACATTCTAATTATGGAAAAGTCATTCGAGGCCCATCTCCAGCGTTGAAAAAGTCCTCAAGGTTTTAGAAGAACATGGTATCAAGATCAAGCCACCAAAGTGTAGATGGTTCCAGTCACAGTTCCATTTCTAGGTCATATAGTCAGTTCCAGTGGATTGTCAAAATCGCCAGAGTATATGGAGAAGGTGAAGAACTTCCCAAAGCCCAAGAACATCAAGGAACTTCGAGAATTTCTGGGCTTAGTGAATTTCCAAAGGAAGTTCTTGCCACAGTGTTCAGCAGTTGCTAAACCCTTATCAGAACTTACAGGAAGATCAAGGAATTCAGTTATCCAGTGGACACAGAGATGGAAGAATCCTTCGAGACACTCAAGGCAGAGATGCAAAATGAGGTGGAACTGGCTTTTCCTGATTATCGAGAAACAGCAGAGAAATTGAACTTGTGGGTGGATGCATCAGCCATTGGTGCAGGTGCCTGTCTTACTCAAGTTCAGGATGGTCAAGTTCGAATCATTGCTCATGCATCAATGACATTTTCTAGTCCTCAGAAGAAATATTCGGTTACAGAGCGTGAACTAGCAGCGATGCGCTGGGGAGTCAAGACCTTCAGAGCCTTCCTGTACGGAATACCATTCATTCTGAACACGGACCATCAAGCATTGTTCTATCTCCATAATATGAGATTAGTCAATGACAGGCTTGCTCGAACAGTTGAAGATCTTGCTGAGTTTGATTTTGAGCTTCGTTATGTTCCAGGCAAAGACAATCAAGCTGCAGATGCGTTATCCAGACACTTCCAGGTTGAACATGAAGAGGGCACCACAGCAATTTCAGCAGAACTCCCCAAGGGCTTACTTGTAAGATTTAAGCCGAGGGGGGAGGTGATTCCTTGATCGAGTGTTTGTGGTATGCTCTTGTTCATGACTTAGATGTGAAGTTCCAGAGAGTCCAGTATTTCTTCGAAAGCAGTTGGTGGAAGAACTGCTAAGTCATCCTACAAAGTACGGAATCAAGTTGAATAGCAAGCAGAAGCAACATCTTCGACTTATGACAATTCCAGGGCAGCCAGCATCACCAGAGATCTTGAAAGTTTTCTGTGAGATGTATCAAGTGGATGTTGTATTGCACTTTGGTACTGAAAACCCTCTAATTTACCACCCTGAAGTCAAGAATCAGCGTGTAAGAACCCTCAGAACTTCTTGATAGGGTGCATGTCCAGTGTCTAGGTGGTGTTCATTTCAATTTATTGAGTGAATCCAATAAATATGTTCAGTCTTGTCCCGTCTTCTTGACTTGTTTAAATTCTTTGTATGAGAGAGACTTGGATTCAGAACCAATAGGGCAGGTTGCTCAAGTTTGGAGATCGAGAATGGTCTAGTAGAATGTGAAGTCAATTTTCCCACCCTTGAGGTGGATATTGCTTGTCCACATTCAGGTGCCTTTAGAGCAGTTGTCCCACTTACTTGTCAAGACGAAACCTACTGTGCTTATTGGATTCTGGAGCTGAGATCTCCCTCATATCTCGAGTAGCCTGGCATGAAATTTTAGGAAATTTGAGGGATTATTCACAAGATATTCTGGTTAACATTCAAGGTGTGGCTGAAAAACAAGTGGTAGTTTATAACTATGTACACTTACTGTGTCACTTGGCTCTAGAGTAACTATTAATGATCACCCATTTGCTCTTGTTGAAGATCAAGCTATTCCTTGTTGTTTTCTCCTGGGTGCGAATTTCTTGTCTGCCGCCAGGATTGACCTGGATTTGTCCACTGACAGAGTCATGAAGGAGGGTGAGATTCTCGCTACTTTTCTGGCAGAGTTGGAGGAACCCTCCAGTCATCAAGAACCACTGGTAGTTGGAAATTTGCGTCCATGTTCATTTCTAGATGAAGTTAACCTTGAGGTTCTTCAAAAAAGTGATCGTGTGTTGAGACAACTTAAGTCCTATCTAGATAAGGGTTGTTTTGGGTATTGTCCTAAAGCTCTAGTGAGATATGCCATTATCTTAAAGATATCTACTTGAGAAAGGTCTTCTAGTTAAGTACGATGAACCAGAAATGTTCCCCAAGTTCTAGTACCTTTTAATTTCCTGATTGAGCTGGCCATTACTATCCATCTAGAGATGGCACACATAGGCCGAAACAAGGTCTTAGATGTTTTGTCTGGGGAAGTGTTTCATCCTCAGTTATATCAAGTTGTGCAAGAGGTGGTCACATCTTGTTCCCAGTGCCAGCTCAATAAGGTTTCCAGCCAGATCAGGGCTCCACCTACCCTGAAGAATGTGACCAGGCACCATTTGAGTTGGTGGCTGTGGATCTAGTATTGTTCCCCAGACACCTCGGGGGAATCTAGGATGTTTGATGGTGGTGGACCACTACTCCAAGTGGGTAGTGGCTGTTCCATTTCCCAACAAGACTTCCAGTACCATTGCCCGTCTTTTCGAGTTTCGAGTGTTGCCCACTCTTTTGCGCCAGCCTTGTCGGTTGTTAACTGATAATGGTCCAGAATTTAGGGGTCAGGAGTTTGAGCAGATGTTATCTCGATACGGGATCGCTCACGTTTTCACGACCCCAAATCCAGAGAGCAATGGTGCAGTCGAGAGGGTCAACCGTACCATTGGTGAGCTTCTACGGAATCTTGTTCAAGATTCTAGCTCGTGGGATTTGAATCTTCCAAAGGCCATTATGACCTACAACGGTACGATTCATTCTGAGTTGACTATGTCTCCAGCCCAGTTCTTGTTATCATCCGCTCATCCAGATCCTATCCAGTTTCTATTCCCACTCCAGTTCAAGAACAGTGGTATCCAGGACATCCTGGTTTTTGTCCCTTTACCAAGGGGCAACTTGTCATTGAAAGGTTGTTCCAAAAGGTAATCTAGTTTCTAACAAGTTTCTGCCCAAGTACTGTGGGCCGTTTCAAGTTGATCGAGCAGCAGAGAATGGTGTGACCTACGTCATTTCACCAGCTTATCCAGATCTGCAGCCACACTTATCCATGAGTCGAGTTCATCATTCTCAGTTGAGGAGCTGGAAGGAGGCTCCCAATTTCTTGAAGAATCATCCTAGTTATTCCAGGTTAGTTCAGGTTCCTGGGCTAGCATGGAGGAGGAGGATGAGAGTTTTCTAGGGTTTGAAACCCCTAATGTTCCAGTTTGTTCCCCAGGCTTTTCTTGTTTGTGGGACAGTTCGTCAGAAGATGAGACTGATCTTTTGATTCTAGTAGTGATTCGAGCGAGTTTCTAGGATTTCCAGATCAGAATAGGGTTAATTCTAGACCATGGCTTGCTGATCTGAGTGAAAGTTCAAGTTCTTCAGGGGACAGTTCGTCAGAAGATGAGACTGATCTCTTTGATTCTAGTAGTGATTCGAGCGAGTTTCTAGGATTTCCAGATCAGAATAGGGTCAATTCTAGACCATGGCTTGCTGATCTGAGTGAAAGTTCAAGTTCTTCAGATTCCTCTGAATGCTCTTCAAGTTCTTTTGAACTTGACTTTTCTGGATTCCCAGATGAGGTGCCATCCAAAGTGAATCCTCCAGCTATCCTGTCTAGTTCACCCAAACCTCTGTCTAGGTCTCATTCTCAACCAAAACATGTCACTTTTGGAAAGGGTCAAGACTTCCTTGGTAGTGATTCTGAGAAGGAAGCTTGTTCCCCAGTGGAGGAAATCAAGGATCTGTCTCCTATTCCTCATAGTGCTCCTTCAAGTGCTGTCGGTTACGGTGTGATGGATCCTGAGGAACTTCCTGGGAGTCTAGATCCAGAAGGTGGTGGTTCAATAGATCCAAGACAGAGTTCTCCATGTCCGAATGAACCTTAACCCAATAGTGATTCCCCAGAACTTTCTTCCTTGGTGGAAGCTCTGGAGAACACTTTAGAACATGTGCAGGATGATGAGGAGCAGATTTACCAGCTGTTAGACCAGCAATTAGTTCTCAAGAGTGGCAATTTTAGCCCGGTAACTGGTTCAAGGACTCCCAATAGATTAAGTTTATCCCCAGTCAAAGATATCTGTTCAGAAGCTAGGGCTTTATTACAAGCTAACAGTAAACTAGTTCGTAAATGACTCCAGTCTGTTAGGAGAGGGTTGGGAGTAATTCAAGAGTTGGCTGGTGATTCTCCTCCATGAACTCATTCCAGAAGTCCTGTAATGGAGTTACCATTAGTACCCTCTAGGCCTCTGGAATGTGTTCATGATTAATTTAATTAACAATCAAGTGATTTTTTAGACCCTGTCTAATTATGTATATATGTATATAGGATTATGTATTGTATTTAAGTTGATGGTACTATGATTATATTTTTGATGTTAAAATAAGTTTTTCTAGGTTTAATGTAATGGTGTATCTAGTTTTTGTAACGGCTTTACGAAGCCTTGGTTAAGATATACGGTATATAAAAATAGGTATATCTTGCTGTACCATGATGTATAGGTAGGGCCTAGCTAGTAAAGCCATGGAGGAAGCTAGTGTAAATTTTCTAGAACAAAGTGACTGCACATAGTGATACTGAATACCATACCTTCAGCTTGGTTAAGTGCGGTAATTTTTGGTTTGCTTGCCTCTGCCTGACTCATGCACATGCCCTCACTTGTCACCCACTTTGTAACTGCTTTGATTGTCATGCATACAGCTTCCAGTGCATGTCCCTGTCCTTACCTGCCTCCAGTCACCCCCAATCACCCCCAATCACGCTTTCCTATTTCATGGGAGGTGTTTTCAGGGAGGGAGCCATCATTGGCTCTTCCACTCTTCAAGAATCAGCCTGAGTGGGGGTCTTCCAGGCCTTGCTCCAGTTTGCACCACCATTCTTGTCTACATAGGAGGGGTTATGGAGGACTGCTCATCAAGAAGGGGCATGGCCAGCCCAAGCAGTTACCTCTAGCCTGGAGCAAGCAGACCCCACCTTTGGTAGGGATGTCTAGTGTCTACCAATCAGGAGGTATGAATGGGTGGACCAAGGCCAGGGGTACATTGATAGTGATGGGCTAGTGAGGATATTAATCAAGGACAATAGTCATGCAGGTGGCTTCAGTTTCAAGCAAGGAGGATTGTGTATAGCCTCTTAGGGAAAGGACCTCATAAAAGAGTGCTAAAAAGTGAATGGATCCAGCACTAATTGTGTAAATTTAGATTGTAAATAGGTAGGGTTTCGAAGGTGATAGTACCTTCTTCTTATTGATTCATGTATATATATATATAATTGTCTAATGTTTAGTAGCCATGGAGAAAGGAAAACTTGGAGCTTGGTGTCAGGATGGGGAGGTGGCAATTCCTTGAAAGACTGGATGTGGGAGAGGGCTTCGCTGCACTCACTTTTTGAGTGGTGGTACCCACCGCTCGGAGGGGGGAGTGTAGTGGGGTCATCTTCACTAACCTCTTGTTTTCTTCTTGTTTCAGGATAACCCACACTGTAACCCCCATGTTAACGGAGTTAGTCTTGCTTAATGCCTGACTAGCTCAGCATTCTTGCTTGTTAATTCTAGTCAGTAAAATTTTGCCTTCAATTTTTCAAAGTCACAGTTGGCTTCCGCTTGTGGAAGTTCTAGCTTGCCAACTCAATTTGTTTAGGAAAAGAAAAAGTCAAGATAAAACAGAGTGCCTTGTGATAATGGACATTGCCTGTGCATAACAGTGTGCAGGCTAAGGTATTGCTAGGACCAATAGTTTCAGGTTTTGCTTCTCCATGGCTTAACTATAATAGATAGGTGTGATTGGATTGACTTCCAGTCTAGTTTAAGGATGTTAGTTTCAGTGAGGTCGATTGTGTTGTCTAATTGTACCATTCTAGCATAGGTTAAGTTTTTTATCTTTTTCTAGAAATTCTATTTTTGTTGTCCAGTATTTTTGCCATTGTAATTGTAAGCACCTTTGTATAGAATACCCTTTCGGGGTTTTGGGATTTTCCGTTTCTTGATCTTAAGCCATGTTTAGACTCAAGCTCATAACCCATTCTAGCTCTTGTAAATAATTCAAGTTGATTGCTAATAAACCCTTAGAATTCTACCAACTAGTTTTTTTTAGCCTTTGTCCTCATAGACTGGGGTTGTTACTTTCAAGGATTTCCTTGTGACAAGCCCAGGGTCCTTGAATCAACAATACCTCCAGATTCTCTTTATTAAACAAAAACAGAGGGTAATATCTGCTTTTCTCATCCAGCCACATTTGGTTTACTTCACGATTAGTCTGCTAAAATCTTGCTTGCTTGTGTTGTACACCCATATTCAGTTGAAGTCCTCAAGTATTGCTGGGTGTACATTGCACACACCTTTCCTGAAGCCAGGGCTTTCCAGGTTCTCAAGTGGACCCAACTCAGACACAGTGTTAATCTTTGGAATAGCTAGCGGGTTGAGTCCATTTCTTGGTTCAGCCATGTGGGAGTCTCGTTTGCCCCTCAGTGACAGTCAGTGGAGGTGAGAAAAACTTCACCGCCCGGGACCTTCTCATTTCCCGTCATCAAGAAGTAGCCAAGTTACGGTATTCTAGTTAAGTTCATTCGCTTTCCCCGCAACAATACTGGTTATAGATTTTCTTGAGTTTGGTGACAATATTTGGTTTTTGTGATGTTGATATATTGGCCTTCCTCCACATTACCAACGTTTCATCAACAGTAATTGATACTGCTTCAGGTAGTGTTTGCTTTTCCTTTCTAATGCCATGGAATAAGCGACAAAGCACTTGTCTTAAGTGTTGGAAGCTGATTTTCATCAACATTATTTACCATGACACCTATCAGCCATACTGTATTTTGCCTTCTGGTTTCAGTCACTTTTGTGGTGAGCCTAAATATAATTAGATAAATTTGCTGCCAAATAAGATTATGCTATCTTTCTGAAACATTACTGTAGTGAGCCTAAATATAGTTAGATAAATTTGCTAGCCAAATAAGCTTATGCAGTCTTTATTAGGCCACTTGCATTTGCAATAGATATGTCAAACACAATTTCTGAAACATAAATGATAACCATTAGTAACAAGAAAAAACCATAAATAATACATAAATGAAAAAACTTAATGTTTAAATATTGTGCTGTACACTATGGAGGATGCAAAATTTACCCTATTTCAGCAAACTTCATGTCCTCTAAGCAGTCACTTAATATTACTCAATGAACCCTATATTTTATCAGGCATATTCTAAAACCAAACCTCATCAATTGACAGGGTATGTGAACTCAATTTTCAAAATTATTTTTTTTGGTCCCCTCTGTCATATGACCTTAGATGTTGTGAAGGAGGTTTAAACAAAACCAATCATTACATTATTATGCCCTTGGAATATTCCATCAACCTCTAAAGAAAAAAGTTGCATCTAAATTGTCCAAACCTGAAAACATTTTGAACATCTGTATCATATCTCCCCTCATACAATGTGTCTCAAAACTAAACATACCTGGTTCCTTTAATTTTTCCCTGTATTCCAATCTTCTTAGGTTAGGGATAAGCTTGGTTGCCCTATGTTGCACACCTTCAAGTATATCAATATCATGTCTAAGGTGAACTTTTTGTTAAAACTAACTACACTATGGTTAGTTTTAAGAGAATGTTGTTGTAATCATCACATCCATTTAGAGGCTTTTATATAAAAATTGAAAGAATATTTTTTAGAACAAATGGTGCCAAAATGTACCTGAGAGCATACTTCACAATGTATCATAGTATCAGGTCATCCCATAAGTAATGTCATTTTTTATGATAGATTAAGTTTAAACTAGTCCTACTCAGTTTAAGCATAAATTTTCCAAAGGTTATATCTAAGAGGAGATCTATCGTGTTTCGCTACATACTTTACAGACCTTGACCAGTGAAGATGTGTGTTTTGCTTTATGTGAACCCCTCATAAACATGGTGGTATCAGAAGAGCATATCAGGCATATAATGCTTTACGAGTTCAAAAAAGGGAATAGTACTACTGAAGCAACGCGAAACATTCAGGATGTTTATGGCAATGATATTCTGCATATGAGGAAATGTCAAAGATGGTTTCAAAAGTTTAGGAATGGTGACTGCTGTTTGACAGATGCAGCACGCTCTGGATGCCCTGCTGAGTTTGATGATATGATGATCTGCTGTTAGCCACACTTGAAGAAGACTGTTCAACAATTGTCGAAGAATTGGCCCAGGAACTCAATTCATCACCATCCATCGACATTTGCAACAACTCGGGAAAGTGCCTAAGTTAGGAAAATGGGTGCCACATGAATTGTTGGTCAACAATCTGAGGGTGTGGGTAAACATTAGCACAGCTCTTCATTCCTGTGAATGCCAAGATCCATTTTTGCACCATTTAGTGACTGGTGATGAAAAGTGGATACTGTACCAGAATGTTAAGCACCATCGACAGTGGGTTTGTGCTGGAGAACCAGTGACACCACAGCCAAAACCAAATCTTCACCCTCGGAAGGTGTTGCTTAGTGTTTGGTGGGATAAAGGTTGTGTAATACACTTTGAAACCTTACCACACAACCAAACAATCACCGCTCAAGTCTTACTGTCAACAACTGGATCAATTGAACACTGCACTAAAAGAAAAGAGACCTTCTTTGGTTAATCGGAAAGGGATCTTGTTCCACCAGGATAACGCACATCCTCATACCACTCGGATCGCTTCTGCAAAAATTGAGGAGCTTGGGTGGGAAAAACTTCCACATCCTCCATATTCTCCAGACCTTTGCGCCTTCAGATTATCATCTCTTCAGGAGTCTGCAAAACTATCTTAATGAGAAACAGTGTACTTCTTTAGATGACCTGCACACCAGTCTTTGTACGTTTTTTGCCTCAAAACTGCCTGAATTTTATAAACATGGCATTGAAAAGCTTGTAGGACATTGGCAGAGTGTCATTGATTCCGATGGAAAATATATACTAGATTAAAAAGTTTCAGTTGAGTTTTTTTTTGTCCTTCAAATTCTGATCTAAAAAACGACATTACTTATGGGATGAGCTGATAGTTTTGTGCTACCTCACATACTGTATTTTTCAGTGTATAAGACGCACCCCTATTTTCAAGGCCTTTTTTCAGGAAAAAAATTATGACCAACTGCCTAGTTGTCAGAAAATGTCCGTAATTTTCTACCAGCGAGGCTGACTTTTGTTAAAGCCCTCCATCAAAAGTATGGTGATACGTTTTATTGTGGGGGTTGTGAAATTTCTCACAACCCTCCCTTGATTTTCAAATTCCCCTTTTGGGGGTTGTGGAGTTTTTCACAAAAACCTCACCCTAATTTTCAAGTCCTATCTGGTTCTTCTCACAAGTTTTTCTCTTCCCACAGGAGTTTAAGTAGTATGGAAAAACTATACGCACTCACAACATGGTATCATATATGGTACATTTATTTCATAATTAAATATAAATTATTAATTAATTGAATTAAATATCTATACAAAATTGCCTCGGGATTGGCGACATAGCCTATTGGGAATGAAATAATTGAATTGCCATATGTACAAAGAACCTGTATGTATGAATCAGCCTCACATAGCAACAAGAAAACCCAATTTATTGTTTAGTCTACAACAGAAAAGTAGACTAAACAAAATTTGGCTAGAATGGCAAATAATACACCAGAACAAAGGAACGGCTCTCAGGGCTGTTTATTCGACAGCGAAGCTTTAAACAGGGAGGATGTCTTTGTCCCCCCTAGAGTCCTGAGTGAATTCCTTATAATATAAAACCTAATGACTATAAAAGGATAGGCCTATTCCTTCAGGGGTTTATATAGTGACTGCCTATATTAATTACCTTAAGTAAATTCGCCGCGTAACCCCATCGTGGCGGCCCTACACCGAAAATGACCGTCACGCCCTACATCGAAACAAACAAAGACCCAGCAAAAATAAAGTGAGGCAATTTCAGTTTTTATTAACATAAGGCTTCCCAACTCCCGACGCTAGAATTACCGTAATCAATATAAATATAAAGAGGTCCTTTAAAGACCTACATATTCATAACTCTCTAACGAAAAAGCATAGGGCTGTTGTCGGTAACCCTCCACTGAAGTCTGTTGGAAATTTCCAACGGATGAGGGCACAGGCAATCAACCCATAGCCCTATATAGTTTTTTCAAATGGTGGCCCTGTGTATGGGGAACTAACCCCTCTACAATTTACACTGACACGCAGTGGCTAGGCTTACCACATTGGCCTAACCCCAATTTCAACCGTAACCCCACTATAGTTTTTTCATATGGTGGCCTAAGCAACTGGGAACCGATTCCTTTACCTTTACACCAATCGAAAACAAAGGCTTGTTCATTTAACAGGCATAACTTATTTTAGGTCCTACAAAAAATAGGCCCGCAACATTAAGCCTATTTAATAGGTCCTACTCTTCAAATTCAAAACTAAGCCTTGTTAATTTAACAGGCTTAACTCATTTGAGGTCCTATAAAATAATAGGCCCTAACATAAGCCTACTTGGTAGGCCCAACAAATAGGCCTATTTAGTAGGCCCACCTAACTTTACCTTACAAAATAGGCCTACCTCTTAAAGTAGGCCTTACTCTTTACACTCAAGGCCTATCCTAATTAAAAACACTAAATTTATAATTGAACCTGTGGTGTAGGTTATAAAATTTATTTCAGCAATTTAACTTACTCATAAGACTCATTAACATCACAAAATTCGACTCAGACCTGTAACATCACAAAATTCGACTCAGACCTGTAACATCACAAAATTTGACTCAGACCTGTAACATCACAAAATTCGACTAAAACTTGTAACATCACAAAATTCGACTAAAACTTGTAACATCACAAAATTCGACTAAAACCTGTAACATCACAAAGACCTAAAGCAATTGCACAAATTCGAACCTACACACACCTAACACCTATTCGTAACCCTATACCAAGTCCTATTTGACATATAGGCATACCAAGTCCTATTTGACATATAGGCCCAACCTATTCCGAAGTCCTATTTGACAAATAGGCATACCAAGTCCTATTTGACATATAGGCCCAACCTATTCCGAAGTCCTATTTGACATATAGGCCCAACCTATTTCAAGTCCTATTTGACATATAGGCCCAACCTATTCCGAAGTCCTATTTGACATATAGGCATACCAAGTCCTATTTGACATATAGGCCCAACCTATTCCGAAGTCCTATTTGACATATAGGCCCAACCTATTCCGAAGTCCTATTTGACATATAGGCCCAACCTATTTCAAGTCCTATTTGACATATAGGCCCAACCTATTCCGAAGTCCTATTTGACATATAGGCCCAACCTATTCCGAAGTCCTATTTGACATATAGGCCCAACCTATTCCAAATCCTATTTGACATATAGGCGCAACACATTCCAAATCCTATTTGACATATAGGCACAACCTATTACAGACAAGGCTTGATATAAGGGTCTCAAAACCCAAAAATAAAACCCTATAACAAAATACTGTACACATTTACACACACATACGTACAGTACAGTATATAAATATATACATACGACTTCAAACATCCAATTCTTCTTTTAAAAGAAGAAACCCAACAGATTTCATTAACAGACACAAACATTCCTCGCAAACAGATTGGATTCCTTCAAAACCCCAAAACCTTCCAGACCTACCTGTAGGATACACAACATTTACTCATTCATAACTACTGGTATTGACTTCATTGGAGTGGTGAATCCAAGTTTTGAAGACCAACTGGATTCGGAGGAATGCGACACACACACACACACTACTCTTTCATGTGTCTCAAACACAACAACCTGTCTAAACATAACCAAGGATCGGAGAGTAAAAGCTTTTATTGCTGCGCTCTGACTCTGTGCACATAATTTTGTGCCAAATTTATATGGTTAGACAGTAACACGTACAAACAAACTACTCTACTCCAAACGGCTGATGGCCTACCCTTGGCCATAGCCCAACAAATTCATCAAACGGCTGATGGCCTACCCTTGGCCATAGCCCAACAAATTCATCAAATGGCTGATGGCCTACCTTTGGCCATAGCCCAACAAATTCATCAGGGCCTTGGCCTACCTTGGCCATAGCCCAACAAATTCATCAAATGGCTGATGGCCTACCCTTGGCCATAGCCCAACAAATTCATCAAAGGCTGATGGCCTACCCTTGGCCATAGCCCAACAAATTCATCAAAGGCTGATGGCCTACCCTTGGCCATAGCCCAACAAATTCATCAAAGGCTGATGGCCTACCCTTGGCCATAGCCCAACAAATTCATCAAAGGGCTGATGGCCTACCCTTGGCCATAGCCCAACAAATCATCAAAGGGCCTTGGCCTACCTTGGCCATAGCCCAACAAATTCATCAAAGGGCTGATGGCCTACCCTTGGCCATAGCCCAACAAATCATCAAAGGGCTTGGCCTACCTTGGCCATAGCCCAACAAATTCATCAAAGGGCTGATGGCCTACCCTTGGCCATAGCCCAACAAATCATCAAAGGGCTTGGCCTACCTTGGCCATAGCCCAACAAATTCATCAAAGGGCTGATGGCCTACCTTGGCCATAGCCCAACAAATTATCAAAGGGATGATGGCCTACCTTGGCCATAGCCCAACAAATCATCAAAGGGCCTGGCCTACCTTGGCCATAGCCCAACAAATTCATCAAAGGGATGATGGCCTACCTTGGCCATAGCCCAACAAATCATCAAAGGGCTTGGCCTACCTTGGCCATAGCCCAACAAATTATCAAAGGGTGATGGTCCACTTGGCCATAGCCCAACATATTCATCAAGGGCTGATGTCCACTTGGCCATAGCCCAACAACAAGGGTCTTGTGGCCTCCCTTGGCCAGAGACCAAACAACATTGGTCTTGTGGCCTCCCTTGGCCAGAGACCAAACAACATTGGTCTTGTGGCCTCCCTTGGCCAGAGACCAAACAACATTGGTCTTGTGGCCTCCCTTGGCCAGAGACCAAACAACATTGGTCTTGTGGCCTCCTTGGCCAGAGACCAAACAACAAGGTCTTGTGGCCTCCTTGGCCAGAGACCAAACAAAAGTCTTGTGGCCTCCTTTGGCCAGAGACCAAACAAAAAGGGTCTTGTGGCCTCCCTTGGCCATAGGCCAAACAACACAAAAACAGTACAGGATTCAAAGCCCCAAGCCCTCCAGATCTACCTGTGGAGGAGTAAATTTACTCCACTAAAACTACGGGTATTGACTAGTCTGAAGTGGTAGGAGGTTTGAATACAGTACAAACTCTTTCTAATTCTCCTAAATTAAATGAACAAATAACAAAAGACAACAATGGGAACATTGAACCAAACAATTACACGAAAACACTTGGAATGCTTTGGTTTTTAAAACAGAATTCCGAACACGATGACACTCTTTGCACAAAGAGTTATAACTTAAATCCAAATGCCGATACAAAAAGACAAGTGCTTTCAGAATCATCCAAAATTTTCGACCCCATTGGATTATATTTACCAGCAACCATAAGATCCAAAATCCTTTTGCAAGACTTATGGAAAAAGAAAATTGATTGGGATGAACCACTTTCAGTGGAAGACCAACTTCATTGGAAAAAATTAGCCACAGACTTGAACAAAGTTCAAGACATCTACGTACCAAGATGTGCTGGCTACAGATTGAAATCTCAAACACTACACATTTTTACAGATGCCAGCACACAAGCTTACGGGTGTTGTGCCTATTTAACAAGTGAAAATGAAAGTAACTTGGTTTATTCAAAGGCAAAAGTGGCACCCTTAAACCAAAAGAAAACTGTACCACAACTTGAATTATTAGCTGTCTCATTGGGAGTTAAAACAGCAACTTTCTTTCACAAGTGTATAAAGAAGTTGACATAACAAACATTTACTTAAGGACAGACAGTCAAATTTGTCTAACATGGGTGACCAACACAGATACAACTTCTTGCAAAAATATATTTGTGAAAAACAGACTAACAGAAATCAAAACTGCAAACACAAACCTTGGTATCAAATTTAGGTACATAAAAACAAAGAGAATCCTGCAGACTTTTTGACAAGAGGGCTCTCTTACAAGCTGTTGAAAACAAATAAAATCTGGTATGAAGGGCCCGAATGGCTAACATGTGAGGATCTTTGGCCAGCCAAAGTAGTTAACCTCACACTCAACTCTACAACAACTGAAAAGATCACTGAGGACAAACCTATATTTGACTATCACCTTTATTCAGACCTAAACAAACTCTTGAGAATTACAGTCTATTGCTGTAAGTTTGTCAATAGCTACCTTCTCAAACACTGTCCTCAGAAAGCCTTTTCTAACTTAACAGAAACTGCAACAAAATACTGGCTCAAACAGATACAAGCTTCAGAATTTGACAAGGAGTTGAAGTATCTTAGGTCCAGTAGCACATTAAACAAAGGTATTCCTTCACTTGTCATGGATCTAAATCTGTACCTGGATACAGAGGGTCTGATAAGGTGTAAAGGAAGGCTTAACAAGTCAACTTTGACTTACAACTCTAAGCACCCAATTCTTCTTCCAAGGAGAAATCACTTCACAAAACTCATCATCAGGGATACCCACAACAAAATACACCACATGGGAGTCCCACAAACCCTGACAGAGCTGAGAAAAACTTACTGGCTACCAAAGGGTAGAACTGAAACAAAGAAAATTTTAAACACATGCATTCCTTGTAAACGTATCCATTCACGACCCTTTAAGACCCCAAGCCCTCCAGACCTACCTGTGGAACGAGTAACATTTACTCGGCCATTTGAAACCACGGGTATTGACTACACTGGAGCAGTAAATGTGAGTTTTAGAGATAAAATGGATTCAAAGGAATACAAAGTGTACATTGTACTCTTCACCTGTGCTGCCACACGTGCCATATGTCTAGACATAGTAGAAGATCTGACAGCAGAAGCTTATATTGCTGCTTTCAGACGATTTTGTGCACACAATTCTGTACCCAAAACTATATGGTCAGACAATGCCACATACTTCAAATCTGGTGAAAGAATTATTCATCAGATTTGTGACAGTGAAACAGTACAAACTCATTTAACCAAACATAACATAACAACCTGGAAGTACATTCCTGTTAATACACCATGGTATGGTTCAATTTGGGAAAGAAACATACAAACTGTAAAGAACTGCCTTAAAAAGACTATTGGGACAAAACATCTACAACTTTTTGAACTCATGACTGTTCTGTCAGAAATTGAAAATGTTGTCAACAACAGACCATTAACTTACGTGGGAGATGGTATTAATGAGCCAGAACCTCTCACACCAAACCACCTAATTAAGGGAGAAACAGTAAACATGTTACCAGAATCTGAACATAACAGTACAGAGGATCCAGATTGGGAAATAGGACACAAAGAACTCAACACAAAATACCAACATTTGACACAAATCAAGACTCAATTTATAACAAAATGGAGAGAAGAATACTTAACAAGTCTTAGAGAAAGACATAAACAATTAACAAAACAAAGTTGGAATGATTCAGTCAAAATTGGGGACATTGTGTTGATACATGACAAGACACCAAGACAACATTGGTCAATGGGAAAAGTCTTGGAACTCAAAACTGGTGAAGACGAAGTTACCAGGGTTGTAAAACTGAAAACAGCAACTGGTGAAACCACCAGAGATATCACATTACTATATCCTTTGGAGTGTGGGGCTAAATTAGAACCATTACCCCAAAGGATGGATCAGGATACTATTGGGGAGGAATCTCTCAATGTGCCTGATGTAACTCAGACTAAACCAGACAGGCCTCAAAGAAAGACTGCTTTGAAAGCCAGGAAACTTTTACAAGAAAAAATTAAGACTGGTGACTTATAAACCTTACACAAACTGAGCAAAGTTAAAGTGCTTAATAACTTTACTTTAATCCCATAAATTTCCTATACCTAAAGGGAGTCAAACTGATTGACATAACTTTAACTAAACTTGAGAAGTTGGCCTCTTGAACTTTCCTATTTGAATAGGTCTTGAGTAACCTCTCTCTTCCTAAATTTCTACTTCATTCTTTTGATTCATTTTTTTTACATGTTTTACACAGTTTGTCAAAAAATTTTGATCTATAACATACAAATTTTTCTCCGGCCCCCCCCAGTATATGGAAAAACTATACGCACTCACAACATGGTATCATATGTGGTACATTTATTTCATAATTAAATATAAATTATTAATTAATTGAATTAAATATCTATACAAAATTGCCTCGGGATTGGCGACATAGCCTATTGGGAATGAAATAATTGAATTGCCATACGTACAAAGAACCTGTATGTATGAATCAGCCTCACATAGCAACAAGAAAACCCAATTTATTGTTTAGTCTACAACAGAAAAGTAGACTAAACAAAATTTGGCTAGAACGGCAAATAATACACCAGAACAAAGGAACGGCTCTCAGGGCTGTTTATTCGACAGCAAAGCTTTAAACAGGGAGGATGTCTTTGTCCCCCCTAGAGTCCTGAGTGAATTCCTTATAATATAAAACCTAATGACTATAAAAGGATAGGCCTATTCCTTCAGGGGTTTATATAGTGACTGCCTATATTAATTACCTTAAGTAAATTCGCCGCGTAACCCCATCGTGGCGGCCCTACACCGAAAATGACCGTCACGCCCTACATCGAAACAAACAAAGACCCAGCAAAAATAAAGTGAGGCAATTTCAGTTTTTATTAACATAAGGCTTCCCAACTCCCGACGCTAGAATTACCATAATCAATATAAATATAAAGAGGTCCTTTAAAGACCTACATATTCATAACTCTCTAACGAAAAAGCATAGGGCTGTTGTCGGTAACCCTCCACTGAAGTCTGTTGGAAATTTCCAACGGATGAGGGCACAGGCAATCAACCCATAGCCCTATATAGTTTTTTCAAAAGTAGTATTTAAAAAAAACAAAAAATGCTAGTGTAACCTCCAGACTATTTATGATTATTAATACGGATGTGTCCTGTTGGAAGCCAAGGAAGTGTGGAAAGCCTTTAAAGGTATGACATCTTCGTAATCCTTGTAATCCTTGGCTAGAGTACAATAGGAATAAAGATTTGTTCATAATCTTTATTTCTAGTTATTGTGGTGTTGTCATTCATATTTCACCATCATTATCATTATTAATTATTATTATTAAAAGTAGACATATATATAGGTTGTTGAAACTGTGACTGAGTATAGATAGGTTTGCCACCCTGTCATGTAACTAGCTAGAGAACCAATTATCATTATTATAGGTCACCAGTCATATTATTCCAGAGTTAGGTTTTTGCCCATGCTTGTTTGGCACTGATTATAGGTTGATTAACTCATGTGAGATAGGTTTGCCATAATTGTCAATGTTTATAGCTATTATTTTTCATGTTGGTTATTTATTATTTATGTGCTTTGATTTCATGAGTAAATTATGTTTTCCAGTGATCAATTATGAAGTCATGATTCCAGTTAATGTTTGTGGTTAATTGCCTGTTATGTTGTTATTGTGATTAATGGTGTTTGGTGCATGTAACTAATAATCTTGTGTTGTCTAGGCAACCAGTTGGGATTCAACTCACGTGGTCCAGATTCATCAGGCTTGGATTGTGGATCCCATCCAGTGGGAGCTACGCAGATTGTGTCAACCACTGTTGGCTACTGGATCTGCCCTGAAATCAGGCCTGTGACCCTAACCCTACTAACTAGCCAGCCAATAAAGGAATTGGAACTCGTCATAAAGAGAGGGGACAAGGGTTAACATTCTGTGCAAGTCATTCTGGTACTTGTCTCCCACTTGTTTTCTATCCTTTCTGCAAAATCTCACTAAGTGGTATTGGGGCTCCAGAGGTTTTGTTAATTGTTTTTCATTGCCAGTCCTTTTGTTATGTTTATACTGTCACACTGAATAGTTTATTTCAGATATAATAAAGAGAAAAACACAACGAGTAGTTTACTTCTATTAGGTCTACCTTTGAATTCCAGCCCTTTCTTGGACCCTGAGTGGTTGGGTTTCCTACTCAGTGGAGAGTCAGATTGAGACACCTGAACTAGGGGAAGTCCTTTACAGTTAACGTGCGAGTTGGACCTGAATAATCTGGAAATAAACCACTGACCAGAGAGGCATTCCTAGATACCAGAGGAGATTACATCTTTGCCCAGTCTCTCGACTATCCCGAACCCAGAAATGTGAAAAGGTAGGTGCTGGGTGGTTCGGCAAAACAGATACTTGGGGATTACGGCCTGCGCAGCCACTGCAGCAATACATTTTCTTTCACCCATACTCATTATAAGAAAATAGTATTAAGTATACGGGAGACTATACTATATGTTATGAAACATAAAAGTAAATCATTATGCAATACGTACTGTTTTTCTTGTTATCAGTGGGTTGGGAAGAGTAGAAACTTAGTGTAAAATTGGCCAAACCAATACACAGTCAGGAAGGACTAAGAGATGATGAATTTTTGTAAAAATCCATTAGTTCTTCTAGCCCATATAAAGGTAATATTATGACCTTCAGTGTATAGGACACAGGGTGATTTTGAGACCCCTTTTTTGGAAAAAAGTGTCTTATACACCGAAAAATACGGTATTTATGTTTTTTTAGCTGAATGTTTACTAAACAATTGCTCCAAATGTTGTGAACATCACTGGATTTTGAGACCCCTTTTTTGGAAAAAAGTGTCTTATACACCGAAAAATACGGTATTTATGTTTTTTTAGCTGAATGTTTACTAAACAATTGCTCCAAATGTTGTGAACATCACTGGAATGACCCTACTAATGAAAATCTAGGATTAAATGCATATTACTTGATTAGACAAGAAATGAACAAGTAATAAAGGTTTAATTTTTCATGCAGGAAGGAGGGGCTGAGGGCAAATACCCACAAAAATGTACCCCCCCCCCCCTTTCCATAGGGGAAGAAGAGTCAAAATCAAGGTTCAGGGCTTTCAAGATGCCTGGACACTTTGTGTTTGAAAGATTGGAGGTCATAGATAGGGGGAAAGATGGGTTGAAGAAGATTGTACATGTTCATTTCTTGTCTCTAACATTGAATTCTTTGTACTGCATTGGTACCATATCATATCTTCAATAATAACTTTGTATTTGTTTCATATCTATAATAACAACTTAGGTATGATTAATATATAGTCACCACTCACCATTCACAGATTTTGCTTATCAGCAGTTGACCATTTGTGACCCTTTCTGTGGTTTGTAGGTGCAAATTTCATGTATCTGCGGATTAGTGCAATTGGATGAAATTTTGTATGTGTGGCTGTCGAGGTGCAAAATGGCAACTAACCTCACTCAGCTCACCATTTATGCACTTCTAGGCACCTTAGGGCCCACATACACACCCCTTCTGTCCTTACTGAAATTATGTACAATGTCTGGGTCTAAAATACTATTTTAATTATTTCTTTCCCAGTACTGTTCAGTAGTTAAACACGATATGGGTCATTCCATGTCAGTTCAATGGTGAAAAAAACGTGACCATCACCGATTTTTTTGAAAATGGGCACACTTATAGATCTCTGTGAGAAAAACAGAATGATGCTTGTTTCAACACTCTAGGTCATACAGTTCCGGAGATATGGCCCTTCAAATTTAAAAAAAAAAAGGTAAATTTCCAAGGTCATACCATATTTCAACATGAAATATCTCGGCTCCTATTGCACTTAGAGACCATTTAAACACTATTTTAAAGCTTTTAAGCAGATCTACAACTTTGTTTCTATTCATATTTTACTTCAGTGGTAAAAAAAAAAGTTGATCTTATTTTTGACCTTTGACCTTGTGTCAGTCATTTGATGTCACAACCGATTTTTTTCTCCTTTCACCCAATTTTGGGTACACATGTCTACCTTAACCTAAAACAAGATTTTTAGTGTTAAGTTAGTATAGACACTACAGCCATTTCAGTGGACCATACCCACCTCCATTTTGACCAAATACCTTTTTCCACCAAACTTTGGAGCACCGTATCTTTGGAACTGTTTGAGCTAGAGTGTTGAGAAAAATACCATTAGATTTTTCTTACTGAGATATATAATGTCTGCTAATTTTTAAAAAAAATTGGTAATTATCTAACCTAACCTAACTCAGTTATTTGGTCGAATAAATATCTGGCCCTATTATAAAATTTAATTTTTTTGTATATTTCAGAGAATTATATAGGTAATTTAAATTGCATAATTAATTAATTTATATGGACATTCAAAAGTGTGAAGAGTTTCAAACCTGCTATCCTGTTTAAAGGTAAAGCTATGTACGTATATAAGTACCTTATACTAGGCTATAGGTACTACCCTATAGAATAAGTTCAGTTTTAAGAGTTAGATGAGTTTTAATAGAATTACTTAACTTTGTGTATTTATTCATTGTGTACAACAGTATGTACCCATGTGAAAATAAGCTTATTTAAAGCTTGGAGCAAGGATTTTTTTGGCATCTGTATTTATTCCAATCTGTAAATCAAACTGCACATTTTTTCTTGTTGTAGACCTCTGAAACAAGATCAGTAGGTCCCAAATTTTATTATGCTGTATGAATGGGAGAACGACAAACAATTACCTTTTCTAGATGTTTTGGTCATTAACGAAAGCGGAAAGCCCAATTTCACGGTCTATAGAAAACCTACTCATTGTAATTCGTACATTCATTATTTTTCATATCATGATGAAGGGGTTAAAAGCTCAATTATTTCTTCCATGTTTCTAAGAGCACTCAGGATTTGTAGCCCACATTTGCTGGATCCGGAAAATTCAAAGATTTGGAACATTTTTAAGGATTTAAAATATCCTGAGTGGTTTATCAGAAAGGCGTATTTTAAAGCCAGAAAATCTTTTTATGCCCCTCGGGAACCTTCAGTTAACCAAAAACAATATATGAGTTTGCCTTACATTGCCGGCTTAGAAAGAGTAAAACCGTTGACGAAAGAATTTAAGTTTGCTTTGGCGTTCAAATATTCGTCTACCGTGAAAAGTAAATTGGTTAGGAATAACGTTGCAAAAGAGGAACAAGCCTGTGTCTACAGCATTCCCTGTAAAAGTTGTGATTTAGTATACGTGGGAGAAACTGGAAGAAATATTGAAACCCGTATCAAAGAACACAAATATGCCTTCAGAAGTTGTAATACTAATAATGCCATTTTTTATCACGCTAGCCAAAATAATCATGCTATAGATTGGGAATCAAGTAAGGTACTTTATAAATGTAATAATTATGTCAAAAGAAAAATAATAGAATCTGTGTGTATAGAAAAAAGTAGATAATTTTAATTTGTGCGAAGGTACTTATAAGTTAGACCCTTTAATGAGATTCTTGGTCAATAAATCCCTTACGGAGTCGTGGGAACGTGTTCGAACCTAAGTGTGCGTCTCTGGATTGGAATGTTTCCTTACTCGCTTTTAGTAAATGTAATAATGGAAGTAATTAATGTGGAAATAAATATATGCAGTAATTATGTCAAAACATTAGGATCTGTATGTATAGAACAAGAAGATATTTTTAATTTGTGGAAATGTAGTTATAAGCTGACCCTGTAATAAAATGCCCTTCTGGTTTCGGGAGAACGATATCTAACCTAGGTGCGAATTTCTCAATGGTCTCTGGATTATTTCCTAATCGCCTTTTTTCATTCGTTTTTCGGTTTATAATTTCTGTATAATAAACAACAATGTAATAACCAATGTAATAATAAATTTATAATTTCTGTAATTAATAATTATGCAATATTAAATGTAATAAATTTAATTATAAATGTAATAATTATGTAAAAATAATAGAATCTGTATGTTTAGAACAGGAAGATAGTTTTTAAAAAATTTGTGCGAATGTACTTAATGAAAATGCCCCTCCTGTCTCGAGAGAATGGAATCTAACCTAGGTGTGAATTTCTTAACGGTCGATCCCTGAACTGTTTTTCCCTCTTGTTTTGTTTCATTTGTGTTTCTGTATCCACCCGAGGAGGATGCCAGTGGGCGTCGAAACTGTCGTGGAAATAAACTCTGTCTATTAGAGTGGGTTTTTATTCTCATACTTTGATAGTTTATTTAGTTATACATAGATATATATTTTTATAGATATATATTTAGATATATAGAATAGATAGTTAGGCCCTATATTTGTGTAATTGTAATTGATTCAGACAAAATTAATTGTAATTGCAATTGATCTTGAAATTGTGAAGTACAATACTAACTGTAATTAATTTGAAGAAAAATTAAAAAATTGTAATTGTTTCCATTTTGTGTAATTGAACCCAACCCTGGCTTTTAAGCTACATATGTTTTTTTTCCCTTTTAGATAAACATGGATTTCAGCAGTTTGAATATGGGCAGGTTCTGTTGTGACCCATTTAAAAACACAAAGGAAAAGTGAAGAAAGGCATTCGTGCATTGACTAAAAATTTGATTGATCAAAATCCTGAATTGAAACTAACAAATAATCGTAAAGCATGTGCAACCTGTTGAAATATACTAGCAAATCATCCATCCCCAATGCCTGAATGTGAACCACTTGAAAAATCACCATCCACCTCATCAAGTACCCCATTTGAGCTAGAAACCGTTGGAGATGTAGTTGAAATGCAGTATGAGCTTAGTAAATTCAATGCCTCATTGGCCACACCTGATGAGACCCCAATAAAACCACGTAAACTCTCTGACAGTGCTGGTTACGCAAAGAGAAAGTTGAGGAAAGTAGTAGTAGTTGAGAAAAGAAAGCTTGAACTTGCCACTAAACAACCAATTTCATGCAGTGACTCAAATGATACAGAACTGGAGATTCTTCAACAACTAAAAGAGAAATTTAATCAAGTGACAAGTTGAAGTGAAAAACTGACAATTCTTACTATCCTACCAAAAAGAGGGACACAAGTAAAGATCATAGAAAAATTTAAGTGATCAGATTACAAGGCTAGGCAAGCAAAGAGTTTGGTGAGGGAGAAGGGAGTGCTTTCAACTCCTAATCTGCATTTGGGGAAACGCATGAATAGTGAAACTGCTGCCAAAGTAATTGACTTCTATCATTCGCCAGATGTGAGTAGACAAATGACAAGGTTGAAAGACTATGTTTCTGTAAAAGGAGTGATGGTAGGTGGGAAAGAAAACAAAAATTGCTAATCTTATGCAACCTAAAAGAAGCATTTGAGCTTTTTAAAACAAACCATCCAACAATTAAAATAGGATTTTCAAAATTTGCAGAGCTTTGGCCAAAAGAATGTGTGTTGCCAGGTGCCAGTGGAACACATTCTGTCTGCATTTGCACAAATCTTTGGTAGGATAAATAATTACCTTGAAAGGCATATACAAATATTTTATTATTATTATAAATGTAACAATAATGGCTTCCATAAAATATATTGTAAATACCTAATAATTGCCTTTTTTAAATATAAAGTTATGTTGATGCCTCTTTTTTCATGGTTTCACCCAGCTAGACAAGAATCAGTTCTTGTAACTCAATTGATAAAAATAAAGGAGTAGGTTATTTTAATGTACATATTAAAAGGTAAATTGTCTTAAAAATAGCAGACATTATAGATCTCAGTGAGACAAATCTAATGGTACTTTTCTCAACACTCTAGCTCAAACAGTTCTAAAGAAACGGCTCTCTAAAGTTTGGTAGAAAAAGGTACTTGGTCAAAATGGAGGTAGGTATGGTCCACTGAAATGGCTGTAGCGTCTATACTAACTTAATCAACACTAAAAATCTTGCTTTAGGTTAAGGTAGACATGTGTACCTAAAATTGGGTGAAAGGAGAAAAAAAATCAGTTGTGACATCAAATGACCTACACAAGGTTAAAGGTAAAAAATAAGATCAACTTTTTTTTTTACCACTGAGGTAAAATATGAATAGAAACAAAGTTGTAGATCTGCTTAAAAGCTTTAAAATAGTGTTTAAATGGTCTCTGTAAGCAGGGCTGTGGAGTCGGAGTCAGAAGCAATTTTGGTGGTGCTGGAGTCGGAGTCGGTAAAAATGTACCGACTCCGACTCCGACCTCAATATAAATTTTAATAAAATATGTTTTTGTGTGTGATATCACTGGCAGCTATGGTGGTTAAACCACTTAAATAATAAACACAATGTTTTCCATTTCAGACACTAATGCCATTAATTCATTTTTTCTTTTCAGATAATATTTTTTATTTTTAATGCTTATTTAATTTTGAGTTCTTTCTAAATTTCATAAGTTTTTAACTTTCAAGTCTAAAACCCCTTTCACAATGGCAAAGACACTTCCAACAAAGTCTGCAGTTTTTTAATATTTTACAATAACCACAGATGGGAAACATTTCGTGTGTCAGTGTATGATAGAAGATGATGATGATGAAAAATTATGTGAAGCAAAAATCAGTGGTTTTACTGGCTCTGATAAAAATGCACCAACCAGAGCATCAAATTTAAAAGACATTTGCAGTGTTTCCATCCCAAAATTTTAGTTGTCATTGAGAAAGATAGTAATAAAAACCTTCCAACTACTTCAAAGTTAACAAAAGATCAGAAATCTACTGAACGACAAGCACCACTTACAAGATTCTTTACTACAGACAAAGTTACCGTAACAATGACCACAGATGATGATGCTTCACGTGGTGGTGATGAAATGCCTCTTGTGTAATTATCATCATAGCAGATTTAGAATTAATATACCTTCGGAGTCGGAGTCGGAGTCGGATAGACAAAAAATTGAGGAGTCGGAGTCGGAGTTGGTTTTTTATGTGCTGACTCCACAGCCCTGTCTGTAAGTGCAATAGGAGCTGGGATATTTCATGTTGAAATATGGTATGACCTTGGAAATTGACCTTTTTTTAACAAATTTGAATGGCCATATCTCCGGAACCATATGACCTAGAGTGTTGAAACAAGTGCCATTCTATTTTTCTCACTGAGATCTATAAGTGTGCCAATTTTGAAAAAAATCGGTGATGGTCACGTTTTTTTCAACCCAAAATTCCGTTGAACTGATGTGGAATGACCCGTATCCCTCATTTAATGATTGGGTTACATTCTTGAAAAACTGATTGCTAAGTGAATGATCGCTAAACAAGGATGCTGTAACATGGGTTAATAGGGGATATATTCCTACATGGTGCTTGTGGACAATGAGGCTGGAAGACTGAACATTGTTGCGGCAGTTCACACACACTCAAGGTGGACAGCATTTCAGGTCTGGTCCTGAAGATGGTGAACCCTGAGGTGGGAGGTGTTGGTTCTGGTGACATTGACTCCATCTTGGGTTTGAAGAAGCTTGTGATGGTTGCCTGGCACACCTTTGCATACCATAGTACATTTCATTGTAGCAGCAGATGCCCTGCTCCACAATGTGTGCAGCCCCCAGCACTCCTGCTAGGGTTGGAATCATTCTCTACCAACTTGGTAAAGCAGTCATCAAACTGCGCAATAATGTCACACAGAAGGGGAGAGTGAGTGACTTAGGTGGCTCATGTGGTTCCACCTCAGACTCCTCCAGTGCTCGCTGCTGCATCAGGGTGAGACACTCCTTTGCAGCCTTGAAGCCAGGGGCAGGTCCTGGTGGATATCTTCTTCCAAAACAGCACTGTTTCATCAAAGTTGATGACTTGCTTGGGACTGTATCCTCTCTCCTCAACCCTCACCTTTAGGAGTTTAGGGAAGGCACAAGCACTGGCCTCATCTACACTTGCCGCCTCATCCATGAAGTGGAGGCTATGGAGATTAGCTCACCCCTTAAAGCACTTGAACCACCCCACACTGCCCTTGAAGTTCTCGACAGTCCCAGCAGTCCTCTCAGGGCCCAAGTCTTTCCACAGGCCCTCCCACAGACTCTCACCCTTTGCCATGATGATGGTGGTAGAGAGGCATGTGGCAGCGAGTTTGATCCTCAATCCATATCTGGAGTAGCTTCTCCATGTTCTCCATCACTGGATCACGTGCCCTAGTTATCCTCATGGCACTGCTAGAAGTCACATTTTCCACTGAGACCTTCAACTCGCGAGTCTTCTTGATGATGGTTGAGATGGGTGACTGGGCTAGGCCAAGCGTTCTCATGATGGAATTTGCCCCTTCACCACTCTCGTGGCACTTAATAATGTCCAGCTTAACCTCCAAAGTTAAGGATTTATGAGAGAGCTTAGCCTTACCCAATGATGCAAGGGAAGTGGCCACACATTACCCATCATTTTCAATGTTCATAGTCCAAATTAGGACCAAACAGTCTGCACAGTGTTGCTTTGCACTCCACAAAGGTGGCAAATAAAACAATGATCACAATCATGCCCAATCTTACACAACAGTGCAGAGTGATGCAGAAGCACGAGTGACTCAAAACATTGATGGGGTGAGAAGGAAGTGCAGGGGTGGCCACTTAAGGGTGCATAGGTTGGGCAAGCTGTGCAGAGGAGGATAAATCCATTTTATCCAATGTTTTATCTTTAACTAAGAGCCTGGTAAAGCTGAAAAGCTTGAGAGCCAAATTAAATAAAATAAACAGTCCAATTTTACAATAATTTATTTTGTTAAAATTATTGTAACAACAAAAATTGTAAAACTGGATTTATTTTATAGCTAATAAAGAATTATTTATTCAACAAACAAAATATTCAGTGGCTCTTAAGTTATTCTCCCCTTCCTTGACAATCCTTGCATAAATATAGTATTGCCAGGGTTAGCAGTTTTATTTGGTTACATGCCTCCCATTTGTGTAGTTTCAGATTAACACAGTCCAAAAAATATTCAATGCAAGCTCCAAGAAACCTTAATGGTGAGTGTTATTTTTTTATTTACTACATGTTATTACTAATTTTTACTTTTTTACAGATGAGTTTATGTAATTTATTTATTTATTTATTCAATATTATTTTTGTGACATTATTATTATTATTATTATTATTATTATTATTATTATTTTATTTAATTTTTGGGGTGTCTTGGGGTTGGGGGATCCATACTTAGCACATTAAATTATATGTTATAGTTCCCCCAATTTACTTGGATTTCATTTTATGCGGAAGGTTCAGGAACACATCTACCATCTAAATTGGGGGATTACTGTATTAATTACTTGCCTAACATCACCCTTCTTTATGAGAATCTTATCAAGTATGCCAGAGTTTATATAATCTAAAGAATCAAAATCTAAGATATTAAAGTTTTCTTTAGTAAAAAGAGAGCTAAAATAATCATTACAAATACCAACAATATCATCATTTCCAAATATCTTGTGTTCTGTTAGGCCAATTCTATTCTGTTTTTTTGCTATTGTCAGACATGGGCAGTAAATACTTTAGATGTATTTAAATAATAAATACATTACTTGAAAATAAAAGTAATTAAATACTAAATAAAATTCAGGTTTTCAGAAAGTATTTAAATACTAAATACATTACTCCTAAAATGTATTTAAATACACTTCAAATACAATTTAGATACTTCTCAAAAAGCACACAAAATCACTAACATCAGCTTAGAGTCAAATAAAATCGAGGTTGCAGAAGTAGATGCTGCAATTGTTTTGTGGCACAGAAGACATAAAGTCTTCACTTTACTACCATCTTTGGAAGTTATTTGGAAATATTTTCCATCAAAAAGTGGGTGGAAGTGTGATTTGGTATTTTTATTTTCACTTCCACCATCAACAACTTCCATTTTACCACCTTCTTTTCCACCACTTCCACTTGCTGCAGCCATGTTACAAATGTTGTCCTCGTCTAATATGATCAATAGGCTAAGGCTAATTGCACAGTTAGTGCTGAACTTTACACAATCACATATGACAATGCCTCAGGATAGACTGCCAGCTGCTGCACTATAGCTGTGAGTCTGTGACAATTGCCACTAGAGCAGGCTGGAAGTTCCATTTTTCATGGTGCTTCCAGAAAGTTCCAGCCTGCTGAGCCTAGAACTTTCTGGAAGCACAAGCACCTTGAAAAATGTTTTACTGTGTTCTGTGGTACCACTTAAATACTGGGTGGTTAGTACTCTACATCCTCGCAAAATTGAACAGTTCACAAAATATTTTTAAAATGTATTTAAAAACAGGTATTTACAAATATGACATACTTTTGGAAAGTATTTAAATACATAATTAAATATACTCTCCAAAAAGTATTTGTAAATACATGTATTTAAATATGTATTTAAGTATTTTCAAATACATTACTGCCCATGTCTGACTATTGTATTTATAAAACTAAAGAATTTCTTTGGATCCATTTTTCTATTTCTAGCTAGATTTATTTCACTATGCCTTTTGCTCTTCTTAATCAAAATATTAATTATTTCTTGACTGCCTGTAATTATCTAACTCCACTAGGGTATTACTATTTTTAAACTCTGAATGTTCTTTTCTTATTTTTAATAATTTTAGCAGTCTCCTTATTCTTAATAGTTCTGAAAGGAATCTAAACCATAAACCACATGTCGGTATCATTTTTTATTGGCAATTTCATTATCCCAGTTTACTGGCCCCAACAACTCTAAATTTACTAGTAACCTTTCGAGAATCAAGGAACTAAATGATGATTGTTGATATAAAAAACTATATAGGGTTATGGTGTATTGCTATCACCCTCATCCATTGGAAATTTCCAGCAGATATTGGTGGAGAGCTGAATGGCAAAAACCCTACATTTTTTTTGTTAAAAAGTTTGAAAATAAAAACCCACTCTAATAGACAGTTTATTTCCACAACAGTTTCGATGCCCACTGGCATCCTCCTCGGGTGGATACAGAAAAATGATTGAACCAAAACAAGAGGGAAAACAGTCCAGGGACCAACCATTAAGAAATTCGCACCTAGGTTAGATCCCATTCCCCCGACACCGGAAGGGCATATTCATTAAAGGGGCCCGCTTATAAGTACATTCACACAAATTTAAAAATATTTTCCTGTTCTAAACATACAGATTCTCTTATTTTTATTTTTTTTTTTACATAATTATTACATTTATTATTAAATTTATTACATTTAATATTGCATTATTATTTATTACAGAAATTATAAATGTATTATTACATTGTTGTTTATTATACAGAACTTCTAAACTGAAAAATGAATGAAAAAGGCAAGAAGGAAACAATCCAGAGACCATTGAGAAATTCGCACCTAGGTTAGGTACCATTCTCCCAATACTGGAAGGGCATTTTATTACAGGGTCCTGCTTATAAGTACATTCGCACAAATTAAAACTATCTTCTTGTTCTATACATACAACAATGTAATAACAAATGTAATAATAAATTTATAATTTCTGTAATAAATAATAATGCAATATTAAATGTAATAATTATGTAAAAAAAAAAAATAATAGAATCTGTATGTTTAGAACAGGAAGATAGTTTTAAATTTGTGCGAATGTACTTATAAGCGGGTCCCTTTAATGAATATGCCCTTCTGGTGTCGGGAGAATGGGATCTAACCTAGGTGCGAATTTCTTAATGGTCAGTCCCTGGACTGTTTTCCCTCTTGTTTTGGTTCATTCGTTTTTCTGTATCCACCCAAGGAGGATGCCAGTGGGCATCAAAACTGTTGTGGAAATAAACTCTGTCTATTAGAGTGGGTTTTTATTTTCATATTTTGACCTTCACGTAGAAAAAAGTGAAGTTTTTTTGCATTTGTTAAAAAGTTGTTTGTGGAGGTCTTCTAAAGACCTAGTTAAGTAGTGTTTTTTTGGTTAATGTTTAATTTATATGCTTCGGTATTTAGTGCTGCCTAATGGTAAAGAAGGAAATTACCATACCTTATTATTTTGTTGGGCCTCACTTCTGGTTGTAGGGTGTGCAGCTCTCTTTTAATGTTGGCAATGGAGTTATGCAATGAGTTTATTCAGTTTAATTAATACTGTATAGGCATTTACTACACTTAAATACCTGAAGGAATAGGCCTATCCTTTTGAGTTATTAGTTTTATATTATGAGGTATTCACTCAGAACTTATAGGAAGATTAATCACATCTCCTTTGCCTGAAGCATCGCTTGGAACTAGACAGCCCTGAGTTGAGCTAATAATAAATTTCTTTTGTCTTCAATTTTCAGTGACTTTACAAAGTCCCCAGATGTCTAATTTTTGTGTTTTCATTATTTCTTCTTTGAAATAATTTTCATGTGTCAGCAATGAAAATTTTTTATATGAAATAATGTTTTTCTTGTTTTGTGGACCCAATGCCTTCATATTGGGTTTTATGTATGGCAATTATTTCCATTCCCAATTGGCTATGTTGCCAACCCTGAGGCAATTTTGTAGTTATTTAATTAGTGAACTAATAATTTGTATTTAATTAAGTAATAAAAGTACCATATATGATACCATATTGTTGGCATGTATAGTTTTCCATATATTGGGGTGGGGGGGAGAAAAATTTGTATGTTATACATTAAATTTTTTGATAAACAGTGTTTCTCAAACCATGTGAAATGAGTTAAAAAGAATGAAGTAGGAACATAGAAAGAGAGGTTAATCAAGACCTATTTAAATATAAAAGTTCAAGAGGCCAAATTCTCAAGTTTAGTTAAAGTTATGTCAATCAGTTTGACTCCCCGTAGGTATAGGAAATGAATGGAATTAAAGTAAAATTATTAAGCATTTTAACTTTGTTCATTATTTGTGTAAGTTTTATAAGTCACCAGTTTTTAAATGGTTGTTTACTAATGTTGTTTTGGAGTTTTGTCAGGTTTTCTTAACTGTTTATGTTTTAAAGGGACTTCTATGTTAGTGAGTTAATTAAAATGTACTTCTATGTTCTGTTGTTTGGTTAAATGAGTTTGTACTGTGTTCAAACCTCCCACCATTTCAGACTAATCAATACCCGTAGTTTTGGTAGAGTAAATGTTACTCCTCCACAGGTAGATCTGGAGGGCTTGGGGTTTTGAATCCTGTACTGTTTTTGTGTTGCTTGGTCTCTTGCCAAGGTAGGCCATAAGACCCTTGTAATAGTTTGGTCTCTTGCCAAGGTAGACCATATGACCCTTGTAATAGTTTGGTCTCTGGCCAAGGTAGGCCATATGACCCTCGTAATAGTTTGGTCTCTGGCCAAGGTAGGCCATATGACCCTTGGTAGAGTAGCTTGGCCCACAGCCAAGGTAGGCCATATGACCCTGGTAGGGTAGTTTGGGCTATGGTGAAGATAGGCCATAAGACCATTGTAATAGTTTGGGCTCAGGCTAGGGTTGCCAGATGTCCCGCATTTGATCCAAAAATCCTGCATCCTGCTTTGTATTCAAAATGTCCCACAAAAAATATTTTTTAAGCAAATTTCTTCGGGATGAATTGATTTAGAATTTTCTAGAATTATGTAGGATCCTGTAGAATTTTGTAATGTTGAATGTTCTAGAACATCCTAGAAATTACATAATGCTTATAAAATATTGTTTGGCCACGAGTTAGCAGTTTTTTGGCTGTAGTTATATTGTAAGCTTTGAATTAGTGTGAATCTTGTGATTGCTTGACCATACAACTTCAGATTGTGTAATTCAAATAAAACTGTATGTCTACTTTTTATAAGAAATCATTTGGGTGTAAATTGCTGCCTTTGCTTTCAGGCCTTATTTATAAGATTTAGAATATTTTTTTAATTAATTATTTACAATCATGTTTTTTTTACTTATTATTATTATTATATTATTTACATTTTTCCCCCTAGCAAAATGGCTAGTTCAGAGAGACATCCTAAAAAACAAAAATGTCTAGTGACTTTCAACAAGGATTGGACAAAAACTTTCAATTGGATTGAGCCTGGTAGAGATCAGTTCACTGCAAGATGCAAGATATGCAACAATCACCTGTTTACAATAAGTCATGGTGGTGAAAATGATATAATGCGACACACAAAGTCCAAAGCACACATTGAAAATGTGAATGCATTGGCAAGCTCATGAACATTCACTGATTTTTTTGTGTAAAAGGATTCCCAAGATAAAAATGAAGTGGCTCTCACTAAAGCATCTTACTGCTACCATGTCGTTTATCATTCACGTAGTTACAACTCAGCTGGATGCAGGAGCAGTTTGTTTAAAGGTATGTTTAGAGATTCCAAAATTGCTGTTAAATTTTCTTATGGATGGACAAAGCTGTTATCAATCATCACAAATGTTTGGGCTCCACACTTTAAGGAGATTGTACTTAAATCTTTGAGTGGTACTCATGCATTTTCTCTTTGTACTGATGCCTCCAACAAAGGAGACAAAATCCTTCCCATTAGTTCTATGATATTTTGGTACTTCACAAGGAATCAGTACATCCTTATCATCATTCTTTTCTTTGGATTCTGAGGACTCAGCCACAATTTTTGCAGCAGTTTGGCAAAGGTTAGAAATAAATGGATTGCCGCTCAAGCAAGTGGTGACTTATGGAGAAGATAATGCCAATATAAACTATGGGAGTAAAAATAGTGTCTTCACAGCATTGCAGAGCCATAATCAACACCTCATCAAAGCTGGTTGTCACTTGCACAAAATACACAATGCTATTAAAATGGCATGTAACTGTCTAAAGTATGATATAGAGACAGTCATCATAAAAATTTATGAGTTCAGCTCTTCTACTAAAAAACTGCTGAACTAAAGGACTTTTTCAATGAGCTGGAGACTGATTGGTCTGAATTGTTGTGCCATGTGCCCACCCGATGGCTCCCTTTATTGCCACCAATAGAAAGATTGTCTTCTTCTTTTGAGTCCATTAAAGCTTATTTTTTAAGCCAACAGTGTGTGCCACCCACTTTAAAAGTGGTTTTTGATGATGAGCTTGGAGAAGCTAGGATTTGTAATGAACATTTGCACCAATATTCAGCCAGCATTGAAAAAACTTGAAACAAATGAAGTGATAATTGTTGAGTTATACACAATCATGAGTAATATTCTACAAATGTTATGAGAGAAAAAGGCTGAAACATTTTATGGATTCTTGGCTCAGCAATTGATACAGAAATGCGATAATGAATCAGCAGTTAAATGATTCGAGATTGATTGTCAAAGTTTCCTCAATGCAGCAATCAATTATTTGGAGAAATGGTTCAACTTTGAGGATGAAAACTTCAAGCCATAAGCTGCTTAAATTTGAAGAAAGTCACAAACTTTGAAGAAATTGTGGAACTCATTCAGCTCTTCCAAATTGAAGTGAATGGTGATCTACTTTTTAACAAATTCATCTTTTTAAAAAGATTCATTATAGAGTTGAACAATAGCGATAAGTGGTTACCTCTGCATCAACAATGGGTGCTTTTCTTCGAGACCTTTCCATCTCCAAACTCTGCAAAAATTCTGGAGCATATATTTTCCATTCCTCATTCCAACGGTGTCTGAAAGAATTTTCAGCTTGATGACAACCAACTGGAGGAGAGAAATTGGTTGCTCATTGAAAACTTAAAATCAGAACTCATGATTAAAGAAAAATTTTTTGTGACTTGCAAGGAATTTCAGTTATACTTGAAGTCAGAAGATGGAGCTAAAATTTTGAAGATTAAAAGTTAGGAAAAATATTGACATATGTCATAATATAATCAGTAAAGCGATGTATACTACAATATTTAATATGCTATGATAATTTCAGTATTATTTACAATATTTCAATGTTATGTATAATAATTTCAATATTATTCACGATGTTTAATTGTTAAGCATTATTTTAATAAAATTTTTCAAATTTTGTTTGTTGTAACCATTGAAGAAATCGTTTCAATTTGAAAAAAATTTGGTCTTAAAAAAAAAACTGAAAATTTTTTGTCCTGCATGGGCATTTAAAAAATTGGGCAACCCTAGCTCTGGCCAAGGTAGGCCACAAATTTGACAAGCAGCTCAACCTCCTTCAAGAAGTTGCCATTGTCTCAATTGTACAATGTAAAGGAAGACCCCCTGAAAGCAAGGTTTCTCTCTGCCAGTGATTGGATTATACTTACAAGACATGTGACTCTTGTGAGACCATCTCGCCAGCATCTTCACTCTACCTCCATTAATGACATTTCAGTTTGGTCAATGGTCTTCCCAGTTTTTAGCCGCAGTTCCAGATCCTTCCGTGTTGCCATGTTATCTGCATGTTCTGAACTATTTTCATGGCCTTTCAGAAGTGAACCAATGTTTATCCAGTCTGAAAGTCCATCCATAACTAGTTTGTACAACGAAAACACCTTGCAGTAGAAGCAATAAAGAGCATCATTCCTTCGAGAGTACATCAGCCAGCTTCGCTTTATTTTTTCCCCATTAATTAATGTTCTGTACATGTAATGGTGATGAAAGCTTCTACCATCCTCTCTTTTAGGAAATGTGAAATCTGGACTGATTTGAAATGGTCCTCGAGACACCAGATCTGTCTTCAAGGCATCTGACAGGACAACTGGCTAGTCATACGGATCAAGTGGTGGAGCAGATCTTGGTTCTTGTTGCTCAGTAGAATTGCCTGTGTGTGGTGTTTGAAGCTGAACAGAAGATGGGCCACTTGTTGGTTCATCAGGCTCTACTTCTACTGGTGTTTGAGGTTGCATAGAGGATGGTCCTGCTGTTGGCTCATGATGCTCATCAGGCTTTGCTGAGGATGGCTTTTCCAAATATTTCAGTAGTGCTCCTGAGAAGAATATAACATTACATATTCTGTTAGATTTTGCTAAAATACTCTTTCTTATCTTGTTTGATAATTGATCGGTGTGAACAGAATTTGAGGTGATGTCATCCATTAAATTTCACATTTTGAAATATTATAAATATTACAGAGACTAGCTTACTCTGCACGATTCCTGAGCACTTGCCTAGCATGATGGTGTACCTAACCTAGTTGCCTGAACTGTAATCATAAGACTATACAAGTGGCACATCTCACCTGTGCTACTGGAAAGCTTCTCCTCCTCTGTTTTCTTCTTTTTCCATTTTTCAGCTCCTGATGGATAATGTTGTTTCATTTTCCAAGATGCACAAAGTCACATCTAGTTAACCACAACTAATCTGCTAAATAATAATAATGATAATAATAATAATTGTTATAATTGTAACATTAATCAAATACATTCAAATAATCAGACCATTTAGGTTTTAACCAACAAAATTCACATTATCTGAAAAAGATGAGAAAAGAATTAATAAACTTGAAAACATAACGAAAATAATCCTAGGTTTTAAAGTGTTACAAAATCTCTTAATAATTTAGTGAAATAATGTTTTACAATACTAGAAAAATTAAGCATTTAGGAAAGTATAAGCATATAGTAAGAATAAAGTTAAATAATATAGAAATAAGATCTCTCAATAATTATTTATATATAATGACCAAAACGTTTCATTTGTCTCCATTTTATCACATTTGTCTCATACAAAAACTTTAATTAATACGACAATAATAATAATGATAATAATAACAATAATATTAATAATAACTTCAGATATATTCCTATTCTTGCCCACTGAGCTATGACCTGGGAGCCTGTCTAGGGGCCCTGTAGTAGCAGCAGGGCCCTAAGCGGCTGCTTAGTCTGCTTATGCCAGGAAATGGCCCTGGCCTCAGAGTCTGTTTACTTTGTGGTGTATTTTATGGTGTGTGCCTATTCACGAAATTTGTTGAGTGAGTCTTCCTTAAAAAAAGAATTGGATGCTTGGAGTTATATGTATATATGTGTAAATAAATGTATATTTTGTTGTAGGGTTTTATATTTGAGTTTTGTGTTATGTTAACCAATTTGGCTGAGCAAAGATCCTCAAATGTTGCATTTGAGATCGTTATATCAAGCCTTGTCTGTTTTATTATGCCTATATGTGAAATAGGACTTAGAATGGGTTCTGCCAATATATGAAATAGGAATTAGAATGGGTGTTAGACTTCTATGTGAAATATGACTTAAATGGGTGTTAGACCTATATGTGAAATAGAATTTAAAATGTTTGCGTTAGGTGGGTGTAGGTTTGAGTTCATGCAATTGCTTTAGGTCTTTGTGATGTTAGAGTTGTTGTTGTTGTTCATTAGCTGATCAGCCCACCTGATCAAGCAAGCCAGCAGCATGCAGGTAACCAATTGCCCTCTCCGGAGTAGACCAGAGGTTCAGTGCACTAGTGATGATGTTGTGTTCTATGTTATGCTAGAGCGGTACAGTGTGTCATAATGTGTTCAATTGTTTGTGGTGTGGTGTGGCCTGGCACAGGTGGCAAGTGTTGTCTGTGGAGTTGTCTAGTCTGTGTTTATATGTCTGTAAGTTGGGGTGATGTCCACATTGGAATCATGCTAAGTTAACTCAATCTGATCTGCTCAGGCTGGTCTCTGACCTGTCAATGGGTGGTGGCTTCGCACCTAGGACTGCATTTGGAACAAGTTGTGTGTGTGCTTTGTGTGTGTGTGTGTGTTTTTTCTGTACTGTGTGATGTCTGTGGGGTGTGGTATGGAATAGAGTATTTGGTTATAATCTGTGTCTGGTGTTACCTTAATGGTGCGAGGTGTTGGTGCATGATTATGCATGTAGTGGCAAGGACGTTGTGGGTGAGTTGTCACTGCTGCCATAAATTGTGTTCCCTTCGTGTCTAAATGTTCCTTAATTTTCAGTATTTTTGTTTCTGTGTAGAAGTGTTCTTTGAGTACATCCTGTAATGATACAAAGTGCATTGTTTTGTATCGTCTGTAATGTGTTTGTGTGTGTGTTTGAGATAATGGGTGCCCAGCATGGGCTAGCATAGTCCATAACTGAGCAAATATATTGTTTGTATACAAGTGATATTGTTTCCTGCTGGTGTCCAAAGTTTGTGCCTGTTAGTACCCTAAGCATGTTAAGTATTGATGTACATTTGTTTAGGTAAGCTTGTTATCTATGGGTGTTGGAATGTCATGCATGTATAAGTTAAACAGTGTTGGTGAGAGAACAGAGCCTTGAAGGAGCCCATTTGGAAAAAGCTTGTTTTTGGATGACTTGCCATTAAATGTGACATGTATTTTCCTGAAAGATAATTGTTCAGCCACCTTTTGGTGTTATTGTACATGTTTGAGTATTTTGTTTCTGAGCTGGTAGCGTGGAATAGCATCAAATGCTTTACTCATGTATATTGTTGTTAATAGTGTATGTTGAGCTGGTGGTTTGGAGTTGATGCCATCCATGATGTGCTGCATGAGGTTAGCAAGTTGTCATGGTTGAGTGGTGAGGTCTGAATCTATGTTGAGGATAGTGGTGTGTGTGGGTTGGTGATTTGTAAGATTAGTCTTTGTTACTTTGGAAGGTGTGCATAGTAAAGTAATGGGTCTATAGGAAGCTGGTTCTGTTGGATTTTTGTTTGGTTTTAGTGGTGTAATAATTTTACCTTGTTTCCATATGTCAGGAATAATACAGTGTTGGTATGAATATGTGCTGATGTTTGTGAGAGCTAATATTCCCTGTGGGCCCAAGTGTTTAAGGTGTATGTTAGATATGTTGTCTGGTCCAGTAGCCTTTGAATTCTTAATGTTTTTGATGATCTTGGTGGTCTGGTCTGTATTGAAGGGTGTAATGGTCATGTGAAGTCTGTAGGTTTTCTTGTGTCTAGCTGTTTGTCTGTCTGCATGTTTCTGGTTGTCTCTGTTTAAGTGACTTATCTTTGCTTAGTGATTAATTAGAATGTTAGCTTGTTGTGTATATGTTGGGATATTATTTTGGCTGTGACAAATAGCCACATGTGAGATGTGAATGCTGCTGTTAGAGCGGGTAATGCTGTTTATAGTCTTGTATAGCCTGGATGTATCTCTGGAGTGATTTAGTATTGTTATGAATTCCCTAAGTGTTTCTGTTTGTTTTTCTTTAAGTTTGTTTATTTCTGTGTTGAGCTGTTGTATCTGCTGTTTTATGGCTTCTGCGTGTGGTGTTTGTGTGAGGTTGTTACGTTGCCTTATGAAGTGGGCTATTTCTCTAGTGTAATTTGGGTTGTATTTCCTAATGTTGCCCTTGGGTATGTATTTGTTTGCATTATTGATGATCTGATTAAATGTCTTGAGTGTTGTATTGATGTTTATGATGGATGTGCTGTTTAATGTGGTGAATTGTTCCTTAGTCTGTATTTTGAACTGTTCCCAGTCAGCTTTCTTGTAATTTCTGTAAGTGTGCCTAAGGCTGTTGGGGCAGAGTGTAGAATGTGTTGTAATGATGATGGGCAGGTGGCAGTAGCATATCCAAGGGGGGTGGCAAATGGGGCATTTGCTCCCCCTGTTGGAGGTGAAGAGGATGTATCTAAGAATATGTAAATTTCCATAACATTCAGCAAGCTAAGACAGGTAACTAGGTTTATTTTGTCGTTAATTAATTGTGTGATGAAGTCAAATGATTCAGTATTTTTCGCCATTTTTAGTCCATGATTTATGCATTTTAAAAGAAAAATATGGTAAAAATTACTTCTCTCCCAGGGTGGAGCCCCAGACCCCACTGGGGGAGATCACAGCGCTCTCCCTGACCCCCTAGCTGTATTGCCTCGCTACGCTCGGCAGCACTACTTTGCATTTTGCCCCCCCTTTCGGAAATCCTGGATACGCGCCTGGCAGGTGGTCTGATGACAGTTGTTTTTCTGTTCTCCAGTGTGTGTGTGTTGCTAGTGAGGGGGAACAGAACATTATGTCTGGAGAGAAGTTTGAGTATTCTGCTTGATGTGGTGTGTGTGTGTATGTTCTGTATTAAGAATGAAGAGGCTGTTTAGTTGTGTGGCTATGTTGGCGCCTCTGGTGTTGTTTTGGTTGTGCAGGTACCAACTAGTGTCTTTAGTGTTGAAGTCTCCTCCTAAGATGACATTAGTGAGAGAGGCCAGATTGTGTAACTGTGGATTGTAATTGGCTGGCACCTGAGGTGAACTATCTGGTGGGATGTAAATGTTGATGAGTGTGGTTGTGTGTTTTGCGCATGTTTTAATGTTAATGGCCTGTATTTCTATTGTGTTATCTGCTTGGATTGTGTTTGTAATGTTTTGGGTGGCATCAGTGTAGCTAATGCTTTTACGTATGTAAGTGATGAGTCCACCCCCATGACCCCCAGTACAATCTTGATGGATCGCCGTGAAGTCAGGGATGGTGGGTGTTTTGTGTGTGTGTGTGTGTGTGTGTGTGTGTGTTTTAGTTTTGTTTCTTGTATAAGTGCTATGTGAATGTTTTGTTTGTGTATGAATTCCCTAAGCTGCATGATTTTGTTTGTGAGGCCATCTATGTTATACTGTAATATGTTAATATTATGCTTCTGTATGTGTCTCATGGTCCTATTGTGTCTGTCTTTGTGTATGGTGACATGTGTAAGTTGTAGTGGGGCCTGGATTAGTCTTAATGTCGTCGGAGAGTAAGAGTAGTCCAGGGAGCATGCATTTGCTCCCTGTAAATTAAAAAAATAGCACACTGGTATAGGTCTGGCCCCAGGAGCCAATTGGTACTCTGACTGTACCACGCAACAGGCTGTCAACTGCCAGTCTGGCCAACCATAGACAGCCCACTGCACAGAGATTTGAGGAAGTTTGGGCACCAGTGCGTTCATGTTTCGGTTTGACATCACCTCCTCTTCGCATTGACATGTCCCACGCTGGAGGATACAGCCACTGTTAGAAGCTTCCTCATCAGCTGCTAACTGTCAACATACGTTGATCTTTTTAGCTCCTTCCTATCAGTTTCTGATTATCTTTCGTCAAAATGTGCTGCTTAATACTCTCATTTCTTTTTGTACCTTATTTTCTTTTTTAATTTGTCTAACAATTTGGGATTGGAAGTATTAGGTCTATTCCACTCGTGAATGAATGACACACGAAGCAGTGTTGGGTTTTCCATTCATTTATCAATAGTGTGGCTGCGTTGGTGCCTTTGGTGGTGTTTTGGTTGTGCAGGTACCAACTAGTGTCTTTAGCATTGAAGTCCCCTCCTAAGATGACATTAGTGAGAGAGGCCAGATTGTGTAACTGTGGATTGTAATTGGCTGGCACCCAAGATGAACTATCTGGTGGGATGTAAATGTTGATGACTGTTAGTCTTATGAGTAAGTTAAATTGTTGAAATAAATTTTATAACCACCACAGGTTGAATTAAAAATTTACAATGTTTTTAGTTAGGATAGGCTTTGAGTGTAAAGAGCAAGACCTACTTTGAGAGGTAGACTTCTAGTAGGCCTAAATTGTAAATTGTTTGAAGTAGGCCTAGATGTATGAGTATGTTAGGCCTATTAAGGTAAAGAAAGCCTACCAAATAGGCCTATGATGTTGGCCTACTAAGTAGGCTTATGGTGAAGTGGGCCTATTATGTATAGGACCTAAACTTAGTTAAACCTGTTAAATGAGGCTTTGCTTTGAGTTTAAAGAGTAGGGCCTATTAAATAGGCTTAGGGTGAAGCAGTTACTTAAGCCTGTTAAATGAATGAGGCTTTGTTTACGGTTATGATCAGCCTTAGCCTTCGCCAATTGTTACGTTAGGTATGGTAAAGTAGAGTTAGGGTTAGGCCTAATGAACTAAGCCTAGCTTTTGTTTCTGTAAATTTTAGAGGGGTCGAGTCCCCAACACATGCCACCATGTAAAAAAAAACTATATAGGCCTTATGGGTAATTGCTGTCACCCACATCTGTTAGAAATTTCCAGCAGATATGGGTGCAGAGATGATGACAAAAACCCTACATTTTTTCATTAAAAAGTTATGTTTGTGGAGCTCTTCAAAAGACCTCATTAAGTAGTGTTTTTTGGTTAATGTTTAAATCACATGCCTTCAGTATTTAGTGCTGCCTAATGGTAAAGAAGGAAATTACCATACCTTATTATTTTGTTGGGCCTTGCACCTTGCTTCTGGTTGTAGGGCACGTGGCTCTCTTTTAATGGAGTTGCGCAATGAGTTTATTTCATTTAATTAATATAGGCATTCACTACACTTAAATACCTGAAGAAATAGGCCTATCCTTTTGAGTTATTAGTTTTATATCATGAGGTATTCACTCAGAACTTATAGGAAGATTAATCATGTCTCCCTTGCCTAAAGCATCACTTGGAACTAGACAGCCCTAAGATGAGCTAATATAAATTTCTTTTGTCTTCAATTTTTGCTGACTTTACAAAGTCCCCAGACATCTAATTTTTGTGTTTTTATTATTTTTTCTCTTGAAGTAATTTTCATGCGTCAGTGATGGAAAATTTTGACACAAAATAATACATTTTTCTTATGTGAATCCAATGCCTTCATATTGGGTTCTATGTATGGCAATTATTTCCATTCCTAATTGGCTATGTCGCCAATCCCGAGGCAATTTTGTAGTTATTTAATTCAATGAATTAATAATTTGTATTTAATTAAGAAATAAGGGTATCATATACAATACCGTACCATATTGTAGGCATGTACAGTAGCTATCAAATGTTGTGGTGGGTTACGCAAAATAGGTTGCCAAGTGTCCTTTATTTCAAAGGACAGTTCTTTATTTCAGCTCATGTGTCCTTGTCCTTTGATAAACTCGGAAAGGATGCCATATGCATGACTCCAGATTTGAAAAAATTTACTGGAGCACAGCTCTGAATTTACTTTTTTTCCCCTTACACCACTAGATAGGTTAATGATAGTAAACTCTTGAATTGACGACATACCAATTACAAATTGTTTTAGCTAAACATAATACAATAATGTACAGTTTATAACTCACCTTAAGTTTATTTATTCATTGCAGCAGCAACAGTGGACGATGTTAGACCTTGCATGTAGGCATTTGTTGTGAATTTACCACCATGTATGCTTGGCCACTGATCAATGGCTTTCTGTGTGATCATTACAGCAGATCTAGTGCCTGGAGCTGGACCCTCCTTCACAATTCTGCACAGCTTAGTCAAATGAGATGGCTTAATGGATCCTTTGTGTTCAACAATGTAACCAAGAATGGAGAATGTCCCTTCAGCTGGTGCTTCACTCCAGGCAGTTGATCCATCTTTATCAAAATGCTTTAATCTCTCTGTGATTCCTTTCCACAGCTGTTCTATATATTCTGTCAGCCAATTTATCACTGAGTCTTTTGTAAAACTACTTTCAGATCTGGTTCTGGATGGTCTAGCAACTTCAGCAACCTGGTAGTAATCAGAACATTTCTTGATGTATTTGTAAACTTCATTTAGGATGTAATCCTCAGCTGTTAGTTCCTTTTGCTGCCCTGTGGTATCATGCTTAAATTCAGAAACTACATCATTTGCATTTCCTCCATTAGCTAATTTGGAAATTGTTTCCATCACTCTTAACATAACAGTTTTCCCTCCTTCTTTATGAAATATATTTTCTACAAATTCTGCACTAACTGTGTTTTTTTGAGCTACTTGCAACATAATCTTTGTTACATAGGAAATCAATACATAGAACTTGGCACTAATTTCTTTCTCTTGTGGATGATCAAAAAACACAATTTTCCACAAATCTGTCAAATTGATCAAATTTGTAATTAACCATGCGAGTATCAGATTTGAGTTTTGGTCTCTTAAAACCAATAATATTGTCAAGAACCATATTGGTATAGTCAAGGCCTGATCTCAGATTTGAAGAGTGATTCTGAATAAAGTCTAAAAGCTCACTTAGTTTACAAATTTTCTTCAATGCATCAACGTGGGCTCTGTTCACAAGATGCATTAAGTCCCATCAAAATTTGAAATTTTCTCCAAACAACTTTTTCATTTCGTTTTTAAATGGCTCGTTGTCCTTACAAAAAGCCCCATCTCCAACCATTCCAGATACCTTGGATTTAATTGCTTCTTCAGATAGTTTCAAGTGATTAGGAGACTTCAACACATCAAAAATTTCATTGGCCAAATAAACTCCTGATTTGCTGCGTACTAAATTTATCCCAGCAAGTTTTACAGTCTTATCTTCTTCACTCATAACTAATACAACTAGCATGCTTAATCCCAAAATTGTTCCAATGTCAGCTGTTATTGTTACTGAAGTTTGTTCTAAGAACCACTTTACAGTTTGTTCTTTAAGTTGATTATCTAATAGCTCACAAATTGTCTCGCACGCATGTGTGCTATGATTCAAATTTCCAACCTCACAACCTGACCTATGTAATACAGCTAGAAGTACTGGATATAGAGCCCATGCAGTGTTTGTTTTCATTATGTAGTATAAGATGTTGCCACATAAGTTTCTATGCGTTTAGTAGTGTTCCGAGAAGATGTTTTCATCACTTCATAAACAGCAGCTCCTTGATGATGCTGAAGTTTAATTAAATGTCTCTTCAGGTGGGTTTTCAGATTTCTAAACCATCTCTCTTGATTTTCTCCTTGTTTGCATACATAGGTTAAATCTTTAACATTGAAGTAACCTTTTATGTTAGAATGTTTGTCTGAAGCACATGCTTTGGGGTCTGTGCAAGCTATGCAATATAATGTAAACATTTTATCATCAGAAGCATCATCAATATCTTCTTGGTTATCATCATCTTCATCCTCAACAGCTATATCTACATCAGGCATATTAGTGTCACTATTTGCAATGTTTTCCATTATATCACTTGGTACTGAAAATGAATCATCAGCATGCCCTAGATCCTTCTTTTCCACCAATTTGAATGTAGATTTGATCAAATCATTGTTCAGGATTTCTTGTATTGATTTACACTTGCTTAAATGGGCTATGGAAATGTCAAATTTGTTGCTTTTTGCTTTATTAGATTTGGATGCAACACTTGAACTTGAAGGCATATTTTGACTCTTCTCTTTATTAACCACAACAGCTTGGTGAGTTTCTTTTGTTAGGTGCAAAATTGCATTCAATGTCTTCTGGATTTGGGAATTTTCAAATTCCTCTAAAGCAGTTTTGTTAGTCTGATGCGCAGATTCCTCACTTACCTTTTGTTTCTTAGGTGGAGGAGAAGCACTTTCTTCAGTCTGTGAAACATCTAGTGAAAAAGTTTCATTTTCTAGATTAGCAGTTGATGAAGTTGGTTCATTTTTCTGAGGTCTAGCACTAGCACATTTTGTGAACAAACTAAATGACTGCTTTGCCGTATCTCTTTGCTGCACTTCATGCTGGTATTCTTTACTGCAATATCTAAGCTGTGGGCCCAAACTCTGGGACCTCTTGTATTGTAACAAATATTTTTTTTGGAATTAAAATGTTCCTCCCAGTTTTGCTTCTTTGAATATTTGTTCTTGCATTGACCACAAAAGTAACCCCTTTTAACACCCTCACTTTTCTCTCCAACTTCATCAATATTAGGATCCATTATTGATTATTGACTACCTGAAAAAATACAAAATAAGTAAAAGTTAGTAAATATAGTATGGTAAAAGTGAGTAAAAGTAAGTAAATATAGTACAATGAAAGTAAGTAAAAGTAAGTGCTTTAAACTTAGTAAAAGTAAGGAAGAGTAAGTAAAAGTAAGTTTAAACTTAACTAAACTTTTCAATTCTAGAGTCATGGTGGATTACTTAAAACCGCACAAGTAATTATCTGGCCAATTTATCAAACCTGGCCGAGATCAATGGAACAAAGTCCAATCCTGATAATTTTATATTAAAAAAATATACGTTTTAATAAAATTTTAATTATCAAAACATTGAAGCTTAACAAAAAATAAAAATAATTGTTAAATATGGAATTACCAACTAAACTTAAAATAACTAAATTTGTAATTTAAAAAAATTGGTTTGTACAAGAACGTATACGCAAAAAAATTGCATAACGTCTAGCGGATGAACAAAACCCAAACCCAAATTTACTTTTTCTCATGGTCAAATTTACTGGAGCAATGCTCCCAAGATCCCAGGAATCTGGAGTCATGGCCATATGTCCTTTAATTCAGTAATTCTCTCAAAATTTTATTCATCGTTAAAAATTTGAGACGGAGATGTTTTCAAACTTAATTAATTCGTTAATCGGGAGAAGTGAGATTCAACATTCAGATGTGATTTCTAGTAGAATTTTAAAATGATTGATAAACTGGGTTTGAACATGGATGATTTGTTTGATGAGCTTTCTCTTCTCCAAACCAACTTTGAAGCTATTTCCAACACTGAAAGTTTTAAGAACTGCTTAAGTACGGCAGGTAAATGGCACCTCATCTTAAAAAGCAATGGTTTTAAGTGTATAAATATTTTCAAAGTGGTGTCCTATGCTTTGTCGGTGCCTGGAACATCAGCATATTGCGAAAGAATTTTCAGTGTAATGAATGCTAAGTGGTGAGATGACAGAAACAGATGTTCAGTAGAATTAATAAAAAGTGAACTTTTGATTTATTTCAATTTAAAAGACAATTGTGCTGATTTTGCTGGCAAAATAAAAAATGATACAGCTTTACTGAAGGCTGGTCAAAGTCAAGATAAGTACAATTTTATAAATAAATAAAGGCTTCATTCATTATAATGATTTCTAAATATTTTCCTGTCTTTAATTCACAAAATAAAGGGTGATCCAGAGAAATGGGACCCAAAAGAAACCCCTGTAACTCTTAAAGTATAAGTCCTTTTATAAAATCATATGCATCATTCGAAAGAGGATAGTTACAAGTTTGTACAGGATTGTATAGGTTTTGACAATACAAGACAAGATAAGATACAAAACAAAATAAAAGTGTTAGTTAAAACTAACCCTTCAAGATGACTGCATGGACTGTGGAACAGCTGCGTTTCATAACTGAGCAATATTATGAGCATGGAAGAAGTGTAGTTTCAGCTCAAAGATCTTTCAAGACAAAATTGTCATTTCTGGGCAACAGAAAATCCATTGAATATTACTGAAGTCCCATTGCATAGTCAGCGTGTAACTGTTTGGTGTGGTCTTACTGTATCTCAGATCATAGGGCCGTACTTTTTCAAGGATTCCACCGGAAACACGGTCACTGTAAATGGTGATCACTACGAAAAAATGTTGACCGATTTCCTTATTCCTAAATTAAGAGATCTTTGTCTAGAAATCCACTGGTTCCAACAAGATGGAGCTACCTGCCATACCACGAGGAACTGCATGGCAGTTTTGCGTCAAACGTTTCCAGGCGAATTAATCTCAAGATTTGGAGACGTTGAATGGCCCGCAAGGTCTCCGGATTTTCCTCCCTTAGATTATTATCTCTGGGGATATTTAAAGAGTAGGGTCTACAGAAATAATCCAACGACCTTGCAAGAATTGAAGGCCACCATCACAAATGAGATACAGGCCATACCACCGCACACTCTTGCAAAAGTGATGCAGAACTTACAAGCGAGAACACTGGAATGCTTGGCAACTAATGGAGCACATTTGAAAGGAGTCATTTTAAAAAAATAAATATTTCATAATAAACTTGTAACTCTACTCTTTCGAATGATATATAGTTTTTATGAAAGGAATTAAATATTAAGAATATTTGGCTTTTTTTTAGGGGTCCCATTTATCTGGATCACCCAGTATAATAAAGAAATTTAAAAATGTTTCATTTCAATACAGTAGTGTGATTTTACAAGTGTACGACTTTCTAGACCTATTTTATCTATGAATATAATAAAGAAATTGTAAAAAATATTGCACAAGTCAATTTTTATCATGAGAAGCAATGGAATATACAGTAGTGTGCAAGTGTCTTTTATTCAAGATCTGTTGACTTGGCAACCCTAGCTCTGGATTACTTTAAAGACTGGCCTGGTAATAGCCCAGACCTTAATCCTATTGAAAATTTATGATTGATAATGAAAAAATTACTCCAGGATGTTGACACTAGCTTAGTTCCTAAGTTGAAAGCAACCTTAGTGAAAGTGTGGGAGGAGATACCTGCAGAACATTTGCAGAAACTTGGACTCATTGCCTCATAGGCTACATGAAGTTATTAAGAAGAAAGGAAAGACCACAAAGTACTAAATGGTACTATGTTTTATGGGTGTTATTTGATGTTTTTATGTTGCACTGCTGTTGCTGGGGATGGTGTATGACTGGGAATGTAAAATTTTGTGATGGGTTTGCGTAACCCGCCACAACATTTGATGGCTACTGTATACAGAGCTGGGCAGTATTTAAATACATTTGTATTTAAATATGTATTTAAATACATTTGTGTATTTAGAACTGTATTTATAAATACATTGTTTTTCATGTATTTAAATATAGTATTTAAATACTTTAATGAGTATTTAAATACTCAAAATATAAAAATGTAAATACTTTTACTGGTTTAATACACATTCTGTACTAGCACAGTACGACGCGTCGACAGTGTAGTATAGCATGGTTCATGTTTCAACGTGTCAGTTCAATCAGTTGTGTGCCACTCTTAGTCGAAAGCGGTTGATTTCTTTATCGTGTGCGTGTCATGGCTTCAACAAGCAAATCCGGTGAAACAAACAGTGATATATCTGCAGATAACAATTTACTGCACCCTCTGTTTGATGGAAAATACTTTAAAATTAAATCTAAAGACGGTAATAAGGTAAAGTGCACCTGCTTGCTGGGTAAACACGAAGTCTCTGCTGCAAGCAATGCTACAACGAATCTGTACACACATCTGAAGGTAAGTGTTTTTTTTAGACATAAAAAAATATCTTGAAATTGACCGAATAATCGTACAAAACGCCTCTGCCTTAAGTGGGCCTGTGTAACTAACTCGTTGCAATCAATCCAATTTGCGATGGAAAATTCATTGCTGAAAAAGCTTTTAAAATCGTCTGATCTATCGAGTGGTGTATTTATTTTGAAATTCACCGTGTCCCCTAAAGTAGAAATTTATCAAAACATGAATTAGTGAATGCATATGTTAAAATTTGTATGTATTTAAAATGTATTTACAAATGTATTTAAATACAATTGATGTATTTTGTATTTAGTATCTAAATACATTCGTAAAATGTATTTAGTATTTAAATACATTTCTCCCATGTATTTAGTATTCAGTATTTAAGTACATTCAATGTATTTATTGCCCAGCTCTGACTGTATAGTTTTTTCATAGTTGGCTAGATCCTTATTTAATTCTATCTTAAAATGTATTATTTGAAGGCTATCATTATGGCACTCATTCATATACATAATTAACATGTTGGTGAGAGGAAGGAATAGCTGTGTATGGTAAGTAGCCTGTATTGGTTCAGGCATCAGGAAGAGTAAGAGAATTTTTAAATGTCAACTAGGTTTGGTTGTCAGAATTTGCAAGGTAAACAATGTCAAGGTTATGAATCCAGATCAGTCAATCCAGTTTGTCAATGATTAGCTGTAAGACTAGAAATTATTTCAACTTTTGATTTGACCCATGCTCATAAAATTGTTACATTAGTAATTGAAAATATCAATTGCCTAAAATTAAATTTTAATTCCAAAGTTAAATTATCAAATAATTTTTGGAGACCTATGCCTAATTATATTTTAATCTAGTCCCTCAAGTCAGAAGGTTTCCTAACTGAAATAGACATTAAAAAATATTAATTTCACACCCATAATTTCAGTACCATATACCACAGGCTAAGTTTAGAGTAACCATTCATAATATTACTTCTAGAGCGAGTACATTTAGCTAAACCTATTACTTTATAGACTTGAACTTGTAAGTAATGTGAATGATCAAAGATTTAAGTAGCTTCAGCAAATTTTGAAATGCTTGAAAAAACTGGTCTACCAAATAAAAAGAAATTTGATAGGGGTGTAGACCAAAGTAAATCATCAGGAATAGGTCTGTATCTAGCTGGTCTCACTGGAAGTGCTGCAATCTTTTTTACAGTAATTACACTTCCTTTTGTCTTTCCAGCTTTACGAAAGGTGGGTAATTTTGTTCTGTGCCTATTTATATATATTACTAAATAGCCTGAAGCTAAGTTTTTAGGTTTATCCGCTATTAGGCCCTTGAAGAGTTTTGTTGATTCTGTTACAAGTAGATACTTGTGGCTATCTCACTTTATTTAATTTAGTAGTGCCTACTTCAATTTAGGGTTAAGAGCTATATAGGTCTCTCCTGAGCTTGAATGATGAATCTATAGATTCTTCCAAATTTCAAATGAAGCATTATTAATGGAATAAATTTTTCTTTGGTAGATTTGCCTGCCATATGTTCCAGCTACAAATGAGCAAGTGTTGAATGTATTGAAGGCTTTAAAAGGAAGATCTGGTAGACTTATTGATTTAGGTAGTGGAGATGGAAGAATAGTAAGTAGGGCCACAAACATGCCAGATTTTTATATTGTATTAAAATATATACAGTAATTGGTTAATATATTTCATTATATTTGAAACATCAATTTTTCTTATCCTAGAGCCCTAATAATATTTTAGGTTGTAGCTGCTGCCAGTGAAAAACGATTCCATGCAACAGGTGTTGAATTAAATCCATGGTTAGTTTGGTACTCAAAGGTTTATAGTTGGAGTAAAGGACACGCACTCAATACATCATTCATCCGTAAAGATCTCTGGAAAATGGATCTTTCTTCATTCCAAAATGTCATAATATTTGGTGTGGAGGAAATGGTTAGTATTGTATTGATTATGAAATTAATTTCATTATTCAGTATAATGAAAGTCAGGCTTATATTTTCATTACAGGTATTCAAGACTTCAGTTCCTAAAATTGCATAAATTCACTCAGATATTATCCTAGAATGGGTGATGTAATGGTGCAACCATTATAACTACATGATGTAAATAAGTCTTAATAAAAAATAATAAAAGTCTTATTGTAACAACTTAACCCTTGGTGAAATGGTGGATGCAAACCAACAACATTGTGCTCATTGCTTATACAAGACTATTGATTTGTGTAGGCCTACATTTCACATAGATGAAACCTATGGAAAAATTCATTAGGAAAACCTGGTTTATATTTCTTAAAAATATAATCTAATATTCTTTGTATGTACACTTAATATGTTTAGCTGTCAGTAGTACATTTTTTAAAAAATTCACACTAAACTGTAACCAATGTAGTGGAGCAAATCTTCTCCATCTTATTATAATAGGCTTAATTTTGTCTCCCAATAGATGCATGATCTACAGAGCAAGCTGATCAGAGAATTAGATGAACAGTCTTGTGTTATTGCTTGCAGGTTTCCCCTTCCTTCTTGGACTCCAGTAGCGACTTTTGGGGAAGGTATTAACACTGTATGGTTGTACGAAAAGCCAATGAACCACTGATTAAATTTAGCTTCCAGAAGTGTAAATAGCTTAAATGATTTGTACCAGGTTATTGTTTTTGTACATTGATTGAATATACAAGTTTTTTGAAGAAGTTTTTGATCCTTCATAATTGCATACTTACCGAGATGATTATTTTGTTGCGTAGTTAAAATGCGAAAATATTATATGTATGTATGTTATAGAATGACGCGCCTTTCCCGAAGGAGACGTATCGCTTGCATCCGATACGCACGATGCGAATAACGCCAAGCCCTGAAGGCGTGGGTCCACTGCGCATGCACGAGACTCGAAGGTGTAAAAGTTCGAGTCGAGTCGCACCCTGGATTGATTCTTTTACTTGTTAAACCCATGCTATACGCATAACCCCGTTGCCGTTAGGCCGGATCATTTACTCCTATCAATCATCATCATCATCATCATCAAGTGTTATGTAAGCTGATTCACCCATCATTCATCACTTCAAACAGCTTCCTAACCCAAGCATCGATGCTATCCTGATGCCCGCACAATCATAAAGGGCTACCCAGATACCCCAAGGCCAGTGGATCCGAACCCCACCAAAAACACACACCACCACCATCAATTTAAAATATATATTTTTTTATCAAGATACATTTTGGAGAACTGGAATTGAAACCCAAAATTCTTAAAGTTCTTAAAAGCAAAGAAGAACATGCCGCCCCAAATAAGAAATTAGAGAAATATGATCTACAATAGCTCTTTCAGTAAATAGGTAACTTCATTGAAAAATCGGCATTGAATTCTCTCAACCCTTAAACGCCGGTCGACATCTATTGACGTTCTCTTAGAGAACGCCTGTCAACGTCAATTGATGTTTTAGATCAGGGGTATCCAACAGAATTCTAGTTGTGCGCCACATGTGTGGCGATCAGCGGGCTAAATTCGCCACATAGTGAAACTGTGTGTACTAACACGTTAGAAATGGAAAAAAGAGGACATAAAAAGAAAACTTTAATACAACAATGATATATACAGGGTGTCCCAGGAGGAAATGTCAAGAATGCACCATTTGACTCTCTGGGTATTTCTAAGTAGAAAGTATTATATCGACATGTGCCTGATTCCCAACCGTTACCGAGATACAGGCCTCTACATTTGGGTAACTAAAACATAATAAAAAGCCGATCTTAGATAATATTCAATGACATTTAATGATACATTGGCAACTGTGCAGATCCTCACATTATTTATTTAGGTACGTCTTAACACCTGCTCACTGAGTCACGTTTCTTTTCAGGGTGTGTTGTGTATTCTGCAAACGTGGAGGTGCAGTGCTCGAGCAACATTTCAAGCCATGCCGGCTGGATGCGTTTTCCTTGGCAAGACTCGATGGATCGGAGGCTCGCCGCGTGTATTGAAGAAGGAGGGGGTCACTTTGAAACCATTCTGCAATAAGTGCAATAGTGTATTGTATGTTTGTACTTTTTGTAAACCACAAGTATCATTAAGTAGTATCTAAGATCGCCTTTTTATTATGTTTTAATTACCCAAATGTAGAGGCCTGTATCCCGGTAACGGTTGGGAATCAGACCCATATCGATATAATACTTTCTACTTAGAAATACCCAGAGTGAAATGGTGCATTCTTGACATTTCCTCCTGGGACACCCTGTATATGTTTAGGATAAACTTTATTCTAAAAACATCAATAATGTTAAAAATTACAGCAATGCAATGAGCTATATTGGAAAATGGTACCGTAGCGTTCATAAATTTTTGGTCAAATTGTATTTAACATTTTCACCTGCCACTCCACCTTTTGCATTTTCCAAAAGATATGTTTTTCTTTAACTGTATTTGTGTACTTCAGTAGATTTTTATTGATTTATACACTTAATGAAAATATCTGTAATATGGAACTTACTCTCAAATCTCGGTTGATAATAAAAACCCACTCTAATAGACAGAGTTTATCTCCATAACAGTTTCGATGCCCACGGGCATCTTTTTTGGGTGGATCGAAACTGTTGTGGAAATATCATCATATTTTGACCTTCACATAGAAAAGTGAAGTTTTTTGCAAATCTCAGTTGGTTTATCAGTCTTGACGGATTTAGAGTCTGTCATTTTGCTTTGGGCAAGGACATAGGCCGTACATTGTGCATTTGTGTGTGAAAAGTCTTTTAATCATGATGAAACTGAGCGATTCAACTTAGAACTTTTCTTTTGCAGATATTGTTCAATAGCTTTAATTAAAAAATGAGTTGTGAAATACTTGCAGTGCCCAACAATGGATCTATGGCTCAAAGGTTAAAAGAATTAAAAGAACACTTCATAGCAAAATTCAGTGGTTGTCCCGAGTTTTACGTGAGAGCGCCAGGGAGGTAAGACAGGTGAAAATACCATTCTACAGGGTGATCCAAAAATCCCTATTTACTTTGAAATATTTGTTATTTTCTACAGGTCATAGATGATGATGGATGAACAAAAACGTATGATGGTAATAACAAAACGTATCCAAGGGAAGAAGTGCAAAGAAATTTGAGGAAAATTCGAAAGAAGATTTCACAAACCAGGATCCACAAAGCAATTCGCGAGCTGGTCAATAAATTTAAAAGAACAGGATCTGTTCATGATGAGGCAAGATCTGGTCCAGGTACCTCTCAAGAAAACGTCGAGTTGGTAGATGCTCTTGAAACAAATCCTAGAATGTTAACTCGCACAGCATCACGTAGACTGAGCATACCAAAAACGACTGTTCTAAGGATTATAAACCCAACATTAAAAAAGAAAAGTTACATTATTCAAGTGTTACACGAAGATTATCTAAGATGAGACGCCATGTGCACAGAATTGATTGAAAGAATTCATACCACAAACTTGTTAAACCACATCTCTTCAACGATGAGGCGAGATTCCACACATGCGGAAAGGTTAAGTGACATAATTATCGTATCTGGGCTTGTGAAAAACGAGTTCTACGAATGGGAGAGAGATTCTCCCAGAGTTAATGTCTGGTTGGGTATGGCAAGATCGAAGATTTACGGACCTCTTTTTCTTTGCAGAAGCTGCGGTAACGGCCAATTTATTTTGACATGCTTCAGCAGTTTCTTGAACCCCCGTTTCGTTCAGATGGCATTCTCGACAGTTGTTTTTCAACAAGATGGAGTTCCATGTCACCATGCAAACATCTTTCGGGCGTACCTTGATGAGCTCTTACCAAATCGCTGGACTGGACGTGGTGGAAACGGGCCCTGAGTAGCACGATCTCCGGATTTAACACCATTAGACTTCTTTGCTTGGGGCTTTATAAAGTCTAAGGTTTACAAAACAAGAGTTACGGACCTGCGGGATCTGCTAACCCCCCCCATCATCGTGGCAGTCGCTAAAATGACCCCAGAGATGCTTGAGAATGTGTGAACAGTGGACAATTTGAGATTTGCAGACACTAATGGTGCTCACGTCAAATCTTAGACCTAAACTTGATAAATAAATATACATCTAATTATGTTAATACATTTTTATCCTAAAATACTATTATTTCAGCAAAATAGATAGGGACTTTTGGACCACCCTGTATCTTGAAAATACATTTCAATGGGTTAATTTATCAAATTTATAGATTATTATACATCACTACTTCCGTTCTTGATGACTGAATAACACGATCCCAAATACCATTATTAATAGGACTGGAAAATATTGAATAGTTGTATTTAAAAAAAAATTATTTTAAATAATATAGCTTAATAGCAGTTTTGTATATAGACGAACTAAATTAGAAGCCTAGTTCGGCCACACCTATTTATTTTGAAAATTTTCTTCATTCAAGAGTTAATGTGATAGGAGAACACATAGATTACTGCGGCTATGCGGTCTTTCCCATGGCGATCGAACAAGACATCCTGGTGGCAGTTGCCGAGAGAGAGGATCATAAATTGTGTGTGTCGAATTTGGACCCAGAGTTTGAAAGCTTTGAATGCGATATTAACAATTATGTGTAAGTTAATGACTTGCTCTTCTTATAATAATGAACTTTGAAACATAGTTTATATTATCACTTAAAAAATAATGAATTTCAAACCCAAAAATAGGATCAGCGACATAAAGCAAATGTGGTACAAATACATCTTGTGTGGACTTCAAGGGGTTAAGGAGGAAGGGAACTTGACAGAGCCTGTAATGGGAGTCTCCCTCGTAGTGAGTGGAAATATTCCTCCAGCAGCAGGACTCTCCTCTTCCTCGGCTCTCGTATGTGCTTCTGCCTTGCTTTTGGCGCACTGCAATAAGGCTTGTTTCTCGCTCCATGCACTGGCAGAGCTATGTGCACGCACAGAAAGGTACATCGGAACCGAAGGCGGAGGAATGGACCAAGCTGCCTCGCTTTTGTCTAACGCTGGTACGCCATACGAAATAGAGTAGCTTCTAAGTAAAGTTAAACATCAAATACTTTGAAGACGTCATGGCAGGTAAATGTACGACTAGTAAAGAGCATGCTGCCCTTCTGAGTCTTGAACGTTGATAAGGCTTAGCTTTTCTGACTAACACTCGTTTGTGTTGCATTGCGTATTTTAATAATGGGTGGTCACTAATATTTGTAGTTAGGTTGAGATAGGTGTAAAAAAAATGGAACAAATAATCAGTCAAGTCTGTAATAAGGAATTCGAGCCAAAATGTGGTATATGGATCTCATTGAGGTCTGCACACGCATTATTTATGGTACTTATTATTTTTGTAAAATCATTTATTATATTTACATGTTCGTGTTTTTTTATTTTATTTAAATATTTTTAAATAATTTAGGATCTGCGCAGTTGATTGAATTTAACCCCCTACGATGCACTCCCGTAACTCTACCAGAAGGAGCCACGTTCGTCGTAGCAAATAGTCTGGTAGAGAAGAAAAAGGCTGCTGGGTCAGAGTACAATACTCGCGTCGTGGAGTGTCACCTGGCCTGTCGAATGATAGCTAAAAAATTGAGTAATAAAAACTTATTTATACCGAATGCAAAAGACTTTTTTTTTTTACGTGAAGGTCAAAATATGAAAATAAAAACCCACTCTAATAGACAGAGTTTATTTCCACAACAGTTTCGATGCCCACTGGCATCCTCCTCGGGTGGATGCAGAAAAACGAATGTTTTTTTCGTTTTTCTGTATCCACCCGAGGAGGATGCCAGTGGGCATCGAAACTGTTGTGGAAATAAACTGTCTATTAGAGTGGGTTTTTTTCTTTTCTCTTTATACTGGTTATATTTTGATTTTACTCAGTAAATATTTTTTCTGCTGATTTTAGAAATATTTTAAAGATAGACAGCTCATCTTTGTAGATTTGTCGGTGAACAATTTTCAGTTGGGAGAACTCCAAAACATTCTTGGAAGGAGTTTCTCAGAGATGGTGGAGTTAGTAAAAGAATTCCTTCACCCACAACCATATTCAAAGCAGGAGGCGTGTCAACTTCTGAACATGTCTGTAAGCCAGTTGGAGAAGGTGGGTAGAATGTTTAAAGGCAACAATCGTGCATGCGTATACTTATTTTGATATGATTTGACGGTTTTTGGTCCCCGAGTTCAAGCAACGTGCCCTCCCATTCGAGAACGGGAGTTTTCTTTTTTTCTTTAATAATATAACTAGTATATGCAGTGCTGTGCCCGGTAACGCTAACTACCATAAAATTTAGTGCCGCGAACGCTAATTTTTTCTGAAACCACCCCAATTTATATGTTCTGCCTTCCGTAATTTACTTACATATATTAATTAGCACACACCTCGATATAATTAGTTGCTAAGGTACAAAAAATGTGACTATAGTCTACGAAAATGAAAAAAAAAATTATGTCGGAGTCTAGTTCCTTTCGTGTAGTGTATTAATAGGGAAAACAAACCAACGGAAGAATAAGTTCTATTCAATTTACACGTCTATATTTAATTCAAATACACAAACTAAAAAATGATAAAATATTGACAGAGTAAATGTTCCATTGATACAACAGATTACAAAAAAAGAAAAATGGATATCGCTGAAACAGAACCTCTACATGCTGATGTTATGATCAACTTGCAGTTAGTGCTGCCTCAGTCTTTCATAATAGAGATTGCTGTTGGCGAACCAAATTTTAGTACAAGTGGTTTTGAAAAATTAGATTAGCGGTTAGCGATTGACTTTCTCTAAAATCTTAGCGAAACGGGGAGCGGCGCTAACAATTTTGAAAAATAGCGGCGCTAATCTCAACACTCGGTTCATATGTAATTAAATAAATAGAAGGCAGTTGATGCTTGGGACAATGAATTCATATCAGAAGTGGATTTGAAGTAAATTCTAGGGATTTACTAGTATCTGTACCATACTAAATTTCTGAGTTATATTGAATGCAAATAATAATCTAGAAAAATGAGTTTTGAATTTGCAATATCGAAATAAGTTATGTAGTGTGCATCTAACAGCTTTGTGTCGTTTGGTATCAAATTGATTCTGTGCCTTCGTAACTCAATCAGGAAGTACTAAGTGCCAACACGTTACACTTAACCGAATTCGAATTGTACAAGCGAGCTCTTCATGTCTTCACTGAAGGTAGTCGCGTGTGGGAATTTAAGAGCATTTGCGACAGTTGGAACAGTCATTTAGAAGGTTGTACTGAAGAAGAAAAGACCAAAATTCTTCAGCAGTTGGGCAAACTCATGGAGGAATCTCATTCTTCCGCCCGATACCTCTACGAGTGCTCTCATCCTCAACTGGACAAACTTGTGAAAATGTCTAAAGGAATTGCATTCGGGGCCAGGTTGACAGGAGCAGGGTAAGGTTTTCAGATAAGCATGCCACCAAACGAATTTGGCTTATATTCTTGTTTATATTTTTCTTAGTGCGTGGAATACATTTACCCGTGCACAACAGGTTTTTCACTTCCAAACTATATTATTAATAATAATAATAAAGTACTTTTTATAACTTACCAATTTGTCTCTTGGTTTGATTTCAGTTGGGGAGGATGTATTATTGCATTAGTGAACAGAAACAAAGTGGAAGAGTACCAGAACTTGATCAAAAAGGAATATTACAGTGCGGAAGAATATAAAATCAGTGATTGGTCTTGTGTCCTCTTCAGTACTGAACCAAGTAGTGGAGCATGCATTTACTTACCCGAATTCTTGGTGAATAAATAACCAATGACCACAAAGCACTTTTCCAAAACTTTTTGCTGTGCATTTAAAGTCGGTTTAACATTCCCTGAAAATTTGTTGGTCTTTTTGTGGAAGATTTATGAAAAGCGTCGTATTATATATAGTGTTGCAGAAGGTATATTTGTGTTCGGGGTTGTGAATGTAGTTTGCAAAGCTTTAATTTGGCTGACAATATTTGCTCATTTAATTATCACTGTAATATGAATTTTGTAGTTAACTAAAACTTCTGGACTGGAACATTAAAATTTTGAATTTCTTGTAAATTATAACGGGAAAATAGTGCCATATAAACGATTATAAGTGCCTTTAATAATTTCCAAGCTCTCTAAGATGTATTCATAGCAGCTGCCAGTGATAAGTTTACGTTAATAAAGTGTCCAGAGGGGGTTATAGCTTTATATTGTTTAATATTTATTTGGAGACTTATTTTATTGTTTGGATGGGCAATGAGATTTATTTATTTTTCCCTAATTTAATGTTAATATGTGTGAAATATTTGTGGTAGTATTTTGTAACTATTTAAATAATTTAATAAAATGTGTGGGATTCTGAAACCCAGGCTCGGGCAGCTTTTCGCGAATTTATCTTTCGCAGGGTGAAGTGTGTAAAGTTCGGAGAATCGGATCACCTGAAGATCCGTCACCCCAGCCTTTTTTAGTTAGCTTTATAAGTTAACTAATGAAAATATCACGACCAAAACTTACCATCGTTAGTCGTGATATTTCGTTAGTTAGCCTTATAAAGCTAACTAAAAAAGGCTGGGGGCTGGGGTGACGGATCTTCAGGTGATCCGGAGATTCTTAAGAGAAAATTTGGGCTACAGTATTGAGCATGCTGCTGCTGCTGACCACTGAGCAAAGGATGAAAGCGGTAGAATTCCTCTTCGACTGTTGAGTCGGTGGTTCAGGCTCAAAGACGTTCTCGTCATCTGTTCAACGTGCGAACTGTGCTGGTTGATACTGATTCGCAGCATTAAGAAGTTCAGAGGTAAAGGAACAGTTCTAAATTTAAGTAAAAACAACATCGAGAAGGCCCAGAACCATCCGTACTAAAAAAAATAAAAATCATGAAATTAGACTTAGTTAAATGTGTTCCCTGCAGAATGTAAGTGGTGCAAAAGCTAATTCCGACAAACTTGCTCGAGTGGACATGCATACTTGATTTACCAAAAAGATGAACGAGAATGGAAACTGCATCAACTTGTGGTTTTTTTTAGGATTCTGTGCCACTGATAACCGCACAGATTCAATGTTTGACCCAGTCCGGACGGTTCTGGGGCTCCCCGATGCTCCCTTTATTTTAATTTAGAATTGTCCCTGAACTTCTTAATAATGAGTTCGTATGGTGAAGTGACGACAATGACGTTGACCTCTGAGTTTTAACCACCAACTTACGAGTCCAACAAGTATTTCACAAGGTGCTGCACAAAAATGTACCCAGTATCAAACTACAAGGTAACCATATAAGATAAGATTGCTTAATGAATTTTACTAATTAGACAAAAGTCAATTTTCATATATATATATATATATATTGGGTGGCCACAAAAAAACTTTACTTAATTGAAAGTTTAATAACTGCAACAATTCAAAACTTATGCGATTGAGATTTTGCACACATTAACAGATGCATATAATCTATAATTGCTGGAATTTTCAAATATGTAGGTTCTATAGTTTTGTTACAGTGAACAATTTAAAAGCATATGTCTAAAAATAGCATGCCTGGTGTGCATCTGACACGTACGTGCGCTAGCGTAGGCTAAACCTAATGTGAATTTGCTTTCTTTTATTTTTCCGCTAAAACCCCGCCAGCATGACGTTAAGTAAAAGTGATAAAGCCATCATAGAAGCATGTGTCAAGGAAAAACGTTGGAATGGAAATAGGATTGTCCGAGAATTCCCCGCAAAGAACTGGACTCGTCAGTGTGTTTATAACTTAATAAGAAAGATAAAGGATACTGGATCAACAGCTAGAAAACCCGGCAGCGGCAGGCCCAAAAGTGTTTCAACAGAAGAAAATAAGGCTGCCGTGGAGGAACTGATTCAATCCCACGAGAATACACCAGGAACTCATCGCTCCCAGAGACAGATTGCGTACGACCTTGGGATTTCTCGCTCCTCTGTACAAGGGATTGTAAAACGTTTGAAATTGAAGGCCTACAAGAGAATTCGAGTTTCTCGGCGTGATCAGAATGTAAGACAGCGTAGAAAGACCCGCTGTAAATCCCTATATGAACGCTACTCAGCTGAAGACGTGCAAAAAGTTGTGTTTACAGACGAAAAGGATTTCACGTTGGAGGTGGCCAAAAACAGGCAAAATGACAGGGTTTATGGTTCAAGGAAAAAGGACATTCCTCCCTCCAGGCTTTATCATGAAACCTCACGATTCAGCAGAAAAGTAATGGTATCGGCGGGAATTTCATGGAAGGGGAAAACACGAATTCATTTTATTGCCACAAACGAAACTAAAGTTAACTCTGAGCGCTACATCAACCTGTTAGATAATGGGTTACTTCCTGATTGTCGTCAGCTGTATCCTGATGAGGCCTACATTTTCCAGCAAGATGGGGCACCCGCCCATACAAGCCGAGCGACCCAAAATCATCTAGAGCAAGAGACCCCTAATTTCATCAAAAAGGATGAATGGCCGCCTCAATCTCCCGACTGTAATCCGATGGACTATTCAGTATGGGATTCCCTCATGGTGAAGGTTTACGGCAGCCAGAAAGACAAATTCACCGAAGATGAACTTAAGGAGAAAATCAGTAGAGCATGGGAGGATATCACCTTAGATGAGGTTCGAAAGTGCATCTCCTCGTGGAAGAAGCGATTGAGGGCAGTTTACCAACAGGGAGGTGGTCACATTGACCATTTGTTTAAGTAAATTTTGTTAAGTTCAAATTCATTTTCTTCGGCATGCTATTTTTAGACATATGCTTTTAAATTGTTCACTGTAACAAAACTATAGAACCTACATATTTGAAAATTCCAGCAATTATAGATTATAACCATCTGTTAATGTGTGCCAAAGCTCAATCGCATAAGTTTTGAATTGTTTCAGTTATTAAACTTTGAATTAAGTAAAGTTTTTTTTGTGGCCACCCGATATGTATTTTTTATTGGAAATGCCTCAATTCAATTAAATGTATGATAAAGAATATCGTTGAGAGGCATATTAGAAGAGTTTTTGTTGTAATCTTAACCGAAGTATTTTGAACCAAAAGTTGGGTGGGGAGAGTAGGTTATTCAACAAGACCTTTTTCCTGCTCAATGCATTTTATTAGTCAAGCTTATCTTGTATGGTTATCCTTAGTTTCACTTGAAGTCGGGGTACACCACTTTTCCCTGTTCAGTGAAAGCGCCATACTCAGTATTGTGGGTCGAAATTCTCTTAAGAATTGACTCTCTCATTCCATAATATGTGATTAGATTTAGTTTACTAAACACCTCTCAACTTGTGTATTTTTATTTTCTTTTAATTAAACACGTTAGCTGAAGAGCTTCCTGCATTTTGAAAGTGTATATTTCGACTTTTAATCTAAATTTTCTAACGTGCCCCTTTTTTGGAGTCCCACTTCTGGTAGAAATCGGAAACCCTACTGAAATTATAATTTTGGTTTTATAATGTTCACGTGACCAGGTTATTGACAAGGCTTTGTTGGTGGATTGATTTTTTTTCTTACACTCAAATATATTAATGGCAAATTTTTTCTCCCCCCTTCATGAAGAAAAAGCGCACATTCTTACTTAAGTTCATTCACTAGCCGACAGATTCTGAATCGGTTTACAACAGGTTTAGTCAGGAGGAGGCGAAGTTAGGTTAAATTCAGTTAAATCATACGCGAATTTGTCGACTGATAATGCGACCAACACCAACAATAATAATTCATTCAGTGAGCACAGTTCAGTTACCAGTTATAAAATTTTAACCAGAAATATAAGAGGGGGGGGACTAATTTCGACTGCTACATCCTTTTGCCCAGGTAAATAGATGTTGAGTACCATTGTGATAAATAAAATTAGTGTACTAATATTTACATCAGATCAATAGTAAAAGCACGTTCAATAAATAAAAAAACAAACTGCTAAAATACTTAACTTCAACTGTATAAAAACTATTAGCACAAATGTCAATTTCTTAATTTCACAAACTTTAAATTTATACACGTACAACCTTATATTGATGAAAGATGTATGAACTACTAATATCATTAAGTATTAAATATATAACTTCAACTAAAGAAACTACAATACAATGCATTTAGTACCAAACAAAATCTGGAATGGTGAGAAGATACTTAACTTGAAAACAACTTCAGAAAGATAACGAATGTTGTCGCATTAGTTCATAGATTTCCTTATTCACAATTTCATCCTAGGGAAAATTATACTCATTTTAGTTATAATTAAAGGCTGTCACCAAAGGGACACACTAGATTACCTCTGTTCAAAAAACCAAACTTTCTGTAATAATGTAACTACATACAATCCAAGTTACAAGGTAAAATTTTCGCTCAAAGATTACATTTAGATGCGTGTAAAAACCCCAGCTATTAACAAGATTTCCCTTTTCCATAGTTAAGCTGATCTTAATTATATCTCCATCCACTGGAATGTTTTACTATCAAATTTCTCCGATTAAAAAAAAAAAATTTTCAAAGTCCCTTCTCAGTGTATCTAAGGTACTGTATTACTTAGTCACCACTGTAGTTGTAGAGTTATTCCAAAGTTTCACTACTATAAAATCTAAACATTTATGTACATATAATGTACGCCTTCCCAATTTTTTCTTATTATTATTGTGATGATTACTAGGTTGGGAACCGCGCACGTTATAAAAGCGGTAAAGAAATGGGACCTATGTACTTTATAATTTTCGGGAGGACAAAGATAAAACTTTTGTCACACGCATACAATTTCCACACCCCCTTAAGTTCTAGACTTCACTGGGCTCTTAATTAAAAATAAAAGTTACTATTAATACATAAATCAAAATTATTAATTATGATATGTATTATTCTTAAATAATTATTAATGATATAAAACAAATACAAAGTCATTACTGACGGTATGATATCAATAATGAAAAAAGAAATCAATATTAGACACGAGCTAATAGATTAACAATCATGAGTAATGTATCTTTAATCCTAGATTACACACGAGATATGAATAAATAACAGTAATTTATTGATATATATTTCAACTTGGTTTTAAACGCATTTACATTAACAAAATTTTTTATATCAACATTTCAATCATTCCATAGTTTCAATCCAATGAAAATGGGTACCAACAATTTTTAGATGAAAATCTAAATTGAGGTATAACAATCTATTTCTGATACGAGTGGATTTCTTGAGTCACAAAATATCTATTTACCCATTGTAAGTTGATGATTTTTTGTTACACTAGAATGATCAAGGAAATCAGCACCAGATAACTTTATTGCTTGTTTCTGGATGACAAATATACTGTTTAAAGCGTTGTCAGTGGAGTTTTCCTATACGAGGGTGCAGCACGTTATATAAGGAACAAGAGTATGATAAAGTTAATAAAACCCATTTACGACTACATTTCTAAGTTTAAACATTATAGCAACGCTTCTTGAAATCTTTTTTGAGATATAATTTACATGATTAACCCAATGCAAATTCTTATCCAACATTACACCAAGAAATTTTGTTACAATATACTCCTTTACAGCAATTTCATCAACATTAAGTTACACATTTCTTTTATCAGTAAAAATCATGAAATTTGTTTTACTGGTATTTAGGAAGAGTTTACTGGGGTCAACCATTTGATTACATTAATAAATTCTGATTTAAATATATTCTTAGCGGAATTAACATCTATGCAAGAAAAAGACAGTTGTATCATCTGCAAACATTATGAAGTTGTGTATATCAGATGAACGTGGAAGGTCATTTAGTTGCTAATGACAGTGGATCCAAAACTAATACCTGTGTTACAACATGTTTGACAGCGCTTCAGTTGAGCAGACCTTATTTACTGATACAATATGATCTCTATTAAACAAATAACTTTTAAACCAATCACTGATTGTTCCTCTGAAGCCGTAACAATATAATTCATTAAGTAGAATATTATGGTCTATTACATCAAACGCCTTACTCAAATCCATAAATACTGTACTGATATCATTTATACATACATAGCCAAGTCACAAGGACCCTTTAATTTGAAATAATATGGTTAATATTAGAAATTCTCAAAGGAATTTGGGAAGTTGTCAGAAGATAATTAGTATTCCACCCCAAAACCCCAGAAAAAACAAATGCCCCCCAAAAAGGGGACAAAATCCCAGAAAGCCACAGGTGGGTTTGGGTTTTTGTCAACCCTGCTTATAATTGAAGATTTAAGATTGTTAGTAATAATTACTCTCAGACCATTTTCCTCATCTACAGACTTCAAACAGTCTCCACCCATTTCATGCCCAAATTCCCTGTTGTTCCTTCCTCTTTGGAGAACCTTACATTTATGACAACTGAACTGCATTAGCATTTCTCAGCCCAGGTATAAGTTTATTTAAATCTCTTTGTAACCTATAACTACCTCCTACCTTTTTAACTGCTCCAGTTAGCTTTGTATCATCCGTAAATTTTGAAATTTTGTTATTTATCCCATCCTCTAAATCAGTGTTTTTCAAACGTTTTTTTCTCGCGACCCAGTGAAAGAAAAACCCTTATCTCGCGACCCAAAACAATATCATCTTCTAATTAAATGTTTTCATAAAATCACAATATAGGGCAAAATATATGCTAACTTTAACCACTTCACTTCGAGTAATAACTAATAGACATCGAAGTTACTTGAAAAATATTTTAAATGCTGTAAATAAAAACGAAGCGGTTCGTTTGTTCACGTACTAATTTCAAATCATGTTTTTATGTAAAAAAAATTCTACACTTAGTAACCCAACGATTAATATTTCGCAAGCCATACTTTGAAAACCACCGCTCTGAATCATTTAAATACACTATAAAAATAAGAGTCTAAGACTCTAAGGACTGATCCCTGAAGAATCCCAATAAGTACTTCCTGCCAGTCAGACTCGTGCCCATTGAATAACACGCTATATATATTTCCTATCCCTTAAAAACGTTCTTAAACTCAATTCAATACCTGCCCTGAAATCCCATATTTTTTAACCCTCAACTGCTATTGGAACCTTGATCAGTTTAACTTTTTGTGTGACCGAGAAATAGTTAAGGGGTAAAATTTATACAACAAGTCTTCCGTGAGAAACTTTATCCAACGCTTCACTAAAATCTAAATAAATATGAATATCTTCCTCCTCGGTCTACCTGGTCAGTAACATACTCTAAAAACTCCAAATCTAAATTCATGTTCAGTTCATCAAGTGACTTTGAATGCCATCAGTTACCATTTTCTCAAGAACCTTCCCAACAAGAGCTGTCAAACTAACTGGCCTATAGTTATCCAAACCAGTTTTATTTCCTTTCTTAAAAATAGGTACTCTACTGTAGTCCTTTTCCAATCTTCAGGTACTGTACAGTATTTGCATACTGCAATGCAACTGCCGTAATTTATTTACTACAATTATTATTATTATTAAGATAATTGTACATAGTGAACAAATAATATATACTCATGACAATTAATTAGTTTATGTAAATAATTTTCCGCTCTGATTTTACATACTTAAGCGTAACATCATGGTCAATCCTGCTTTGAAATGTTTGCAGTTAAGTTTTATATCCAACATACGGTCAGCCAACAGGTTAAATAACTGAAGTATTACAAATTAATATAAGGAATGGCAATAATGAATATTTGTTACGTAGCAACTATATCCACACCTATTTATCGTTGTATAACGTTAATCACCTAGTGAGACTGATCTTCAAGGTAGGGATGACATCCCGATTTTTACTCGAAATATAACGAAGATAAAAAAAAGGATACTCACATTCGCCGTTAGAGTGGGCGCATCCAATGCTTTCTTGAGCCATCTTCCGCCCTCCTCGGAGTCTGAGAGTTTGAAGTAACATTTGGCAATGAACAGTCTGTTTTCCTTCCAACAGAGAGGTTTCAGTCTCTCCGCAGCCAAGAAGTGATTAAGAGCCTCTTCGAAAGTAGAAGAAGAAACTTCGCCGAACAGCGTGGAGGCCACCTTCCTCTCCACCCACGTCATCAACGACACCTGATCAGCATTTGAGAACTATTATGTTACGGAAAATACGAGTTTCAAGTAGGCGAGTTGGGAACATATCACGTCTGACGAAACGAGTAAAGGCTCATTTTGATTCACTTTAGGTATGTATATGTTTTGAACGATAAAAACAGAATGACGCTAAAAACGCTACTGAAAATGCTTGGGGTTATTAGTAAACAAACCAAAATAATGAATATCATAATATAATTAATGTTTAAAAGGATTCCAAACAGGCTTATATAACTAACAAAAATATATATTAAAAATTAAATATTGTTTCATGTTCAAAGTCTGAACAGGGCCCACCCTCCGCTCCCTCCCTGCCAGAGGCAGGTACGGAAAAAGGTTGAAGAAAATACCTTGACCCTGGAAAAGTAGCCAAGGAAATTTTACAGGAAAGTGGGGAATATAGAAATAACTATATTTAGCATGCTCACAGAGACACTGTGCAAGCGAACTCCTGCAAAGTTATGTTATGTTTTAATCTTAAACTATGAGAGTATTCAGTACTTTGTCTAGCCTATTTTTAAACACATTTACACTTTGACTGCAAACAACCTCTGAGGGAAGTTGGTTCCAGATATTAACTATTTTATAGGAAAAGAAATTTCCGCAGACGGAGGTCCTAAATGTCTTTAGTTCCAGTTTAAACCCATTATTTCTTGTCGGATTGGCATTAAGTGAGAATAAGTTTCTGTAATCTACCCTGTCTATTCCTTTGAGCATCTTGAAGACTTGAATAAGCTGACCCCGCAACCTCCTCGTCTCTAAGCTAAACAGATTTAGGCGCTCCAATCTCCGTTGGTGGCTTTGCATTCTCATTGAAGGGATCAATTTTGTAGCCCTTGCTTGTACTCTTTCGAACCTTTCTATGTCCTTCCTGAGGGATGGAGACCAAAACTGCGCACAGTATTCCAGTTGAGGTCTGACTAGAGAATTATAAAGAGACATTACAGTCTCCTTGTTCCGAAACTGGAACTGTCTTTTAATATAACCTAATAATTTTAAGGCCCTCTTTTCGACTTCTGCACAGTGCTTCGACGGTTTCAGATCGTTGTTGATATAGACTCCTAAGTCTTTCTCTAGATCGGTCTCAGTCAAGTTCCTTCCCAAGAGAGAGTAATCGGTCTTCGGGTTTTTATAACCTATGTGCATTACCTTACATTTGTCCAAGTTGAATGGCACCTGCCAAGTAGCAGACCATTCGCCCAACCTGTCAAGATCATTCTGAAGTGTTCTTACGCCCTCCTCAGTACCTACACTACTTCCTAATTTCGTATCGTCCGAAAATTTGGAGATTGCACTTAGAAACCCGACGTCTATATCGTTACTATAGACGATAAAAAGTAAAGGACCCAGAACGGAACCCTGTAGGACACCATTGGTGACGGGCGCCCACTCCGAAGCCACTCCATTTATTACCACTCTCTGCTTTCTATCTTTTAACCAATCCTCAATCCAGTTGGAAACGAGCCCGGTGATTCCTAGTCCCTTGAAACTATAAAGTGCAAAACATGTAGAAAAATATGAGTAGTTACTGAACTTACTTCGTAACAGAAACGCCCTAATAAATGATGTAATGTAGAATCGTTGGGACTGATTTGAAGGGCAATATCAATGTGTTTTTTGAACACGTGTCCACTCGCTATTCTCTCTTTGGTGGAGAGAAACTCTCCTCGAGCCCCAGCCAGAATTGCGAACCACTTATGAATTTCAGCGCTCCGATCATTAATCTTGAGGGCCTCTTCCGCGTGCTTGTATGCTATGTAAACGAACTTATTTTTAAAAAAAATAGACACTCCCTAAATTTGTCCATTAAATAAGAACAATCTTTTTATTATTAATAAATAAATAAATAAAAAACTTTTAACCTTCTTTAATGAGATTTTTCTTCTCTTTCATATTTCCTCTCATCTCTTCGATAGTTGCCATGTTGCGCATTGCCTTAGCTTTCCTCCACAGTATCTCTGCATTATCCTCATACTATTAGAAGAAAAAAAATGCATAGTGAATTTTATTTCCTATGAAATGTTACTGTACTATGAAAATCATAGTGGAAAAAAAAAAATTATATACTGTATATACACGAGGATAATTCAATAAGTATCCGCACTTTTTATTTTCACATCTGATAGATTATAAACACATCACTTCTCAACATAGTCTCCCTGTTTCTCAATACACTTAGTCCTGCGATCTACGAGCTTCCTAATGCCATCACAAAAGAATGTTTTTGGCTGTGTGCGTAGCCAGTCATGCACCGCCTCCTTCGGGTCATCGCCTTGGAATCGCTGACCTCTCAAAGCGTCTTTTAGTGGTCCAAACAGGTAAAAATCCGAAGGTGCTACGTCTGGACTGTAGGCTGGATGGTGGAGAACTTCAAATTTAAGCAAACGACAGAGCATGCAAATGGAAGCATCCAACATCTTCCGTTGCAAGGAAGTTCAAAGCGCAGCCGTCAGCAGGTAAAGTTATGCTAACACTGTTTTGGGATACACGAGGCCCTATCCTTGAACATTATCTAGAGCGTGGAAGTACAGTAACAAGTGCATCGTATTGAGTTAAAGAAAGCAATTCGCACAAAACGGAGAGGGAGATTGTCGGTAGGTTTTATTGTTACACGACAATGCGCGCCCTCATACCGCTGCACAGACTAGAAAATGCCTTCAAGAACTTAAATTTGAAGTTCTCGACCATCCAGCCTACAGTCCAGTCCTGGCACCTTCGGATTTTTACCTGTTTGGACCACTAAAAGACGCTTTGCGAGGTCAGCGATTCCAAGGCGATGATGACCTGAAGAAGGCGATGATGACCTGAAGCAGGCGGTGCATGACTGGCTACGCACATAGCCAAAAACATTCTTTTGTGATGGTATAGGAAGTTTGTCGATCACTGGACTAAGTGTATTGAGAAACAGAGACACTATGTTGAGAAGTGATGTGTTTATAATCTATCAAATATGAAAATAAAAAGTGCGGATACTTATTGAATTACCCTCGTGTGTGTGTGTGTGTGTGTGTGTGTGTGTGTGTGTGTGTGTGTGTGTACCCCAACTGTGGCCACCTTGTCGTAGTGGGTGGCCTCCCGTGTTGACCCAGTGGGCTACGTCGGTGGGGCTTAGCCCCCGGAAGGGTCACCCATGCCGGACAGGCTACTGGGGAGACTGGGCTAAGTGCCACTAAAGTCTTTGGCTCCCAGTACGGGTCTCCAGCGCTGTCCTCCGGAGGTGACGCCCTTAGGGCGTCACTGTGTTGGATAGTTGGGTGTCCGGGCAGGTGAGATTGGGGGCTGAGGTCTTTGCAACATTTGGGGGCAAACTTTCGCATCACGGGGTCCCGTTTTTAAACCGACGGTGTGTCCCCTGGGGACGAGGTACCCGCCCAATGCGGTTTGCGCTCGGCCTCCCTTTCTCACCAGTAGGCAGTTTCTCGCGGCCACTGGGTCCGTTTTTCTCAATTTAATAATGTATGGATACTTCTACTTCTTGCCCTAGAACTTGGGTGTAGGCGACCAGGCCCTCGAGTCCTCTACCACTGGAAGACCACGTCGTGAGGGGGTCGCCCCTCCTCTGGCTACGGAACACTCGCATTCTCCTCCCTCGTCACTGACCGCAACCTGTTCCTCGACCATGCATTTGGACACACCTCCTCTAGAGCAGGGGTCCCACCCCAGCTCCCGTCAGCCAGCTCCGGGCAAGACAACAGGGTCCACGAAAGCCAGGCATCTTTCGCTCTCCGTATGCCCCCCTCACCCGTCATCGACCCGCCTCTCCACGGAGAAAGAACTGTGACGGATGGGGAAGTCGGCGCCCACGTCCGTCCTATCGACCACTAGATGTCCCAGTCTACTTCGAACTAACAGCTTCCCTGTCCCTACCCAGTATTCACAAATTTTTAGTTATTCGCCCTACTTCTGGGTCCCTACCGTCGAACTCTGAAAGGACATTTCAGGCGAACCACACGTGCAGTAACTCTAGCCGTTATGACGTCCGACCACAGATGGACGGTTCTCTCCTTATAAAATTGCGAACAGCGGCAGAAACAAATGCCCTACTCTCCCTCACAGAAGTCCTCGGATGCTCGGTGACCGTTTCCCTTCACCCTCGCCTGAACCAGAGTCAGGGCACTATCTTCGCTACTCGTTTAGTGATGATACCCGACAACGAGTTATTAGAAGACCTCACACCCCAGGGTATCATTAAGGTTCATAGATTCTCATCTCGTCAAGGAGGTACCCCCCTCCTCCACCCGCGCCTCCTCCTCACGTTCAACACCCTAGTCCCTCCCTGTCGTATTGTGTGAGGCATGGGAGACCGCGCGTCATGCGAGTTCTCGGTCCGCCCATATATTCGAGACCCGACCCGTTGCTTTAAATGCAATAAGTTTGGGCACGTCAGTTCAGTATGCCGACAGCCACAACTTTGCGTACGTTGCGGGGATTATCGCCCACCCAGAACGATGTCCCAACTCGCCTAAATTCTCAAACTGCGCCGGCACACATCCTTCGTCATCTCGCGAATGTACCTTTTTTAAATTTGAGGAGGAGGTCTGGACCCTGCGGGTGGCGGACTTCATCAGCCTCCGAGAGACGTGAGACGGTGCGGAGTCGGGAGGTGAGGCCAGGGTCTCCTATGCTGCAGTCCTCGGCTCAGATTCCTCGGCTCGCCGTCCGGATCCGCCACTCAAACCCCCATCGACTACTAATCCCCCTTCCCGATCAGGCCCCCCCACCAGACCCGGCAGCCACCTGTCCCACTACCATGCCTACCCACCATGAATCTCCAGTTACAAACTTCCCAGAACTCTGGAATCGGGGGACTCGGTTCCCGTCTCCCAGGAACTCCGCTTTCACCGCACTCTGAGAACACACCCAAACCTAGCGACCGGGTTAAATCAACGAGACGGAGACGCCGGAGTGAGTCTCCGGACTCACCGACCATCCAACAAGCCTCTCTCTCTTCTTATAAATCCCCAAAAAGAAATCGAGCACCTACGTCCTTAACCTCACCTAAGGTGACCCTCTCGGTATGGTGAGGTCAAGTCCGGGGATTGAAGATGGGCCCCCACCGGAGAGAGGTGATGTTGAGCCGGTGGCGGACGTACCTTCAACTAAGGGTGCGTCCAGGTGGGTGACCCTCCTTCCCCGTTGGAGGGGGTCAGCCTCCTGCGGAAGTTGCCACCTCGTTGGTGAGGGACTCTGCAACTCCCGACAGCCCTGGCTGTTCGGGAAACGGGTCGTGCTAGGGGGCGGTCAGAATAGGGAAGGCTCCCTCCGTGCAATGCTTTTTAACGCTAGGTCGATTAGGAATAAGTTTTGCGAGCTACGGGCGCTCTTAGCATCAGAATACCAGGATATCGTTGCTATCACCGAGTCCTGGATTCATACTGATCGTAGGGACTACGTTGGGGAGTTTGAAATTCCCGGGTATAGAATGTGTCGCAAAGACCGCACCCGTGGGGAGGGGGGAGGGGTACTGATATACGTCAGGGACACGTTGAGTCCGGTTGACTGCCAGTTCCGGTCGGAACGGGAGCTGCTTGGCGTCGAGCTGAACGTGGGAGGGACGAACTATAGGTTAATCTTCGTGTACAGACCTCCGCATCTCCTCCTCGAGGAGGATACAGCCCTGTACACCGAACTCCGTAGCCTGCTAGGGGATAGGGTGTGTGTAGTTTTAGGAGACTTCAACTGTCGCGGCATAAAGTGGGAAGACAGGACTGCTGATGCTGAAGGGAGGAGGCTAGTTGACTTTGCTGATGAGAACTTCCTCACTCAGTTGGTCAATGAGCCTACACGAGGCGAAAGCGTTCTAGACTTAGTATTCACGACCGAAGACAACCTCGTCACTGGCCTCACCGTTGACGAATCGTTGGGCGGGAGTGATCACGGTCTGATTAGGTTCCGTGTGTGCGTCCCTCGGGTGAAGCGTAGTAACTCGAGAGGCAGTAAGCTCGATCTCCGGCGGGCGGACTTTGTTAGCCTCAGGGATAGCGTAGGTGAGATGGGGTTCGAGGTCGGCGGCGATGTTGAGGGAGTGTGGAGTGCATTCCGGGACGAGTTTATGGTGCTGCAGTCTGCTGCCATACCCTCAAAACCGGTCACCCCTGCTTCAACGCAGCCTAAGTGGTTCAGTCGTGACATCGCTTCGGCTATCCGAAATAGGAAAGTAGCGTATAGGAGGGCGAAGGCCAATCGTTCCCATGAGAACACTGAAGCGTATGTCCGCCTGTGTAGGGAAGTGAAGGCGGTTAGGCTAGCGAAACGTAACGAGGAACTACGGGTGGCAGGCCTCTACAAGAGGAACCCTAAGGAGTTCTTCAGTTATGTTAATAAGCACACCGGACAAAAAATTAGTCACCCCTAATAGCACCGATAGTAGGAAGTTCAAGGTCACACAGAGGGCGCTGATGTAGCATTGGTAAGTGACAAGTAGCGGTAACGTAGCACACAGGATCAGATCTGTTTCGTGAGGTGGTGAAGAACAGTGTGTGTGTTGGATATAGTCTGCAAAATGGGTCGTGAGGCAGACGTTACTCAGTGCAAAAAGGAGCCATCGTGTTTGGCAGAGCCCACGGACACAAAATGTCCTGAAGTAGCCCAATTTGTTGGTGGTCAACGCGTACTGTCCAGCGAGTTTACAAAGAGTGGTGTAGTTCGCAATCAACTGACAATCGACGGCGTAACTGTGGCCGGAAAACAATTCTCGACAATAGGGCCGCCGCCATGTTTCTCGTCTAGTAACTGCAAATCGTTTTCAAACCAGAGAACAATTGCTCCAAGAAACCAATGAGTTCTCCAGCGACCAATTTCCGAACGGACATTGCGACGAGAACTGCATGCGATGGACATCTGGAGCAGGGTACCACGGAGAGGCCGCTGTTAACAGCAAGTCACAAATTGGCACGTTATAAATGGGCTCCGAGGCACAAAAACTGGACTGCGGCAGATTGGAAACGTGTAATTTGGTCCGATGAGTCCCGTTTTTGTTTGTTCTCCAATGATGGGGCGACGAGTACATCGCAGGTCCAATGAAGCCTTTAATCCTGAATGCGTCGAAGGTGTTGTTCAGGCTGGAAACAGAAAGTGAAGCGCAGGAATAGACACCCACGGACTCTGGCGGAACTTCGGGACCGGCTGATGAACGAGTGGCAGCAAATCGATGTTCAGTACATGCACAACCTCGTAGAGTCTCTGCCTCGCCGGATTCGTGCGGTTATCAAGGCCAGAGGCGCCGTCACACGTTATTAGGTACATTCTGAGAGGGATGACTAATTTTTTGTCCGGTGTGCTTAGTAGAAAGCCCATTAGAAGCATGATATCGAAGCGGCGTTCTGCGGACCTCCGACGCGGACATCGCTAATGTGCTAAATGAGTACTTTGCGGGAGTGTTCACCAGGGAGGATACCCGCGTCATCCCCGAGCCAGGCGTGAGGCACGAAGGTGCTGGCCTGGATAGTGTTCGATGTACCGCGACAGTCGTTGCCGATAGAATAGACAAACTGAGCGCGTTTAGGGCTCTGGGCCAGACAGTTTCTCCCCAGTGTGCGAGAAGTGCGCGAAGCAGGGCCCCCACCTGGCTACAGTCTTCAACAAATCGTTGGAGACGGGCAAGGTGCCTGGTGGGAAGCCAATGTGACCCCTATCTTTAAGAAAGGGGATCACGAAAGTCCAGGGAACTATCGTCCCATTAGTCTCACTTCAGTTGTAGGTAAATTATTAGAGGGGATAATAGCGGATAGGATCGTTGACCATTTGGATTCGTACAAGCTGCTTGTGGACTCCCAACATGGGTTGCTCGAGTTTTTCCACGTCATGTTAAGTAAGTACGATAAGAGTAGGGCGATTGATATACAGGTTACAGGGTGTCCCAGAATTAACTATCTATTTCAATGAAATCGGACAATTTTTTTAAAAACACTTTTATTTATGTTTATCATGTTTACTATGTGTTAAAAATGTATAAATTTCTAAATTTTTTTCATAATTTTATTTTAATAATTTTTTCATTATCTGGTCCAATGAAAGACCGTCTGAAGTCATAGAATGGCAAAGAGACTCTCCAAAAGTTAACATGTGGCTTGGAATGACCAAATCCAAAATTTATGGTGCTCCATCTTGCTGAAACACAACATTATCAAGAATGCTATCATCAAGAAGCTGTGGTTCGAGAAACTGCTGAAGCATATCAAGGTAGACGGTACCTGTTACAGTTGCGTCCGCAAAGAAGAATGGGCGGACGACGTCGATTTTAGAAGCATGTTTAGTTTAAATGATAACCCAACTCGCAACAATGGTTGAAAGTTGGATTTGAAACGGTTTAGGACTAGTGTGTGTGGGAATTACTTTACATATAAGCGATTAAGTAAAGATAAGCACCCCCAGCCTTCTTTAATTAGCCTTATAAGGCTAACTAACGAAAATATCACGACCTAACCTAACCAATCGTCAAGGGCGTACAGTTGACTTAACGATTGGTTAGGTTAGGTCGTGATATTTTCGTTAGTTAGCCTAAAAGGCTAATTAAAGAAGGCTGGGGGTGCTTATCTTTACTTGATCCCGTATAAGATCTGTGACACGTGGAACAGTTTACCTTCAGAAGTTGTGAACAGTTCCTCTGTGGATCATTTCAAGAAAAGGTTAGACCAAATCTTGCACACTATTTGAGTGTAGAAAATTTTCCCTGGCACCCGTTGCCATTGGTACCTCCTCGGTATGGGCCGCAAAGCCTTTTGAGGTACTTGTTTTCCTTGTAACTCGCTCACCCCTGAAAAAGTTGATAGTCGTTGCTGACGTGCACAAACCGCCGTCTAGGGCGAGACACGAGGCAGATAACCATACATCTGAGGATCCAGTGGTCGCGGCACTGGCACGCCTACAGGGCGTGACCAGAGTACCTTCGGCCGCACCCCCGAGCCTCATGGATCTACCCTTAACCCCTGGTGCCATCTTCTCCACCCCATCATGAGAACACCCTGGCTCATCTCCCTGTACCCCCATTGAACCGGCCGCTCTCATACCTCCGGCTCTTCCCTCATCGGCCACCCAGACTTTGTCCTCGCCCCCACCGGCCCAGTTTTACTGGTAGCCCCTGTCGTCACCCGAGGTGTCCCGGGAAACCGTAGACAAACAGGGTGCTGATATGGACAACGGAACCCTCCCCCGTTGCATATTCACTGAACCCTGCGTAGATTCCTCACCCTCTGAGCCCGCGACGGTCCCCGGGCTGCCGCGATCCACGTCTCCGGTCCCGTTCGGTCGACTCGGCCCCACAGTCCCCGAAAGGATTTACAGGTCAGCCGATTCCCTCCTTGGTGAACGGCAGGTGACCTTACAAGCCCCCGACTTACCCACCGCCATCATGGACCTAGATCTCCATCCACAGTCTAACTCCATAGCACCTTCACCCTCTCTACTTCTCCCTCATCAAACAATGAACCCTCCCAAAGCGACGATCCTACAACGGAACTGTAGGGGAATCTTCGCAAATTACGAGGGCCTCAATTCCCTGATTGCCTCTGCTCGTCCGGTATGTGTCTGTCTCCAGGAGCTAATCCTGGGGACCAGACCGATGCCCTGCCCCAGTGGATATTCTAGCACTACCTCTCCGTCACCTACCTGCACACGAAGGGGGGCTGCCATCGTCGTCCACCGTACGGTCCCCTTTCACAACCTCCTTATCAGATCTCCGTTACAGGTGGTTGCTGCCAGGATTTTCCTGGACAAGCAATACACAGTCTGCTCGATCTACCTCCCCCCTCACTCCCGTTTCCCGCGATGACCTGGTTGAGGTTGTTCAACAACCGTCTTGTGCTGGGATGCCGTTAAGGAGTGGAAGATTTGTTGGATGGTGCGGACAAGTGGGTGAGGGGGGTTAAATTTTTCAAGGTAGAGCAGTGCGCTTTGGGAATCTGAGTAGATGACATAGGAGTTGGCGGAGTGGGTGCTTATAATGTCGAGGGCTTCCAAAATAACGAAAAGTTCTGCTGAAAAGACAAGAGGCATCACGGGGAAGGGGAACGACTCTAGAGATCGGCTGGGTCACGATCACCGCTGAGGCAGCCGCAACATCCTCTGATCGGGAACCATCCGTATTAGGGCCGAATCCCGGTATTGAAATACCGGTATTCTACCGGTATTAGAAAAAAGAGAGAATACCGCAGAGGGAATTTTTAAGAGACTTTTCCCTGAAGATGAAGAACAATTAGTTGAATACGAGAAACACGGTGAAAACGAAGAAGCATCTTGCTGCCCTGAAAATCCAACTGAAATTGAAGTTGAGAACAAGGATAAAATTGATGATCCACTGCTCGCTGAATATATGCAAGAAATGGAGAAATTAGAAAAGATCCCATTGAGAAGCAAACCTTCCACCTTTGATACCAACACAGAATTTAAGAGTTTTTGAAGTGTCTTCGAAAAGAACAGAAAATTTAGATAAGCTCTATTATGCATTACTTTCCAGTAGACCTACGAGTGTAGAATCCGAAAGAGCGTTTTCGGCTGCAGGGTTATACCTCACAAAATTGAGATCAAGTCTTTCTGAGAATTCACTGGATAGTCTTTGTTTCCTTAAGTCTATTTTTCAAAATGAAAAATGAATAATAATTTTTAATAGTAAATTTACTTTTCATTAAAGGATTTTTCTTTTATTTTGACTATTTTTTTCCTTTTATAATGTTCGTTGATTGTTAATAATTCAATAATATTATAGCTATATTAGATATCCTTAGCTATAGGATCTTTTCAAGACTTAATATTTGTGGCATATATTAAATGGCATAGTGGTTAAATAAAACACAAGGCTTACATTTTGAAGGACTTGGATTCGAGTTCGGGTGCTTTAAGCCACTAAACTGACTAAAGTCAACGTCGGTCGACAGGCTAGCTGGTATAAGACATATATACATTCTTATGGCTATGGGCACTCAAGTGAAAGATTTTTTTTTTAACTCTTTTCACTATTAAATTGGTGATTTAAAAATAAAAATATTTTAATATAAAACCGGTATCAATACCGGTATTGGCAAAATAATCGGTATCAATACCGGTATTGAAAATTTCGGCATTTTAACAGCCCTAATCCGTATAGATGGGGATAGCGTCCAGGTGTCGGGTTACGTGCTCCTGGAACAGCGACTTGTATACTGTAGCGGTCGTAGTAGCTTTCGGCAAGGCACACAAGTCCCTGCAAAACTTGACAGGGGTGAGGAGCCAGGGAGGATGGATACGATACGAGATGGACGTGACTGAGAGAGGGGGCATGTTGGAAAGATCCAGGAAAGAGTGGACCGCTTCCGTGAAGTGCCAGCTCTGACCCTGGGGAGGTTTTAAAATCGCCACGCACAGAAGTGACGAGGGCAGCCTCTCCGCACGAAGGTTGGTCCTCATGAGGAGCAGACCCCGTCGGCGGGTGAGAGGGAGGTAGTTACATTCTGCTTGGAGGTTGGAAGCTGGAGAGGATCGGAAGGCACCGGTGGAAAGGCGGAGGCCCCTGTTAAGTACCGGGTCGAAGATCCGGAGGGAAGTGCTGGAGGCAGATTCGTATACAACACTCCCATAGTCCAGCTTTGACTGAACCACGGAGGTGTAAAGACGGAGGAGCGAGCGTCGGTCATCGCCCACGTGATGTGGGAAAGGTGGTCTAGGAGAGAGAGGGGACGCTGGAGCGTGTGTTTCAGGTGCCTGAGGTGGGGAACCCAGTTAAGCCTTCGGTCGAAGGTTAAGCCCAGAAACTGCACCGTGGGTACAACTTCGAGGAACTCGCCGTATAGCGTGACCGAGGAAGGTATGGCCGTGGATCTTCTTCTGCTGAAGACCATACTTTTGGTTTCAGAAGTGGATAGACGGACGGTGGGTGGAAGGGATTTTGCTTCTGTGTTCATTACAAGTGAAAAGCATTATGATACTGAGGATGCTTCCCTGTGGGACCCCGTCCTCTTGCTCAAAGGTGTCAGAGAGGACTGAGTCCACTTGTACTTGAAAGGTCCGGGAGGAGAGGAAGCCCCTGATGAAGGTCGGCAGGGCTCCAACGAAACCCAAATTTTGGAGCTCACTGATGATGATAGATCGATGTATGGTGTCGTAGGCCTTCTGGATTCGAAGAAAGTGGACAGGACAAACTGTCCCCCATTGAAGGCGTTTTGTATACCTCAGCTGAGGAGCAGGAGGGGTCTGTAGTGGAGCGAAACTGTCTGAAGCCAGATTGGGTAGCCGGGAGGGAGTCATTGCTTTCAAGGAGAAAGGAGAGTCGCGGGGCGATCATTTTCTCAAATATTTTACAGGCACAGCATGTTAATGCGATTGGTCTATAATTAGTGGGGTCAAGGGGGTCTTTGCCGGGTTTGGGGATTGGTATTACGTGGGCCTCCTTCAACCGGGAAGGGAAAGTGCCCTCAATCCATATACGGTCGTAGAGATCTAGGAGGAACAGTTGCATAGTAGGATGGATGTGTTGGATCAAACAGTAGGGGATGCCGTCCGGGCCAGGGGAAGGAGACCGTCTAGAGGCCAGTGCCACCTGTAGCTCTCGCATGATGAACACCCGATTGTAGTTGTCGAGGGATGGTGAGCAGTTCTTGTTAGGGGCCAGCGCGTGGGGGCTGTCTGTGGAGGAGACGGCAGCGAAGGTAGATGCTAGAAGATTCGCCACTGACCTAGGTTCATAGAAAAGCCCGTCATTAGTTCGGAGGACCGGAGGTCGGGAGGGGGCGTGTCGTCTCTCACCACTCCGTACCTTCTTCCAGATGCTAGCCGATGGGGTGGAGGTGATACCTGACATAAAGGTACGCCAGGAAGCTCGGCGCGCTTTCTTCATCGCACGGCGAGCAACGGCTCTGGCCCGCTGCATCTCCATGCGATGGTTAGGGGTTCGCGTACAAGATCGTCGGGTAACCCTCTTCTTGGCACGAGTGGCCTCCGCGCACTCCTGATTCCACCAGCTTACTCGTCGGGCTCGGGGATAGGCAGAATATCGTGGAATGCTGGTGCTTGCAGCTGCGACAACAGTCGCTTCAAAGTACGCAATGCATTCATCGGAGGATGGAAAGTGGGCCGTCGTACATGTGGAAGTGTTGTCCCAGAAAAGTGGCCAATTAGCTCTGGCCGTTATCCACTTCTCCGGTACCCGAACGGTCTGGTTGTGCCGATTTAGTGTGAGGCAAACAGGGAAGTGGTCACTGCCGTAGTCATCCCGAAGCATTATAGGTGAAGTCCAGGAGGCCGTCCGTCGAGATGAACGATAGATCTATACAGGACGGGGGTGCATCTGGTGGCGTGGTAGTGTGTGGGAGAGCCGTCGTTGAGGCACTCGAAGAGTTCAGCCATGAAGGTAATCAGGGTCGGAGTCATATAAGTGGAGGTCGTATCACCCCACAAGGGTTGTTGAACCTCAACCAGGTCATCGCGGGAAACTTGGGAGTGAGCGGGGGAGGTAGATCGAGCAGACTGTGTATTGCTTGTCCAGGAAAATCCTGGCAGCAACCACCTGTAACGGAGATCTAATAGGGAGGTTGTGAAAGGGGACCTTACGGTAGACAAGGATGGCAGCCCCCTTTCGTGTGCAGGTAGGTGACGGAGAGGTAGTGCTAGAATATCCACTGGGGCAGGGCATTGGTCTGGTCCCCAGGATTAGCTCCTGGAGACAGACACACACCGGACGAGCAGAGGCAATCAGGGAATTGAGGTCTTCGAAATTTGCGAAGACTCCCCTATAGTTCCATTGTAGGATTGTCGCTTTGGATCGGTTCATTGTTTGACGAGGGAGAAGTGGAGAGGGTGAAGGTGTTAGGGAGTTAGACTGTGGATGGAGATCTAGGTCCATGATGGCGGTGGGTAAGTCGTGGGCCTGTCGGGTCACCTGCAGTTCACCAAGAAGGGAATCGGCTGACCTGCCAACCCCTTCGCGGACTGTGGGGCCGAATCGACCGAACGGGACCGGAGACGTGGATCGCGGCAGCCCGGGGACCGTCGCGGGCTCAGAGGGTGAGGAGTCTCTAGGCAGGGTTCAGTGGTCATGCAACGGGGGAGAGTTCCTGTGTCCAAATTAGCACCTCCGTTTGTCTGTGGTTTCCCGGGACACCTGGGGTGACGACAGGGAGTACCAGTAAAACCGGGCCGGTAGGGGAGAGGACAAAGTCTGGGTGGCCGATGAGGGAAGAGCCAGAGGTATGAGAGGGGCCGGGTCAGTGGGGGTACAAGGGGATGAGCAGGGGGGCTTCCGTAGTGGGGTGGAGAAGATGGCACCAGCGGGTAAGGGCAGATCCATGAGGCTCGAGGGTGCGGCCGAGGGTAGTCTGGTCACACCATCTAGGCGTGCCAGTGCCGCGTCCACTGGATTATCGGATGTGGGGTGATCTGCCTCGTGTCTCGCCCTAGGTGGTAGCTCGTGCACGTCAGCAACGACTGTCAACTTCTGCAGGGGTGAGTGCGAGGGTGAGAGGGTCATCGTAGGCGAGGTTAAGGGTGTAGGTGCTCGAGTTCTCCTTTTAGATTTCGGAGGAGAGAGGGAGGATTGTTGGGTGGTCGGTGAGTCTGGAGACTCACTCCGGCGTCTCCGCCTCGCTGATTTACCCCGGGTACTAGGTTTGGGTGTGTTCTCAGAGTGGGGTGAAAGCGGGGTTCCTGGGAGACGGGAACCGAGAGTCCCGATTCCAGAGGTCTGGGGAGTTTGTAACTTTGGAGATTCATGGTGGGTAGGCATGGTAGGGGGACAGGCGGCTGCCGGGTCCGGCATGGGGACCGATCGGGAACGGATATCAGTAGTCGATGGGGGTTTGAGTGGTGGATCCGGACGGCGAGTCGAGGGAACTGAGCCGAGGGCTGCAGCATACGAGACCCCTGGCCTCACCTCCCGACTCCGCACCCTGTCTCACGCCTCTCTGAGGCTGATGAAGTCCGCCACCCGCAGGGTCCAGACCTCCTCCTCAAACTTTAAAAAAAATACATTCACGAGAAGAAAGATGTGTGCCGGCGTAGTTTGAGCATTTAGGCGAGTTGGATCATCGGGTGGGCGATGTCCCCGCAACGTACGCACAGTTGTTGTGGCTGTCGGCATACTGAACTGACGTGCCCGAACTTATTGCACTTAAAGCAACGGATCGGGTCTGGAATGTATGGGCGGACCGAGAACTCGCATGACTCGCGGTCTTCCATGCCTTACACAACACGACAGGGAGGGACTAGGGTGTTGAACCTGAGGAAGAAGCACGGGTGGAGGAAGGGGTACCTCTTTGACGAGATGAGAATCTATGAACCTTAATGATACCCTGGGGTGTAAGGTCTTCTAATAACTCATTGTCGGGTATCATCAATAAACGAGTAGCGAAGATAGTGCCCTGACTCTGGTTCAGGCGAGGGTGAAGGGAAACGGTCACCGAGCATCCGAGGACTTCTGTGAGGGAGAGTAGGGCATTCGTTTCTGCCGCTGTTCGTGATTTTATAAAGAGAGAACCGTCCTTCTGTGGTCGGACGTCATAACACGGCTAGAGTTGCTGCGTGTGGAGATCGCCTGAAATGACCTTTCAGAGTTCGACGGTAGGGACCCAGAAGTAGGGCGAATAACTAAAAATTTGTGAATACTGGGTAGGAACAGGGAAGCTGTTAGTTCGAAGTGGACTGGGACATCTAATGGTCGAGAGGACGGACGTGGGCGCCAACTTCCCCATCCGTCACAGGGCTCTCAACGTGGAGAGGCAGGTCGATGACGGGTGAGAGGGGCATACGGAGAGCGAGAGGGGCCTGGCTTTCGGGGCGAGGCTTTCGTGGACCCTGTTGTCTTGCCCGTTGCTGGCTGATGGAAGCTGGGGTGGGACCCCTGCTCTAGAGGAGGTGTGTCCAAATGCATGGTCGAGGAACAGGTTGCGGTCGGTGACGAGGGAGGAGAATGAGTGTGTTCCGTAGCCAGAGGAGGGGCGACCCCCTCATGACGTGGTCTTCCAATGGTAGAGGACTCGGGGGGCTTGGTCGCCCACCACCCAAGTTCTAGGGCAACAAGTCGAAGTATCCATACGTTATTAGATTGAGAAAAATGGACCCAGTGGCCGCGAGAAACTGCCTACTGGTGAGAAAGGGAGGCCGAGCACAAACCGCATGGGGCTAGGTACCTCGTCCCCAGGGGACACACCGTCGGTTTAAAAATGGGTCCCCGTGATGCGAAAGTTTGCCTCCAAACGGCGCAAAGACACCGGCCCCCCAATCCCACCTGCCCGGACACCCAACCATTCAACACAGTGACACCTTAAGGTCGAAAAATGGGATTTTTTGTCAATTTCAAAGACTTGGTAGCCTCAAATGACCTCCATATGTTCCATACTGTTCACATACATCCTTAAGCATTCCTAGGGGCAGGCTTGGATCCATTTAAGGTCAGCCAAAGTGGTTCATAACCCCTAAAATAATGAAAATCACCCAAAATGGCCCAAAACTAAAGAATTGTTTGATTTTCAGTCTCACGGCTGTTCTCTTCATCAGGCAGAATCTTTTTGTTCTTCTTTCTTGGTCTTGCAGTTTCTTTTTTTTAGAAATGCCTCCACCAATTTTTATTTATTTTATTTTCGGCATCAGAGTGTGATGGCAGCTGCCCCCACCTTTCTGCAAGCTGCTGTGACGTTCAACCTTTTTTTTTGCAATTGTAATTCTTCTTTAATATTTGTATAAGTCCCTCCTCCATCCCCAGCATGTAATAATATGCTGGTCAATTGAATGTTTTGAGATTTTTTCTTCTGAAAAAATCTTGATTTGTCTAGCAGGTCTTGTAGAGATCTAAAACATGTCCATAATGTCTTGCTTTGACTTGAAAACTGGCAACAATTGGCAACAATTTTCTGTGATCGATCCTAGCATGAACAAAACCATCTCTTCTCTCTTGCCCATACACTGCATGAGCTGCAACTGAAACTTCCTGGACTGCTCTTTCACAGCTTTGAGTGTGAACTGAGAAGTTCTCAACTTCTCCTCTTGACATCTTACAAGTGAAGAGTGGCTCATACAGTTTTTCCTTATCCCAATTAATCAGAGTAATTGGAGAAGTGGCATCAAAATTCAGTTTAGGGTTTCTATGAGTTCTCACACTCATATCTCCATACTCAGACTTACCTCTGATCTTCTTGATCATCTCAACCCCCCCCATGCCCTCTCCTCCTCATCCTCACTGCATAGGAGAGAGGCAATGAGGTTTCACTGTGAGCACTGAACCCAGACTTGTGCGTGTAGGGACCATCAAGCTTGATGATCATGTGCCTGAGGCTGAGTTCATTAATATGCAACTGGCATATCAGCCAGTGACACTTGTGACCTAGCAGTCTCTCCAAGTGAGTGATGGCTCCTCCATCAGGTCCTGTGTTTGTGGAGTCACCACCAATGACCACAATAGTATCTTTAGCACCATGAGCACTAATCCACTCAAACAGAGCCTGAGCTATCTTCAGTGCAGGTTTCTCATTTCCTTCAGGTTCTTCTGGTGTACAATGGAAGAGATACTTCCCCTCAGGTTCCCAGGTAACACTCCTCTCCCTCTGTCCTTTTCTCCAGGGCCTCCACTGAGGCACCTATTACAGACTCCTTGCTCCTCCACATCTTCATCCTGTCGACAGCTAGATATGCCTTATCAGCAGAGAGATGGCCAGCTTTGATGAGATCTTGCAAGAAACCAGTTGCAATGGCTGCTGCAGGAGTGTTTGCCACCTTGAACCTGACTGTAGCCACAGCAGTGCTTGAGATATCCATGTAGTTCCTCCTGGTAGAGGTGGAGACCTTGCCAGCGTTGAGACTGGAGCTTGTGCCTGGTGCAGTACTGGAAAAATCTGTGTCAGCAGTGGGAGCTGCTCTGCCTGGAGACTCTTGCAAGGAAGTCACCTCATCTTCATTACCATCAGCTCTAAGCAGTAGCTCCTTTTCTTCTTCCTCTTTTCTGTTTCTCTTCTCAACTGCCTTCTGTTCTTCCTCCTTCCTCTTAGCAGCCTTCACCTGCTTCACTGTTTCCTTCACATCAACAGATGCCATCCAGAAGCCAGAAATTCTGAGGTTTTGATCCTCTGGTAACAGAGCCACTCTAGCTCTAGCTTTGGAATCTTCTGAGGCAGAGGACAGTCACAGTTGACATGAACTCTAGCTGCACAGCCAGAGCAGCCACATGCTTCAGTTCCACAGAGAGTGATATCATGTCTGCAGGTTGTTATGTCAAACGTTGTATCAAGTTCAGATATTCTCTTCTCTCTCTTTGCAGCCTTCACTAGGTCAATCATTTCATTCCACCTGACAAGAATCTTCCTGGCAATGGATCTCTCTTGAATGATCACAGGAGGAGTGAACTTGGCATTGCTTTTGCGCCACTGTGCCAGTACCAGTGATGTCAAGTCCTTAGCCAAATCTTGCAGAGGGTACTGAGCTCTCTTCATATCATCCAGAAGCAGCTTCTCTTCCTGTATTCCTCTCTGAAGCACAGCTCTCCAGGTTGGAACTTCTGTGGGAAATAACTGCTTGCCTGGACCCACCAGATCACTCAGCTTTGAATCAGAACTTTTTCTGGTCTTTCGTCCTTGCTTAGCCACAGTGGCTACACAATCTTCACAAACATGAAACTTCACACACATTTATTAGGTCCCAAGATTGTGCACCTGGGTGTTAATAAATTAAATAATTAATTTTAAAAAATTAAATGATACCAAGATCATTACGTCATTACGAATATATATATATATACAGTGCCCGCGAAAAGTATCCGATCACCCTTAAAATTTGTATTTTTTACATAAAAAACAATGTTTAAATGTATACTAACCTTATATTAGTATTTTGTCATCTGTCCTTTGGTTTGGATGACTTGTTCTAGACGTTTTGGCATGGATTTAATCAAGTTTTGACAAACTTCCACTGATATTTCCTTGCACCATACCTTTTTGATGGCCTCTTGTAATTTTTCGACTGAGCCAGTGTCGTGGCATTCAACCTTATTTTTTATTATTAGCCACAGATTTTCTATCGGATTGAGATCTGGACTATTACCAGGCCAATCCAAAATATCAAATTTATTGTCAGTAATCCATTTTGTCACTATTTTGGCCCTGTGACATGGTGCACCATCATGCATGTATGTTTTTGTCCTTTGGATTGCCATTGCCATTGGAAGTTTATCCTGTAGCATTGCTAAATACCGTGCACCATTCATAGTTGTGTTCTTCGGAAGAAAATATAAGTTTCCACGCCCATAGTAACCGAAACAACCCCAAACCATCACACTTGGAGGGTGTTTCATTGTCTTTAGGGTGTATTTAGGGTCCATCCTATTTGAGCCAATAGGCAGGTGAACCTTTTTTGGACAACTTCTGAATGTCAAAAATGTCGACTCATAGCTAAATAAAACCTTCTTCCAGTCATCAACAGTCCAATGAATGTATTTTTTACAAAATGCGACACGTTTTTTACGCATTTTTTCATTAATGAACGGTTTCTTAGCAGCATGGCGAGATGGTAATCCGAGTTCTTTTTGGAGCCGCACCTGGATAGTTCGTTCAGAAACACCAGATAACAAATTATTCATATTAAATTTTATTTCTTTCGCAGTTATTGTTGGGTTTTTCAATACTAAACGTTTCATAGTTTGTCTGTTCGCGAATTTGTTTTTCTCGGTCTGCCAGATCGTTTTTTAGGGACTGGCGTGGTTAGGCCACCATTGTTCTCAGCCCGTGAAACCCATAAATTAACGGTACTTTGGGATATGTTTAATTCCTTAGCTATCTGTCTCTGTGATTTCCCACATGCATGCAAAGCAACAATAGCACCTCGACAATCACTCTTAAGTTGTTTTTTAGCACACATTATATATAAATTTTATTTACACCACTTTCTGTAAAAAAAAAAAAATATCAAGAAATTTACACAAACAGTGAAATCTGACAAATTTGAGACACAGCCACCCGCAACGAAGGCTACCAGAACACTAATTTGAGAATGCGTTGGATAGCTCATATCAGCGAGCAACCTCAAAGTTACCAGATGTCGCTAGAACAAATAGAAAGTGAATTACGTGTCTCTGAATATCAAGGGAAAATATTGTATTTTCTTGAGTGATCGGATACTTTTCGCGGGCACTGTATATATATATATATATTATATATACAGGTCATCCGATAAGTGAGTGGTGATTCAGGAACAATTTATAAATAAAAGATAAAGGACAATAAAAATTTTATTAGAAGGAATTTTATTATTAGTAAACTTACAATTAATTCGATAATTAATTGTCATAGGGGTCAACCTGATCGCCATTTACACGAACAGCAAGCTGTATGCGTCTCCATGTCCTGTCTGACATTTTTTGTAAAAGTTCTTTATCCTCATTGATGTCACTTAACACAACTTCTGCGATTTTTGTCAGATCAGATTCACTTTGATTTTCACGGCCATTAATCTGCATCTTGAGGATTCCCCAGAGGGTTATACGGGGGTAGTCAAGTCCAGACTCCGTGGAGAGCCAAGGTACAGGACCATACTTTCCGATCCATCTGCCAGGAAAATTTCTGTCTAGGAACTCCCGCTCAGTGAAAGCGGTGTGTCCTGGAGCACCATCTTGCGAAAAATAGGGTGCGAATATTCGTATTTCTTAAGCGGGTAGAAATTGTTCTCCAACATGTCGATATAACTTCCTGAAGTAATTCGACCAGTGCACACAAACGGAAACAATTAAACAATGCGCTGATATTGCACACCATATCATAATAATGAGGATTTTCTTTCGACCAAAAAAATGAAAATTTGCTTTTGCCATCACCATAAAGGGCACATTCATACATTCATCACTGAAGAACGTACGATCTCTCTCGGCTTTACTTGGAAAAGCTTCAAGAATTTGTTGACAAGCATTAACTCTGACAATTTTATCTTGTGGCGATAAAACTGAATGGAGGTTGGGCGGAAAGCTTTAAAAATGCAAGTTTTTTTCATCAAAATCATGCAGTGTTGATTCAGAAACATTTAATGCAGATGCACGCCTACGAATACTTTTGGTTGGCGATTGTCGAATTGACATTTGAACATCATCTTCCAATCTTGCTCTTGCTTTGGGGCGACCACGGCGTTTTTTATCAAATTATCATCCCAGTTGTGAATAATTTGTGTTCCCATTTTCTAATAATTTCGCCCTTTGGTGGCACATCATTAAATCTTTGTTCAAACCTTTGGCGTACTACCTTCATGCAATGCTTGGTTTTTCCAGATTCATGCCACCATGTTGCTGCTAATATCCCTGCTTCTTATGTGTAGGGACTTTGATCACAAATTTTATCAACACGTGCGTCTACCTCAGCCATTGCAACGCCAATAATTAGAAATAATAAAAATAAAACAATGAAAAACCAAAACAAACAGAAACAAACATGAATTACTGCAAAATTAAAAATTTAGATTTCATGTGAAGCTAGCTTAATTGAAAAAAGCATAGACATTTATTAGATATCAAAGATATTAGTACACTATGCTAACTGACATAGAATCGCCACTCACTATCGGACGACCTGTATATATATGTATATATATATATATATATATATATATATTATATATATATATATATATTTTGGTGGTTCTTTTTCGAAATTGCAAATTTCATCGTCTCACACCCTCAACATACTCCATTTGACAAAAAAACAAAATATGCAAAATCTCATTAATTATAAATATTCTTGTTGGTGCTGCACAAGGACTCAAATTTAGTTAATTATTGAAACATAAATATATGAATTTTTTATTAGCATTCCACTATAAGAGCGAATAACAGCAGTTAAAGAACAGCAAAAATTAAAATAGACATTGACTACTGATGAATTAGAAACTGAATTGAACTAAACATTTTAGGACTGAAAATATAGTAGATTTGGCGTAGTAGGGATGGTTGCTTATGAGGCACCCTTAAATATTAATTAATTTTAATAAAACTTCTTTGGTACAGTTTTATATTAATAGTGTTGGTTTACGTCGTCGTCGTCGTTGGCCTAGGCAAGCTACGGCTTGGGACCGTAGCGCATCTATCCGGTATAGGTTAACCTGGATGATGTAGCCATAAGCACTGCCGCTAGTTAAGTGCCAACCAGTGATTATCTCACTAGCCGTATTGAGTCCGTTAGGCGAAACTGCGACAGTACCAAAGGTGGAAAATATAACCTTGGTTTTCTATTATTTATTTGAAAATGGACATGGTATTAGATTAAAATAAATATTTGAATATAAATAATTAACTGACAATTGTGATATATAATTAATTATGTTTACATACAATAAAATAATATAGTATACATAAAATTAGTATTAATGTGGTTCACAATTGAATTATAATGGGTAACTAATTTAAAATGAATTTATACTATTCCGAAATTCAAGACGGTAAAATTAACATTTACTTGAAACTAAAATAAGAGTATTCACTACACACTCCCCCACCAGAGAGGAAGTTCAAAGAGTTCCGAACGACACAGATTTCCGCTGACCTTTTTGGTAGCTACATGTACCTCACTTAAGGTTGATTCCAAAAACGCAGGCTTAAGACGATCGATAGAAACCTTGTCGACCTTGGAACCGCGCTGGATGAGAAATGATTTGCGCGTACGTCGGAGAACTTCATAGGGCCCGTCATATGGACATTGGAGAGGCCGTTTTGGGACAGGTACACGAACGAAAACGTGGGTGCAAGACTGGAGGGCTGGGGAAACAAAGATGTTCTGTTGGCTAGTCAATCGAGGGGGAACAGGCTGAAGGGACTGCATGTGAGAGGAAAGTGTTTGAGCGAATTCCGTAGGATCACATGACTTATCCCCTGCAGTGAAGTAGCCACCTGGTAGCCGCAGTGTTGTTCCATAGACTAGTTCAGCCGCTGTAGTCTTCAGATCACTCTTAAATGCAGAGCGAATACCAAGCAAACGAGTGGAAGCTTATCCATCCAATGGGAGTCTTCGTGACACATAAGGGATGACTTCAGCTGGCGATGGAAGCGTTCGACGAGGCCGTTAGCTTGCGGATGATACGCACAGGTATGCGCATGTACTGTACCCAACAAGCTGGTAAACTTCTTCCAAAGCGAAGACTCAAATTGGCGACCTTGGTCAGTGATGACTTTTGTCGGCAATCCAAATCTTGATACCCATCCATGAAGAAAGGCTCTTGCAACAGTGTCCGCTTGGATATCAGGAAGTGGGATGGCTTCAGGCCATCTGGAAAAGCGGTCGAGACAGGTGAGCAGATAACGTTGGCCTTGAATCACTGGAAGAGGGCCAACAATGTCTACATGAATTACCTCAAATCGCTGGGATGGGGGCGGAAATGCGTCAAAGGGGGACCTGGTGTGCCTTTGGACTTTGGCACGCTGGCAGGCAAGGCACGTTTTGGTCCAATGTTTGACATCCTTCCGCATCGAGGGCCAAACAAAGCGAGAGGTAACCAGGTGTTGCGAAGCACGGATACCAGGATGGGAGGGCTTATGAAGATCCGTGAAGACTGCTTGTCTGTGACATGGAGGGACATAAGGGCGAATAGCAGCTGTTGATACGTCGCAATAGAGGGGCACAGACAATCCTGGCATACTCATTTTCTTGAGGGAAAGTGAGTGAGTGGAGTCTTCTCTGAGCAGGTCTTGTAGTTCCGTATCCTTATCTTGATCCTGTGCAATAGCATTCCACAGTGTAGAGCTGAGGGTAACAGAAGTAATCTCTATTCTTGAAAGTGCATCCGCTGGAGTGTTCAAGACACCTTTGATGTGGCGGATATCTGTGGTAAATTGCGAGATATAATCGAGTTGCCTGATGACTCTGGGAGAGTGGTTACAGCTGTTTTTATTGAAGACAGTGACCAAAGGTTTGTGGTCGGTAAAAACACAAAACTCTCGGCCTTCAAGGAAATGTTGAAAATGCTTCACGTTTAAGTAAATAGCAAGAAGTTCACGTCCGAAAGCACTATAACGCGTTTGGGCTGGCTGCAGCTTTTTCGAGTAAAACGCGATGGGTGCTTGTTGACCGTTAATGGTTTGTTCCAACACTCCACCGATCGCAACATCTGATGCATCGACCGTCAGAGTTAGGGGGGCATCACTGATAGGAAATGACAGAGACAATGCACTATTGATAGCATTTTTGGCATTGTCGAACGCCTGTAAACTATCGCTACACCATACCAATTTCGTTACCTTGCGTTTGTGTGTGATCATAGCGTGTAGAGGAGCAAGAACACTGGCACAGTTTTTAATGAACTTGTGGTAATAATTTACCAAACCTAGAAACCGACGTAACTCACGCTGATTATTTGGCATAGGGTAATTTTTTATCACTTCACACTTGTCCTGAAGGGGGGTAATTCCGTGCTGCGAAATCTGTGTGACCAAGAAATTCCAAGGTTGGCTGTGCAAACACACACTTAGATGCATTAATAGTAACACCGTATTGTTCTAAGCGTTGAAAGAGGAGTGAAAGATGTTCCTTATGTTCCTCTTCCGTTGAGCTGGCCACAAGCAAATCATCGATGTAGGCATAAACAAAGTCTAAGCCTCTGGTGACCTCATCTATAAACCTCTGAAAGGTTTGCGCAGCATTCCGTAGCCCGAACGGCATCTTCAAAATTCGAATAACCCAAATGGTGTACAAACTGCAGTCTTGGGAATATCCGAAGGCTCTACGGGAATGTGGTGGAAAGCCTTAACGAGATCTATTTTACTGAAGATAGATTTGCCGTGGAGAAGAGAAGTAAAGTCTTGGACATTTGGTACCGGATATCGGTCCGGGATGGTTGTCGAATTCAAAAACCGGTAATCCCCACATGGTCTCCAGTCTCCTGACTTCTTCTGGACCAGGTGTAGGGGAGAGGACCAACTGCTTTTGGAAGGTCTTATTATCCCAAGATCTATCATAAGCTGGAATTCCGATTTGGCAGCTTTCAGTTTGTCCGGGGCAAGACGTCTGGGTTTTGCAAACACAGGGGGACCTTTTGTTGTAATGTGATGGGTAATGGTGTGCTTAATGGTATCACCCATCTGCATCGGTTGAAGAATTCCTGGATATCGCTGGAAAAGGCACTGGTACATGGAATTAGGGGGAACGAGGGAAAGTGCAGAGTTCGAGGCGTCCGGAAGGGCAACCTGTTTGGCAAGAACAGAAAGCAGTGTGGCCTGGTCGCATAAGCGTCGCTTGTCAAGATCCACCAGGAGTTTGAAATGCTGGAGGAAGTCAGCGCCGATTATGGGATGCTGCACTTGAGCACAGATGAAAATCCACTTGAAGGATCGGTGAAGGCCCAAGTTTAGTTCACGCGACTGAGTACCGTACGTGGGTATGCGTGAACCGTTAGCAGCGTATAGGGCGTGCGGGGCGGAGATTCCGAGTGCGTATGACCAGATTTTTGAGGGAATACACTGACTGACGCTCCGGTATCGACCAAGAAATTGACACCAGAGTTCCTGTCCTTTATGAATAACAGGTTGGCAGTGCGAGTACTAGACGCCATTAGGACTCGCTGCTGGGGTTTTCCGACGAAAAATTGCAAGGGGAGATGCACTTCCTAGCCTTCTTTCCAAATTTCGAGTGGTAGAAGCAGATCTTCCCGGAACTCGAACGATGCCTCTTCGTAAATCTTGACCGAGAATGGCTTCTTTGCCGTTGATTTTGTAGCAGAGAACAAACGTGGTTGAGTTGTTGACTTAACTCTTCACTTTCAACTCCAGTTCCGATTGTGTGTTCACGTTGTTGACCGGAGCTGTGTCAATCTCCACTACTTTGTCGGCAGTTTCTGCTAGTTTATCAACTGGAGTAGCAGGATCCATAGTGGCCAAGACACGCTGAGCTGATGGAGGAAGTTTCTGCAAGAACAACTGTCTAAAGATGTCCTTATCGAAGGTTTGTGCGCGTTCGCCTAGAGCGCACTGCATAGCCCTCAGCATTTGAGTGGGCTTACGGTCTCCAAGTTCTTCTTTTGAGATTAACTGATGTAGTTTCTCACGCTCGGAGACAGTGGTGCGGCACAGGATGGCAGACTTCAGATCGTTGTATGGGTCCTCACTCGTGGAAGTAGACACGATGACGTCACGGACTTCAGAGATGATGCTCGCTGGTAGAGAGGACAAAACATGATCGTATTTCGTCCTGCTAGCGGTGATCCTTCCCAAGTTGAATTGTGATTCCACTTGGTGGAACCAAATAAATGGATCACCCGGCCAGAAGACGGGGAGCTTTACGCTCAAGTGGGAGATGGCACCAGCGTCGTCAGGCATCTTCTCCTATGCTTGCTGACGTACAAGCAAGACGACAAGTTACCAACGAAGGAGTGGAGGTTGAGACGAGCGCAGGCACAGAGCGCACGGGCAGGGGTGAGGGGCAGAGGGCACGAGCGACATTACAGTCTGGTCCTAGTCGCTCGGGTGAAGGGGGTGATGGGCACGAACGACGTTACAGTCTAGTCCTAGTCGCTCGGGTGAAGGGGGTGATGGGCACGAACGACATTACAGTCTAAGTCCTAGTCGTTCGGGTAAAAGGGGTAATCCAGCTCCGGGGTCACCAATTGTTGGTTTACGTCGTCGTCGTCGTTGGCCTAGGCAAGCTACGGCTTGGGACCGTAGCGCATCTATCCGGTATAGGTTAACCTGGATGATGTAGCCATAAGCACTGCCGCTAGTTAAGTGCCAACCAGTGATTATCTCACTAGCCGTATTGAGTCCGTTAGGCGAAACTGCGACAGTACCAAAGGTGGAAAATATAACCTTTGGTTTTCTATTATTTATTTGTAAAATGGACATGGTATTAGATTAAATAAATATTTGAATATAAATAATTAACTGACAATTGTGATATATAATTAATTATGTTTACATACAATAAAATAATATAGTATACATAAAATTAGTATTAATGTGGTTCACAATTGAATTATAATGGGTAACTAATTTAAAATGAATTTATACTATTCCGAAATTCAAGACGGTAAAATTAACATTTAACTTGAAACTAAAATAAGAGTATTCACTACATAGGAAAAAATGCAGGGGTGAAACCCCGAAATTTTATATATTTAGTTTTTCCTATACATATAAGAACCACCCAATCAACCAAAATTTGGGGGTCTCACCCCACATTTTTTTCCTATTAATATAAAACTGTGTACCAAAGAAGTTTTATTAAAATCAATTAATATTTAAGGGTGCCTCATAAGCAATCATCCCTACTAGGCCAAATCTATTATACTTTCAGTCCTAAAATGTTTAGTTCAATTCAGTTTCTAATTAATCAGTAGTCAATGTCTATTTTAATTTATGCTGTTCTTTAACTGCTGTTATTCGCCCTTATAGTGGAACGCTAATAAAAAATTCGTATATTTATGTTCCAATAATATAATTAACTAAATTTGAGTTCTTGTGCAGCACCAATTTGATAAGAATATTTATAATTACTTGATTTTGCATATTTTGTTGTTTTGTCAAATGGAATATATTGAGGGTGTGAGACGATGAAATTTGCAATTTCGAAAAAGAACCACCCTAATATATATAATATATATACTGTATATATATGAAAATTATTTCCCGAAGGTAACACGTGAAAAATATTTATGATGAATAAAACCACGAAGGAAAGGAAACACAAAATGGTGCTCAAGCGCTTTCGTCTAATGACATCCTCAGGAACACTGAAGTACATAAAAAGGGTTAAGCCTATATATAGGTTACAGAAAGAAAAAAGAAAAAATAAATAATATACATACACACACACACACATATATATATATATATATATATATATATATACATACATATCTATATATCAAATACATACATACATACATACATACATATATATACAATAAACAGAGAAGTAAAAATAATAAAAAATTAAAAATTAAAACCTTAAAGGATTACCAGTGAGGAGTACAAATTTGTAAGGAAAAATATCAATTTTTAGCACAAGATCAAATGGATTATAAAGATACAAATTTATACTGGAACTCTGCCGGGTTTTAACACAATGCTGCCTATGGTCAGGTTTCGATATATATAAAAAAATAAAATGCAAATTAAAAGTTAATCGATTTTTAGCACAAGATCAAATGGATTATAAAAATACAAATTTATACTGGAACTCTGTCCGGGTTTTTAACACAATGCTGCCTATGGTCAGTTTCGATATATATAAAAAAATAATAAAATGCAAATTAAAAGTTAATAAAGTAGAAGACAAGTTTACCAAAGATTTAATGTTTACCCTTCTTATCTAAATCTTTTTTAAAGGAATTCAACATAACAGGATCGAGTTGAAAAAGACCTTTGCTTATGTTGAAGTTATTTGAAAGTTGGATAATGGCAGACTCAAGAATATTTCTATTAACAATGTTGCTTGAATGGAATAAAACTGAAGCATTATTCCAATCAATACAGTGGGCTAACTCTGACAAATGGACAAAAAGGGCACTGGACAACTGTCCTGTTCTAACGGAATATTGATGCTGTTTTATACGTGTGTGCAAATCCTTTCCCGTCTGACCTATGTAAAAGGAATCACATTGTTTACAACCAATTTTATAGATAATGCCTGAATTATTGGTAGGGCTATTTTTTACTATGATATTTTTCACAATATTGTTATATGAAAATACTACATTAATATCTAAAAGTTTAAGTACATTAGCAATGCCTAAAAAGCCCGGGAAAAATGGAAGTACTAAAATATTTTTTGACAAAGTACGAGTGTTAATATTGACACGATAGAAAGTTCGTTTTGCCTTGTTGAGACAAGATTCCATAAACGCAGATGGATAACACAAATCACTTCCAATACCGTTGATTTTTTCCAATTCGGCATCGATGTATTCCGGACTGGCGATCCTAAGGGCGCGGAGAAACATTGATGAAAATATGGCCTTCTTAGTGGGGGTATCATGTCCCACAAACCTGGTAACCCTATGCGCCCTATTATTAGCTCGGTGGGCTCTATTACTTATAAACTCTCCAAATGGCTTGTCAAAGTCTTGTCCCCCATTCTCGGAACTATCTCTGATTCACATGTAAAAAATTCCATGGATCTTACGGAAAAATTGAATAATGCACGTACTGAAACTAACGATAAATTGATTAGTTTTGATGTTTGCTCATTGTTTACAAAAGTGCCGATTGACGATATGCTTGACTTTCTCTCCCAAGAATTACATAAGTATGACCTGCCACTACCTTCACACATTGTTTTGGAACTCATTAAGCTTTGCATCAAAGACTGTAAATTCACTTTCAATAACGAGTATTATCAACAAGTTTTTGGGATGGCTATGGGCAACCCCTTATCGCCCCTCCTCTCCAATATTTATATGGAGTTTTTCGAAATTACCTATATTCCGAGAATCCTGGGGGTTGGCATCCCTTGGTTGCGGTACGTCGACGATATTTTGTGTATCTGGCCCATGAATCGTGACCTGGATAGCTTCCTCCTTCAGTTAAATGATCAAGTCCCCTCCATTAAGTTTACTTTAGAAGTTGAGCAAGACAATTCAATCCCATTTTTGGATGTGCGTGTACATAGGGAAAGCCCAGGTTTTAAGTTTAGTATCTATCGGAAAACGACAAACAATTTGTCCTACATACACTTTTACTCGGGACATGATACCCCCACTAAGAAGGCCATATTTTCATCAATGTTTCTCCGCGCCCTTAGGATCGCCAGTCCGGAATACATCGATGCCGAATTGGAAAAAATCAACGGTATTGGAAGTGATTTGTGTTATCCATCTGCGTTTATGGAATCTTGTCTCAACAAGGCAAAACGAACTTTCTATCGTGTCAATATTAACACTCGTACTTTGTCAAAAAATATTTTAGTACTTCCATTTTTCCCGGGCTTTTTAGGCATTGCTAATGTACTTAAACTTTTGGATATTAATGTAGTATTTTCATATAACAATATTGTGAAAAATATCATAGTAAAAAATAGCCCTACCAATAATTCAGGCATTATCTATAAAATTGGTTGTAAACAATGTGATTCCTTTTACATAGGTCAGACGGGAAAGGATTTGCACACACGTATAAAACAGCATCAATATTCCGTTAGAACAGGACAGTTGTCCAGTGCCCTTTTTGTCCATTTGTCAGAGTTAGCCCACTGTATTGATTGGAATAATGCTTCAGTTTTATTCCATTCAAGCAACATTGTTAATAGAAATATTCTTGAGTCTGCCATCATCCAACTTTCAAATAACTTCAACATAAGCAAAGGTCTTTTTCAACTCGATCCTGTTATGTTGAATTCCTTTAAAAAAGATTTAGATAAGAAGGGTAAAACATTAAATCTTTGGTAAACTTGTCTTCTACTTTATTAACTTTTAATTTGCATTTTATTATTTTTTTATATATATCGAAACCTGACCATAGGCAGCATTGTGTTAAAACCCGGACAGAGTTCCAGTATAAATTTGTATTTTTATAATCCATTTGATCTTGTGCTAAAAATCGATTAACTTTTAATTTGCATTTTATTTTTTTATATATATCGAAACCTGACCATAGGCAGCATTGTGTTAAAACCCGGCAGAGTTCCAGTATAAATTTGTATCTTTATAATCCATTTGATCTTGTGCTAAAAATTGATATTTTTCCTTACAAATTTGTACTCCTCACTGGTAATCCTTTAAGGTTTTAATTTTTAATTTTTTTATTATTTTTACTTCTCTGTTTATTGTATATATATGTATGTATGTATGTATGTATGTATTTGTATATATAGATATGTATGTATATATATATTATATATATATATATATATGTGTGTGTGTGTGTGTGTTATTTATTTTTTCTTTTTTCTTTCTGTAACCTATATATAGGCTTAACCCTTTTATGTACTTCAGTGTTCCTGAGGATGTCATTAGACGAAAGCGCTTGAGCACCATTTTGTGTTTCCTTTCCTTCGTGGTTTTATTCATCATATATATATATATATATCAAAACCTATGGTAAGATTATTGAATACCTGGTTAGGTTCATTGAATGCCTGGTTAGGTTAACTGTACGCCCTTGACGATTGGATAGGTGAAGTCGTGATATTTTCGTTAAAACGCGGGATATTTTTGTTACCTGCACGAAGGACAGGTTCTCTGCTAGTATGTATGTATGTATGTATGTATGTATGTATGTATGTATGTATGTATGTATTATTTTTTTCCTTCTTTAATTTACTGCTGATTTGTACCTAGGGAAAGTGGTACATATCTCAGCAAGACAGTAGGTGGGTGGTGTCACTGAGTTGGGGATGGTAGACTAGGGGGGTTGAGTAAGGTTCAGTTGCTGGATAGGGGGTAGGAGGGGTATGGCCTTCGATACGATGAAGCAGATGGGAATGAGTGAGGAAAAGGAAAATCGCTTCCGCTGAAAAGTGGGGGCCTTCGGCGAGTATGGATTGTAGACGCTCGGGTATGAAAATTTTGGACAAGAAAGGGAAACACCTGCAACAAAGAGCGGACAGGTTTGGGCATTTGACCAGGAGATGTATGACAGTGACAGGGGTATGGCAAGTAGAGCAGAGCAGGGCTGGTGATTTAGCCTTAAGGTGACCATGTGTAATACACGTGTCCTAGGTGGAGACAGGGTAAAATCACTTCTTTATGGTGAGACCAGTGGAATGAGGAGACCCAGTATCCTAATTGCAGTTTGATCTTGTAGTTTCTTTTGTGTGGCCTGGTCCCATTCCCATTGCCAGACGGAGCAGAGAGTCAGGAAGAAGTTGGAGAAAGGGAGGGGCTGGGGGAAGGCTGGCAGTAAGCAGGCCGTCTTTGCCATGTGGTCCGCCTCCTTGTTACCCTGGATGCCAACATGTGCTGGGACCCAGCAGAAGGTGATTGTCTTCTGTAGGAAGGTTGTTCAAAAGTGGAAGGTTCGCTGGATGGTACAAACCAAGTGGGTGAGGGGGGTTAAATCTCTCTAGGGAGAAGTGCGCTTTGGGAATCTGAATAAATGACAAAGGAGCTGGCAGAGTGGGTGCGCACAATGTGAGGGCCTCCATAATTGCAGAGTTCTGCTGAGAAACCCGAGGCCTCGCGGGGTAGGCTGATGCCTCGAGAAGGTGGCTGGGCTAGTACCACCGCTGCAGCGGCCATACCAGCCTCCGAGCAGGAACCATCTGTATAAATGGGGATTGTGTCCGGGTGTTGGGTTGCTTGGTCTCGGAAGTGACATGTATACCGTAGCGATAGTGGTAGTCTTTGGTAGGGTACACAGGCCCCTGCAAAACTGGATAGGGGTGAGGAGCCAGGGAGGGTAGATGCTATATGAGATGGGGATAACTGAGGGGGCGGGCATGTTGGAAAGGTCAAAGAATGAGCAGACCACTTCAGTGAAGTGCCAGCTCCGTCCCTGGGGTGGGAGTTCAGAAATCGTCACGCATAGAAGCAAAGAGGGTATTCTCTGTGCACGAATGTATATTCTCATGAGGAGCAGACCCCGTCGGAGGGCGAAAGGGAGGTAATTGCAATTCACTTGGAGGCTAGGGAAGAGCGGAAGGCACTGGTGGTGAGGCAGAGGCCCCTATTAAGTACCAGGTCCAAGATACAGAGGCAGGCATTGGAGGCTGAACCGTATACTCAGAGATGGGCGGTATCGCGATACATGTATCGGCGTTACGTATCGAGTGATACTTTTGTATCGGTAATGGTATCGCCTTAGCTACTTGATCGATGTATTATTGGTATCAGTATCGCTAAGGTCATTTTTCTTAAATGTATCGAAAAAAATCGATTCATCGATACACCGATACATTCATGCAAATAACTGAAAGTAATAGTAAGTAAGATTGTAAAAAGTTGTATAATCCACAAACTTTCTGAACTTCTGTTTTTTTCAAATAATATGGTTTTAAGTTATAATGTTGAAGGGATCTGATATTGATCGTTTTTTACACCCAATATACAAAGTAAAAATTTATTTACATATTAGTCAGATTTGTTCATTCTTATAGTAATATATCATGATACATGTATCGGTATCGATATCGCTTTAGCCATCTATAAAGTATCGATGTATCGGTATCGCTTTAGACGATTTACGAGTATCGCTGTATCGGTATCGCCTTAGGGGTTTTCGTGTATCGATGCTTGGACTGCACCATGGATGTGTAAAGGCGAAGGAGAGAGCGTCGGTCTGTGCCCCATGTGATGTAGGAGAGCGAGGGGACATTGGAGGGATTGCTTCAGGTGTTTGAGATGGGGAACCCAGTTGAGATGTCAGTCTACTAGAGTCATGTCCAGAAATCGCGTGTAGGGTACCACCTCAAGAGGATTGCTGTATAATGTGACAGAGGGGACAGGAAGGGTTGAGGGTCATTTTCTGCTGAAGAGCACACACTTGGTCTTGGGGGTGGAGAGGTGGAACCCTACCAACGGATGGCTCCCGCCCTGCGAAGTAGATCGCAAGGTCATCTGCTTAGATGGAAGAATGGATGGTGGGTGGAAGGCATTTTGAGACTGTGTTCATAACGATGGAAAAGCATAGAACACTGAGGATGCTTCCCTGTGGGACCCTGTCCTCCTGCACGAAGGTGTCTGAGAGGATTGAGCTCACCCGAACTTCAAAGGTTTGGGAAGAGAGGAAGCCCCTGATGAAGGTTGGCAGGGCTCCGACGAAACCCAGATTTTGGAGCTGACTAAGGATATTTTCCGATGGGTGGTGTCGTAGCCCGTAGTCCTTCTGGATGCCAAAAAAAATTGATAGGACGAACTGTTCACTGTCGAAGGCATTCTGTATGTCTCGGCTGAGGAGCAGGAGGGGATCAGTGGTGGAGCAAAATTGTCTGAAACTGGACTAGGTAGCCAGGAAGGAATTACTATTTTCAAGGAAGAAGGATAGTCATGTAGCGACCATTTTTTCGAAGACTTGGCAGGCACAACACGTTAGGACGATTGCTCTGTAGTTTGTGGGATTGAGGGAATCTCTGCCGGGTTTTGGGATAGGGATTACATAGGTCTCCCTCTACCGGGCGGGAAAGGCACCCTTTATCTATATGCGGTTGTATAGGTCTAGTAGGAAAATTTGTAAGGTAGGGTGGATGTGCTGGATCATGCTGTATGGGACACCGTCCGGGCTGGGAGATCGTCGAGACGAGAAGCCAGTGCCGCCTGTAGTTCATGCATGGTGAACAACCGATTGTAGGTGCTGTCTACGAACGGTAAAGAGGAGCTATTGTTAGGGGCGGGTACAAGGGAACTGTCTGCGGAGGAAGAAACTGGCGAAGGTAGAAGCTAGGTGGTTTGCCACCGATTTTGGATCATATAGAAGTCCGTCGTTAGTCTGGAGGGATATGTCGCCTCTCGACACTCGGTACCTTCTTCCAGATGGTAACCGGTGTGGTGGTGGTGATGCTGGACACAAAGGCACGCTTTCTTCATTGTACGGTGGGCGATGGCCCTGGCCCGCTGCATCTCCATGCGATGGATGGGGAGTTGCATATGGTAGAAGCGTCGAGTAGCCATTTTGGCACGTATGGCCTCCATGCACTCTGGGATCCACCAAGGTACCCATCGGGTGCGGGGGTAGGCAGAGGATCGTGGGATGTTAGTGCACGCAGCCGCTACAATGACTGACTCGAAGTATGCGATGCACTCGTCAGAGGATGGGAAGTGGGCAGTCGTAAGGGTTGCATATGTATCATCATGGAAGTGGGACCAATTAGCTTTGGCAGTAATCAATTTTTCCGGTACCCGAACGGTCTGGTCGGGCCAATTTTACATGAGTTGAACAGGGAAATGGTCACTTCCATAGTCCTCTTGAAGGAATTGCCATGTGAAATCTAGGTCTATACAGGATGGAGTGCAGGTGGTGGCATGGTAGAATGTAGCTACCATGATCCACGCCTCCTCTCTCGCTCAGCCGACTCGACCCCGCAATCTCCGCGGAGATCGACTGGCCGACCAATTCCTTTTCTGGTGAATAGCAGATAGCCAGCCATACTCCTGAGCCAATATCCTTCGCCTTCACGAACCCCAGATCTCCCTTCACACTACAACCTCCTAACACTTACACCTTTACCCATCCCCCATCACCAAATAATGGATCCCCCAAAACTACAATAGTACACTAGAACTGCAGAAGAATATTTGTGAATTACAAAGGCTTTAATTCCTTGATTACCACTTCCCATCTGGTATGCATCTGTCTCCAGGAGCTCATCCTGAGGACCAGGCCCATGACCTGCCCTGCTGGTCGAAGGGGGACTGCCATTTTCATACACCACGCAGTCCCCTTCCACAATCTCCCTATCCAATCCCTGTTACAGGTGACTGCTACCCGGCTTTCCCTGGATAGACAGTACACCGTCTGTTCAATATACCTCCCTCCCTACACTCAAGTCTCCCACGATGACCTGGTGGATGTGGTAAAACAACTCCCCAGGCCCTTTCTATTACTGGGTGATTTCAGTAGTCGCCACCCCTTGTGGGGAGACACACATTCCACCTATATGGCTCCGACCCTGATTAATATCATGACTGAGCTCTTCTTCGAGTGCCTCAATGATGGCTCTCCTACATTCTACCATGCCACCACCTGCACTTCATCCTGTATAGACCTGTCTTTCATTTCGACCGATGCCCTCCTAGATTTCAAATGGCAATTCCTTCAAGAGGACTATGGAAGTGACCGTTTCCCTGTTCAACTCACACAAAATTGGCCCATCCAGACCGTTTGGGTACTGGAAAAATTGATTACTGCCAAAGCTAATTGGTCCTGCTTCCACATCTGCCCACTTCCCATCCATCAACGAGTGCATCGCATACTTCGAGTCAGTTGTTGTAGCGGCTGCGTGCACTAGCATCCCACGATCCTCCACCAACCCCCACACCCGACGGGTACCTTGGTGGATCCCAGAGTGCACGGAGGCCATACGCACCAAGAAGGCTACTCAATGTTTCTACCGTACATGACTCCCCATCCATTGCACGGAGATGCAGCGGGACAGAGACATCGCCCGCTGCACAAGGAAGACAGCACGCCAAACTTGGTGTGCCTTTGTATCCGGCGTCACCACCACCACACCTTCGGCTACCATCTGGAAGAAGGTACCGGGTGTCGAGAGGTGACATGTCCCCCCTCCCGACCCCGGGACTAACGATGGACTCCTATACGAACCCAAATCGGTGGCAAACCACCTTGCTTCTACCTTCGCCGCCGTTTCTTCCTCCGCAGTTAGTTCCCTCATGCCCACCCCTAACAATAGCTCCTCTTCACCATCCATAGACAGCACCTACAATCGGTTGTTCACCATGCGTGAACTACAAGTGGCACTGGCCTCTCAACGATCCCCTTGTCCCGGCCTGGATGGTATCCCCTACAGTATGATCCAGCACATCCACCCTACCTTACAAATTTTCCTACTAGACCTATATAAATGCATATGGATAGGGGGCGCCTTCCCCTCCCAGTGGAGGGAGGCCTACGTAATCCCTATCCCCAAACCTGGCAAAGATTCCCTCGATCCCACAAACTACAGACCAATCGCCCTAACGTGTTGTGCCTGCAAAATCTTCGAAAAAATGGTTGCTACGCGACTATCGTTCTTCCTGGAAAATAGTAATTCCTTCCCGGCTACCCAGTCCAGCTTCAGACAATTTCATTCCACCACTGATCCCCTCCTGCTCCTCAGCCAAGACATACAGAATGCCTTCGACAGTGAACAGTTCGTCCTATCAATTTTTTTTGACATCCAGAAGGCCTACGACACCACCCATCAGACAATAATCTTAGCTCCAACATCTAGGTTTCGTCGGAGCATGCTGACGTTCAACAGGGGCTTCCTGTCCTCCCAAACCTTTAAAGTTAGGGTGGGCTTAGTCCTCTCAGACACATTCGAGCAGGAGGATGGGGTCGCACAGGGAAGCATCCACAGTGTTCTATGCTTTTCCATCATTATGAACACAGTCTCAAAATGCCTTCCACCCACCATCCGTTCTTCCATCTACACGGATGACCTTGCAATCTACTTCGTAGGGCGGGAGCCAACCGTCATTCAATGGCAAATTCAGCTCGCTATCTACCGGGTGGAAAGATGGGCGATGTGATGTCGGTAGGGTTCCGCCTCTCCACCCCCAAGTCCAAGTGTATGCTCTTCAGCAGACGACCCTCAACCCTTCCTGTCCCCTCCGTCACGTTATACGGCAATCCTCTTGAGGTGGTACCCTCCACTCAATTTCTGGGCATGACTCTAGACCGATGGCTCAACTGGGTTCCCCATCTCAAACACCTGAAGCAATCCCTCCAATGTCCCCTCGCTCTCCTAGATCACCTCTCCCACACCACATGGGGCGCAGACCTGACGCTCTCTCCTTCGCCTTTACACTTCCATGGTGTAGTCAAAGCTGGACTATAGCAGTGTAGTATCCGTATCTTGGACCCGGTCCTTAATAGGTGCCTCCGCCTCACCACCAGTGCTTTCTGCTCTTCCCCAGCCTCCAGCCTTCAAGTGGATTGCAATTACCTCCCTCTCGCCCTCCGACGGGGTCTGCTCCTCATGAGGACATACCTCCGTGCACAGAGACTACCCTCTTTGCTTCTATGCACAGCAATTTCTGAAAAAATTATAAAACAGTGTTTAAAAAGGCTAATTAATTTTGGCCAGTCAAAGCCATAAACGAGTTAAAATGTCTAAAAAAGTTATAAAACTTCCATCCCGTGGAAGACAATGTTAAAATGACTGTGTTAAGGCATAATCATGGACAGAGAGATGGTGGCTGTTGTACATCTGGCAGTTTGCAAAGGCAAAAAATTGCCCAGATTTTGAACATTCAAGATGAGAAATCTAAGTAAAAATCAATCCTGTACATCTGGCAGCCAGTCACAACCCAAAATTGACCTAAAATATTTTTAAATGTTAAAAATAAAGCTATCCATACTGTAGGACAGCTTAATATTTGAAATGGTGTTTTCTCCTAAAATATAAAATGCCTCGTATATTTGTCTCTGTTCCCAGTCCCTAACCATCATGAAAGGTTTAGAATACTGGAAGTTAAAAATATGATTATGATGTTCCCTATGCTGAACCAAGCTACTATAAGTATTACCCGATCTCGGGTCACATTTGTCTGAAAACATGGGATTTCATAAACTATGCCAGAATTATTGGAGGCTTTTTTAATAGGATGATGGATGAACGAAGACAATTTATTTGGCACAGCAGAGACCAACTTAATCTGCTGTGGCAAGAGTGAGGAAAGCCCTTTGTTAACCTCAAAGGGCACTTTAAGGAATGAAACGTCTTTATCCTAGTTCCTAGTTTTGGGAGAAAAGAAAGATCTCCTAGTGCCGAAATAAGCTTTATCAATGAACAATTTGGAATAACCCAAACCTATAAATATATTTTTGATATGTAAAACTTCACTGTCAAGATAAATTGTCACAAATCCTCAAAGCTCTCAAAAAGAGACCCAAAATAATGCCTTTTTTTAGTACAGAGAGAATGACTGGAAAAAGCATGAATGCATAGGCTTTCTAAATAGTACTTTGAAAGGTATTTGGTTGGGATCTCTTAAAATAAGAACATCCACAAATGAGAGAGATCCACTCATCTCAACTTCATATGTAAACTGCATTGAAGGTACGAAACTGTTAAGAAATCCCACCAGCTCATCCAAATCCACACGAGATTCCAAAATAACACACGTATCCATCAACGTAACAGAACCAATTGACCCTTGGCACCAAAGATTCTAGCAAAAAATTAACTTCAAAAAATTCCATAAAAATGTTAGCTAATATTGGAGAGAGCGAAAAGCCCATCAGTAAACCTGTCTTTTGTCTAAAAAATGACCCGTTGAAAGAAAAATAGTTATGTTTTGAGAAAAGTCTAACAAGCTCCAAAATAATTCCATAATCAAACGGAATGGTCTCAGGATGATCATGAAGCCACTCTTCTAGGAACTGCAAGGTTAAATCCAAAGGGACTCTGTGGTAAACAAAGATACCACATCAAAACTCATCAATTTTTTTCCTGATAAGTCTGTACCTTGAAGTTTGTCAACAAACTCTGCAGAATTTTTAAGATGTGCTCCAGAGATTTGGCCTAGTAATGGCAAAAGGAGGCTTGAAAGCCATTTAGACAGCTGTTCAGTAGAACTTCCCACATTAGAAATAATAGAGTGCAAAAGTACTGAAGGTTTATGCAGCTTTGGAAGCCCATATATACGTATAATGAAGATGGGGCAAATAAGATTCAAATCTTTGAAAAAGTTCAGGAGAATCCTTAAGGATTCTTCCCAACTCCTTATTAAAAGAAGCCTGGGAAGTTTTTAGTAGATCAGTGCTGACTTTGGAATAAATGGATTCATCAGCCAACATGACATTCATTTTAGCGATGTAATCACACATATTCAGGATAACTACTTTATTTCCCTTATCAAACTTCGTAAGCATAAGGTTCACGTTATTCTTGTCTGGATGGAAAGGGCATCCAACAAAATCTTGGGAAACCTAGAGTCCTTACCCAAAGCGTGAAAGATTTCATTTAAAAGAAATCCCTTCAGGGTAGGGTTGCACCGATAAGCAAATTAGCCGATTACCGATTAATCGGCCTAAAATAATCGGCTGATAATTCTTTTTATATACTGTATAAGTGTATAGCACTATATGGTTACTGAATTACGCCGCTTATACCTATTATACTGGCAAATAGGAGCACACAATATAAAATGTAGGCCTAATATCTAATATTTTTTCATCTAATATTAATCTAATATTTTTAGAACTATTTACATATTCTAATTCTTTAATTTCTTTTACAGATTAAATTAAGCATTTTAATGAAAGTTGCCAAGAAATTTTATATTTTTGTTACAAATTTAAATAACATAAAGCCCTTATGGCTCCAAGCATTGCATGGAAATACTTTAAAGTAGATAAAAATAAAATTATTTGCAAATGCACCCTATGCAATATTTCCATCTCAAATTTTGTTTATCGTTAGAGAATAGGTTAAGGCCACTTTTGTTTTGCAACAGGAAAGCTTAAATGGATTCTTTTGTTCAGTAAGGTACAATAATTTTTTTGTTTTAATAATAGAGTGATAATGGAGTAAATTAATTCAATAATACTCTGCCTATTATTCTCCAAACAATGCAAATTGGTAGAAAATATTTAATAAAAAACAAGCAAAATATTATTTAAGTTCATTCCATGTCTAGGATAACTGAAATTCTTAAACCAGGGATGCAATTTCTGTAATGTAATAAACAAAGATGACCGAGTCTGAAAACCGATTAATCGGCAAAAAAAAAAAGCTGATGACCGATTAATCGGCAAATGGCTGATATGGCCGATTACCGATTGTCAACCGATTAATCGGTGCAACCCTACTTCAGAGTAAATAAATTAAGATTAGAGGCTTAGCAGTATTGAGCAAAGTACTCGAAAGAGCTTGAAAAGCTGACCAAACAACTGGCATTTGCAGTAAAGGAAAATTTCAAACTTATTTTGTTATTTCGGGTCTCTTTTTGAGAGCTTTCAGGATTTGTGACCCCATTTATCTTGATGACGAAGTTTTACACATTAAAAATATACTTATAGGTTTGGGTTATTCCAAATTGTTCATTGATAAAGCTTATTTCGCCACTAGGAGATCTTTCTTTTCTCCCAAAACTAGTCCTGAACCAGGATAAAGACGTTTCATTCCTTAAAGTGCCCTTTGAGGTTAACAAAGGGCTTTCCTCACTCTTGCCACAGCAGATTAAGTTGGTCTCTGCTGTGCCAAATAAATTGTCTTCGTTCATCCGTCATCCTATTAAAAAAGCCTCTGGACAATAATTCTGGCTAGTTTATGAAATCCCATGTGGAGGCTGCCCTCAAAAATACATTGGAGAGACAATTGATTTTCAGAGAAAGATTAATTCACACAAACGTGACCCGAGATCGGGTAATACTTATAGTAGCTTGGTTCAGCATAGGGAACATCATAATCATATTTTTAACTTCCAGGATTCTAAACCTTTCATGAAGGTTAGGGACCGGGAACAGAGACAAATATACGAGGCATTTTATATTTTAGGAGAAAACACCATTTCAAATATTAAGCTGTCCTACAGTATGGATAGCTTTATTTTTAATATTTTAAAATATTTTAGGTCAATTTCGGGTTGTGACTAGCTGCCAGATGTACAGGATTGATTTTTACTTAGATTTCTCATCTTGAATGTTCAAAATCAGGGCAATTTTTTGCCTTTGCCAACTGCCAGATGTACAATAGCCACCATCTCTCTGTCCATGATTATGCCTTAACACAGTCATTTTAACTTCAGGTCTTCCACAGGATGGAAGTTTTATAACTTTTTTAGACATTTTAACTAGTTTATGGCTTTGAAAAGGGCTTGGTTGTGACTGGCTGAAATTAAATAGCCTTTTTAAACACTGTTCTATAATTTTTTCCTTGCAGATTTGAGTGATATCATATTGTTGCGGTAAATGCAATCAAAGTTTATATATATATTATATATATATATATATATATATATATCCCCGCAAGGGGGTTCTAAGCTCGAGCTCTTGAGTGCTCTTTGTGCTCGTTTGTACGTGCTTGTTCCTGGAGGTTTCACGTGCGCCCTCCCGGCCCTAGCACCTAAGGATGATGGGGCTCGACCCTGCAGTCCTTGTCATCCTTGGTCTTTTTCCACTTCGACTGTCCCCACCCTTTCTTTTTCCTCTGTCTTTCCTCTCACTTTTTCTTTGTTTTTCCGCCGAGATATGCCCTTTTAAATAGAGGCGAATCGGTTCTTCCCAAACTTAAAAAAAAAAAAAAAAAAATATATATATATATACATACAGTAAATACTCGATAAGTCGGACTATATAGGGCTCTAGTCAGTCCAACTCATTGAAAAGTCTGACTCATCACGCATTACCTTAATTACCCCCCCTATTTACCCCTAAAGAGTAAATACTCCCTAACCTTTTAAGTTTGATTAGTGAGAGTCTAATACAATGTTCAAAATAAACAAAATAAACATTAAAAAACAACAAAACTGTTTCACTTACCGTTGCTAGAATTATTTTGAGCATGAAACACACAAAATTTTATTGTTTACCTTTTCATAGAATACAGTATTAAAAAAACACTTCACTTAGTAAAAGAAACAAAATAATAATGGCACTTGACATAGGAAATAAAACACTTCTCTCAGTAAAATAAACAAAAGAATAATAGCACTTGACAGAGGATGAGTTCGATTCATCCTGAATTCCGACTCATCGAGTATTTACTGTATACAGTAAACCCTCAATTTAACGGACCCCGATGTAACGGATTTCGGATTTAACGGACCGGACAAATAATAATACACTACATTAATTAATAATAATTTTAAAAAATTAAAAATAAAAAAAAATAAAAAAAAAAAACCTTAAGCGCTGCACCTTGCAGTCAGGTTGTATACAGTGTGTTTCTGTGATTTCTGAATTGTGACTTTATTTATTAAATAATTTTGCAATCCTTACAATTCAAAATGGCATCAAGTGATAGAGGAGTTAAAAGAAAGCGTGTGAACTTAAATGTGGCACAGAAATTAGAGCTAATTGTATTGTACTAAAGCTTTTTTTTTACATTAAAAACAATAAAAAATGGTAAAAAATGGCCCCCCTAGGTTACATTCGATTTAACGGACTTTCAGCATTAACGGACACCCCTTCCCCCCTATTAGTCCATTAAATCGAGGGTTTACTGTGTATATATTATATATATATATATATATATATATATAATGTAAATCCACAAGGAAAAAGAAAAAGATTCCAAGGCCTTTTGTGTATTCAGAAGTACGCCTCATCAAAGGAATGAAGGAGGAATGCGAGATGACAAAAATAAAGGAATTTTAGCGTAAAAATATCGTGAGCCTACCTTACCATGTTAATTTTCAATATCTTCCGACTTTACTTAAAGCAATTGGTATCAATGTAGTCTTTAAATATAATAATACTGTTAAATCATGCTTAACAAAAAATAGCCCCTGGATAATGCGGTTGGTTGTGTGTATTCGATCAGATGCACACAATGTAACTTAATATATAGGCCAAACAGGTAAAATGTTAGATATTAGGGCAAAACAGCATAAATATGCGTGTAGACCAGCAAATAATTCTAATGCATTGTTTAACCATATGTATAGCTGTAATCATAGTATCAAGTGGGATAGTTCTAAAGCACTCGTTAAAAAGACAGATATAACTGAAAGGAATATTCTAGAATGTGCATTTATCAATTTTAAAAATAATTTCAATAACAGTGCAGGAATGTATAAAATTGACAGTATCATGTTAAAATACCTTTTGCCTCTAATTAACTCTTGTTAATCATGTGCTAATCTTTTTTATTTTTCCATCCCATTGTACATATGTATATACGAGAGGTGGTCAGAAAATAAGTTTACACAGCGTATAATTTTGTAACTAAAGGACCTACATTGATTTTGTTTTGTATCAGAAGAATTCATTAATCATTGCTGGCAACACTGCATGTCGATTTGGCTGTCATCTACCATACATTGGTTATACGAGTCAGTTGAACATGGCGGCTCAACTGGAACAGTGCCCTGTCATTTCTGCAATGATATTCCGAGTCTGTCAGTAGTCAGAAATTTTTTGAGCGCACTGTCCATACTCCAGAAACAAAAAGTGCCAGCAGGGAATGGAAACACCCTGGGTCCTCGCAACCAAAGAAGTTTAAGATTGTGAGGTCTGCTGGCAAAGTGATGGTTACCATGTTTTGGGACTACAAAGGCATTTTGCTCGCAGACTTCATGCAAAAATACACAACAATCAATGCAGCTGCATATTGTTCAAAACTGGAATGTTTATGAGTGGTCATTAAATGTAAATGTTCTGGACTGCTCTGTAGGGCAGGGCACTGTTCCAGTCGAGCTGCCATGTTCAACTGACTTGTATAACCAATGTACGGTAGATGACAGCCGAATTGACATGCAGTGTTGCCAACAATGATTAACAAATTCACCTGATACAAACATAATCAATGTAGGTCCTTTAGCTACGAAACTATATGCCGTGTAAACTTATTTTCTGACTGCCCCTCGTATTTTTGTTGTCTCGCCTTCTCCCTTCATTTCCTGATGAGGTGTACTTCTGAATACACGAAAGGCCTTGGAATAATTTTTCTTTTTCCTTGTGGGTTTGCATATATATACACAGTGGAACCTCGACTTACGAACGCCTCTATTTACGACCAAATCGACATACGAACATACGCCCGGCGCTTCGATTGCGATTGCGAGTGGATCTCTCGCATATTTGCTCCGTGATTTTTCGTTTATTGCTTTATCTCTCGCATATTTGCTCCATGATTTTTCGTTTATTGCTTTATCTCTCGCATATTTGCTCCATGATTTTTCGTTTATTGCTTTATCTCTCGCATATTTGCTCCGTGATTTTTCATTTATTGCTTTAATAAGCCCTTCATTATGGCTCCCAAGAAAGTGAAGAGTGATAGTGGCAGTGAAAAAAGAAAACTTAAAATAAACATTGAATTAAAGAGACAGAAAAGAGACAAAACCCCTGAAGGAGAGGTGCCCAGTGTTCTTATGGAAGGGGACTCTCCTTCCAAACAGTAACTTCCCTCCCCCTTCCTTTCCTCATCACCATCCACTCATGCCAGCGATTATCCTCCACAAAGGTACAGTAAAATTATACAGCTTATTAAATTTAGTATAATTTTTTTCTCTTATATTTTCTCTTTATAAACTCTTACAAAGCATTAAAAGTACAATTATCTGGGGCGCTGGAACGGATTAATTAAATTTACATTAATTTCAATGGAAAAAATGGATTCGATTTATGACCAATTCGAGGTGCGAACAGGGTCTCGGAACGAATTAAATTCGTAAGTCGAGGTTCCACTGTATATATATATATGATGAATAAAACCACGAAGGAAAGGAAACACAAAATGGTGCTCAAGCGCTTTCGTCTAATGACTTCCTCAGGAACACTGAAGTACATAAAAGGGTAACAGCCTATATATAGGTTACAGAAAGAAAAAAAAGAAAAATAAATAACATACATACATACACACACACATATATATATACATACATATCTATATATACATATACATACATATATATATATATACATATATATATGCAATAAACAGAGAAGTAAAAATAAAAAATAAAAATTAAAAATTAAAGGATTATCAGTGAGGCGTACAGATTTGTAAGGAATAATATCGATTTTTAGCACAAGATCAAATGGATTATAAAAATACAAATTTATATTGGAAAACTGCCCGGGTTTTTAACACTCTGCCTATGGTCAGGTTTCGATATACTGTATATAAAAATAAAATGCAAATTAAAAGTTAATAAAGTAGCAGACAAGTTTACCAAAGATTTAGTGTTCTACCCTTCTTATCTAAATCTGTTTGGAAGGAATTCAAAATAACAGGATCGAGTTGAAAAAGACCTTTGCTTATGTTGAAGTTATTTGAAAGTTGGATAATGGCAGACTCAAGAATATTTCTATTAACAATGTTGCCAGAATGGAATAAAACTGAAGCATTATTCCAATCAATACAGTGGGCTAACTCTGACAAATGGACAAAAAGGGCACTGGACAACTGTCCTGTTCTAACGGAATATTGATGCTGTTTTATACGTGTGTGCAAATCCTTTCCCGTCTGACCTATGTAAAAGGAATCACATTGTTTACAACCAATTTTATAGATAATGCCTGAATTATTGGTAGGGCTATTTTTTACTATGATATTTTTCACAATATTGTTATATGAAAATACTACATTAATATCCAAAAGTTTAAGTACATTAGCAATGCCTAAAAAGCCCGGGAAAAATGGAAGTACTAAAATATTTTTTGACAAAGTACGAGTGTTATTATTGACACGATAGAAAGTTCGTTTTGCCTTGTTGAGACAAGATTCCATAAACGCAGATGGATAACACAAATCACTTCCAATACCGTTGATTTTTTCCAATTCAGCATCGATGTATTCCGGACTGGCGATCCTAAGGGCGCAGAGAAACATTGATGAAAAAATGGCCTTCTTAGTGGGGGGTGTCATGTCCCGAGTAAAAGTGTACGTAGGACAAATTGTTTGTTGTTTTCCGATAGATACTAAACTTAAAACCTGGGCTTTCCCTATGTACACGCACATCCAAAAATGGGATTGAATTGTCTTGTTTGGATGTGCGTGTACATAGGGAAAGCCCAGGTTTTAAGTTTAGTATCTATCGGAAAACAACAAACAATTTGTCCTACGTACACTTTTACTCGGGACATGACACCCCCCACTAAGAAGGCCATTTTTTCATCAATGTTTCTCTGCGCCCTTAGGATCGCCAGTCCGGAATACATCGATGCTGAATTGGAAAAAATCAACGGTATTGGAAGTGATTTGTGTTATCCATCTGCGTTTATGGAATCTTGTCTCAACAAGGCAAAACGAACTTTCTATCGTGTCAATAATAACACTCGTACTTTGGCAAAAAATATTTTAGTACTTCCATTTTTCCCGGGCTTTTTAGGCATTGCTAATGTACTTAAACTTTTGGATATTAATGTAGTATTTTCATATAACAATATTGTGAAAAATATCATAGTAAAAAATAGCCCTACCAATAATTCAGGCATTATCTATAAAATTGGTTGTAAACAATGTGATTCCTTTTACATAGGTCAGACGGGAAAGGATTTGCACACACGTATAAAACAGCATCAATATTCCGTTAGGACAGGACAGTTGTCCAGTGCCCTTTTTGTCCATTTGTCAGAGTTAGCCCACTGTATTGATTGGAATAATGCTTCAGTTTTATTCCATTCTGGCAACATTGTTAATAGAAATATTCTTGAGTCTGCCATTATCCAACTTTCAAATAACTTCAACATAAGCAAAGGTCTTTTTCAACTCGATCCTGTTATTTTGAATTCCTTCCAAACAGATTTAGATAAGAAGGGTAGAACACTAAATCTTTGGTAAACTTGTCTGCTACTTTATTAACTTTTAATTTGCATTTTATTTTTATATACAGTATATCGAAACCTGACCATAGGCAGAGTGCTAAAACCCGGGCAGTTTTCCAATATAAATTTGTATTTTTATAATCCATTTGATCTTGTGCTAAAAATCGATATTATTCCTTACAAATCTGTACGCCTCACTGATAATCCTTTAATTTTTAATTTTTATTTTTACTTCTCTGTTTATTGCATATATATATATGTATATATAGTATGTACATGTATATATAGATATGTATGTATATATATATATATGTGTGTGTGTGTGTATGTATGTATGTATGTATGTATGTATGTTATTTATTTTTCTTTCTGTAACCTATATATAGGCTGTTACCCTTTTATGTACTTCAGTGTTCCTGAGATTGTCATTAGACGAAAGCGCTTGAGCACCATTTTGTGTTTCCTTTCCTTCATGGTTTTATTCATCATAAATATTTTTCACGTGTTACTTTCGTGAAATAATTTTCATATATATATATATATATATATATACATTAGTGTCCCAGTTTTTTTTGTTCCTGAAGTTTGTCATGCACACCCCCCTAATTTCTTCCACTCGTGAAAACATGCCAGCAAGATGAATTTCATTCGTGTTCTTTAATTTTAAGGGCCCCCTCAAACCATGTGTTACTATTGCTGAATGGCTACTCTCTACCTTATACTAATTGTAGCATATTTCTTTTCAGGTTATGGATACAAGAAAGCAGGAGACTGTTGGGTTGGTGGGGGTGTTGTGAAATGAACCCCTGGAAACGCTGTGTCAACTCCCGACAGTAGTAGATGTTCTTCGACGTCTGTTGTTCTTCACTCGGAAGAAAAAAACATCCACGGCGGAAGCTGCCAATGTGGTAGCTAATGAGGTTATGGCAGTGTGGGCTCGGGCATCTATTCCAACCTCCCACAAGCCCAAGTGCGTCGAGAGGATCAAGGCCCTCTCCACGGACTACGAGAAGGTTGCCAGAAACCAAAACCGTGGGGGAGAGAAGCAACTGGAGTGGGAAAAGGGATTCCAAGCCAACCTGAATACACTGTTCGAAACAGCTCATGCCAACGCCATGAAACTCATCAAAGTCCCCGAAGATCGAGACTTTCTGAATGACCAGTGAACCGTGCGGAAGATGTACATCGGAGGAGAGGACCTGGAGTTTGCTCGCAGGGCAGCGGAGCGGGAGAAACACCGAGCAGCTGAAGAGAAGTGGAAGAAGAAAAGCCGCGAAGAGATGGACTCACTGCAAGCAAAAGGAACAGTGAAAAGTGGGTCTTCTTCTTGTTCGGAGTCCATGGCCGAAGCATCCAATGATGATGTCCAATATTCCTCTCCTGGTCCTTCGGCTCCTCGATCCGCTCCCAAGGACAGCCAAGTGTCGGCAAGGAGGATCATCCAATATCCCAATTTTGCTGCAGCCCTGGATCGAACTGGAACCTCAGTACGCCAAGCGATGCACATTGTGGCTCCAGCACTCGCTGCTGCGGGAGTTGAGTTATCCTCAGTCACCTTGTCCAAATCAAGTCTTCACCATTCACGGCAGAAGTCCAGGAAGAACTTGGCAGCCGGAATCAAGACCGAGTTCAATCCTGATACGCCGCTTGTCGTCCACTTTGATGGCAAACTCCTCCCTGATTCGGATGGAGGGAAATCGGATCGCATACCAGTGCTGGTCAGCGGGAAGAATCTTGAGAAGTTGTTGGCGATCCCAAAAATCCCTGACAGCACGGGACAGCGGATGGCTGGAGCTGTTCTGAAGGTGCTGGATGATTGGCCGCAAGTTCAACCATGGATTGCCAGTCTCTGCTTCGACACAACAGCGGCGAATACCGGTATTCACAGCGGCGCTTATATGATTATCCAGGACCAAATGGACCGCCGCGTTCTTTTCCTGGCTTGCAGACACCACATGATGGAATTGGTAATCACCTCAGTCTTTGACCTGTTCTTCAGGTCTTCTGGCCCCGAAATTGCGCTGTTCGCTCGCTTCAAATCCCAATGGGAGTTCATCAACCAGAAGCAAGCTTCTCCGTTCAACGGCGATGGCCCAAGCAACATCCTTTCGGAATGGGTGGCATTGAAAAAAGAGCAGATTGTCCACTTCATTGAAGACCAGCTTGAAGTTGGCCACCCAAGAGACGATTACCGGGAGTTCCTGATCCTCGCTCTGGTCTTCCTCGATGGTCATGGCAAACGAGATCTCCGGTACAATCGTCGTGGAGCATACCACCGGGCCAGGTGGATGGCCAAAGGCATTTACTGTCTTAAGATGTTCATCTTCCGAAGCCAATTCCACCTGACCACTCACGAGGTCCAGTCACTACGCAGGATAAACGTCTTTGCCGTCACCATCTACCTCCAGAGGTGGTTCGAGGCTCCATTGACGGCGGACGCGCCCGTCAATGACCTGGAGCTGTTGGAGGGCCTAGAGCGGTACAAGGCGGTGGATCATGATGTAGGTACCACCGCATTGACGAAATTCCGGGGCCACCTCTGGTACCTAAGCGAAGATTTAGCCGGACTCGCTATGTTCTCCTCCAAAACCAACCACCGATGCAGAGAAGATGGCCATGCTCCAAAACCTGCACAAGAAGACCGAAAACCCAAAAGATCTGCGTTGGCTGGAGGGAAAGAGTGTCTTGACCGTGAGATGGTCGGATTTGAGCACCTTGGTCACAAAAAGGACTCAAAACCTTTTTCATTGCCTGAAGCTGCCGGTTCCAAAAATCCCCAAAGATCTCGAAGGATGTGCACCATCGTTGAAGTCTGTGAACGACGTGGCAGAACGGGCGGTGAAACTGGCGGAAGATTTCAACGAGGGCCTGACAAAAAATGAGGAGGAATGGCAGCTCATGTACCAAGTCGTCGAATACCACCACCAGCAGTTCCCCTCAGCAGACAAAAAGATCCTCTGTCCCCCGAAATGAAATGTGCCATTAGGAAGAATTTCCATTTCCTTTAATTTAGTCATTAGAAAGAATTTACATTTCATTCTTCCATTCTAGAATGATTAATGCCGAGTATTTACATTTGTTCATATAGGGTCGAATAAACAAGGTCAATGAGGGGACCCTTCCCCTCCTAATAGGCCAATGAAATTTCGCCCATTTTTTCCTTTCTTCAAGTGTAATTAATTAAAGGGGTGTGCGATTTGACTCTTGCAAATTTTTATTTTCACATGTGAGGCTGGGACACCCTAATATACATACATACATATATATATATATATATACATTCAACTGCAAAGAACACGCAGTATAAATAACGTAAAGAACGACGCTTGTATAGGAGATATTCCGCGCAAGACGAGAGAGAGAAAACGGAACAAATGAAAAAATGAAGTAACCACCTGGGAATCGAACCCGGGATCTTCCGATCGCGTCTTACCGGCAATCGGAAGATCCCGGGTTCGATTCCCAGGTGGTTACTTCATTTTTTCATTTGTTCCGTTTTCTCTCTCTCGTCTTGCGCGGAATATCTCCTATACAAGCGTCGTTCTTTACGATATATATATATATATATATATATATATATATATATATATATATATATTATATATACACAGGGTGTCCATAAATTATTCACCCTATTATAAGCCCTAATACATTCATTATTATAGGAGCTATCTTAAAATGGTTTGCGGCAATTAACAACAAAACTCAAGAAAATTTTGTTTTAATTCAGTAAACCACCACCTGAGCCCCATTGGTAGCACGCAGAACATCAAGGCGATAAATGATTTCGTTCCAAACATTAAGAAGCATGTCTTGCGTGATGGAAGCTAATGTCTCTTCAATCCGGTGTCTTAATTCTGTGATGTTATTAACCTTCTTTGCATACACTCTGTCCTTTGTGTAGCCCCATAAAAAGAAATCCAGAGGCGTGATATCCGGGGAACGAGGAGGCCATGGAATAGGGCCATCTCACCCGATCCAACGAGAAGGGAACTTTTCATTGAGGAACCTCTGCACTTCTAATCCCCAGTGTGGTGGCGCCCCATCTTGCTGAAAGAACACACGGGGCTGCATATCCTCAAGCTGAGGTGCAGCTGAGGAGTTTTCTGATATTCCTCCCGAAAACGTCTCTGTACAGTAATTGGAGATTTGGTTTCCCACATCCACAGCACACACATTGCTTTCTCCTTCACTGTCACCATTGTGTCCCTAGTGGATGTTCTGCGAAATAAAGAAAAAAATTTCTTGAGTTGTGTTATTAATTGCCGCAAACTGTTTTAAGATAGCTCCTATAATAACAAATTTATTAAGGCTTATAATGGGGTGAATAATTTATGGACACCCTATATATATCAGGGCTGGCAGGCCAGACCCGGACCCGGACCCAGACCCAGGTTTAACCCGAAAGTGAGATAAGACCCAGACCCGAGAGTGAATTAGAAAAAAGACCTGGACCTGGAAGTGAATTTTAAAATTGACCCAGACCCGACACGAGAGTGAAGGACCCGCACAGCCAGGTTTTTAGTTTACAAAACTTATGTGCGCGCCTTTAGATTTGGCAACAATGTATTGAATTATCACTCCACCCTCCAAACGACTCATTGGAAGTGGAGAGTTAACAGTGATGGAAGAATAGCCTAATCCTAATATATTTTATTGTTTGTTTGTGAATTTTGCAATGCCTTTACAAGGTCTTTTTTTGGTGGGGAATGGTAGCAAAAAACTAGCCTTACAAATGAATATTTTAAATATAATACTATTGATAAAACATCTACATGCCAAATTGAAAAGTGTGGAAAAGTGTATAGTGGCAATCATGTGACAAACCTAAAGCGACACCTAAAATCGTGTCACCCAGACATATATCGTAATGTTGAGGATCATGATAAAAGCCTACCTAGCATTAGCAGCACTTTGAAAACTCAAATACAAACCAAGGGAATGAATGTAGGCCAAACAGTGTTAAAAACTTTTTTAAACAAATTAAAGTTGGAGTTCACCCACAACTTCATAAGAAAACTTTAGAAAATGGCCTTATTTCATGGGTGATAATAGACAGGTGGCCTTTTAGCATTGTAGAAGATATTGGATTTAAAATTTTGGTTGAACCATTTCTATCTGCAATGAATATAAACAAACAGAAAAAATCTTGCTACTTTGACTCTCGATAGAGCAATAGCTGAAAAAAATGTTAAAAATACTTCTTAAAAAAAATGTTTCATTTAAAAGTAGATTGTTGCGGCTGCTTAGATAGAGGATTTTTAGGTATTCAAGCCCAATATGACTTTCAAAACAAAATTGAAGTGAAAACATTGGCTGTCAAGGAACTTTACTGCTCGCATACAAGTAAAAATTATTTACATTTCACACAAAAAATTATTTTACATTTCACACAAATATATATATATATTATATATACTTGTATATCATACAATATTATAGTACAGTGGTACCTCTCTTAATGAGTAACCCTAATAACGAATTTTCTCTTAATGAGAAGCCTCCCATTGACCATAATACTCCACATAATGAGTGCAGACCCTCATAACGAGTGCTCAATGAGCACCCATCAGAACATGTGATGCGCAAGCATCCGTAGTGTCCATCCCTACCATAGCATCAGTCCTCATCAGAAATAGCTTGTGAACAGTTGTTCCTTCATATTTTTCTCAAATTTATGTATTTATAAAAATTAATAAAACAACAAGTGAACAGTGCAGTGTTCTTAATTTTACTGTAATTTTCTACATTCTTTTTAAATTAATTTAACTTGCAGCCATGGCCCCTAAGAGATCTTCGTCCTCTGGTAGACTTGGTGATGCACCAAAGAAGACCAAGAAAATTATTAGCATGGAACCAATTAATGAAAAACCCATTAAACTAATGCATCTCATAATGAAATTTCTTCTTAATGAGCCATTCAATGGAATGGATTACATTCGTTAAGAGAGGTACCACTGTATATGTAAAAGAATGTTACTTTAAATCTAAATCAGTAATAAATAATTAATTTCATAGATGTTTTGAAACAAACCATTCAGTCTGTGTTAACCAAGTATGACTTGGGATCTGCACAAGTTGTATCCACTGCAACAGACAACAGGTCCGATATGATCAAGTGCTGTCGCCTTTCCATTTGAGTTCACTCAAAAGAATATAGAATTTGTTTTCACAAAATTAATTAAAATTTAGAATAAGGGGGCTGAAGAGAGCAATCATACATCATACCTAGTTACTATTAAATATTAATACAATTAATACAGCTACTTTCAAACATTTCCAAAATCAGATTAATTAATATATATGGTTAGGCTACTACTGTATAGCCATATAATGTTTTACTATGTTTCAGAAAACATGTTAATGTAGCTACAGTAGCAGTCTTATTACCTATCCTATACCAGATTATAATTATTACATTTTTAATAATGGACCCAACCCAGACCCCAATCATATACTGAAAGACCCGACAGGACCTGAAAGTGAACTTTCAGGTCGGACCTGGACCAGGACCCAAAAGTAAATTAGAAAAATGACCCAGACCCAAAAGTAAATTAGAAAAATGACCCAGACCCAACCCGAAAGTGATAGACCCGCACAGCCCTGATATATATATATATATATATGGTGTCCCATAAGTCCGGCATCATAGGAAAAATAATAAAAAAATGCAAAACAAAAGCTTTTATTTACAGAAAGTGCTCAATATGTCCACCATTGTTTTCAATACACAAATTCAGACGTGATACCCAGTCAGCAAGCACACAGTGAATGATGTCAGGAGTAATGGTGTTACATGCCCCAATAATGCGCTGCCGCAAATGTTCAACACTCCTAATTTTCTCTCTGTATACCAGCGCTTTCAAGTGGCTCCAGAGATAAAAATCTATTGGCGTGAGATCCGGGCTTCTAGCTGGCCATTCCACAGGCCCTCGACGTCCTATCCAAAGACCAGGGAATTGTTGGTACAGGTATTCCCTTACTTGGGTGCTGTAATGTGCAGGAGCGCCATCTTGCTGGAACCATGTTGGGAAATTCCTTCTTCATTCAAGACACTGGGAAATGCTTCTTCCTTGAGCATATGTAGGTAGGTGCCTCCAGTGACATGTTCATCGAAAAAGAGGGGGCCTATGATGCGATCCTTCCAAATGCCACACCATACCATCACCCGAGATGCACCTCGTTCCTTTAAAGAGGTATACCAGTGAGGGTTGTTTTGAGACCAGTAGCGGGTGTTCTGTCGATTTACCTCACCATTTCCATAAAAAACAGCCTCATCACTGAACAGAATGGTGGATAGGAAATTGGCATCCTGAGCATAAGAAAAATATGAATTATAGTTTGTAGAAATAGAAAAATATGGATTTCTCCTAAGATGCCGGACTTATGGGATACCCTGTGTATATATATATATATATAATGTCATTTTTTTACCTTTATTTCCAAATGAAAATAAAACTACATCAAAATAAATAAGCTCAGTCATGATAGTAATCAGGGCCAGTGCCATATAGGTAGTGTGTGTGCATCCCCACAAGGGGTGGTGACTGCTGAAATCACCCAGTAATAGAAAGGGTCTGGGGAGTAGTTGTACCACCTCCACCAGGTCATCGTGGGAGACTTGAGTGTGGCGAGGGAGGTATATTGAACAGTGTACTATCTCTATCCAGGGAAAGCCGGGTAGCAATCACCTGTAACGGAGATTGGATAGAGAGATTGTGGAAAGGGACTGCTTGGTGTATGAGAATGGCAGCCCCCTTCAAGTGCAGGTAGGAGACGGGGTGGTAATATTGGGATATCCAGTAGGGCAAAGCATGGGCCTGGTCCCCAGGATTAGCTCCTGGAGACAGACACACACCAGACAGGAAGAGGCAATCAAGGAATTAAGATCTTTGTAGTTCGCAAATACTCCTCTACAGCTCCAGTATACTATTGTAGTTTTTGGGGGGTCCATTATTTGATGATGGGGGATGGGTAAATGTGTAGGTGCTAGGGGGTTAGGGTGTGAAGGGACATCTGGGGTTCGCAAAGGTGAAGGATGGGTCAGGAGCCTGGCTGGCTATCTGGCATTCACCAGAGAAGGAATCAGTTGGCCAGTCGACCTCAGTGGAGATTGCGGGGTCGAGTCAGCCAAGCGAGACTGGAGGCGTGGATCACAGCAGCTAGGAGAACATCATGGGCTCCGAGGGTGAGAAGTTTCTTGGTGGGCTTCTGTGTTCGGGCCAGGAAGGGGCACTTTATTTCCCAAAGTGGCACCTCCCCGTCTGTCTGGGGTCTCACAGCAGACCCTGGGTGGCAATAGGGGATACCAGAAGGACCAGGCAGGTGGGAGGGAGGATGTACTCAGGGTGGCTAACAGGGAGGGGGCTGGGGATTTTGGGGGGGACAGGTACTGTGGGGGTGGAAAAAATGGCACCAGGAGGCAAGGGCAGATCCATAAGACATGGGCGCGACTGAGCTCCCCTTGGCCACACTGTGTAGCTGCGCCAGAGCCGCATCCACTGGATCCTTGGGGGAGAGGATGTTGTCCAGATTGGATCTTGTCATAGGGAGGGGGGAGGGAGTCATGTAATTTGGCTACTATTGTCAAAGTCTGTAGGGGTAGATTGGTGGGACTTCTGTGGTGGGGTGGTATGGTCCTCGTAGACAAAGTGGGTGGTGCAAGGGTCCGAGCTGTATTCTTTATTCTTAGATCTAGGGGAAGAGGGAGAGACATTGTCAAAGGCGGGATAGTCTGGCAACTCACTCCAGCTCCAGCATCTCCGCTTCGTCGGCTTACTCCAGGCGGCAGGTTCGGGTGTGTGCGGAGAGTGCTGGGAGGGCAGGGCTCGAGGTGGGTAGGGCCTGTGTGTCCTGGTCCCAGACTCCTGGGGAATCTGTGGCAGGTGAGGTGCGTGAAGAGAAGGGATGGTGGGGGGTACAGGAGGTCATTGGTTCCTGCAAGGACTCCCTTTGGGAGGGATGGGGAGCAGTGGTCGAGGGAGGTTTGAGGGGCAGGCCAGGGCACCGTGCCAAGAGGACAGAGCCTAGGGCAGCAGTGTAAGATACACCCAGCCTCACCTCCTGACTCTGCACCCTGTCTCGCACCTCTCAGAGTCTAAGGAAATCCGCTACCTGCAGGCCTCAGACCTCCTCCTCAAACCTGAAGAACAGGCATTCGTGGGATGAAGAGGGTTTTGCGCCTTGACAATTGGAGCATTTGGGTGTGTTGGGGCACTTGTCTGTGTGAGCGATTTGCCCACAATGAACACACAGTTGGTGCAGCTGCTGACAAACTGAGCTAACGTGTCCAAACTTGTTGCATTTAAAGCAACGAGTCGGGTCTGGGATGTATGGGCAGACAGAAAACTTGCATGCCGTGCAATCTCCCATACCCCATACAATACAGTCAGGAGGGACTAAGGTATTGAAGGTAAGAAGTAGATGCGGGGTGGGGGAGGGAGTACCTCCCTGTCAGGATGTGAAGCGATGGATCTTGGTGACACCCTGGGGTACGAGGTCCTCCAGGATCTCATTCACTGTGATCAACAATAGGTGGATGGCGTAAATAGTGCCCTGACTCTGGTTCAGGCGAGGGTGTGGGGAAATGGACACCGAGCATCCAAGGACCTGTGAAGGAGAGTAGGGCTTTTGTCTCTGGTGGCTGAGCGTGATTTTATGAGGAGGGAGCCATCCCTCTGCAGACATACATCATAGCAGCTGGAGTTGCTGCAGGCTCGGATTACCTGAAACATCCATTCAGAGTTGGTCGGAAGGGACCCAGAGGTAGGCCGGATCACTAGGAATTTGTGGATACTTGGAAGGGATAGGGAGGCTGTAGAATTGAAGTGGACTGAGATATATAATGGTCAATAGGGTGGTCGTGAATGCCGACTTTCCCATCCACCATGGGGCTCTCTCCATGGGGAGGCGGGCCAACAGTGGGTGAGGGGGTGCATACAGGGAGAGCAAGAAGCCGGGTTTTGGAGGCAAGTCTTGGGTGGAACTTGACTTGCCCGAAGGCGGCTGGAGTGAGACCCCTGCTAAAGAAGGTGTACATCCAAGGGCATATTCAAGGTACAGGCTGGGGTTGGCATTGGTAAAAGAGAGTGCAAGTGTTCCGTTACCAAAGGGGGTCAACCCCATCAGGATATGGTCTTCCAGTGGTAGAGGACTCGAGGGCCTGGTTGCCCACCACCCGAGTGCTGAGAGTAGTAGTAGTCTGAGTATGAGAAGCAGAAGTTGTAAGCCGAGTAGAAGAGGCCATAGCAAACAAAAAGAAGCTTCATCCCCCGCACGCATCCAGCCACCACTGACTCCAACAAGGGAAAGGCGAATCGTGGGCACACTCGGTCCCACCGCCAATAGATGTCACACAGAGGAGATAGACCCATTCCCAGTCCCTGTACCTAGAAGGCAACCACTCTCATCCAATGCGCAGTGAAAGATGGCAGGGACAGGACATGGGTTTGGTTTAAGAGCGACAAGGGTGAAGGACAACCACCTCCCTCACCCAAGGTCCAAGGAAAGAGTCAAGTCAAGGTCCAAACCAAAGGCAAATGCAGGGGGGGAAAAAAAAAAAGCCAGAAAAATTTGGGGAAAGGAGGAGAAAGAAATATAGGTAGGAGATCAGCCAGGTCCCCAAATGGGTCCAATGGGCCACAAGGGCAGAGAAAGCCCTTACATTGAAGGAAGATGCATTCCCCCATTTGGCCACAGAGGGGCGTGCCTTATAGCTCCAGACAAAGCAAAGGGATGGATATATATATATATATATATATATATATATATATATATATATATATTAGGGTGGTCCACAACAGCGTTTCTTGGAATTTTAAATTCAGTCACATCTGCCCTTATTCTATTCCCCCACAAGAATAAACGTGCCAATTATCTTTGCTCTAGGACCTTTTTATGCACTCGCTCAAAATGAAACAATTTGAATAATGACTTGACAATTTATGACTGGAACATTTATCGAACAAGGATAATAATGACTTGACAATTTATGACTATATTATATATATATATATATATATATATGTTAAACACAGACCGTGCATGGAACAAGGAACTGTTCCATGCACGGTCTGTGTTTAACATATAAGTTTCTCAGGGGACCATTCTGAGTTTGTATATATATATATTAGGGTGGTTCACAAGCATAGAGAAAATTTAGCATCTGAGATTTCACTTTTGGGTCATTGTTGCTTTTGTTCCTACACTTAATGTGAATGTGTGAAGTATGGTTGGTCTACGGTGTCATTAAGAGGTCACTCAATCATGCATGACATGTCTCACTAATGACTGATTACTATAGTATGACTAAATTTGGCTTCTTCTTTTGTAGGAATGTGTAGAAATGCCGCCGAAGCAATCAAAACCACGGTCTAGCAGTGGTGTGTGGTTACTAGGGAAGGCGGAGGAGAAGTTAACTAGGGCAGGACTCCCTACCAAGCTTCAAGTCCTCCAGAAATTCATGTTCCACCATCTGGAGGAGAGGAAGACAGAATATAACAGTGCGGTGATGACCATTGAGGCTTTGATCCCATTTTGGACAAAAGCAAACGTTCCAATGACGGATACCAGATACGCTGAGAAGCTCCTGAAACTGTACGAGCAATACAAGGGGCTGAAGAAGAACCGCACAAAGAATTTCCCATCCTACAGAATGAAGGAGGACATATTTCGCGGAGACCTTGACGATGTGTTCAATCTTTCATGTCATGGCGCTACCACTGGAACTCCAAGGAGTTTCTCTTCCCTGTTACCAGTTACAAGCACAGCCACACAGTCCACCACTCTAACCCATGGGAGATATCTATAAGCAGCTTACTATCCCAGTGCAAGAGAAGGAGCTCATGGGTCTTGAAAGTGGCCTGATCTTCGTGGCACACCGCTTCACGTGTACATTGTCTCACGCGACGAATGGTGCTGCGTGAGATTGACACTTCATCCAAGTTGTGCCCCAGCAATTTAATAGTTGCTGCAACCACTGCCATTCCTTTCCTGTCACTGATGTTGTGGCGATCCAAGGCTAAGGAAATGTCAGGCGTGATCACAGACTTCAATCGCTTAGGAGTGGAACATTTTCGTGCTGACTCCTTAAAAACTACAGTATCTGAATCTGATGATTCAGATGTGCTTGAACTAGAAACCTCCAGTTCTCCCTGGGACCATCTCGCATCCGCCTCGCGCTTGGCCTTCTCCTCTCGGTTCATCTCCGCCTCACACCGAATCCTCTTCCTCATTTGTTGGTCAGCCATTTTCTTGTCAATCGGGCCAAAGCTGGATAGGATTATTGAGCTGAGCAACAAGGAAGTTCTTGTCCTCATTCATCATGGTCTCGAGGGCATCATGACGTGAAAGATCAAACACATCATCAAGGTCTCCATGAAATATGTCGTCCTTCATTCTGTAGGATGGGAAATTCTTTGTGCGGTTCTTCTTCAGCCCCTTGTATTGCTTGTACAGTTTCAGGAGCTTCTTTTCAGCATATCTGGTATCCATCATTGGAACGTTTGCTTTTGTCCAAAATGGGATCAAAGCCTCAATGGTCATCACCACACTGTTATATTCTGTCTTCCTCTCCTCCAGATGGTGGAACATGAATTTCCGGAGGACTTGAAGCTTGGTAGGGAGTCCTGCCCTAGTTAACTTCTCCTCTGCCTTCCCTAGTAACCCCACCTCACTGCTAGACTGTGGTTTTGATTGCTTCAGCGGCATTTCTACACATTCCTACAAAAGAAGCCAACTTTAGTCATACTATAGTAATCAGTCATTAGTGAGACATTAGGGTGTGTCAATTTGGGAGGTGAAAATTAATTTTTGCCAATTCCTTCACTGAGGGGTTTTAAAAATATGTTTTTGGATGTGAAGAATTCAAATCTGCTATTATTTTTGTGATTGCTCAACACTTAGCTTGGTAAATCTACGTTTGATTAAAAAGCACATAAATTGCTCTCGGAAAACAACATTTATTAATTTTAGCTTCTCAAAATGTCAGGTAATGCTATAAAAATTTTAGTTTCTCTGCATAAAACATATCCTAGTAATCATAAAACATATCCTTGTAATCCTAAAACAACATTAGAAAATAATGACATCAGTAAAAAAAAAATATTTAAACAAGTTTCATCAAGTCTTGCTTTGATTCGTTCTTGGACATCAGCTGCCGACTTGCTTCTTGGCCTCTGATATAGCCCTCATGTTTCTCATGTGTATACACCCTGCCTGCTGCCTCTGTGACTTGTTTCACACACCTCTCTATTGACTGAGCATGACAGGGCCACTGTGGAACTTGCATAGGCTTGTCAAAGAACTTCTTTACTTCTGCTGTAGTCAGTTTACATGTCAAAGGAGGTTCAAATACCCCGTCAGACCAGTCTGTCAGCTCCAACACGGAAGAAGCACTGGGGTTGATGGAAGGTGTCTTCCTGGGACGTACAGAAAGATCTCCAAGTGTGTCATCATCTCCACCCCTCATGTCAACAATCTTTTGGACACCAGCTCTCCTCTCCTCACTGTCATCTGAGCACAAGAGTGTCTGGATTATCATTTCGCTGAATGCATACCATGCTGAGCGCTTGATGGTTGGCAAAACAGCATCCACTACAGCCTTCTTTTGCAGCCTAACTAGCCGCAGCTGAAACAAGATGTGGTGTGGGCCTTCCAAGAGTGTTTTACTTTGATGTTGAACCAACATGGGTAGTACACACCAACAATGTATTCCACTATCAGTCTTAAGTTGTTGAGGGTTTTGCCTTTAAGGCCATGTTTTGAAACCCATATGCGACAAAGCCTGTTTGCTGTTGTCAACCACCTTGAATGGCTCACTGGACCAATTTCAAGAAGGGCCAGATCTGTGGGAAGTTCTCCTGTCCTTATGGCCTGTGTGATCCTATACCCGTACGCTTGATCAGTAGAGAGATCCTTTACGACATTGTCACTCAGTGAAGTAAGAGGCTCTCCAATTGAGAGTTTGGTGAATGAAGGATCAATTTCAAGTTTGGTTGCAGTGTCTAGCATCTTGCCAATGTTACCTGTCCACTTGTTGTTAGACAAGGTCTTCCCATCCAGTGCTGTGATCAAGTGTCGCAGGGGTAACTCGTTAGTGTGGAGGGCACAAACCAACCAGATCAGCTTACGGCAAAGCTTCACCTCTACCCAATGCATGGAACCACCCTCCCAGCCAGTGTTAACATTTGTAGAATCACCTCCAATGGCCTGCAGGCTTTTATCAATGCCCTTCTTCTTCATGAAATCTACAAGATTATCAGCAATAACTTCAGCAGGTTTTTTTCTCGTTGAGCCTTTCTCAGGAGTGAAGTGGTAGAGATATCTTCCACCTGGCTCACTGCACACAGAATAATGCTCTTCTTTGATGATGCTGGGGAACTGATGATCTGAATTGTCTGCTTTCAGCATAACTTTAGTTGTATCTTGACGGCCATCAAAGAAGATGCAGTCAATTTCACCCTTCTTACAAAGATCATCAAATTCCTGATCCAGGGATCTCATAACTTTTTCTTGGGCCCTCTTGACTTTATTGTGATCAACTACAAGTCTCTTGTCTTCTTCAGTGATCAAGCCAGCATCGATAAAGGCAGCAGTGGTGATGGCAGCTGTGGCACGCAAGCCAACACCATATCTGATGCTATGCATAGCAACATTAGGTATTTCTAATGTGTTGTACTCTGGCTTTTTATTGGAAGTTGAAGACGTGCTTGGTATTTCTAATGTCACTTCATAACTTCCATCCTTTCCATCTTGAGCATCAGCTATTTGTTCTTCATTTTCATCATCAGAGAAAATTATTTCATTTGATGGCATTGAAACATCCTGCTTACTTGTCTGCTTATATTCGGCAAGCCTTCTTCTTTCGTCTTCTTGCCGCTTCTGCTTTTTGACTTGTCTGTTGTGCTCAGGTTGATCTGGCAAGCCAATCTGATGTGGTCCAATAGAACCAGACTTGTCTCTCTGACCTTTAATGAAAGCAAGTTCCTTCACAGGGATCTTCATCTCGCTAGGGCATGTACAGTTAATGTGAGTTTCGTTTTTGCAACCAGCATCTGCAAGGCAGCCAAATTCAGAGCAGAGAACAATTTTACACTTGCAACTGAGGATGTCAAAAAGCTTGTCAAGTTTTGCAATGAAAGCCTCTTTGACATGTAGCTTTCCTCTCCCAAGAGATATGTTTTTGGCCTGCTCCCAGCTCTCTTGGATCTTGTTTAAGATTGTGACTCGTGAATTTACAACGGGGGCTACAAAAGAAGTTTGCTCGTTCCCACTTTTCAAGCACTTTAGGGTAAATGTCCTTTGCAAGACTGGCTGCTGGGTAGTTTCTCACATCCTCACCACTTTGTTCTCTTAGCAGTAGCCCATATTTCAGAACATCTCGCAGAGTTGGGAGTTCAGAGGGCAACAACTCTCTACCAGTTCCAATTAGGTTGCTCATATGTGTGAATGTCCCCAGTCTTGTCCTCCTTTTAGAAGCCATTGTAGGTCAATTCCCACTGGTTAGGATGGTAGCACTGACGGACAAGTAATCTTCAGCACACTGATGAATATGTTTCAATCTGTGAAATAAGCAAAAACAGCAGTGCATTATATATACAGCATATATAATTATTATAATAATAATTATTATATAATTCCACAAAAAAGTAAAAAAAGTCACTATTTTTATGTAGCTTCTTACGAAGCAAAACTAAATTATATTAAATTAACAAAAATATCTTTAGAATTCCTAAGTCATGCTGCAACTTTTTAGCACCCCTCATATTTGGAATTTGAAAGTTGAAAAATTCGACACACCCTAGTGAAACATGTCATGCATGATTGAGCGACCTCTTAACAACACCGTAGACCAACCATACTTCACACAGTTATTTACATTAAGTGTAGGAACAAAAGCAACAATGACCCAAAAGTGAAATCTCAGATGCTAAATTTTCCCTATGCTTGTAAACCACCCTAATATATATATATAATATATATATATATATATATATATATATATATATATATATATATATATATTATATTTATATATATATATATATATATATATATATATATACACAGGGTGTCCCAAAAGTCTCCATACATAGGGAAAATTAGCACTTTTTAGCAAAATGTAACTTTATTTACAAAACATTCTCTACATGATTGCCATTTCTTTGTAAACACACATGAATGCGTCTCTCCCACTCATGGTGAACTCATGTTAACACATTTGGTGTTATGGACGTAATTGCACTTCAAATGCGTTCTTTTAGGCGATCCATGTTCTGTATCTTTTCCTGGTACATTACGTCCATAACACCAAATGTGTTAACACGAGTTCACCATGAGTGGGAGAGACGCATCCGTGTGTGTTTACAAAGAAATGGCAATCATGTAGAGAATGTTTTGTAAATAAAGTTACATTTTGCTAAAAAGTGCTAATTTTCCCTATGTATGGAGACTTTTGGGACACCCTATACTTTATTTACTTACTTCGTAGCCCCCGGGTTCTCTTATGCGAACCCGGTAGCACTCAGGTATCCCGCTACCACCATGGGACGGGTCCATAGGTCTCGTAGAGAGGTAATGTTGGAGTTGTGTCTTTGTTGAGAGAGAGTGTGGCAGTGTAAGAGTAGGTGTTCTGTGTCCTCAGGGTGGAGGTAGCATTTTTGACAGGTGGAGGTGTCAGCTAGGTGGAGTCTGTGTCTGTATTGTTGGAGGGAGGGGTGGTGGCCTGAACGGAGCCTGGCCAGAGTAACTCTTGTTTTCCTTGGGAGGGTTTGTTCGCTCTGATGGACTACAGGGGGAGTATCGTGAAGGACAGTGTTGTGTGGTTGGTCGAGTAGGTATTTCCGGGTAAATTCTGTGTGGAGATGTTTAATGGGGTTGATGTTTAGGGGAGGAGGGGGGATATTGTTCAGTAGCTGCGAGTAGTGAGCAGCAGGAGTACGTTTTTTGTTGCGGGGTGGGGGATTGTGTAATGTGAGATGGTGACAGGGGTGGTCTGGGGCCAGTGCTCTGGAGAAGAATTGAGTCCCTGTCATGTTCATGTGGTGTTCGATGGGGAGTATTTTCGTATCTGCATGTAGATGTGGGATGGGTGTGGTTCGGAGGCAGCCAGTAATGCTTCTGAGACCTCTGGTTGTGTGTCTGTATCTTTTTCTGGTTTGTGTGGGAGATGGATGGGGACCAGGTGGGGGCAGCGTAAGTTAGGGTAGTACGTACAAACTGTTTGTATAGGATACTAAGGGATTCCTTCTGCTGACCGAATGTTGTGGAGGTGAGTGTTCTGAGAGCATTGAGTTTTTTTTGTTGCTTTGGAGCAAATGTTTGATATGTGAGGGGAAAAGGACATGTGTGTGTCTAGGGTGAGGCCGAGGATTGTTGGGGTTTTGTTTAGAGGTAGGGGATGTCCCATGAGGGTGATTCTCGGGTGTGCTTGGGATTTGTGGCGGTCTGAGGTTAGGAGGGTGATGGAGGATTTTTGAGGGGATGCTGACATCCTATTATTAGTCAGCCAGAGTTCCAGATTGGTAATGTACTGCTGGATCAGGCGTGTGGCGGTGTTACGGTTATGGTGTTGTGCTGTTATGGTCACGTCATCTGCATAGGAGGAAACGTGGACATGGGGGGAGAGAGGTTGTGGGAGGTCGTGCATGAAAAGGTTGAAGAGGATTGGAGAGAGTATGGAGCCCTGTGGGACGCCATTGTATAGTCTGTAGGTTTTGGATGAGTGTTGTTTGTGTATGACTTTGCCAAGTCGGCCTGCAATGAGATTAGTAAGCCATTTCTTGTCATTGGTGGGGATGTCGAGATCAATAATCTTTTGTGCAAGAATGTGGTGTGGGACAGTGTCGAAAGCTTTGTTGATGTCGATGGCAACAAGGACTGTGCGGGCAGGGGGGGATTGTTGGTTGAAGCCATCTAAGATGTGTTGGGTTAGGTTTGTAAGAAGCGTTGTGGTGGAGTGGGCGGACCTGAAGCCGTGTTGAGTTTGTGAAAGTGTAATGTGTGGTTGTATGCGTCTTAATATCAGTTTTTCGAGGACTTTGGAAATGGTTGAGAGAAGGGAGATTGGCCGGTATGAAGCAGGTAGGTTGGGGGGTTTATTGGGTTTCAGTATCGGGATGATGTGTGCCAGCTTCCAGGTAGAGGGTATGACATTGTGAAGCCAGGAGTAATTGAATATGTTTGTGAGGGCTGCAAGAGCAATTGGACCAAGGTGTTTGAGATGTATGTTTGAAATGTGGTCTGGGCCTTCGGCATGAGAGTTTTTAAGGGATTTTATGGCTGCAGCTGTGCCTTGGGGTGTAAATGGATGTGGTTGTTGTGGGTCGGCCGAGAGTTTCCGTATGTTTTTGAGGATTTTTCTATTATTGGGAACAGTGATTTTGTGGCTAATTTTTGAGTAGTGGTGCATGAGTAGGCTGCAGTGTTTTTGTGGGGATGGAATTTGGTTACGGTTGGAAAGGAGAGCTTCGTGTGTGGGGGGTGGGTTAGTATGTGAAGTGTGGTATATATATATATATATATATATATTATAATATATATATATATATATATATATATATATATATATATATACAGTAAGTCTCCAGTATTCCGACATTTTGAAACAATGGTGGTGATTAATGATGTTTGCATTTCTTTTACAAAAAAAAGTGCAAATATGTATATGCACAGTATCGTAATTAAGCACTGTAAACATGCTGACCCCTTCATCATTGCAAGACCAACTGCACAGATAATCCAGTGATTTGTTTGCATTTACATGTACACTACTTATTTTAAGGTTTTTTTTTAATTATAATAGCAATATTAAATAGTTTAGAATCAAAAGATCATTAACTGTATACAAAGTGTTGAAAACACCAACAGGATTTTTCAGAATAAACTGATAGATTCATGATGGTTAAGGGGGAGCCCCCATTATTCTGACCTTTCGACCACCATATTTAGTCAGATTTGCGAGGTCATATAACCTTGGTTAACCTTGGTTTTGCTTCCGCCTGAAATGTTCATTCTCATGAAGGTCAAGCTTGTCACTCCACCTACAGTTTAACGTGGAATCCAAACCACACCCCACCCCACCAGCAGCCCAGCATCTTAACCACTAGGCTACCCAAGGTACCCATTTATCTACCAACCAATTTCTTTTATTGTGTGGAAGGATGAACAGCTGGGTTTTGCTGCGCGCTGCCTGCCTTCACCAGGTCTTGATCCTAGGACTGATGGATTCGTAGTCAGCGATGCTAACCACACCACCAGAGGCGCATATTTGAAGGTTTAAATATAAATTCAAAGAAAGTAGACTGGGAAAATGTAAATAAAGATTTAAGGAAGGTAAATTGGAAATTGCTACTTCACAAGAAGACTCGTGAAGAAATACTCTGTATAACAGCAACAAACTAAACCTATATTACTGAAACACGTTCCAGAGCCAAAAAAGAAAATGTAGCAAGCTCAAGAGAAAAATCAAAACACTATTTAGGTAATGGAAACAAACCATAAAAAATCTCTACAGGTGCAGAACTGAAGCGAGGAGATTCAAACTAGAAAAAAACTACGAAATAGAACTGAACCTAAAACGGACATTCATCCATAAGACAAATGAAGAGGAAAATAAGGTAGCAGAAAACAATAAATAACTCAAAATACTACTTCACATTTGTGAAAAGAAAAATGGAGTGTAAAGAGAGTATTGGTCCATCAAAAGATAGGGGGTGACCGAATACACAAATGACCCAGAAAAAATTAGTGAACTATTTAAGGAACAATTTAACTCTGTGTTTAGCACTCCCAAAGTCCGAGAAGAAAGAAGAAACCCTAGATGAATTTTTCAACTTTATACAAATCAGCTATGAACAAATTTGGACATGAACATATTAATAGACTTAAGAATTCCCGCAAGATGTAATTAATGTCATCCCAGATGCGAGAAAATTCGGCGCCAGAGTCAGACACATGGAGTGCCACATTTCTGAAGAAACATAAAGGGAATATTGCCAAGCCACTATACTTACTATGGAGAAAACCACTTGACATGGGACAAATTCCACTTCCGTTAAAGAATGCAAACATTGCTCCCTTATTTAAAGGTGGTAACAGAGCAATGCATAAGAATTATCAGCTAGTAACTCTCACCTCATAAAGTGCTTTGAATGTATAATCAAAGGCAAATCTACTTACTACCAACAAGAAAAGAATACAACCTGGGATTTTGGTGAAACTTTCACTAATACGCTAGACATATTGAAGGCTTTTGATAGAGTCTGGCACAAATCTTTAATTTCCAAACCACCCTCCTTCAGTTTCTATCCTTCTATCTGGTTCCTTCATCTCTAATTTCCTTTCTGGCTGATCTATAGCTGCTGGAAGATCATGCCTATCACAGCTATTGGACCACCAGAAGAAAATAATGGAAACATTGTGTTGAGGACAAAACATAGATGTAATATATACTGACTGCTAAAGTCTTCAATAAATGTGACCATGGAATTATAGCTTACAAACTTAAGAATACACGAATTATTGGAAAGCCAGGAAGATGGATACCTATTTAATTTTCTGACTCAAAGAACACAAACAGCAGCAGTAAATGGAGTTAAATCTCTATTACAATCCCTGAAAATCTACTCTGAAAAGAAGACACAAGCGGTACACAATAATATACATATGGAAAGTACTTGAGGGTTTTGTTTCTAACCTTAGGAATGAAATACTGTGGGGGTTGTGAAGTCCCCCCCCCCCCATGATTTTCAAATCCCCCTTTTGGGGTTGTGGAGTTTTTCACAAAAACCTCACCCTAATTTTCAAGTCCTATCTGGTTCTTCTCAAGTTTTTCTCTCCCCACAGGAGTCTAGTTAGTAAGCCTGTTAATTGTAAAAACTCTCTAGGTTAATGTCCAGACTATTTGATCTTGGTAGCCTATTAAAAGGTTATGAAACTGGAATAGAAGGTTGGAAGCCAAGGGAGTTTGGAAAGCCTTTAAAGGTATGATGTTAAGTGCTCTAGCTTGTAATCCTTGGTCAGTGTACAATTAGAATAAAGACTTGTTCATAATCCTTATTCCTAGTTATTGTGGTGTTGTCATTTGTATTTCACCATCATTATTAATTATTATTATTAAAAGTAGACATATATATAGGTTGTTGAAACTGTGACTGAGTATAGATAGGTGTAATAAATCCAGCCAGGTTAGAATCAGACATCAGAGCTTTACTTATTGCGTGGTTTGCAGTGCATGTGGGAGCCCTGGAGTTTCCTTTAGCCAAATCCAGTCATCTGTGACCAATTATCATTATTATAGGTCACCAGTCACATTATTCCAGAGTTAGGTTTTTGCCCATGGGTTTGGCACTGATTATAGGTTGATTAACTCATGTGAGATAGGTTTGCCATAATTGTCAATGTTTGTAGTTATTATTTTTTACGTTGGTTATTTATTATTTATGTGCTTTGATTTCACGAGTAAATTATGTTTTCCAGTGATCCCAGTGTATAAAGAAATTGAAACTCAGGTCATAAGGGGGAGGTCAAGTTTGGAGGGTAGCTAGGCTGGGACAGGGGTTGACATTCTGTGCTAGTCTTTTCCAGTACTTGTCTCCCACTTGCTTTCTATCCTTTCTGCCAAATCTCACTAAGTGTTATTGGTTTTCCAGAGGTTTTGTTAATTGTGATTCATTGCCAGTCTTTTTGTTATGTTTATACTGTCACGCTGAATAATTGTTTATTTCAGATATAATAAAGAGAAAAACAGTAGTTTACTTCTATTAGGTCTACCTTTGAATTCCAGCCCTTTCTTGGACTCTTGAGTATTTGGTTCTCCTGCTCATTGGAGAGTCAGATTTAGACACCTGAACTGGGGGAAGTCCTTTACAGTTAATGTGCGAGTCAGACCTGAATAATCTCCTGGAAATAAACCACTGACAAGAGGCATTCCTAGATACCAGAGATTACATCTTTGCCCAGTCTCTTGACTATCCCGAACCCAGAAATGTGAAAAGGTGCTGGGTGGTTCGACAATACAGATACTTGGGGACTATGGCCTACGCAGCCACCGCAGCATACTTTTTGGCATCCCCAGTGGGATAAGTTGAGAGATTGGTTGGAGAATGTCTAATCCAGAGATGACCCAGAGTATGGATGTTGCTGAAGAAGTTAGTGGACAGCTTGGTGAGGGAGCAGTGGCATCAGCCACCCAATCCCCACTGAGAGATATTGAGGATCAACTTTCAAATTACCAGTCTACCACTGCTGGTACAACCTCTGACCAGGATGTATATGCTCTCAGAAGATTGGCATTGACAGTAGCCACCTAGTTAGAACAAGTGAGCAGCCCTGAACAGTCCAGGTTTTGAACAGAAAGTGGAACTGATTGCCCTGCTATGAACTGGGGAGAACAGAGAATGATGGGTCCCTCACAGGAGAGTGATTCATCTGGGACAGAAGCTGAAGACCGGAACCAACTACTAGGAGCCCAAAGATGGGCCAAATCAACCCCTACCTCTCGGGCCTCAGAAAGGAAGCCCAGACCAACAGTCAACCAGAGACCTATGAAGTTTCAACGAGAGCTTGGGGAGTCAAATGGGGAGGATGAACCAGTGATGTTTATCGCAAGAAAGGGGCCACAACCACTGCCAACCCTGGCAACAGAGAATCTCCTGGAATGCCTTGCTAATGCCCTAGGTAGGGAAACTAGATGGGCACCACTTTCTTCGACCATTGCCATTTGATATATCAGATGGGAGAACATTCGCAGAATTTATGAAGGAGTTTGAGGATTATGCTGAGAATACAGTGGCAGGAGGACACAACTACTGGAAAGTGGCATTGCGAGAGAGTCTTATGGGACAGATGAGAGGGGGCTTTGATTTAATTGACCGACCAGGGATGCCATATGAAGTTGTCAGGAAAAGACTGCAGATTTACTACAGAGAACTCCATTCTACCATGATGAGAGACAAGCAAGAGGCACTTACTAATGCTCAATTATGACCCAGCGAGACCTTATACCAGTATGCAACCAGGTTAGAAACTGTGTGCATGACTGCAATGCCAGTAGAAGTGGATAATTACGAAGAACTGATTTCAAAATTTCTTAACACCGTTCCTGATGCATTTTCCGAGAAGGTTAAAGTTGCCCTGGCCACAGCACGACTGGCACGTGGAGCTGGGACCCAGTTGAACTGGCCAGTAGTGAGAGAATTGGCAGCTAGTGAGATGGAACCTCCAGTGAAATCTTCAACCTTATCTAGACCTCTACCTGGCCTGCAGGAGGCTTGGAACATAGGAATGTCTCCTTTGGTACCCCAACCACCACCAGGTGTCCAGAATACAAGGTCATCTAGTGATCAAGATCAGCCCCAACAGAACCTGAACCAACAAAATCACGTCTCACCCTCAGTTGTTGGCCTTGCAGCAGGGTTCAGGGCCAGCCAGCCATCTAACCATCCCTCCACCACCACCATCTGATCGTCCCTGGGTGAGCTGTAATTACTGCGGAAGGAGAGGTCACCTGGAACGGGATTGCCATCGGTGTTTAGGAGTGTGCTTGCAGTGTGGTGAGCGGGATCATTGGGTGTCACAATGCCCTTACCCACCTAATGGGTATGGTCATAACCAGCAATCATGCCAGCAGAGAAGGCCCAGTTCAAGAGCACCGAGTCCTACCATCTCAAGGGAACCATTTCCTGGGCCTAACCAGACCAACCCACGAGGGAATGAGCCAAATCAAGAACTGAGGCCTTTAAACCAGTGAGCTGAGGCCAGAGGGGAACCCCCTGAGCTCCTAGCAGGACAAATATTACCCCTAACTAGTGGCCCAATACCAGAACAAGAATTTATGGGGGAAGTACAGATAGGGGGAGATCCAGTGTGTTAACCCAGTTTTGCCTACGAGAATGAATGTGAGTGCAGTTCCTTTTGTCCCCCAGGGATATGAGGCAACAGAGCTAGTCCTAGTTTCTGGTGGTAGGAATGAATCATTGATTGTGAATCCAGGTACTGATTGTCCTGATAAGTCCCCAGTTAGTTGCGAACCTGCTAGTAATAACCTCGGGTGTCCAGGTCCATTTGGTCTGGATGGGAATGTAAATATTCCTGAAGAGCCTGATAAGGAGCGACCCCCTGACCAGAACAATGAACCTGAAGCTGATGCTCCCGATATGTATTTGGTAAATAGTAATGTCTTTGACACTAATGGGTTGGATGAGGAGATGTCTGGACAGTTAGCACCTCAATCTTTACTAAAAGTGGATATACAGATTGAACATTCGGAGAACTACTTGGCAGTACTTGATTCTGGAGCTACAGTTGGAATCCTGAACCACTCAGTGGTAGAGGAACTGGAGTTAACTCCAGAGATGCAGAGCTGTAACCTGAGGATTTGAGGGATTGGAGTGAACAACCATGTTAAACCACTGGGGGGGGGGGGGGGGTGATTATGCTGGGGTTATCAATTCATGGGGTGGAGATGGCGTCTGTTCTGTTTGCAGTGGTCAAAAGGTTGAAGTTCCCAGTTGTATTGGAAAAGAATTTTCTTGTTGAAAACAGTCTCCAAGTTAATGTGAAAAGGAAAAGGATAACGCGAGCTTATAAAGATGGGCATATGGAGGAAATTTACTTGAAGAGTGAGAATGCACCATGTAGAAGGGTGATCCAGAATGTTCCCTGTTATGCATCAACAGATGTGAAATTAAGTACCTGCAAATATCACAGAGTTCCTGTACAGTTTGCTTGCTTGAATGTATGGTCACCCTGGGTTAGTGGATGGATTGGCTGGGATGACAGAAGTGTTGGTAATGAAGCTGACCCCAGAAGCACAGAGAATCAAGGCTGGTGAACAGATAGGGACTATAAGATCAATAGTCTATGAAGAAGAACTGGACTTTCCAGTGGCTGAAAGTGAGAGAATTGAGGTGTTCATGACTGGAGCCCAAGCTGAACAACCAGGCTGGACAGAAGAACGCCCATGGACTGAAATAACCATGTCACCAGAGTTGAAGTTAGAAGAGAGGGAGAAGGTTTTACAAATGTTGGCTTGCCGGGAGAAAGTGTTGAGTCAGGGGGATGATGATGTAGGTTTTGTGAATTGTGTACCACACCGGATAGAGTTGTATAATGATACCCCTATCCGACAATGGCCCCATAGATTCCCAGAACCAGTGGAAGCCCAGTGCCAGGAATTACTGTTGCTTGATATCATAGAACCTAGCATTTCCCCATGGAGTTCACCTGTTGTCCCTATCCAGAAGGTGGATGGTTCAATTAGAATGTGCAGTGACTATCGAAAATTGAATGAAGTGACCATACCAGACTGATTTCCAATGCCCAACTTAACAGATGCAGTTTTTAGTCTTCATGGAACCTGTTACTTCACTTCCCTAGACATAGTATGAGGTTATTATCAAATACCAATTGCCGAAGAGAGCTGAGAGAGCACTGCTTTTTCAACACCAGAGGGCATTGGCAGTTTAAGCGACCAAGTTTTGGATTAAAGAATGCTCCTGCTAGTTTCCAACGGATGGTACAAGAAGGGTTACATGGTTTTCCGAGAAGTAGAGTTATCATCTACAATGATGATATCCTAATAATGGGTGAGTCATTCAAAGAACATCTTCAACTGGTAGATAAAGACCTGTATACTCTGGAGAAGTCTGGCATAAAGGTCAAACCTGTGAAATGTCAGTGGTTCCAACCTGAGGTTGCGTTTTTGGGACACCTAGTTGGGAGAAAAGGTTTGCAGAAATCCCCAGAATATATGCAGAAGGTGCGTGAGTTTCCAAAACTAGAAACTGTTCGACAGATGAGGGAATTTTGGGGTTTATTGAATTTCCAGAGAAAGTTTGTACCAGATTGTTCAGTGATAACAAGAAATTGGAACTGTATGTGGATGCTTCCAGGGTTGGTGCTGGTGCTTGTTTAGGACAATGACAGAATGGTGATTTTAAGGTGATTGCCTATGCATCAATGACCTTTTCCAAAGCCCAGAGAATGTACTCAACTATAGAACGGGAGTTGGCAGCCCTAAGATGGGGTGTAAAGACATTTTGCTCCTTTCTATATGGTGTGCCTTTTGTACTGTATACAGACAGACCATCAATCATTGGAATACCTGAGCAACATGAAGATTGTTGATAGTAGATTGGCCTGAAATTATGAAGATCTTGCAGACTTTGAGTTTGAAATTCGATATCGCCCTGGGACTGAGAATGGAGCTGCAGATGCATTGTCACGAATAACACTTGCTGGGAGTGACCAACTGTCCGAGAAGATAGAACACCTCGCTAATCGCTTACCACCTGGACTGCGAGTACTCATGAAAGTTGATGGAGGTGGTGATTCGTTGTTTATTAGCCTAGTACAAGTGTTGCAGGATCATATTACGAGCATGGGCCACCTTGGAATCCTCCACAACACCCATTGGAATTACGGAGAGAGCTGATGGATGAATTGATCACCTTTCCCAAGAGGTATCGCTTGTCAAATAATGCCGCCGCATAAAAGACCTGAAGATGATGAGACAACCTGGAGTATTGGTAACTCCAGAAGTACTGTTAGCCGCAAGCCATTGTTATTCCTTGAGGGTTTGGGTTCACTATGGTGTAAAGCCAGTTGTGTACGTTATGGATGTAACTGTCCCTGATACCCCAGAAAGAAGGGTCCATTTGCAGTGTATATCTGGAGTACATTACAATCCACTGATACACACAAGTGGTTTGCTGAGCCAGCAGAGTTGATGGTGGAACAGGTGGACACTATGGAGCAGGAAACTGGCCAGGAGGTAGCGGAAAAAGTGATATAGAGCAGTGTGAAGGGAATTTGTTACTGCAGAATCCAGATCGGGAAGCCAGGGGTGAAAGGGTCACTTGTGGACACCAGGGAGGACCGTTGCTTGGACTTGGGTACAGTTGGGTGCAGTCAATTACTGTGCTATGTTGGATTCAGGAGCAGAGATTAGCTTAGTATCCGAGTCAGTGGTCAAGAGTTTAAAAGCGAGAGAAGAGGAAGAATATCAGTACAGCCTTGCCAGATAATCTTGACTGGGATTGGTGTGAAATTGGTACCCTGTCAAGGACTAGTAAAATTGACTATTCAGGGTAGAGATGAAAAGATCCAACTACCTTTTGCAGTAGCCCCAGAGAATAGTCTCCCGTACTGTTTCTTGTTAGGTTCAAACTATCTAATTATGGCTGACATTGAAATGAAGTTTGATGTAGCTGCATGGTCATATGGAGACCCAGAGTTAGTGGAATGTTTTGGAGTAGAGGCGCTAGAGGAGGCAGCATGCATGGAGGAAGAGGTACCAGACATCGAAGCAGAGGAGCCAGAGTTGGGTCAGTATTTGAGGAAGGCAAGAAGTGGATAGTGAACCGAGAGTTGCTTGACTCAGAATCAGTGATTCTAATGCAAAAACGGAACCGATTGTTGCGACAGGTGCATGGGCTATTGGCCCAGTCAAAGCCCCTACCAGAGGGAAAACCTGCCTTGAGGCGTTTAAGCGGAACTGGGGGAATTACAGTTAAGGAGTGGGGTGATAGTACATCAAAGTAGGACTGGGTATATTAGCTGTGTAGTACCTTCCACATTGCTCGTGGATATGGCCCTCAGTTTCCACATGGAAATGGCACATATTGGGCGTAATAAGTTGGTGGAAGCGTTGCGACTGTTTGTGTGGCACCCGGATTTGTATAAAGTAGCTAGTGACATCTGTATTACCTGTGAAACCTGTCAGTTGTATAAAGTAGCTAGTCAGCCTATCATCCCACCAACCTTGAAGATAAAAACTGAACATCCTTTTGAATTAGTGGCTGCTGATATTGTGGTTTTCCCACGCACCCAGCTAGGGTACCTTGGTTGTCTGGTGATGGTTGACCATTTTAGCAAGTGGGTTGTGGCTCGCCCATTAAGAAAAAAAGGTCATCTACCATTATCCAGTTGATGGAGCATGATATTTCCCCAACTTGTTAAGAATTCCTCGGAGGCTCCTGACAGACAATGGCCTGAATTCCGTTCGGAGGAGTTCCAAGAGTTCCTTGATCGCTATGGGATTATGCATGTTTATACTAGTCCACTTAAGCCTGCTAGCAATGGTGCTGTTGAACGTGTAAATAGAACAATTGGAGAGTTCTTGAAGCTTGGGACAAACAGGAGTGGAATGGGATACAAATCTGGTAACAGCTGTGATTACCTATAACAATACCTTCCATGCTGAAATAAAGAACCCCTGCTGACTGTCTCTTGGAACAACGTCACCAGAATATTGCTACTGTAGTTGTTCCCCCTCAATTGTGGAAATATGGAAGGAGGGCCATCCACGGTTTGCACCCTTCCAGGTTGGCCAGAAAGTAGTTAAGAAGATCATTACCAGTGACCGGAGCACCTCACGGAATCTCCCCCAAGTATACTGGCCTTACAAGGTTAGTCAAGTACACAGTAATGGAGTATCCTATGAATTGAACATCAACTGTTGAGGGCACCCCCCGAGTTATAAAAGCTCATCATACCCATTTGAAGGCCTGGCATGAACCCCCAAAATATCTACAGAAGCATAGGAGAACAGGAATTGCAGAAAGTACCTGAGACCTGGATCCCGGACTTACCATCAATTGCCGCACGCATACCCTTTCCCTGGCATAGGGGTGGACAGATGATGGCCCTGAATATTCCTTTGAGGGCTTTGGTACCCCTGAAGTGGAATCCCGGGTAGCTTTCATGGGGAACTCCAGTGATGGGACCAGTGCTTCGGATACAGATGAGGAACTCTTCTTCAGAGAAATATCACCGGTTGAATACACTCCTGAATGCGCGACAAAGTATTACCTGGAGAGACCCTTTGGTAGAGTATTGGGAGTATGATGGGCCAGTAATTTTAGTGCTGAGACAACTGCTGGAATGGAAGGGTGTCCGCCAGTGGAGCTAAACTGTGGAGATGTGCCTCCAGTACTCAGCATTCGGGGGAGACAGATTTTCAGACACCAGTTGAGGAGATTCAGGCCGGGGCATCCAGTGGGGGAGCAAGTTTTTCGAACTATACAGGAGTCAGAAGGTAATGATATACCTTCACTTGGTTATGAGAACTCTCCGATTTTGGTAGGGTCATTAGAATCAATTTCTCCAGTACTCCCATTAGTGAGTCTTGCCTCATGAGTCCCCAAACCATACCCCCTTTCAAGAAAATCAGTTGTGGGGTGCTGGTTCTGAAAATGAGTCTGGGGAAACTGAGGTCCAGGGTAATGTGACAGATTCGCATGAATATGGACACACTGGAAGATGCTCCATTAGATGGATTAAAATTGGCCCAGCAATCATTGAGACTTGTACAACAGTCGCTAGACCTAGCTAATGATGCATTGAGTACTCTGGAGAATTCGTTCCTTGGGTTCACTGATTCCATGCCCGGCTCACCTCAAGTCCTCAATCTCAGTCTTGCCATGTTAGTTTTAGCCCTGTGCATTCAGGATTCACCACATGTCAGGAGATACTAAATGAGTATAGACAAAAGGTTCGTGCCTGGACTAGCCATCATCGTCATTTCCAAGCTGAGACCAAGACTTCACGATCAGAGAAACTTAACCCAGTCAGGGCTCAACCCCATTCACACGCTCCTGTGGCAATCCTGCAGAATTACCAAATGTACAACCACAGACCCTTGAGTACAGAATCAGAGGCAACAGAGTAAACTGAAGTGAAGTATTGTGGGTAAATCTGTTATAAAATACACTCTAAATAACTAGATTTGGGGTTTTCTTTCCTGTGAGAGGATACCCAATGTACTCGGCACTCGAAAGGGATGTAAGAATGGATTATTCATTGATTTCTGCTTTATTTTGGGTGTATAACCAGGGGAGGGGTAGTTAGTGAACCTTTTGTTCTGAAGGGGTCAATAATTAATTGTTCTAGGGGAGTAAGCAGCTGGATAAACTGAGGGAAAGATATGGATGATGCATGCTACTGACTTGCTACTAATTGACATTCCAGTGGTAAAAAAGAAAAAAAAAAAAGGGGGGGTTAGAGTGAAGATTTGGCCCATTCTTTTCTTTCATTTGGTTTCCTTTGACAGGAATAAGGTGGCACTTCTAGCCTTGATTTAGTTTTCCTTCATTTCTTTTTTTCACTGTTCCTACTGATACTCTGGTTAAAAAAAAAAAAAAAAAACTCCCAGATTTGCCAGATTTCCCCATGGTATAGTGTGGGAAGAACACTACAGTCAAATTTATGAGTCCTGGTCTCTTGATCCAGTGTGAAGGGAAATAGAGATAGTGAAGTGAATCAAGCAAGAAAAACACAGTAAATGTTGTGACCCAAAAGGGGGTTGGAGGTGTTCTGGGCGGAAACTGTAGGTTGTGCCAGAAACAAGGAGGTTATACCAGTGAACAATGTGTAGGTTAAATGAAACAAAAGTGGTGCTAAAAAAGAAAATGCCAGTATTTACCATATGCATATTTGGAAGTAATGTATAATGTTTAGTGGTAGCTACAATATTCTGGAATTAATGTATAATGTTTAGTGGTACCAAATTGATTAATGTAATAGTGAGATTTAGGCATTTTATTAAGATGACTTGGTTATGTAAATAGTTTTTCCCTATTTGTTATAATTGGCCAGTTTGAGTGAAGCAATTGGTGTTAAATAAGACTGTCATAATTTGTGGTACTATTGAGTGTTAATATAAGTTAACTAACTGGGAGGGTCAGCATTGTTTTGATGCAATAACTTTGGTAAAGTATACTCCCATGTTTAGATTGTCAATAGATGCATTATCCTGGTAGAGAACATGGAGGAAGAAAGAATTGTGAGGGGGTTTTTTCTTAGTAGTCTAGGATCTGGCCCAGAGTTCGTATAAATTTCTCGGTGCAGAGGTTTTGATGACTGATCTAGACTAATTTTGGGGCGGAGAATCCGAATTTTTCTCTGCCATCGCACCAAATTGGTGCAAAAGTGGTCAAAATGGCAAAAAATTGGCAAAAATTTGGCAAAAATGGCAAAATTTTATCAGTTTTTTGTATTTTTGTCATATTCTTGAGTTGAAAATTTTTTTAAGGGCAATTGTTTATTTGAGAATCTGTGTTTGTAACATACTGCTGCCTGAACCAAGAAAACTGACAAAAATGTCAAAAAATCGCAAAAATGAAATTTTTGGCTATTTTGGTGCATAAACTAGCTCTAACCAATCATATCGAACTAAACAGTCAAGAAATTAGATATTAATAGCTCTGCAAGAATTTATTAAAACAAAGTATGCACAAATGTCTAAATTTCGGGTATAAATCACTAAAAATGGTTGTAAAATACTTGAAAAAATAGCCAAAATATAAAAAAATAGTACTAATTTTATGTTATTCTTAGAGGCTTGCTTGCTTGTAAAATGCTTGAACTTCTTATAGAATTGATCTATTTGATTTCTTTAGAGTAACTAAGTCATATTTATTGTGTTTCAGGTTTAGTATTGGTAGTAGCTACAAATTGAGGATCCCTGTATTCATTATGTGATTCAACAGATGATAGATCATGGTAAGTAATAATTGAATTGAATATTTAAAACAAATATAAAGACCAATGTGTTACACATGAATTTTTATATGTATAGAATAGAACCAGTTTATTATAATTGCAATAAGTCTTAGTATATTTTATTTTTTCAGGATGTATGTCAACTTGTGCCAGAAAAGAAGCATAGCTCAAACCTTGGTAAATGTATCTTGTGCCAGAAGAACAAAAGCCCAAGTGGAGAGAAATATTTGAGCAGCGGAGAACATGGAATAAAAAATTTGCTTCAGTTGGCTTCTGTGTACCCAAATGATGACAGAAGCAAGCGTTTGAAAACTCTTACTGAGAGTCAGACTCCTTATATCCAGTATCACAGCACTCGTGTCGTGCATGCAACATATAAAAAGTTCGTTGAACGTAGCCAGAAGTCTAAAAATGCTGAATCTGAACCCTCCGATCCTTCGGGGAAGCATTAACTCCTCCAGAAAATAGTTCAAGTAAAAGGATTAAAACACAGCATATCAAGGATATGAAAGTGTGTGTGTGATGTGGTTCAGCTCGAGTCAAATTGAAAGGTGGAAACACTGACCATGATTTGTTTCGGATATGTACTCCAGGTCGTGCCCAAAAGTTATTGAGTTATGCTCACTTGTTCCAAGACAATGTTTTTACCAGAGTAGCGATGTTGAACAAATACAAAGATGTATTCACTGCAGATGTATTCTATCATAATAATTGTATAAAGAAACATTTTGCAGCCTATGATCGCAGAATAGAGACGATTTTGGAAAACAGACAGCAAGAAAATGAAGTTATGGGTTCTACTGACATGGTTCAAGAAGCGTTTAATGATGTAGTCTCAAAAATAGACTTCACAAGCTGTGGATACAGTGTCACCTACTTGAGACAAGAGATCAATAAAAAACTGAACCAGGATGAATCTATCAGTAACTATTTGGTTAAGAGCCTGCTTATAGACAAACTTAAGGACACCATTTATTTTACATATCCTAGCAACAAACGAAAATCCCAGATGGTTTATTCTGTCCAGATTGAGAGTGCAAGAATTGTTGAAACTTTGCGGAAATCATCTGTCAAAAACATTGCTAAGGGCCTAAGGAAAGAGTTAAAAACTTACAGTTTTGGTTTATGCTCTAGCTATTGTGATCCAAACGATCATGATCTAGCCTTAAAACACTTCCAAAATGAACGTCCTCCAATATGGATGAAATTTCTTCAGCATTTATTTTCCACCAGGAATGTATCAGATAGCAACAATCAGTTGATGCTGAAGTGTGACACTATCTTCCAGATGTTGTTTTACATCCTTCATAATGGTTTGGAGCCCACCCCATTGCATGTCAGATTTGCTCAAACTATACATAACCTGTCACAGTCTAAAGATCTTATTGAAATTGCAAACAAACAGAGCATTTGTGTAGGATATCAAGAAGTTCGCAAAATAAATTTTGCACTAGCAAAATGTACAATATCTTTATGTGGTTCACATAGAGTTCCAGTTCCTCCAGTATTTGATCAAAACCATCCAATTCAAGCAGCAATGGATAATTTTGACACCTTGGAAAATAGCTTGTCTGGAATTGGTTCGACACACGATACGGTGCTAGTTTTATTCCAAAATGCTCCATTAAGCTCTGCACCAACACAACAGCATACTAATAAGATCAGTGAAGCTCCAGAGTCAACCCTCTGGCTTGGCAAGTTACAAAGCGTTCTTCCTTGCCAAGAAATTATCTCGATTGGACAAAGACATGAACGAGGTACAATAAGTCAAGATTTCCAAGTCTCTGAATACAAGGCAAACGATCATTTACTAGAGACTGTTAATCTCGACCATTTCCTGTGGTTTGTGATGCAATACAAACATAGAACCACCACAATACAGGGCTCTTCAACTAACTCAAATACTGATAATGATGACTTTGTTCCAAGTTTTGTTGCTGTCAAAAGCCCTTTTGTACGAGATAGCTTGAAGCCTACAACTATTGCATTCACTCCCATACTGCCATACAAAGCAACTAAATTTGATACCATTTTTACAACAATGATTAACTTTCAGGATGTGCTTAAGCAGCAGAATAAGCCATACGGTGCACTGTGGTATGATGGAGGAGTTTATGCTATTGCAAGATTTTCAGTCAACTTCATCATCAGAAATAATACATGATCTTATCTCAGTCTTTTACAACATGCAAACCTAAGAGTTTTATAAAATTAGCACTATTTTTTATATTTTGTCTATTTTTTCAAATATTCTACAACCATTTTTAATCATTGTAACCCAAAATTTAGACATTTGTACATGTTTTTGTGTTAGGAAATTTTAGTAGAGCTATTAATATCTAATTTCTTGACTATTTAGTTCGATAAGATTGGTTAGAGCTAGTTTATGCACCAAAATAGCCAAAAATTTCATTTTTGCAATTTTTTGACAATATTTACTTAATTTTTGCTGTTATTTTTTGATATTTTTGTCAGTTTTCTTGGTTCAGGCAGCAGTATGTTACAAATACAGATTCTCAAACAAACAACTGCCCTTAAAAAAATTTCAACTCAAGAATATAACAAAAATAAAAAAAAAATGATAATATTTTGCCATTTTTGCCAATTTTTTGCCATTTTGACCACTTTCGCACCAATTTGGTGCAATGGCATAGAAAAATTCAGATTCTCTGCCCCAAAATTAGTCTAGATCAGTCATCAAAACCTCTGCACCCAGAAATTTATATGAACTCTAGGCCAGATCCTGTACTATAGGGGGAAGGAATATGGGGGTTGTAAAGTTTCTCACCCCCCCCCCCCCCCTGACTTTCAAATCCCCCTTTTGGGGTTGTGGAGTTTTTCACAAAAACCTCACCCTAATTTTCAAGTCCTATCTGGTTCTTCTCTCCCCACAGGAGTCTAGTTAGTAAGCCTGTTAATTGTAAAAACCCTCTAAGGTAATGTCCAGACTATTTGATCTTGGAAGCCTATTAAAAGGTTATGAAACCAGAATAGAAGGTTGGAAGCCAAGGGAATTTGGAAAGCCTTTAAAGGTATGATGTTAAGTGCTCTAGTTTGTAATCCTTGGCCAGTGTACAATAAGAATAAAGACTTGTTCATAATCCTTATTCCTAGTTATTGTGCTGTTGTCATTTGTATTTCACCATCATTATTAATTATTATTATTAAAAGTAGACATATATATAGGTTGTTGAAACTGTGACTGAGTATAGATAGGTGTAATAAATCCAGCTAGGTTAGAATCAGACATCAGACCTTTACTTATTGCCTGGTTTGCAGTGCATGTGGGAGCCCTGGAGTTTCCTTTAGCCAAATCCAGTCATCTGTGACCCTGTCATGTAACTAGCTAGAGAACCAATTATCATTATTATAGGTCACCAGTCACATTATTCGAAAGTTAGGTTTTTGCCCATGCTTGTTTGGCACTGATTATTATAGGTTGATTAACTCATGTGAGATAGGTTTGCCATAATTGTCAATGTTTGTAGTTATTATTTTTTACGTTGGTTATTTATTATTTATGTGCTTTGATTTCATGAGTAAATTATGTTTCCCAGTGATCAATTATGAAGTCATTATTCCAGTTAATGTTTGTTGATTAATCACCTGTTATGTTATGTTATGTTATTGTGATTAATGGTGCCTAGTGCATGTAACTAATAATATTGTGTTGTCTAGGCAACCAGTTGGGATTCAACTCACGTGGTCCAGCCTCATCAGGCTTGGATTGTGGATCCAATCCAGTGAGAGCTACGCAGTCCATTGAGGTTGTGTCAACCACTGTTGGCCACTGGGATATGCCCTGGAATCAGGCTGGTGACCCTAACCCTACTAACTAGCCAGTGTATAAAGAAATTGAAACTCAGGTCATAAGGGGGGGGGGGTCAAGTTTGGAGGGTAGCTAGGCTGGGACAGGGGTTGACATTCTGTGCAAGTCTTTTCTGGTACTTGTCTCCCACTTGCTTTCTATCCTTTCTGCCAAATCTCACTAAGTGTTATTGGTTTTCCAAGGGTTTTGTTAATTGTGATTCATTGCCAGTCTTTTTGTTATGTTTATACTGTCATGCTGAATAATTGTTTATTTCAGATATAATAAAGAGAAAAACAGAGTAGTTTACCTCTATTAGGTCTACCTTTGAATTCCAGCCCTTTCTTGGACTCTGAGTGGTTGGTTCTCCTACTCATTGGAGAGTCAGATTTAGACACCTGAACTGGAGGAAGTCCTTTACAGTTAACATGTGAGTCAGACCTGAATAATCTCCTGGAAATAAACCACTGACAGGAGGCATTCCTAGATACCAGAGGAGATTACATCTTTGCCCAGTCTCTTGACTATCCTGAACCCAGAAACGTGAAAAGGTTTTGACAATACAGATACTTGGGGACTACGGCCTACTCAGCCACTGCAGCAATACTGTACATAGAAACAAATTGGAATGAGAGAAGAGGCAGATTTTGTACTGTCCCAGCTGTGGTGCGACAGGGGGCCATGAAAATGAGGATGGAAAATACCCTCAGAATATGAGGCGCAAAGCTTTTTAATATCCTGCCAAAAGAAGTGAGGAACCTCCAGCACACTGACCTGAATAATTTAAAAGACCAGCTGTACAGGTTACTGTGCAAAGTCCCTGACCAGCCATGTGTGGCTGGCTGCGAGGGCAAGGAGATCAGAAAGCAATTCCCTCCTTCACCAAATCCCGCAAATGAGGGAGGCTGCAGAGGGGTTGACTGCAGGTCAATCCTGAACTGTAGCTTAAACCCTCCAAGTATCATAAAGTAAGTGTATACCAGTATATATTTTTTTTAGGTTATTCTATCGTACGATGAAATCTTTAAATTTTATTCCATTTGTTTACAAATACTGTACAATTTTTCCATGATAAGTCTACAGATATATATATAAAATATTATTTTAAGGCCAAGGCTACATGAACAACTTTGTCACTACTACGAAGTTGTAATGACAAATTGCAGAATAGGTACTATTGTTTCCTATGGGGCCAGCTACACGGCAGATGGTCACTGCAACAATTATTCTCTGTTGAATCTGGCTGCGTTGTATTATTCCAAGTGCAGTAAGCTACACGAATGACTTTGTCACACTGTCACTACCACATGGTACTAAAAACAACGAAATTGCAGAGATTGTGATTGCTGATACTTGTGATTTCTAGTCCAGTTTGTGTAGAGCAAGCCTAATACGAGTGTGACTGATTAATATCGGTAAATCTGTGCTGCCTTGGGGATGAAAAACAAACATGGTGCATCTTGCTCCTGAAGAATCAGCACCAGGATTGATAACTGGGGATAACTGCAATACAAACTAACGAAAATTGCAATCAATTGTATAAGGATATGGATGTTCTTTGGACTAGACCAGTGATGCACAAACCCTGGCACGCGGGCCAAATGTGGCCCCCACGGGTCTTTTCAGTGGCCCCACGGGTCTTTTCAATTCAATGAAAAAGTTAGAATATAAAAGTGACCCAATTTATGACTTTTGAAAACGTTTTCTGTGAAGGGAGATGGAAAGTAAGTAGGCTAATACATTTAGTTATTTTCTTCGCTTGGCCCTCACATCAAAAAAGTTTGTGCACCACTGGACTAGACTAACACAGAGCACTGTTTCTTTCAGTGGTGATGAACCACATACAAAAGCCTCGTCAGTACAGTATTGACCCCCTATTTTCTTGGCAATATTGCTGCGAGCTGCTTATACCCTAAAATAGGCATGTGGGCTGAATGGTGCTCTATGTAAAAAGATAGATTCAACTGTATTCACTTTGCACATGCACTACAAAGCGAATTATAGTGGCACCACCATTTGCCAATATCAAACAAGAGTGGACAAGCATCGTGGTATTTCTACTAGAACATCACAACCTTTAAATAAACCATTCAAATCAGCATACCAACCAACTGGCCTCCGCATCCTTGAATCCCTGTACAGCCTTAGTTTGAAACCAACCCTCAACAACTATAGTTCTGCTTTTAACTTAAACATAACCAGATGAATTCTCCTGCCTCACACTGGAAAAGTAATCTGCAATCACTCCTTTTGGCTTTCAAACAATTCTAATATGAATATTTCAACATTTAATCATTCACAACCTTTTACAATCAGCTTATCACCTCTATAACCAGGTAAGATACTGTTTACAATATTTGTCACCTTTTAACCTTTTATATTTCAACTGTTGTTTTACCTTTCTAGTATATTTTACATACTTTTCTTTTTTAAATGCTTAATATAAATACATTATTAATATCATATGATTATAATGTGAAAATCTATCCAATTCTAATTCTTCTCGCTCTTTCTGGCATCTAGCTAAGAACCTCTTCAACAACTTTACTTCCTCCTCTTTCTCTCCTCTTTTCCATTCCAACAGCACATTTGCTGTCTCTTCTCCTGACAAAGCTGAACTCTTCACTCAAACTTTTGCTTACAATTCAACCCTGGACAATTCCAGTGCTGTTCCTCCATCTCCTCCCCCCAGCTGACTTTATTATGTCTGCAATTAGAATCTCTTCTAAAGATGTTTTTTCTGCCCTATCTGGGCTCAACTCTAGGAAGGCATATGGTCCTCATGGTGTTCTTCCTGTTGTTCTTAAGAACTGTGCTTCTGTGCTGACACCCTGTCTAGGTAAACTCTTTCGACTTTCTCTCTCATCTGGTACTTTTCCTTCCTGGTGGAACTTCGCTTTCATCCAGCCTGTCCCAAAGAAGGGTGACTGCTATCAACCATCCAACTATCATCCAAATGCTTTGATTTCTTGCCTTTCCAAAGTTTTTGAATGTATCCTTAATAGGAAGATTCTTAAACACCTTTCTTCTCACAATCTTCTTTCAGATCGTTAGTATGGATTCCGCAAAGGAAGCTCTACTGGCGATCTTCTTGCATATCTCTCTGACTTTTGGTCATCCTCCTTTCAGGATTTTGGTGAAACCTTTGCTATTGCACAAGACATATCAAAAGCTTCTGACAGAGTCTGGCACAAATCTTTAATTTCGAAACTGCCCTCCTTCGGTTTTTATCCTTCTATCTTTGCCTTCATCTCTAATTTCCTTTCTGGCCAATCTATAGCTGCAATTGTGGATGGCCACTGTTCTTCTCCAAAAGCTATTAACAGTGGTGTTCCTCAGGGTTCTGTCCTGTCACCCACTCTTTTCCTTTTATTTATTAATGATCTTTTAATTCACACTTCCTGTCCTATTCACTCCTTTGCCAATGGTTTTACTCTTCATTTCTCCATCCACTTCCCAAAGCGTCTCTCTCAACAGTCACTCCATTATTTGTGTAGTACGGCTATGTAGCACCTGCTATCTCTGATTGGGGCAGAGAAAACCTTGTAGCTTTCAATGCCTCAAAAACTCAGTTCCTCCATCTGTCTATTCATCACAATCTTCCACATGACTATCCCCTTGCCTTCAACAACACACAGATCAATCCTTCCTCTTCTCTTAACATTCTTGGTGTTTCCTTTTTCCCATGATCTTTCCTAGAAAGATCACATATACTCACTTTCTAAAACAGCTTCTAAGAGGTTAGGTGTGCTGTACCACCTCTGCAGTTTCTTCACCCCCACTCAGTTGCTGTCTCTGTACAGGGGTCTTTTTCGCCCCTGTATGGAGTATTGCTTCTCATGTGTGGGTCTCTAACTGCATGCCTCCTCCTTTAAGGAGAGCATGCAGTACCAGAATTTTTACACTTTCTCATTCCTTTTCTGTCCACCTATCTAATGCAAAGGTTAATCGGTATTTTCAGTCTTTCATCTACTCAATCAGTCAACTCTGGAATAATCTTCCTCAATCCATCATTTCTCCTATCTATGATCTCTCATCTTTCAAATGCAGTGTCTAGGCATCTAGAAAACCCCGGACCTTGATTTTGGCTCTCTTCTTCTTCTATGGGTGGGGCGCTTTTACTGGCATTTGTCCTTGGCCCCTCCTTTCTGCATTAAAAAAAATAAAAATAAATATATTGTTGTATAAATTTTTTGTTCATCATATTTATTCACTTTTTTACATCTTTAACGTTTTTAGTACTTATGATGAAAATTAACTTTTTCCAAAATGTGTCAATAAACATGCACCATCTCTTCATCCTCTTATTCCTCACTATATATATATATATATATATATATATATATATATATATATATACGGTGTGTGTATATATAATCATGGATGAATTTTTAAACATTTAACACTTCAAAAGGTTTGTATTTCTTTTTATTAACTAAAATAAAATCACAAAATTCTTACTGTACCTTCTCTACTGTACTTAGTATAATTTTCTTACCTTACTGCCCTTTTCCATTAACAAATGGTAAGCTTGAATCTGATCCACTGGAGATTTGTCAATCAAACTGTCAACAGATGCAAGCAGATTGGCAAGACTAGATACATCATCTGATATGTCATTTTCTGTGCTGCTGCTATGCAGTGGGAAGGAAAGGACATCACTGGAATTACAAAATTACTTTAAAACAGCTTTTAATGAAAATTAGAAACTTTCTATTGATGAAACAAGCCTAGATCAAATAAAAATTTTGCAGTAATAATATTACTAATATTGAATTTTTACATGGATAGCTAGTCAGTTTACTTTAAATATATATTTTTTAAAGGTTTTTATATGCAGGAAGAAAGGGCCAAAGGTGAAAGTTCACAAAAAAGCCCCTACCCTGACAAGAAAAAAGAACCAAAATCAAGGCCCAAAGATTTTGAGATGCCTGAACACATTGTGTTTGAAGGATTGGAGGTCATAGCCAGGAGGAAAGATGGATTGAGGAAGGTTGTTCCAGAATTGACCAGTTTATGTGAAAGACTGAAAAACCAATTAACCCTTGTGTTATAGAGTTGGATAGAAAAGGGATGAAAATATGTTGAAAGACTAGTACAGCAAGCTCTCCTTAAAGGAGGAGGCGTGCAATTAGAGTTCAGAAGAGTGGGTGTCAATTACAATAGCAATAGTAAAAAGGGAGTGAAGCAACATTAGGGCAAAGAGAGAGGGATTGAAGATATGAAAAGCCTTCAATTCCACCTGATCAAGTAGAGCCATGTGAGTTGAGCCACCCAACACCTAAGAAGCATACTCCATACAGGGGTGGACAAGACCCCTGTACAGAGACAGTGACTGAGTGGGAGTGAAGAAACTGCAGAGTCAGTAGCAGCACACACAACCTTTCCAGGAAAGAATTCAAGAAAAGAAATACCAAGAATGTTAAGAGAAAAAGAAGAACTGAGTTGTGTATTGTTGAAGATATGGGGATAGTTGTGGAAGATTTTAACGAGTAAACAGATGAAGGAACCAAATTTTTGAGGCATTTAAAAACCACACTTTTTTTCTGCTCCAATCAGAAATAGTAGAAAGATCCGAGGTCAGGTGCAGCAGAACCATCTCACATGAAACACAGAGTGACTGCTCACATGAAACACAGAGTGACTGCTGAGAGAGATGCTTTGTGTAGTGGGTGGAAAAGTGAAGGGTGGAATCATCAGCACAGTAGTGGATAGGACAGGAAGTGTGACAACAGATCAGGGGTGGCCAAGTTTCCTGGACCCAAGAGCCACATACGACGTTTTTTAGATGTATGAGAGCCGCAAAATATTTTTAAAATAATTTAATTATTAAAAACATATACAGGGTGTCCGAGAATTATCTGTACAAGTTTTGGCTATTATTAAAAGTCAACCATGAAGTGTAGAAATTCCAGTGTTGTCCCATTTTACAGAGAATCTCTAAGTTTTTTCTGATACAGTGGACCCCCGATTTGAGTACGTAATCCGTTCCAGCATGGCGTACTCAATTCGAAATGTACTCAAATCGAACTTAATAACCTATGGGAATTAATTAATTCGTTCCAAAACCCAAAAATTTCACCCCACCCCTACTTTTTCTATAGAAATTGGCCTACGAAATTTAGTAATTGTATTAAAAATAGACAGAATAGAATACAAAATACATACCGTACAATATAGACAAAATAGAATAATCCTGTAGGAGTCTTGCTTGATGTGCTGGAAGTTCTAGATGAGGAATGGAGGGGAGGAATTATTGCTTGGAGGGAGAGTCTCCTTCCATGATGATGTCTGGTAACTCATCTGGGCTAGGCATTCTTAGGCCCACAGCCAATGACATGGAAGAGGTAGAGGGTTGGGGACTTGAGGGCTTGAAATAAGCATCAATTTTCTGTTGCTTCTGCCTGTTTGCTATGAATGACTTAAAGTAGCTCATGATCTTGTCCTCAAACAAGCCGGCTGGCGTACTCAAATCAAGTTTTCTACTCAAGTCGAGTCAATAGGAGCCTATGGACGAGCGTACTCAAATCGATGCGTACTCAAATCGGGGGTCCACTGTACTAAGTTTTGACAAGTTTTTTAGAAATTCCAGTGTGTCCAAAAATTATCTGTACAATTTCATCTTTTAATAAAATTCTTGATAACACACGTAAAATTCTTAAACAAGATTATTTAGAATCTGTATTTTCAAAAGTTTCTTTTATTAAAGTAACGTTGTTACAAACATTCGATATGTGCACCATCAGTGATTCGCAAAACATCCAATCGATAATCCAAATGTTGCCATGTACGCTGCAGCATATCCACATCAATTCGCTCAATAGCAGCTGTGATTCTTGCTTTTAAATCATCAATGTCTGTCACCCGCATACAAAAAAGAAAAACTTGTCAAAACTTGTTATCAGAAAAAACTTAATGAGTTTCTCTGTAAAATGGGACAACACTGGAATTTCTACACTTCATGGTTGACTTTTAATAACAGCCAAAAATTGTACAGATAATTCTCGGACACCCGGTGTATATATAGTATACTCACATTATTAAATTGTTTAATTACTGCTCGTAGAAGGCTTAGTTTGGGTCTTCATTTTGGCTGTTAATGCTTTAAAGTCTGGCTGATGTGATGTTAAGGCAGTATGAAGCAGCTCAGTCAGGTGTTCATTAGTGAGGGCAGCACAATGTTTTGGCTTTACAAACTTCATTACCGAGAAGAGTGCTTCACAGTAATAAGTTGTCCCAAAAACTGAGATAAGTCGGAAACTGGTTTTCCTGAGGTGAGGATACTTTGTCTCTGGTACTTGCTTCCAAAACTCAACTTCAGATAAGCTTTTATGTATCAACTTTAAACCCACGTCCTCCTGTAGCTCCAAAAGTTCTGTTTGTATTGAAGCAGCTTCCATAACAAAAGGTGTGGTAACGGGACAGCCATCATTGATGACATCAATCAGGGAAGGATTTACAAGAAATTCGAGGCATGGTTTTAGCATCTTTAGTTCATCAAACCTGAACTGAAAATCATCAATTAGTCCTTCTAATTTACTATCTTTTATTTCAATATCGGGAAAAGTGTTTGCTCAGTTTTTCAGGTGGGGAAAGTGGTCAAATTTTTTGTTACTAGATCTTTTTGGAAGAGCTTTATTTTATTCTGGAAACTGAAAACTGTCTGTGTAAGGCCAGAAATGACCTTATCCTTTCCCTGAAGTGCCAAATTTAGATTTTGAAGGTGTTGTATTACATCAGTAAAAAACATTAGATCCTGCACCCATTCGTGATCTTCTAGTTGTGGGTATGACTTTCCTTTTTCTTTCAAGAAATCAATGATAGGCTCCAACAGTGCAACAAACCTATTCAGGAGATTACTAGTTGATAACTACCTTACAATACAGTAGAATGAAAGGTCATCTGGCTTATCTTGAAGATCCAGCTCCTTGATAAAATTTCTAAATGCTCGGTGTGTTTTTGCATTTGAACGAATGGAACTCACAATTTCTAGAACATATTTCATAACACTGTCATACCTAAAGTACTTGCTTACCAAATGACCACAGTGAATGATACAGTGCATAAAGAGAGACACAGGATACTTGGGATCGCGTGTCAAGAGCCCAACTAGGCCTACAGTTTGTCCTACCATAGCTGGTGCTCCATCTGTTGCAACACTGACAAGTTTATTCAATGGTACTTGAGCATTTGATAATGCCTCATCAAGTGCGTTCTTTATGTCAACCCCTCTGGTGGTTTCTCTTAGGGTCATTAAGTCCAAGAGTTCTTCTTTCACATTTCCATCGCCAGTAACATAATGAACAAATATCGCCAGTTGAGGGTTATCTTTAATATCTGTGGATTCATCAAGGGAAAAACTGAATGCAACAGAATTCTTCAAATCACTCTGCAATGAGCATGTAATTTCAGCACTGATCTGGGAAATATGTCTCTCTGTAGTGTGGCAGGAAATAGAAATACTTGCTATTTGTTTTCGAAGCTTTGTGTTATCTGGAGCGAGAATTGCAGTAACATCGGCAATATTATTCTTCACAAATTCTCCACTACTGTAGGGAAGTTGAGCACGAGCAATATTCCATGCCATAACAAAACTGGCTTCAGTAATTAAGTCAGCTGTCTTACACAATGATGAAAGTACAGTTTGTTAAGTAACTAGGCTAGATTTCAACATTGTTAACTTAGTCTTCCGCAATTCTGATTTGGGAGGAAATTCCGTAATAAAATTTTTATGGTTAGTTTCATGATGATGCTTTAAGTTACTGGCTTTAAAGTGATTGAGTGCCACGTGGCAGATAAGAGACACAAGTTTCCCACCCTTAACAGTAAAGGCAAAGCTCTCCTCCCACTCCTGTTTAAAAACTCTATTTTCTTCTTTGTATTTCCGTTTCTTACACTTTGTCTGCTCAGTCATTTTAATCAACTAAGGGGTTGTATAACTTTCACTTGTATAGCTGAGAAAAATAGCCACTATTTGATCTAAGAAGCCAATTTTAAAACACACTCACTCGTTACTACACACGGCCCGCAGGGTAGCTCGAGGGGTACTGGACACTGGTGAGTGGCGATTGGTGTTAATTACGTAATTATCCTGCTTAGTGCCTGTCGCGCAAAGAAATTGTCGTATGCATGATGCATTTTATTGTCAATTCAATTTTTCCTTGTTTTTTTTCATATTTTTTTTATTATGTGAAAAAAAAATTATATTTATATTAGGAATTTTGTCTTCTATGATAAATACAATAAAAACCAAAATTGTCTCGCGAGCCGCAGTTAACAACCTTGAGAGCTGCATGCAGCTCGCGAGCCAGGGTTTGGCCACCAGTGCAATAGATCACTGATAAATAAAAGGAAGAGAGTGGATGACAAGACAAAACCCTGAAGAACACTACTATAGATCAGCCAGGAAGGAAATCAGAGATGAAGGCACAGATAGAAACTGAAGGAGGGCAGTTTGGAAATTAAGGATTTGTGCCAGACTCTATCAAAAGCTTTTGATATGTCTAGTGCAACAGGAAAGGTTTCACCAAAATCCTGAAAGGAGGATGACCAAGTCACGGATATGCAAGATCACCAATAGAGTGTCCCTCGCAAAACCCATACTGATGATCTGAAAGAAGATTACGAGTAGAGGTGTTTAACAATCTTTCTATTAAGGATAAATTAAAAAACTTTAGAAAGGCAAGAAATCAAAGCAATTAGATGATAGTTGGAGAGTTGAGAGTGGTCACTCTTCTTTGGGACTGACTGAATGAAAGTAAAATTCCAGCAGGAAGGAAAAGTACCAGATGAAAGAGTTTGCCTAAGCAGGGTGTCAGCACAGAAGTACAGTTCTTGAGAACAAGAAGGACACCATCAGAACTGTACACCTTCCTAGAGTTGCATGTAGATAGGGCAGAAAACAAATCATTGTAAGAGATTCCAATTTCTGACATAATTAAGTCAGAGGGAGAAGGAGATGGAGGAACAGTACCAGAATCGTCCAAGGTTGAGCAAAGTGTTCAGCTTTATCAGAAGCTTTATCAGAAGCTTTATCAACTGAACTGTCAGAATGCAAAAGTGGAGGGAAAGAGGAAGTAAATCCAGAATGTTGGACCTATTTCCAAGGTGACCAGGGATATGAGTAAGGTGCTGCACAATCTGCTCTAGGTCATTCAGGATAGAAAAGTTGTAAGCTAGATCACAAAGGGATGTCAGTGAAATGGGAGGAAAGCCAAAGGTGGTGGTGAACACTGAAATCTCCTAAATTGGAAATTTCAGCAGTTAAGGAGAGTGGGATAGAATGTACTCCACTTTGGAAGTAACATAGTCAAAGAGTTTTGGATAGTCAGTAGAATTAGGAGAAAGGTAGACAGCACAGATGTACTTAGTTTGAGGTTAGCATGCAAGTCATAAGCCAGAGGGTGTAGAATTTGGAAGATTCAAGTTTGAGAATAATGGTGGTGTACTGTACTGATTAATTGGCATCAGCATCAGCCAGATTTAGGCAATTCTCTTGCTGATTCTTTGAAATTTTAATATGTATTTTCATTCCAAAACAAAATCTATATTTATAGAAAACTGAACATACAAAAAATGCTATGATAATTTATACTCATTTCAAAGTGTAATTACAGTATTACCCCTCTATACCAGAATAATTGGTGAGTGACCAGTCCAGTATAGAGAATTTTCCGGTATATAACAAATCTGGAAATTCCATAAATACCAATGAATCCCAATCCCAGGATTTAAATTTTTTGAATCCTGGGATCCTGATACCACTTTTAGACATAAAAAGTGGGCCTATCACAAACTTTTTGATAATCTAATGCTAAATAAATGCTATTATTGTCATTGTTATTTATTATTATTATTATATAACACAGGCCTGCAATGGTTTTGTTGTCCAAAATATTTTATCACTTATAGTAATTTTTGCACACTGATTCCAAAAATAATATTCATTTTTCACCATCACACATAGATTTTTCACAAAATGTCATATTTCATATGCAAGTAATTTTCATTAAATTTTTATTAAAAACTACTGCCTATAAATGCTTATAAATGCTTGGTTTCACCAAGACATCAAAGAAATGGAGAAGAGATACCAGGGAAGGTGGGACATCAGCATGATGGCTGATTACTGCTGGATGTTGAAATGGGGTACTCCAGAATTATTACATAAAAGAAAAGGAACAGCGCGTACATTTGAGACTAAAAGGAATCAATCTTATAAGAAAACTCAGGACAAATAAAGATAAATATGTAATTGACATTAACAGTCTTCTTTCTTATTAAAGTTGTTTGCATTTGTAATTAGTATAACAAAGCAAAATAGGTACCTAATGTAAATTGAAATAAATAATATTTATGTTGTTTTTTTTTCCCTTCCAGTTTGCAGAAAATCCTTACGTGATAAAAAAAAAAATGGACACCTTATTCAAAATCAGCATACTTGAATTAATAAAATCAGTTATTAGTAAGAAAACAACTCTTACAAAGTTCTCATTCGCAGGCCTGTGTAATTATACAATATATTAAAGGCATTTAACCCTTCGTGGGCTGATGGGGTCTACTGGACCCCAAGCATATTTCAAAAATCTGCCATTCATTCAAATATTATTTTTAGAGCCTGGTCATCTATGACTTTTATTGTATGTAGGTATGGTATATACTCACAAAATATAAGAGAAAAATGTCATACCATTTGGAAGTGACAGGGTAGCAAACTTGAATGGGGTCTGCCTTACCCCACCTCGCCTGCAATGTGATTAATTTATTTTAATTTTTTTTTCAGATTTTTTCATAAATTTTCTTAGATTTTCATTCTAATGGCAATGTCAATTCCAATATCGACGTTTTATGCTCCTAGCAGGGTGGGAGAGGGAGATGTAGATGTAGACCAACCAAATTTGTCAGATGATAGTGAATCAGAAGTAGACTTATCTGATGCTAATGAATATGAATATGTTGAACAATCTTCTGACAGTGACTTTAGTGGTTTTGATAGTGACAATGCAAGCGATCATGATGATGATGATGACAATATTGTGTTAGGGAAAGATAACTTTGTGTGGTGCACCGAGCCTCCCCAGCTTAGACGAAATGTGAGGCAAAACATTGTTTGTGAAGAAGGTGGTGTTCATGAAAGTGTACCTACGCATGCTGCATCTGCTACTTTCAGCTTCTTTATCACAGATAAAATTGTTGAATTGGTTCTCAATGCAACAAATCAAAAAGGTGGTGCTCTCTATGGTGAAAAAATGGAAACAGCTGGATTCTACTGAGCTGATGGCATGGCTAGGACTTCATCTCAGATCTGGGCTGGACAAAGATAGCTTCCGCCCAGTTGATGAATTATTTGGTACTAATACCGGTCCACCAATTTATCGTGCTTCTATGAGCCGTGACCGTTTCAAAGAAATAAAAAGGTCACTAAGATTTGATAACATGACTACTCGTGCAGAACAAAGGAATGGTGAACAAGGCAAGTTGGCGCCTATATTCGAAGTTTGGCAGAAGTTTATTGAAGCATGTCAAATAAACTATAAAGCCAACACATGTAACTGTGGATGAATCTCTACTCACATTTCGAGGGAAATGCTCATTCAAAGTATACATGCCATCTAAACCAGATAAGTATGGCATAAAGGTTTGGAGTATGGCCGACGTTAAGAATGGGTATCTTCTAAATGGCCAGATATACAGTGGAAAAGGTCCTGAAGGTCCAGAACGCCACCAAGCCCAAAGAGTTGTTCGAGATCTTACTTCAACTATTGTGAAGTCAGGAAGAAATGTTACGATTGACAACCTGTTTACTGATGTTGACCTTGCCATAGAACTACTTGATAAAAATTTAACACTCTTAGGAATTATGAGGAAAAATAAGCGCCAAACACCTAAATCATTTCAAGCCTCAAATGATCATCAGCTCTATTCATCAAAGTTTGGCTTTAGTAGGGACCAGCATCTTATGATATGCAGCTATGTCCCAATGGTATGAAAGGCAGTTCTGTTATTAAGCACCATGCATTTCGACCAAAAAAAGCAGCAGGAAGAACCTTTCAAACCTGATGTAATTCTAGATTACAATGCCACAAAAGGAGCTGTTGATCAAGTAGACCAACTTATCAAAACTTACTCATGTAAGCACATAACAAACAGATGGCCATTAGTTATCTTCTACTGGATGGTAGATGTTGCAGCTTACAATGCTAGTTGCTGTTTCATGGAGAAAACCCCTGATGTGTATCAAGGGAATCAAAGGCAAAGGAAATTTCTGGCAGACTTAGCAGAACAGCTCTGCAAACCAGCAATCCAGAAACGTTTTGAGTCAGCTGGTAGATATTTGCCAAAGCATGTTAGAGCATGTATGGAGGCATTTATGGATGAGGTAGAAGCAGCACCCCAGCCAAGGCCTAATCCAGGAGGTAGGAAGAGATGTGGAAAGTGCCCGAGGAAGATGAATAAGAAGACGAGAAAGTCATGCACAAAATGTGATGTGCCTCTTTGCGAAAGTCACTCCAACTATGTATGTGATGACTGTGTACAGTAAACATTGTTTCATATGTTCTATGTTTCTATTTCTTTCTATTCTATAATCTATATTGTGAATATAAAAAGTGTTTCTGAGTGCTGAATTCTTTAAGTTAAAAAATTCTTAAATAAATGTAAAAAAAAAAAAAGGGACACATGGTGAATTGGCTTCACGTGCCGTGTCCTGGCCAACATATGTACAAACTTTAGTATATATAAACTTAAGCATATGGCAGAAATTCACCATTGAAGTTTGGGGTCTGGGTGACCCCACATAGTCTTCTTTGTTAGTCGGTCCCACCTAGCCCATGAAGGGTTAAAGGACCCATCCTATTAAATGATAACTGTGAATTTCATTGCAATTTTAATAAATAATACTGCACTATGCTCATTTGTAGCATCAAATTGCATTCTAACACAATGGAAGGCATTTACAATGGAGTTGGGTTAAAATGCCAGGCTACCAAATGATGTCAAGCAAGTGAGGTTTTATGTTACTGGACATTTTTTTTAATACTGGACTAATTCCAGTATTAAAAAAATACCAGTCTGCTAAGATAGAGTCCGGTATATAGGGGTAATACTGCATATAAAAATAGTTTACATTCATAAAAACAGCAAAGGTTAAGTTAAGTTGCCCATAAATTTACATTTTCTCTAACTAGCTGATCTCTAATATTATAAACTATTGTAATCTCCTACTCTATATTAATAATAATAATTCTATATTAAATTGTACTTTAGAATTTATATATTAAACCATGTTATTATGTTGACTTTATTTTAAGTATTTTAATAATTTTATAAACCCAAATTTTATATCCATCATTTTTTTACTCAAATTGGCCACCAGAGACTTGAAATTTTAATGAAAAATTTTGTTGTTGTTTACATTGTTGAAGAAAGAAAATCCCTTCAACATAAGGAAAACTAATTACTTTAAATTTTTGTATTCAATTGATGAAACTAAAATAAAATTATTTTACCATTTTTACTAAGCAATAAAACTATTTAACATCATTTTAGCTATGGTATACGAGTAACAAATTCTGGTACTGTATATTGTGGAATGAGCTAAGGAAAATCACTTAAACAAATTTGAAATGTAAAAATATGGAAATTGGAAATTTTCATATTAGATTAGTAAAAATTATGAAGGGAATTAATTTTTTAAAATATAGGCAAAGAATTGGCATTAGCATCAGCTAAATTTTGGAATTGGTATATCACTAGGGAATACCCTGCCCACAGGGTACAGAAGACAGAAAAAGAACAGCTATGGAGGACAGTGACAGAAATGGTTATTCCAGCACTCTGTCTCCTGCCTAATGTTTCTCTGCCCCCAGAGTACTTCCCTGGTCAACTGGTGTCTACAATCTCCACCTAATTTACACCTACTGCTAAACCAATTGTGAATCCTTACTACTTAAAATGCCAGGTTTTGGGACTTTATCTTAGGCAGGGTTGGCATTAATGGGCCCAACCCAGTTTTCTCTACCTAGGTTTTAAAAAAAAACTTAAAAAGCCCAGCTTTTTCCCCAATCATGGGTTTTTTTCAAAATTACTCTATAGTTCACCTGCATCCTAACAATGTACAGTTCTAAGCACAATGTTAACACTCTAAACCATTACCGTACTGTAATACTCATGGTAAGACTTATTGACAGAATCTTAACCTTGCAAATAACAAAACAAATTCCGGTGAAACAAAGCTTTTTATTTTGTTATAGCTAAACAAAATAGGTAAAATTTCTTTTAAATGCTCAGGATAAATCAGACAGAATAACTTGAATTACTAGTGAGATCAAAAACATTAAAGAAATAGCTAGCTTAAGTCTTTGGTAAGTTAGTAAAGTGATAACCAAAACAGAATATTTTATTTCAAGTCTTAACTATGATACAATAATATGTCTGCACCACTCATGAGATCAAGCACTAAATAAAAATAACTTGTATATCTAAATATTCCACATAGCTATAATAATTTACAATAAGTACTCATTAGATTAAAAAAACAAACAGTTTATATCATTGGCTAACTGAAGTAGTGATACATATCCATACCAGGTTACCAACACAAATCAGCAACAAAATGAAAAAAATGGAGCCCTGTAATTAAACCCAAGCAGTAACATTTAGTTATCAGATTCAGATTCCTAAGACATAGCCAAATGAAGCTGTATGTATGTATGTATGTATGTATGTATGTATATATATATATATATATATATATATTTTTTTTTTTTTTTTTTTTTTTTTTTAAACCCAGATTTCTGCAGGGTTTTTCCATTTTTATATAAAAAAACTAAAAACCCAGGTGGGTCAGGCCTTTTCAAAAAATGTGGGTTTTTGGCCAACCCTGATCTTAGGCTTATTAAATCTAAGATTTTCATATAGGTCTGAATTGATAAATGCTTTAATTCTTCAAGAAAACCAAGGTTAGGAGTTAAAGAAAATTAATAAACTGTATCTCAGTGAGTCATACAATAAAAATGATGACAAATTTAGTTTGTAGCTTGGAGAAGTAAAACATTAGTTGATCAATGAGACAATAGTGCTACACTCACATTAATCATGTATTCTGGATGTAGTTTTACTTAAATGTTTAATAATGAGAAGAAATGCAAATGGGCTTTCGACAGTTAATATCAGTGATATGAGAATTTGAAAATTATTTCTATAAGAAATACTGCAATGTTTAAATTTCATCTCATTTTGTTTCTTCTTACATTATGGATATGTAAGGTAGTGTTCCATACTATTATACCATACCTTATTCACGATTCTTTTATTATTATTATTATTATTAATATGCCTGAATACCCAAGTAGCACCAATAGTACACCATGCTTTTTACCAATTAGATTGAACTTTGTAAATAGGTCAGTTTTTTGTATGACCTACATTTTTTGAGCATCAACTGCCATCACTGGGAATCAAACCCAGGGCAAATGGATTTGTAGTCAGCCATACTAACTACCACACCACGAGTATAGCTGGAAAAGCATACTGAAGTGATAGAATAAATAAGATTACAGATCCTCTGCTTTAGAGAAGGCAGAGGATAAGCTGATCAAGTTTTTGTGGTGATACAGCTGACTGAAGGACCAAGATACATGAAGAAAAATGTAAATATTGTATTTATAAACTTGCAGTAAACATATGATGAAGTGACCAGATCTGCTTTGTAGCTAATACTTTAGAATGTATGGTGCCAGTGCTAATCTGTTAAATGCAGCAAGCAGTTTTTATGTCAGTAGTGATGCTTGCGTATGAGGAGTTGCAAACAAGTTGATTGACTGGTTCAGTATTAATGTTGGAGTACAACAGGGCTGTGTGATGTCACCCATGGCTGTCTAATGCAGATATAGATAGGGTAATGCATAAGATGAAAGAATGATAAGGGAATACATATGAATTTTGAAGACAAGGAGTGGATGGTGCAGTACTTCTGGGTGAGTCAGAGAATGAATTAAAGGACAAATTAAGTGACAAATTTTGTTGATGTATGTGAAGGATTACTGAAAGTGTATATAAGTAAAAATAAGGTTCTTGTCATTGAGAGAGAAGGAGTCTCCATGCAATGTAGTGGTAAATGGAGAAAATTTAGAGGTTGTGAAAGAATTTAAATATTTGTGATAAAGAAGTACAAGTACATTGGAAGCTGAAAGTAGAGTAAAGCAGGATAGGGCATGATAAAAACCTTAATTGGATGGAAGTGCTTTTATGTAGAATGTAGATGCAGCAAGAGGTTCAAAAGGTGTTTTGATGCCAAATCTGACATATGGATGCAAAACACTTGTCTGACATGATAGTTTACTGACAAAAGCAAGAAAAGTTGAGGTAAATAATTTGAGAAGTATGATTTCTGTAAAACAGACTCACCATATGAGAAATGAGAATGTTTGGGAAAGGCACATACAGTAATGTGATGTCTTTTTTTTTTAATTAACCCCTCAAAAACTTTTTTTTAGTCCTAACTTTGTGCAGTTTTTGTTATTACTTGTTATTTCATTATGTCTTATTTTCATTTCTCTTTTAATTTTTAGTTTTTAACTTTATTATTGTTTGATTTATCTTATTTATTACCTTCAAGAATATTGTACTGTTTTATGGGATTTATATCCTGCCAATAAAGCTCATCATCATCATCATTAAATATTGCTAAAAATTTGAAGATAACCTAAATGCTCAAACAATGCAAATAAAACCCTTTTTTTGTGGTATCTTAAAATCATATTAATTCTTACCATTGAATATTAAGGGTAATTTATTATGATAAATTCTTAACACATTATCAAGACCTTTAAAATTACATTCAAATGTGACTTACTTAAATATTTAATAATATACAAACCTCAAAAGAATTGAATAATGAAGAAAATTTTCTTTGGACATATCCTAAGACAAAACTGATGATAATTAAGAGTAATTTATTAAATTTAATTTACAGTATAACATTAATTACATATTAATAATTATTTTAATATAGCCCATCATGGTTAGGTTTTGGGATTTTGAATATGGCATACTTTCCAGTCTGGCTCAAAATGTAGAAGACAGTTGAAAATATTAGATATCCTCCAGGAGAGGAGTCCACAAACTAGAGTGAGCAATGTATTGCAAAAGTAGTGCATGATGGGTTACTCAATTCATAAAATGTTACTCGATTGAAATGGATCAGAAAAAGTATTAACATGCAGAGAAATTTTAGTTCTAATTTCAGTAGTAGTTCTGGTTCCCACTACTAATGGGAGGGTGGTGAGAGATCACTTTTTATACCTTATGCATCACCAACAGGCAGACCACCAACATACTTTATACAAACTACCAGGAATAAACCCATATGAAGTACATGCAGTGATTATAGGATTTACTTCAAAATACAGGTAAATTCTGACCTCTCAAAAGAATCCAAATCAAATATTTTCTGTTCTTTTTTATAAAATTTAAATTTAGTTTTCATATGAAATTAAAAGTAGTGATTAAGTCAATTTCAATAAATTAACATTGGTCACATTATGAAAACACTGGGAAAATAGTAGCAGTATGGGTAGTGAACTTTGGTTACAGAAATATTTGAGAGTAGTGCAGAGAAAATTGATTGGTGAGCTATGCTCCAGGCCCTAGGACTAACCTTACTATAAAATCTTTTAGTTTTTATGCATATTCTCTATGTATTTATAGTTTAAATATATATAAAGGAGATTTTCTTTTAATTAAACCTACAGGCTACAGCATAGGCTTCATAACTACTTTCAGCTTCTTTTATATTTCAAGCATTCCAGATAAGCATATAGCCAATAAAATATTTGCTAAATGTTTTAAATATTTTATTGGCTATATACTTATCTAGAATGCTTGAAATATAAAAGCAGCTGTTGAAATATAAAAGCAGCTGAAAGTAGTTATGAAGCCTATGCTGTAGCCTGTAGGTTTAATTAAAAGAAAATCTCCTTTATATATATTTAAACCCTAAATACATACAGAATATTCCTTTGTTTTTACATGTAACAAATAATTTATTGGAACTATTTATTTTCTATATACAGGCGCTCCTCGAATTACATAAATTCAAGGTTACGCAAAAAATATTTTGCAATTCAAATTGCAAACTATTTTTACAGAGTATATGTAAAGTTAAAATTCATCTTTATAATTTACTATTTTATACATTCTGTTCTGTTTATCTGTAGTACTCTACACACACATCATTTTATGACAGTTATTACGCATTTCACATTGAGTAGGTAGGCTACATACACAGTTTACGTTAATTTCCAACTTTCATAATGGGTCCAGGAACATAACCCTTATGTAAGTGAAGGAGCACTTATACTGTGAATGGACTTTATATTGTAGAGAGAAAGGAAAAAGTTTCTTGCAACACTTGAATGCAGAGTGAAAAACTCATCAGAGATGAGAATAGAGGATAGTATAACTACATGGGTATGGTCAATGTGGAGAGAATGATAATGATAGAATTGTGAAAAAAGTGCAGGATAGTGAGTGCAATGGTGTAAGAAGTAGAAGATGGTGCAAAACTTGGAGGGATGTAATTAGTCAATTAATAAATGGGGATTAATATAAATGCTGCAAAAGAGTTAACTGAAACAAAGGAATAGAAGCAGTTTGAGATTGGTTTCACCTGATGTACCACTGGAGGCATACCCACCCCCCCACCAACCTTTTCAGGAAAAGTAATACGAGGCTGGGGTGACACCTTATTTATGGTGATTATCCCCTTTGCATCCTTATGTAGGTGTGTAATTGATTTGAGCATTTTCCATTCTGAGTTCAGGCATTGTGCCCCCTCCCCCCCAGCCCTTGAGAAGGGAAAATGGGTTCTTAGTGTATGTTAACGAGAGAAATAATAAAAAATAAGTACAAGAAACCTATAAGGTACTTATTCAGCAAGTTACAATCTGAAATCTCACCTTTCATCATCCATTTGTAAAATTTCATAGAATTCATCATCATCATCACTTTCATCAAGTGAAAAATAGTCTGTATCATAAGCATTTAGGGTTTGCCAACTTTCTGTATTTGTTGAATTATCAATGCGTGTCTTGTATGAGTTTTCGCTGCTTAGAGGCTCCGCAACTGTCTTGTAAGAACTGCTTGAGGCAGTGCTGCTGAAGCTAACAGCTTTTCGGTGCCTCTTTTTCAGTGGCTTTTCTTCAGGCAGAGGTCCCACATGGTGAAGCAATACCAACTCTAAATCAATGTCAAAATTTTATCATGTAGTTATGTTTTAAGAAATTGTTTTGATTATTTTACTGAAAATATAACTTTACAACTCTATGCAATTTGAAGAAATTGGAAGCAAGTATACAGACAAAAAATAGTTTTGTCCAACATTTTAAAATTACAAAAAAAAAAAGGTTTTCTTAGGAACAGAATAAAATGCGTTTAATGTTAGAATATGTCCATTCCCTGAATCTAATATTCACTAACTTAATAAAAATTGTAAGTAGCCTATGGTAAACAAACTAATTAATAGGCATACCTTACCATTTTCTAAGTGAGCAATCTCTTCTTTAACTTCTTGGATGGTACTATGAAGATGAGATACTAAATGTGTCAAATTTGAATGTTCATGAATTCGAGTTAGTATGTAAGCTGTACTTGCACCAACAAGAACACCAGCACCCAAGGCAGTAACTGCAAAAACCTAAAAACAATTTAAAAATGTTTTATTTTAAGAATCGGTCATTGAACTTATTTACATTGATAAAAATACAATGTTGAATCTCCTACAACATATCCATATAACTAACTCAACTAGTAGCTATTTTAAATGTAATATTCAATATATATTCAAGGATTCAAATTCTAAGCAATCATAATCTTGAAGAGAATGTTAAATACAGTAAAATGGCATACAAAATAGTCACTGAATATTGATATTGAGCCTAGATCACAATTAAATTACACATACTACATTACTTACCTTTGAATTAATAGAAATATTAACATTTTTCTCCATTAAGTTAGCTATATAGTTTGACTAGCTATTCAGCAATACGAGTGCCTACTGCTGCAGAATTATATAAAAACAAAACATTTTTAGTAAACTACAGTATTCTTTCAATCATTTTGAACTTTGTCAAAAAAACTTAGTCACTGCTATGGTGTTTCACTAAACTTTAGGATAATGTCATTTAAAATTTAGAAATACTGTCTACAATACAATATATCACAGCTAATCCGTACAACTTAAAATAATGTTAGGTCCAAGACCTCTATCTAAACTTATAAAATGTAAAGTGACACCAACTAAAAGTGACACTTGCACTGTACAATAACAACTGGTGTTGCTATATATATAAGGCCTGTTCAACTGTGATCCATTCTAAGAATTTATCGAAGCACTTTTTTTACTATAGCCTATGTTTGTAAAGCCTTTATATCAGGGGCATCCAACTATGAGGAACCAAGGAACTCATATTTTGGCCAGGAAGAGTGATCTACCTACTGCCCATACTCAGTTGCCTTCCACAACTCTCATCCCACTTCCATACCTTACAATTGCAGTCATGTAATATTTTTACTACCAGTACACTAAATTGCAAACTCTTCAAGACAAGAACTATATTAGGACAATACCCCTGCCTATATTTGTGACCTTGACCTTGGGCAGGGTTGGCCTGATTGGACCCAACCCAGTTGTCCCCAGTGGTTTTTTTCAGGAAAAAAAAGCACCTAAAAAAAAAAACCTACATAACCGAGTATTTTTTCGGGGTTTTTCAAAATAAATCAGTCACTAATAAAATAATGTAATAGATTAATTCTTGCACAGTACTCATTACTGAAATACAGTCATCCCTCATTTTGCATTGTGGATGCATTCCTGAAAACCATAATGTACAATGAAAAGATACAAAATGAAAATAATTTTCCCATAAGAAACAATGCAATAATTAAGGATGCATTCTTGGATATAGAAACCCAATAGGGTAATTCTACGAGAAATAGACAAATGAAGTACACGGTAACCTCTTCAAAATTCATGAAACTTGGTGTGAGGGTTGGTTTAGGTCCAATTTACAAATTTCTGAATTTTTTGAAAATTGGTCAAGTTGGTCAAATTTTATGGCTTGACCAAATTTTGGTCAAATGAAAAAACAATAATTTTCAAACGTAAATATCTCAGCTCCTAATTGTGGTAGTGTAGTGTCTTAAATGATAAAATATGTAAAATTAACTGGAGTTTCTAAATATCTATCATTTTTTTAGGGTAACAAAAATAAAATTATGATTTTTTGGAAACTTTTTTTTTTTTTTTTTTTTTGCGATTTGGCAGTGAAGATATCATTTTTCGAAAAAAAGACCAGGAATAAAAAATGTTTATTTGATGTATGTACACCATAATAAGTAATAAAAAGTCAGCTTATCGACGATTATTATGAAGAAAAAAATGACAAAAAAAAATCCTCCAAATTTTAACAATTTTTTGCTTTCTTTCCAGATTTTCAGTATATACACCTAATTTTCTAGTATACGTAAATTTACCTAACCCTTAAAATGCCTCAAAACAAAATTTTGTTGTGATCCTATGAAAAAACACTCAAAAGAATTTTCTGTAACATCAAAAAAGTAAACTCTGCCATGGCAGCTGCAAGCTATGGAATTTTGGAAGAAAATCAATTACTATGCAGCAATTGCTATGTCACAATTAAAAAGAAGCCAATTGTATTAGAACATGTTCAATGTTCATCCAGAGAGCCGGAACCTGCACCAATACCTGAGCCAGACATACTTAACGAATGTATGGAGCGAAGTAGTAGTGATTCCACGAATCCACCACCATTGGAAGAATTTGTCGTTCAAGACAGGTAATTCAATAAAGATTTGCTCAGCAACAATATTTTACTTTTATTTGATGAAAGCCCTATTAAAACAGGTAATAAAACAATAGAGACTCCATTCAGGACATTTGTTTCTTAATGCCAAATTCGTAGTTTTCTGTTTTTAAATATTAGCATCAGCACTTGAATACATATATACAAAATATTTGATATTTGATTATTTCACGCAACCTAAATTTATGAATTTGTTTTACAGCTGGATTGAAGCCGGGACAAAAACAGATAAAGGTTTCTACGAAATTCAGATCGACAACGGAAAAGGTTAAACGAAGTTTTGAAGCTGCTTATGGGGCTCCTATTGACTATTCTGAAGCTGGTCCGTCCAAAAAAAGTTGTTTGGAAGATGATTTAGAGAAGCAAGACTACTTTTCGGACATAGTTATTGAAATTTGACATTTTAAATTAAATTTAATACAGTCATCGAAGTATATACTAAATTAAGTTTTATCTGTTTACATTTTTATAATCGGACAATATAATACATATACAGTACATATATTTTCTGAAAAGTTTAATTAAAAATATACTAATTAAATTTAATGTCAAATACACTTTATTTCAAGTATCAAAAGGTTATGGAAGAATTAAAGGAGAAATTTCAAGCAAGTAACGATCGCAATCTTAGGTTACAAATACTATCATTGTATCCCTATCCCATTGAAAAAACTGCTGACTACTTTGGAGCAACAAAGTATATGGTGCATAAGAGCCACAATCTTCAAAAACAGTTTGGGATTCTTCCTAACATTCCAAACATGGCGAAAGGGAAGGTCGTCACAGCTGAAATGAAAAAAAATCATTCAGGAGTTTTATGAAAATGATGAATATAGTAGGATGTGCCCGGGAATCAAAGATTATAAGTTTGCAATAAATGAAGAGGGTGAAAAAATAAAAAAACAAAAAAGACTGGTATTGTGTAACTTGAGAGAGTTATATGCTGAATATGCAAAAAATGATGAAAATCCCAAAATAGGCTTTAGTACCTTTGCTCATCTTCGACCGTCGTGGTGCGTGCTTGCGGGACAAAGCGGAACTCACAGTGTCTGCGTATGTACGCATCACCAAAATCCGAAACTACAAATATCAGCGTTAGGCATTAAAGATTTAGACTATAAAAAATTAATGTCTTTATCCATCTGCGGCATGGACAATGAAGATTGTATGATGCACTGATGCAAAAGATGCCCGCGAGAGGTCAGAATCAAAAATTATTTGGAAAGTTTGGACTTCATGGCGATGGAAGAGATAAAATATAAACAATGGGTGTCCGTCAATCACTGTATGTTAAAAGATATCACCAAAATTCCAGAGGAATACGTGGAATCGCTCACCAAAAAAATTGCACAACTGACAAGACACCACTTCATGAATAAATGTCAGTCGAGTTACTTCAAAAATCTAAAAGAAACTCTGCCCGAAAATGAAGGTGTTTTGGTGGGCAATTTTGCAGAAAACTTCTCATTCATCGTACAAGATTGTGCCCAGGGGTTTCATTGGGAGAACTCGCAATGTACAGTGCACCCATTCGTTTATTATTCCAAAAACAATGCAGGAAAACTAATTTGCAAAAGTTACTGCTTTGTTTCAAACTGTTGCAGGCATGATACAATTCTGGTTCATAGTTTTCTCAAAAAATTAATCCTGTGCATCCAACAACAAAATTCAAACCTAACTAAAATTCATTATTTCACAGATGGATGCACAGCTCAGTAGGGTGTGTCAATTTGGGAGGTAAAAATTAATTTTTGCCAATTCCTTCACTGAGGGGTTTTAAAAATATGTTTTTGGATGTGAAGAATTCAAATCTGCTATTATTTTTGTGATTGCTCAACACTTAGCTTGGTAAATCTACATTTGATTAAAAAGCACATAAATTGCTCTCGGAAAACAACATTTATTAATTTTAGCTTCTCAAAATGTCAGGTAATGCTATAAAAAATTTAGTTTCTCTGCATAAAACATATCCTAGTAATCATAAAACATATCCTTGTAATCCTAAAACAACATTAGAAAGTAATGACATCAGTAAAAAAAAATATTTAAACAAGTTTCATCAAGTCTTGCTTTGATTCATTCTTGGACATCAGCCACCGACTTGCTTCTTGGCCTCTGATATAGCCATCACGTTTCTCATGCGTATACACCCTGCCTGCTGCCTCTGTGACTTGTTTCACACACCTCTCTATTGACTGAGCATGACAGGGCCACTGTGGAACTTGCATAGGCTTGTCAAAGAACTTCTTTACTTCCGCTGTAGTCAGTTTACATGTCAAACAAAGGAGGTTCAAATACCCCGTCAGACCAGTCTGTCAGCTCCAACACGGAAGAAGCACTGGGGTTGATGGAAGGTGTCTTCCTGGGATGTACAGAAAGATCTCCAAGTGTGTCATCATCTCCACCCCTCATGTCAACAATCTTTTGGACACCAGCTCTCCTCTCCTCACTGTCATCTGAGCACAAGAGTGTCTGGATTATCATTTCGCTGAATGCATACCATGCTGAGCGCTTGATGGTTGGCAAAACAGCATCCAATACAGCCTTCTTTTGCAGCCTAACTAGCCGCAGCTGAAACAAGATGTGGCATGGGCCTTCCACCCAAGAGTGTTTTACTTTGATGTTGAACCAACAGGGGTAGTACACACCAACAATGTATTCCACTATCAGTCTTAAGTTGTTGAGGGTTTTGCCTTTAAGGCCATGTTTTGAAACCCATATGTGACAAAGCCTGTTTGCTGTTGTCAACCACCTTGAATGGCTCACTGGACCAATTTCAAGAAGGGCCAGATCTGTGGGAAGTTCTCCTGTCCTTATGGCCTGTGTGATCCTATACCCGTACGCTTGATCAGTAGAGCTCGGTCCTTTACGACATTGTCACTCAGTGAAGTAAGAGGCTCTCCAATTGAGAGTTTGGTGAATGAAGGATCAATTTCAAGTTCGGTTGCAGTGTCTAGCATCTTGCCAATGTTACCTGTCCACTTGTTGTTAGACAAGGTCTTCCCATCCAGTGCTGTGATCAAGTGTCGCAGGGGTAACTCGTTAGTGTGGAGGGCACAAACCAACCAGATCAGCTTACGGCAAAGCTTGACCTCTACCCAATCCATGGAACCACCCTCCCAGCCAGTGTTAACATTTGTAGAATCACCTCCAATGGCCTGCAGGCTTTTATCAATGCCCTTCTTCATGAAATCTACAAGATTATCAGCAATAACTTCAGCAGGTTTTTTTCTCATTGAGCCTTTCTCAGGAGTGAAGTGGTAGAGATATCTTCCACCTGGCTCACTGCACACAGAATAATGCTCTTCTTTGATGATGCTGGGGAACTGATGATCTGAATTGTCTGCTTTCAGCATAACTTTAGTTGTATCTTGATGGCCGTCAAAGAAGATGCAGTCAATTTCACCCTTCTTACAAAGATCATCAAATTCCTGATCCAGGGATCTCATAACTTTTTCTTGGGCCCTCTTGACTTTATTGTGATCAACTACAAGTCTCTTGTCTTCTTCAGTGATCAAGCCAGCATCCATAAAGGCAGCAGTGGTGATGGCAGTGTGGCACGCAAGCCAACACCATATCTGATGCTATGCATAGCAACATTAGGTATTTCTAATGTGTTGTACTCTGGCTTTTTATTGGAAGTTGAAGACGTGCTTGGTATTTCTAATGTCACTTCATAACTTCCATCCTTTCCATCTTGAGCATCAGCTATTTGTTCTTCATTTTCATCATCAGAGAAAATTATTTCATTTGATGGCATTGAAACATCCTGCTTACTTGTCTGCTTATATTCAGCAAGCCTTCTTCTTTCGTCTTCTTGCCGCTTCTGCTTTTTGACTTGTCTGTTGTGCTCAGGTTGATCTGGCAAGCCAATCTGATGTGGTCCAATAGAACCAGACTTGTCTCTCTGACCTTTAATGAAAGCAAGTTCCTTCACAGGGATCTTCATCTCCCTAGGGCATGTACAGTTAATGTGAGTTTCGTTTTTGCAACCAGCATCTGCAAGGCAGCCAAATTCAGAGCAGAGAACAATTTTACATTTGCAACTGAGGATGTCAAAAAGCTTGTCAAGTTTTGCAATGAAAGCCTCTTTGACATGTAGCTTTCCTCTCCCAAGAGATATGTTTTTGGCCTGCTCCCAGCTCTCTTGGATCTTGTTTAAGATTGTGACGCATGAATTTACAACAGGGGCTACAAAAGAACTGTTTGCTCATTCCCACTTTTCAAGCACTTTAGGGTAAATGTTCTTTGCAAGACTGGCTGCTGGGTAGTTTCTCACATCCTCACCACTTTGTTCTCTTAGCAGTAGCCCATATTTCAGAATGTCTCGCAGAGTTGGGAGTTCAGAGGGCAACAACTCTCTACCAGTTCCAATTAGGTTGCTCATATGTGTGAATGTCCCCAGTCTTGTCCTCCTTTTAGAAGCCATTGTAGGTCAATTCCCACTGGTTAGGATGGTAGCACTGATGGACAAGTAATCTTCAGCACACTGATGAATATGTTTCAACCTGTGAAATAAGCAAAAACAGCAGTGCATTATATATACAGCATATATAATTATTAATATAATAATTATTATATAATTCCACAAAAAAGTAAGTCACTATTTTTATGTAGCTTCTTACCAAGCAAAACTAAATTATATTAAATTAACAAAAATATCTTTAGAATTCCTAAGTCATGCTGCAACTTTTTAGCACCCCTCATATTTGGAATTTGAAAGTTGAAAAATTTGACACACCCTAGCAGCTCAGTATAAGAATAAAACAAATTTTCTAAATTTATGCCATCATTTCGAAGACTTCAAAATTCATGCTGAGTGGAATTTTTTCGCGACATTCCACGGGAAGAATGCCTGCGACGGTATTGGCGGAACGGTAAAAAGAGCAGTCGCCAGAGAAAGCTTACGACAGCCACTCGACCATCAAATCTTAACAGCTGAGGACTTCTACAATTTCTGCTCTCAAGAATTCCTAACCGCTATTGACTTTTTTAACGTCTCTGAGGCAGAAGTTGTAGATGTAGAGCTTTCTTTGCAAAAATGTCTGAGTGAACCTATTACTTCTATCAAAGGTACTCAACAATTACATCGCTTCGTCCCAATTTCCAAGAATTCATTGAAGGTTTATCCACTCTCTCAAGTGCACAGTCACTCAAAATAAGAGAGCTCATTAGAGTTTCTGCTTCGGATCAAGAACATAATACCGTCTCTCAATGCGAAATTGAAACAGGCTCTTTTGTGGGTTGTATGTATGAAAATAAACTATGGCTCGGATTAGTCCAGTCCTTTGACTGTGAATATGATGATTTTCTGATAAAATTTCTCCATCCTTCGGGCGTATGTCCCATATACATTTTTCCTGCGCAAGATGATGTTTGTCACGTTCCAACAGAAAATATATTTGGGAGTATTGAAGCAAGTTTACGAGGAGGAACAAGAATACAATACATTTTTCCGCTTCAAGAATTAAATAACTTTTCAAAGATAAAATAAATTCTATCGAATGTATACTATTTAAGATTCTCTATATAATATTTCTAAAATTTTTATCTAAGATTTGTGTATCTACTTAATAGTTATAAAAATCTTTTCAAATTCTTTTTGCTTATTATTATATTATTAGTGTCTAAAATTTGGATTCACTGGATGAGAATACTCTCTCTTAATTCATTCTCAAAGACTTGTGTACACGTAGTATTAGGAAGAGTATTTTATACTCTGATAAGCGCTTTATAAATTAAACATTATTATTGTCAATATATTCTGTCCCTAAATATAAGAGAGGTTATGTATGTACATTAGGGTGTCCCATTAATACATAGAAATTTTTTTTTCGATTTTCTCTTGCTCGCGAATGCTGCCCCGATTTCAATAGGCATAGAGGTTCTAAAAATCGAAAAATGATGGGAATCGAACAGTATTTAGAGGTCACTCAAGTTTAACACTTTCTTGTAGCTATTTAGGAAAAAAAAGAAATTTCTATCATTCTCTTATTCTCTTTATTTCTGAACAAAAATGAAAATAAACGAAATGCACCTTTCATTAATTGAAATAAGCACGTATAAATGAATTGTTTTCATCATCAATCTGTCCTACACTACTTGATTTTACTCTTCAAGCTCTCCTTCGTCTTGACGGGGATCAACTTCTGGTGAGCCCGAACCACCTTGAGGACGAATTGCTCCTGCTTCTCATCACGCGTGATGGTGGAATTGAATCTTTTCATCAAAGCGATACCACGCTCGGCGGCGTCATTGACCACCTTCAAGGCTTTCACCCTCTTTGCGCCGTGATCCAATCCTGGTCATTGATCCAATCCTCTGGATCTTTCATGAGGAAGGTGGGAGACAGATTCTGGAAGGATCGCGCGGAAGAAGACTTCTTTTGTTCTCTGGGTGACGAAGAGCTCTATGGATTGCTGTGAATTGAAGTTCTTCGGATCGATCCGCTTGAGTCCTTTCTTCGTGGCGGGGGATTGAAGTCGTTGGACCATCTTTAGCTTCGTGTCCTTTGGAATGCGGTCGTCAAAGAAACCAAGCCCCACGAGATCCTCTGAGAGGTACCACAGGTGCCTTTTCAAGGCCATGGATGCCGTGTGGCTGACTTCCTTGTCAGGGTAGGCCTCGAGCAGGCGAAGGAACTCTAGGTCGTTCAGTGGAGCTCGATTCGAGACCATTGCCTCATTCCACTGCTTCACGTACGCGAGGGAGATGAACAAACACAGCCGCCGAAGTCCTCCTCCTTCCCTGGCTGTCAGGTCCAGTTGGTGACGGAACATGAAAATCTTGAGGGCATAGATGGCTTTGGCCATCCATCTGGCGTGGTGATAGGCCCCAGGCTGACGAAATCCCCCCTGGACCTGACCACCAAGGAAGCGGTAGGAAAGGATGAGGAGTTCACGGTAGTCTTCTCGGGGATGTGTGCTGTGGGAAAGCGTCTGCTGCAGGTATTTCTTCATGGAAGACGCTTGATTTGCCCAGTTGTCAGTTGTTGTGGGATTGCTTTCGTGACCGATGGACAAGAATGACCCTTTGTCAATGGAGGCCCACCGCTGTTGAAATCTTTTGAAGAGGAGAATGTCAGGGGAAGAGGACGGCCCCAGACATCGCACGAAGAAATCCTTGAGTAAGATCTCCAAGACATGGTGATGGCAAGCCAACCACAACATGGGATGGCCAAACTCCCACTCAATGCGAACGCAAGCACCTTGGATCATCCCAGCGTTCACAGCTGTGGTGTCGAATCCCAGTCCAATGATTTGCTCCGAAATGCCAAAAGCCTGGACTTCCTGGAGTACGGCTGCAGCCTGTTCTTTTCCAGTGCCATCCACCGCAACGGGTACACCAAGAAGCTCCTCGACTCCATTGCCCGTCACCACAACAGCAATCCGGTCAACCTCCTTCTTCTCCTTGGCGATATCTTCCAACAGTTTCCCATCCCAGTGCAAGACTAAAGGACCAGAAGCTTCGAGCTTTCGGGTCAACTCTTCTCCCATCTCCTTTCGGATCTTGTTCCGTGTTCGATGAACAGTTGCTGGCGAGATTACCAGGTCATCCAGGTCATGACCCAAACTCTGAGCTGCTGCTGCAAAGGACGACGTTGCTTGTCTCACGGACATGTTGTCGCGATCCCAAGCAGCGATGAGATTCGGGTCCGTGAGGGCATTCATTCGCCTTTTCTTTTGAGTCTGGGCCTTGCTGGTGCTGGCGCTTGGTACGTCTCGTCGTCATCATCCTCGTCTTCCGTGTTCATTTCAGTGCTGCTACCATCCACCTCCAAGATCGCTACCTCCATGAGCTGTGTCACCCCAGCATCCCATTTACTCTTCCTAGCCGTGGCTGCAAGATCCCTCTTCTGCTTCACAGCTTTCTTCTTCGCTGTCTTCTGGTCCACCCCCGCAAGACTTGACGACATCCTGTCTTCCCTCTGCGAGGTGAGAAAATCCTTGTCCTCCTGAGGGACCTTGGAGGAGGATAGCGCGGAGGAGTGAGCCACGTCAAACACGTCTTCCAAATCCGACTTGAACATCCCCTCCTTGTACCGGTAACCCTCTTGCGGCTTTGTCCTGTTCTTCTTGAGTGCGTCGTAGGTATCGATCAACTTCGCCAGCTTCTCCCCTGCGTACTTCTTGGTGGTAGTTGGTATGTTAGCCTTCTCCCAGATGGACCAGATGGTTTCCACCACCAGGCGAATGCTCTCCGATTTGGTCTTCCTTCCCTCTTGGTCTTGGTGGTGGTGGAAGTAAAGGAGCAGGCATTGCTCCTTCGATGGAAGTCGTGGACAAACAATCGCTGCAATTGGGGCCTTGTCCAGCAACCACAACTGGTTTCCTGCTCTAGTAACCATCACCTGCGAAAGAGAAGAAAATCTTGTATAAGTGAAACAGAAGTGGCGAACTTGAGTGACCCCTAAAAATCCTCCTACAGCTGTCAAATTTTGTGATAACAATCCTTTATAAAGGTGTAATACGGGCAAACGTCGCCCCGACCCGAAATCCTCCATTCGTATATTTGAGACACCCTAATGTACATTGTACATATATTTTAAAAGATTTTTTCTCCTTTGGTTTATCTACATGTATTATTATGGTGTACATACATCAAATAAACATTTTTTATTCTTGGTCTTTCTTTCAAAAAATGATATCTTCGCTGCCAAATCGCAAAAAAAAAATTTGACATTTTTTAAAAAAAATCATAATTTATTTTTGTTACCCTAAAAAAATGATACATATTTAGAAACTAGTCAATTTTACATATTTTATCATTTAAGACTTATTACGCTACCACAATTAGCAGCTGAGATATTTACGTTTGAAAATTGTTGGTTTTTTCATTTGACCAAAATTTTGTCAAGCCATAAAATTTGACCAACTTGACCAATTTTCAAAAAAAATTCAGATTTTTGTAATTTGGACCAAAACCAACCCTCACACCAAGTTTCATGAATTTTGGAGATGGAGTGTACATTTGGCACTTTCATTTGTCTATTTGTCCTGGAATTACCCAATAGTAGATATGAACCAGGGCCATAACTAGGGTTTAGAAATTAGTGAGGTCGAGATTTTTTTCAAGCACGGCGGGATGAGCAAAATTCAGACCAAAATGACATCTACAAACACAACCCAAGCTATACACTAAACACAAAACACAAAACGCTCGATGCTCCCTCTTTTCAAAAGAAAAGCGGTAATATGCGTTTCATACACAGAGAATGGTTCAGTCTCTTTTTTTTTTTTAGGAAATAATTACCGAGGTCCGGACCTCAGTGACCTCATAGGTAGTTATGGCCATGATATGAACCATTTTATTACAAAACATATAACAAATAAACAATCTTTTCTTTAGCAAAGAATCCAGCAAACTGAGAGTTTTGAGTGAGACCTTTACTGGACAGGAGATGGGTGAATACTGAGTGAAAGTTGTCCCAGATGCTTTATTATACAGGGTGTCCCAGAATTAACTATCTATTTCAATGAAATCGGACAAATTTTTTAAAAACACACTTTTATTTATGTTTATCATGTTTAATATGTGCTAAAAATATATAAATTTCTAAATTTTTTTCATAATTTTATTTTCATAATTTTTTCATTATCTGGTCCAATGAAAGACCGTCTGAAGTCATAGAATGGCAAAGAGACTCTCCAAAAGTTAACGTGTGGCTTGGAATGACCAAATCCAAAATTTATGGCCCATTCTTCTTTGCGGAAGCAACTGTAACAGGTACTGTCTACCTTGATATGCTTCAGCAGTTTCTCGAACCACAGCTTCTTGATGATGGCATTCTTGATAATGTTGTGTTTCAACAAGAAGCATTGATCTTTTGGCAATAAACCTTTGTTTTTATGAAACCCCATGCAAAGAAATCCAGGGGTGTCAAATCCGGAGAACACGGAGGCCAAGGTCGAGGTCCTCCACGTCCAATCCACCGATTCGGAAGGCGTCTGTTGAGGTATTCTCGAACAATTAGAGCATAATGACATGGTGCTCCATCTTGTTGAAACACAACATTATCAAGAATGCCATCATCAAGAAGCTGTGGTTCGAGAAACTGCTGAAGCATATCAAGGTAGACGGTACCTGTTACAGTTGCTTCCGCAAGGAAGAATGGGCAATAAATTTTGGATTTGGTCATTCCAAGCCACACGTTAACTTTTGGAGAGTCTCTTTGCCATTCTATGACTTCAGACGGTCTTTCATTGGACCAGATAATGAAAAAATTATGAAAATAAAATTATGAAAAAAATTTAGAAATTTATACATTTTTAACACATATTAAACATGATAAACATAAATAAAAGTGTGTTTTTAAAAAATTTGTCCGATTTCATTGAAATAGTTAATTCTGGGACACCCTGTACTTGCTGAGCAAGAAATGCAGAGTCATGACCCAGGCACGTGGGAACATTCTGGAAGCTTTGGCTGCATGAGGGAAATTTGGGTGGTTGGAGTGAGATAAAATTATGCAAATTTGAGACATTACACGATGCAAACCAAAAATGTTCCTTAAATCATTGCCAACCTAAAAACAAAAAGATGCAAACTGAGCTGATGCAAAATCAGGGATAACTACTGAAATACACTGAAATATGGATCAATAAAAGATTCTACATTCAAACACCTAGCCTGAGATATTACAAACATTAATTACTTAAGCATTTTATTTTCAAGCAAAACATATACCTTAACTGCCCAATGAAAATACAACCCATGGTAAATACTGGTAGTTATTTTTGTAATAAGCTCTCAGTTATTTAGCTTTATTCTTATAGCCTACTATTTTAATATTTTGGCCACTGAAAATTTGAAAAGGCCTGATAAAACTAAAAAAAAAAAAAACAGGTGGGTTGGTGTTTTGCCAATCCCAACCTTTGGTGCATGGACCCAATTCTTTCTTGTAACACCATCTTGTGATGATCCATACATGTATAAAGCTTCATTAATTTATGTTAAGTGGTTTGAAAGTTATAGTGTGGACACAAAAAGCTCCATTTAACTTTTGATTCAATGATGTGATCCTTACTCATGACACCATCTTGTGATGATATGCATGTGAATGAAATTTTATTAATTTACATTCCGCAATTCAAAACTTATGGTGTGGCACTCCATTTGACTTTTGATGCAAGAAACTGATTCTTACCTATAACACATGGTCTTGTGATATGGTGATACATATATGTGTATGAAGTTTCATCAATTTATGTAGAGTGGTTCAGAAATTACAAAAAAATCTCTATTTGACCTTTGACCCCTATTTGTAACCTTTAACTTTGATGCATGGAACTGATTTCTGCTCATGACATCATTTTGTGATGGTACATAGGCTAATGTGTATGAAGTTTCAATTTGTGTCAAGTTGTTGAAAAGTTATGGCACAGACACAAAAGTGTGATAGACCATACAGCCTCTCCAAATTTATATGGCAGGTAATAAAAGTTTGTCTTCTAAGAAGAGGTGCAAATAGTCATGTATCCTAGTAAAATTGTTACAAGAAATAAATTTAGTTGGCAAAAAGAAATTAGGACAAAGGATTAAAAGAGAAAAGGAGACAAAAAATGGACTAAAAACCATATTTATAAAAAAAAAAAAGGTAAGTATTCTGGCAGAAAGGATTTCCTACTTTCTTCAGGTTATGAAAAAAAAAAAAATATTTACACATATGAATAAGTACAGCAGGGGCATACGTACCAAAAAGGGAGGGCAACAGAGCAGTTGCCCCTACCTCTTTGGCCTTGTACTAGTGTCTATTGATGTTGTTACCATGCCGGGTGACCAAGGCTGTCATACAATATTGCTGACCAAATTAGACCAAAACCTGGCAACGGTATCGTGGGATGGGTTACCTTAATAACAGAAGACAACAGGTGCAAAACTAAGGAACAATTAACAGACGCCTTTAAAAATAAACCTTATAATTATAGTGGAATATATAAATGTATTTACATCAATTCAAACATTCAATGAAAGAATAATAGTGCACAAACACTGGCTAAATAAGTGTTTTCTCCTTTTAACGCATGCCAGACCACTTCCAGCAGGTCTGCCAAGGTCTAGACCAAATAGAGTCTTTATACGGCTAAACACCTCGCACTACGAACTCCTGTGCCGTCGGCCAGTCCTTCATGCCGAACGTGCCACCTCGTTGGTAGCCCTACGACTCCTGTGCCGTCGGCCAGTCCTTCGTGCCGAACGTGCCTAAGAACGTGCACCAGGTAATCCGTTGCAGCGGGAAAATGGCCTGAGGATGACAAACGACCGATCCGTAATGTCGAACGCTGGGTGTGGGGTAGGCCTCCACACACTTGACCATATATAGTCAACGAAACCAGACCCTGACCTTTGACTCAACCAGAAGGAGAGCACCGATACCTGCGAAGTAGCAAACTTGAGCAAACCCCATCCCCATGATAAAAGTACGATACACAAATATTTACAACACGTCCAGCTCATATCCTAATCTAACAAAATTTATTAAATACCCAACACAAACCCATTCAATATAATAACACATTTAATTTTCAGAACCTAATTTAAATTAAACAAGTCATAGTTTAAATCTTACCCACAAACTTGGGCCGAGACGCCTCACTCCTCCGCTCTGGTGGTAACCTTGGCAATCAACCCTAACAAAGGAAACATTTAACTTAAACTTATCTAACTAAATAAAACACACTTTCTATAAATAAACCGATATTATATACCAATATTTCATATTACCACAAGTAATAACACCACTTATTATAACAGCACTATTTACCTTAAATTATGCTCCACTTTCCTTAAAGATTTACAGAAATCCAAAAACTCAATTCTACCATAAATGCTTTCTATGCCAGCAGACCAAACAATACCAAGATTCCACCAGAGCAGAGTAAAGCTCTGCACGAAACTTCTAGAAGGTTTTTACCAACCACCTACACATTGACCCCAATAATTAATTTTTACCCATTACGCAATACATGAAAACAAAAATACGTTATAAAATATCTTTAACACTTGCGTTTCCTTTGTATACATATCACAAGCAACTATATCAAAATTTCCATAAAGAGTTACTGTACATAATTAATAAAAACCCCAAAAAATACAGAATACAAAAATTAAAAAATAATACTTTACAAAACATGGAAAAATTATCAACACTGTTACATTTCTCCCCTCTCAAGATTGGAAACCAATCTTAAGAAGAAAACTAATAATAAAAACTTTAAAAATATTTCCACAAAAAGTTAAAAACTATTTAACCTGTATCTTTTCAAATCCTACGCTGACTTATTGCCGTCCTTTAACAGTTTAGATTTTGTTTTTCGTTTTACTTCGTATTCTAATACACGCTCCTGGACCCATGGTAAATCTTGTAATAATAATTTTGATCTTGTAACCCGTTTAAAATCAGGATTCAGATCCTCATCTCTCGCCTTCTTGTTTATTCGTATCTGATAAACCTTTATAAAAATAGTAAAATTTCCACTCTCCTCCCCAGACGTTATACCTAATCTCATGGCTACCTCACTAATATCGACTTCGGTATTTTGTTCTCTTACCTCTTTCCTCTCTATATGTCCATCCTCAGATTCACTCAAAATTAGTTCCGAGGAGCATAACGTGTACGCTTCTTTCACTTGAGGTAAACTATTCGCATGTTCTATTTTACTACTACACAAGTCTAAAGCCTCACTCCATCTCCTCTCGTCTATTATGCTTCTTTCTTCGTCCTCTCCAAAATCGCTGAAATCCTCCTGGAACGTCTCGAACCAATCCCCCATCTCGAAATCAAATGGAAGTACTGTACTTCCTCCTTCAACCTGAACTGCCACCTCTCTTGTACTGGATTCTGTCTGAATTGACTTATGAGCCACCTTTACCTGGTTAACCTTACAAACAGCCAACTTTTTGCACGTACTCCACTGAATTCGACGAGGTGGGTCTGTCTCACTCTGGTGGAAATTAACTGCCTCACCTGCAACTCCTCGGATTCTGCAAGTTCACCATCATACCTGTACCCAAATTTAATACCGGAATCCATTTTCGATCCATGAACATAAGGATGCCTTTCCCTTCAAAACATCCCCGCTCAGGCTCTAACCTCTCATACACACCTTTCTGTCGCTCCCAGTATTCACGAAGATACAAAGGCGGATCCACCCACAACTTTAAATGAGAAAAGTGGACATTCATTCGTCTTCCTTGACCCTCAATTACATAAGCCATACCCCTTGACAACACTTCCACCACTGTGAATGGACCTTCATACCTGCCTTCCATCTTTCTTTCCAATGATCTGTCAACTGTTACAATCTTTTTCTTTACTTTCACACCCTTCCCATACGGTACCCAATTAGGATGGCCTTCCCGCCACTGCATTTGTTCCTCTTGTGTAACTGGTAACATTTTCCCTCTCTCATGAATTTCACACAGTATTTTCTCAGCCGGAGTCATTCCAATTTCCGCATGGAGCGTGTTATTGTAGACTAAGATTGCTCTAGGCAGCCAAACATCCCAGTCATACCCCTTTTCACACAAATTCCTCAAGAATTCCGCTAACGTTCTATTCACTCTCTCTATTGCACCATTCGCAGCAGGTTTATATGGACTACTATACACATGCCCAATTCCAAATTTTTCTAGCATAGTAGTAAAACACTCGCTCCTAAATTCTTTTCCATTATCGGAAAGAATCTTTGAAGGAATACGTACAAAACTGGGTAAGACATGCTCTTCAAAAGCTTTAGTTACACATTTGGCAGTCTTATCTCTCAATGGTTTTATTACTGCCCATTTACTACAATGGTCAACTGCAACTAAGCATGCAACATAACCTCTCGGTGTCTTAGGCAAGGCTAACAAATCTACAGCTACAAGTTCAAAGGGTACCTTTACCTCTATCTTCCATATTGGGGGATATACCACTTGGTGACCAATCTTCATCTTCTGGCATCTTTCACACGTTCTACACACGTCATTGACTATCATATATAGTTTAGGGTGCCATACATACTTTGAAACTACATGCAATAACTTATCTCTTCCAATGTGGGCTAACTGGTTATGAAACATAACAACTACGTGAACTAACTGCCTAAAGCCTATTACTACAGCAAACTCACTCTCACTGATTTTTCTAAACAAAACTTTATTATTCACTACCAAGTCTTTAAAATATCGTCTAAACTCTACCAACATACGGTCTTCCACCATTGTGCTACCCTTTGCAACCTTTTCTCTCAATCTACTAATTACATTAGATCTATTTTGTAACTTCAGAACCACATCCCTGGCTAACATGTTTTCAACTAAACTGAACGTCACACTGTCACTATAACTCAAATCTACATCACCATCCCCTATCTCCACATCTGATCGAATATCCTCAGTTTCCGATTCAACATTTCTACCATCTAATCCAACCGTGACATTAAAAATATCCACTGCTTGCCCTACAGTCCCATAGACTAATAACCCTTCACCAAAATCTAACTCTACACTAGCCTTAACCAAATAATTCATTCCTAACAGAAAACAACCAGGAATACAGTTATCCGGTACCACAACCAATGGTGTTGTCACTACCTGCTTGTCAGACATAATATCTAACGTTATACCTATTCGCGAATGCACACATTCTGATCCAATTCCTTTCAGTTTCACATCTATACCCAACTGTCTCATTCGAAACTCCTGAACTTTCGCCTCCTCAAACACAGATTCTCGTACCAAACTAACAGCTGAACCAGTATCCAAAAATGCACAGTAAGTGTAACCGTCAATACGAATATTTGTCCAAGCGACAAAAGCCCCATCGTGACCGCAACAATACCTATTATTAGATTCGCTCTCTTTCATAAACAAATTCATTTGCACCTCCTCGTTGTTACTTTCTAACGGTACTCCATTTTCTCTGATCTGTCCTTCCAATTTGCAATCATCCCATTCCACTCCTTCAATAACATTTTCACAGTCAAACGTTCCGTCATTCAAAACTGGATTAAAATGCACACCTGCCAAACACTGCAAATGCACACTCACTAAATCTGATCTCTCTTTCACATCGGGACCCACATACGCAACTGTACAACATGTACCATGATGTACCGAAAATTCAACCCCAAACAAATCACTAGCAACCAACAACATTTCTAGCACAGGCAGTGTTCCACATATTCGAAGGGACCGAAGATGCTTCACCTTGCCACGTCTACTGAACCCATATTTCTTATAATTCCTACTTAATGTGTCTGCCAACAACTCTCTTAAACCTGCACACTATCAGGACACTAGGTATTCTCCTTTCATCCAACACTATTTTTAAACTTTCATACAAAGAGTTGCCTCCTCCCTGAACACGCTTAATCATCCTCAACCCTTCTGGCAGCCCTTCCAAATCCCCATTTATTATACATTCATTCTCGATGACTCCTTGACAACATCTAGACAACGCATCTGCCACAATGTTTTCACGACCTGCCTTATATCTAATCTCAAAATCATATTCACTTATATCCTCTAACGTTCTTGCCAAACGACTATCAATCATCTTCATGCTATGCAGGTAGACCAAAGGACGATGGTCTGTATAGAGGATAAAATTACGACCTAATAAAAATGGCCTAAATGCCTTTATACCCCACCTTAATGCAGTTAACTCACGTTCTATGGTCGAATACCGTTTTTCGGCAGGTGAAAATGCATGTGAATCGTAAGCTATTATCCTGTCCACCCCATCTTGCTTTTGACACAGACTAGCACCCATTCCCACACCACTTGCATCGACATATAATTCCATTCGTTCCGCACCTTCAGAAAAATCGGGGAAAGCTAACGATACAGCATCTCTCATACGTACCTTTAACTCCTCAAATGCACTTAATCGTTCCTCCGTCCATTCAATCACTTCTTTCCCCTTTCTACCAGTAATTTCACACAACGGTGCTGAGATACCAGAGCAATTTTGAATGAATTTTCTTTGAAAATTAATCAATCCCAAAAACCGACGCAAGTCACTCACCGTTTTTGGTCGTTCAAAATTAGTGACTTTATCCACATACTCAGGCAATTTAGATAAACCGTTCCGTCCTACCATGTGACCCAAAAATTTAATTCTTCCTTCACCCATTGGCATTTACTTGGTTTGACCTTCATTCCCGCTTCTTCCAAGCGCGTTAATACTTTGTCCAACAACTCAATATGCTCACTCAAGGACTCGGACATAACCAAAATATCATCAATATACACTACCACCCGCGACCACGGCAAACCATTCAAAACTCTCTGCATTTCTCTTTGAAACCCACTTGGTGCCGTTTTTAGACCAAAACTCAAACTTTTAAATCTATATTGACCACTTACAGTTGAAAACGCAGTGAAATCGCGACTTTCCTCTTCTACAGGCATCTGGTAATAACCGCGAAGCAAATCCATGGAAGTGAAATACTTCATACCATGCAACCCAAACACCGCTTCACTCAAATTAGGCATAGGAAATCTATCTGCTTTAGTAACCACGTTCAGTTTTCTATAATCTACACATAATCGTATAGACCCATCCTTTTTACGAACTGGCACGATAGGAGAACTCCATTCAGAAGCACAGGGCTCCACAATGTCACGCATACATAACTCTCTAACCTGCTTTTCAACCTCCTCATTCATTCTCTATTAAATCTACGTGGTCGCTGGTATATCGGAGTGTAATCATTCAATACAATCTTATATGGAGTCATACGTGCGCGCCCAATATCCGAGTCACTTTTACTAAAAACATTCCTGTGTTTCCATAACACACCCCAAACGACCTGTCGCTCTTGCTCATTAATTACATCAGACAAAGACACTTTACTCTGAAGGGATTCTTCATTCCATTCCTTACAATCATTCATTCCACCTGCTTCATGTACTAACGTGTTCACCGCGTAAGTAAATTCTTTATCGAGCTCTTCCAACTTTGCATTATCAACCATTGAATACGCAGTTGTAATCCTTGCATTTTCTTTTAATCCTAATTTACCAGGTATCAACTTTCTCACTAAAATAAAACTCTCTTCACTTTCCCAGTTAATCAAGCCAGGCCAAACTCTCAATAACTTATCAAACTTCGGATTCACAGAGTCACCATCGACAAATAACACATCATCGTCGTCCCTTTCACATTCCGCACAACATTCCCGTGGTTTAAAACTATTATGAGGCCTCCTAACTTTAACTCTAATCCATTTATCCTCTTCCAGTATCACGTTCTCAGCCATACAAATTGGAACATAAGAGACCATTCTCAAACATTTATTCACATTCACACCCACATACAGCTCCTCTTGCTCATCATTTTCATTAGCCCTTTTAAAGCATCTTCTACCCACATTAAGTTTAATTTTATTTTTAACCAGGAAATCAATCCCAAGAATTACTGGTTGACCAGAATTGTTAACTACCAAAAATTCACTCTCTCCATAATTCACACCATGTATCATCACATTCACTCGAACCTTCTTTGTCACTAATATACCCTCACTTTCCACCCCAACTCCATGCAGCCTTATCTTGCATTCCCATACACAACTCAGGTAAACTCGTGGCAAGGTTAGTATCTATCACACCCATTTGTGCTCCCGAATCAATCATTGCCACCACCCCAACTCCATTCAAATGAACTACCAATTCCATCAAGTCTTGTGCCTCAAGCTCTTGATTATTGCTTTTAGTCATCCCCATAGCAAACACCACCGTACTGTCAACTTTACCTTTACTTTACACTTCCGACGTACTACCTGCGGCAAAGATATTTGCTCCCTTACCTGCCCCCTTTCACCCATCTGCTCACTTGAAACAAATTCAGCAGCCTCGGGATTCAAATTTAAAATCTTATTTGCATCCTCACTTTCAGCGCCTCTATCAACAGCCCCGACTCGTAATTACCAGAGCCGGGGCTAATTAGTTTCCCTTATTACCGTCGATCGACTTTTTCCCTTTCACATTCTCACGTGCATTCTCGAGCATAGGACATCTAGATATGACATGCCCTTCCTCCTCACACAAATAACATTTAGGTTTCTTTCCCTGGCCTTGTGGTCTTTTCCCATAAAAATCACCCCTAACATTACAGTCACTCACCATGTGCTGGTCACTCCCACACGCGAAACACCAACCATTCAGCCTCCAACAATTTTTCTTCACATGCCCAGATCTACGACAGAAATGACACACTACCACCCTCTTCTCACCTTGTGCGCCTGTTCCTGACACGTCATTCATCCAAGGCCTATTTTGTCCATGCATCCATTGTTGACCTTGCTCATGCATCCATGGTTTACCCTGCCTAACCGCACCAGCATACGGCATTCGAGAATCCTCATTCATGTTCATAGCACTCTCAGGAAAGGCAGTCCAGACCGGAATAGCATCATCCTTACGTACCTTCTCTTCTTCCTCAAGCTCGTCTTCATCTAGAGCCCACCTTACCATATCCTTCCATTTGACGTTGGCACTCTCTCTCTCAGTTCCAAGCCTAATTTTAATTCTTCGTGCTACCTTAGAAGGAACAGACTTCAAAAACTGACCTTTCAAGTCTCCACGTCGCGTTTACCTTCAGGAACTGCTGCCTCGTAAGTTGTTTGCAATCTTAGGGCAAAATCACTGTAGCGTTCTCCTTTCTTGATTTCCATACGCCAAAACTCTCTCTGTAACTCAGTCTGCTCGTTATCTTTTCTTCCTTACACCAGTTCTTAAGGCGGGCTATGATGGTCGTATAAGAGACTTTCGGGCGATACACACTGTAATAGGTTTTTAAAATTGGTCCCTCTAGAAAATTCCTAAGCTCTACTATCCACCTGTTTTTATCCTTACCAAGTTGTTCACCCGTGTACCATTCAAAATCTTCTATAAATGCATCAAATATCTGAATACGTTCAATACCAAATTTTAATGGTTTAACTGCCTTAACACTCCTAACCTCTTTATCATACCGAAGAATCTCGAGAAGCTCACCAGCTATTACTATTAAAATTCTATTAGTCGCCTCCTGGTGAGAAATTCCAGACTTTTCTAACTCCAATAACCTTTTCAACCAAAATCTACCACCTTGACCCTGTTGGGACTCTTCAACCTCAGTATCTGTACTACCATCCGTCGTGTACTTATGACTCTTTGCCATAGACCAGGGTTGGCAAGAAACCCACTTTTTTAAAAAAAGCCCACCCCAGGTGGGTTTTTTCACCTAAAACCTGAAAAAAAATGGGTAAAATTGGGTTTTTTCATATGTCCATATGGTAGTTCATATCAGACCTACCTATTCTTATTTTTATAATAATACTGTACTGTACCGTACACTATTAATATAACATTTGTCTTGTTTTTAGCAAAAAGGTTGCCTTCCAGGCAATTAAGCATAAAAAGTTATTATTTTCTCAGATTGAGCTTCACAACAAAATTTGGAAAACATGGACCAATTTGAACTAAATTTGGTGTGGTAAATTATCCTATTTGTTAGGCTATACTTCCTATGGAAGACAGGCCCCTGTGTCTTCTGCTGGAAGTAGATGAATTACAGCTCCCAAAGGGAACTTAATTCAGCTAGTTATATCTATTTAATTCATATTACTGAATATTTTTTCTTTTATTTCACAGTTAAATAAAACAAACTGGCAACAGCATATTTATCTTTACTGCTACCCTACAGAATTAGTCTGTTTGAAGTTATAACTGCATTAAATAATGCCAAAGACCTTTGGATCAGGAAGAAAATCAGGGCATGAATGGAGTGAAGTCAATATTATTGATGGGACTAGTAAAGTTAGATGCAAACATTGCAGTAATGAAATAAGTAATAAAATAGAGCGAATAAAAATTCATTTAATGAAATGTTTGAAACACATGGAATCAAGAAACAAGACTGACAATACTGCCAGTACATCATCTTCATACTGCCATGACATAGACCTCTCAGATGATCCAAACTCATCCTCACCACCACTGACACAATTACAGATGAAAAAAAGAAAAATTCAAAAGAAAGTAAGCGATTTTGGCATGACAACAACAACTTTGCAGAAAAATGTCATTGATAACAAAATAGCCAAATTCTTTTATGCAAATAATATTCCATTTCTATGTGCAGAGTCTAAGTATTTTATTGAAATGATAGAGACTCTAAGACCAGGCTACACTCCACCTTCCCGTCGAAATTTGTCTGGTCCACTTTTAAATACAATCCATGAAGAAGTAGAAAATTCCTTGAAGATGCAGTTGGCTGAAGAATCAGGATGTATAACACCCTGATTGGCTGATGTCTACACTCTATAACCTGCTACCTCACCCAAAGAGTTATACCTGTAGGTCTATTTGTTGACTCATGTTTGCTTGCTTTGCATGTAAAATCATTATAGGCGCCTATATGACAATTTTTAAAAATAATTGCATATGCACTTCTTAAGTCTCATGAAAAAACCCACAAGTGGGTAAAATAGTGGGTTTTTTCAAGTGGGTTTTTTCGGGCTGGGCCCACTAGTGCCAACCCTGCCATAGACCCATGCGATGCTTTTTTCTTTTGCCTCGTTCATCGTTCATCAGGCTCCATGTCACTCTCTTCATTTGTATCATCTCTATTGACCTGGTACTACACTTTTTTCCCCGATGTACCTTTCGGAATAGCTCCCTTTTGCTTACACTTCAATGCTTCTGTAACAGACTCCAAGGTAAACACCACACTATCTATATTAACCGATTCGTGACTTAAAGCCTCCTGAAATTTCATTAAATGCATCATTGCCTCACTATCACTCGATTTTTCTCCTTGAAACACTCCCTCTAATGCACAGGCCTGTTTACTTTCATCACCAGACATACTTTTGAAAATTATCAGAAAAGGACAATAGAATCAAAGACCTGAACCCTGTAAAAGACCCCCCTAAAATATATAGGCAAAGAGCATGTAAAAGTAACCTTATACAAGAAAAAAAATATATAAAATACAAACCTAATATACGAGTATATACACAATATATATCCCTAAAACAAAAAACCGTAAACAAAAATGAGTAAATATACACAATTCCACGCAAAAACAAAATGAACTTAGAGAAAAAAAATACAAAAACTAAAAAATAATACATTTACAAAACATGGAAAAATTATCAACACTGTTACAATGTGCTTATCTCTATAACTTTGTACTAAAGTTTGTACATACAGTTACAGAGATAAGCAGGTTTTGTTTTAGTTTGTATATTTTATAGTAAGAATACATTTTAAATTATTACAAATTTATTCAATATGCATTACAGTGTTGCCAGTTAAAAAATTGAAAACCTACCAAATCATGCTTAAAAACCAGCCCAAAAACAGCCAAACCAAGCTTTCACATACTATATATATACTGTGTGTGTGTGTGTGTGTGTATATACTGTATATATAAGCAAACAACCACAAGTCACGTGTTATTTTATGATTTTAGTGCATATATATATATATATATATATATATATATATATATATATATATATATATATAAAAACATTGTGACTTGGTCCGCAATTGATATGGACCATGACTTATTTTTGGTTGGCAAGGTACTGGTATTGATGGATACCATAATGAAATTGACTGGATTGTTTGGATCTGATATATTTGCATGTCGGCTATAAATAGATATAGAGTGTAACATATTTGTGGATAGTAGTCTATTATGACTTGATCCTCTGGATCCAGAGATTCTATATTTAGTTTTAAATTGATAACTAATTAGTTTTAAATTGATAATTATTTAGTTTTGTAAAAATTTGTTGTTGCCAATGTACAGGCAGTTTTTACATAGTGGAGCCACCTCGATGGGCCGAAGTGGCCCCTAGTGTGCCCACTATAAAAATTTCTTATGTTCTTTGTGGTTCGGAACCCACGTAAAATTGTAGGTCCCCTCCACCACCACAGAGAACATGCACAATTATGAACACAGGTAGACCAGCCATGAGTGGATCCTAGGGTCTTTGTTGGTCTGAAACATTATAATATATATATATGACGTGTTCGGTGGAGAAGGGGCGAACACAACATTTTCGAATTATGCCACAAAATGCAGTTAAAGTTTGTAAACTTTAAACCTTTGTATTTTTCCGGTTTATTGAAAAGTTGTATGAATTTGAACCAGGGTTTCGGAGCCAGAGTCGGAGCCAGAGTCGGTGGAGCCAGTGAATTTTGCTTACCTGGAGCCGGAGCCGGAGCCAGAAACCTTGAAAATACGGCTCCATGGTCTGGCTCCGGGCGATATATATGTATTAGTAGTTTGAACTTTTGACTTTTAGTTGAATTGCTTTTGTTAATTAAATTACAAAACTTTTTGACTAAAAGAAAATCTCTTTTTAAGTAAATAATATAACCTATTAAAAATTTAAAAACTGAATTTTTTGAAATATTCAGCTCTTTTTCAAGCCAAGTTGGCTTTCATGAAGCTTTCAAGTTTCAACACTTAAAAAAAGATGCATATATTATCTCAGAAAGTTTGATTGTTACTATTTTCCATACGAGAATTCTTAAGTTTGAACTTTGAACTAATTAGGAGGCAAGTTTCTCTAATTTATATAAGCTACCATTGTTAATAAATATTTAATATCATTTAGTTTTCATCATTTTCCTTTAGTTATTTAAATAACTTCATTCTATCATTATATTTGCCTAATTTAAAATCATAAGAAATTTAAATTTTGAGTATTAAAGTGATTTAATAATAAAATATTTTTGTGCAATATTTTAAATTGGACAATTAGTTATATAAATCTAGATATTTATTTTATAATTAACAGAATTTACTATAAAAGAGCCAGAGCCAGAGCCGGAGCCAGACTGTAAAAAATTTCTGCTCCGGAGCCGGAGTCGGAGCTAGAAGTTTTTTTACCGGCTCCGAAACCCTGATTTGAACACATATTTGAGTAAAATATTGTTGTGTAATATGTCGATATAATAAAACGCCAAGAAATTTTACAATATTATTTATTGATAGCTTCTGATGTTAACTGGTGTAATCCATTATTTGGTCCTCTTCATCGAATGTTGTATTACCTGCTTCAACTGTTTCGGTTTCTTCCAGTTCCTTTAACAATCTTGTATAATAGTTCACTGCAGTTGCAGGCATTAGGTCTGATAATTCTTTGAGATCTTTTATTTTTTCCTTAGTTATTGGCAGCAATTGGGAATACTTTGGTTGCAGTGTCTGCTGGGCTAGATTGAATAAACTGACACTGTAGGATTTTTTCCCTTTCTGCAGTCTGACGGGATGGCTATTATCTGGGGTTGTGCGGTATGCAGTAGATATTATGTAGCCTTCTTTGTGTTGAAAGTCAAATATTAACTTTCTTGCATCTGTAAATTTAGTAGTTGTTGATTTCCTAATGACAATGCACATTTTTAGGACGTCAAAATCGAGAAAATCAGCCTGTTTCATTTCTACAACTAGGAAGCGCTGCGAAACGGCTGTAGTTATGGCCGTAACATAATCTTTTTTGGTGTAAATAATATTGCTGTAATTATTTTTTATATTTTGTTTAATTTGGCCAAATTGAGCATCACAGGGCATTGTCGAGTGACCAGAAAGTAGATAGATGTGTTCAATGTGAAGCAATGATGCGGAGTGAATTTCTCTGAGATACATTAAAACGTAAATTTTACCGTGAAAGAGTGCAGACTAACATCTAATTTTTTGCCTAGGTAAAGCAAAGGTTTTAAAGGATAATTATACAAAAAAAAACTCATTTTTTGAATTTTGTGGCATTCGCCCCTTCTCCACCAAACGCGTCATATTATGATAGCATTAAACCTTCTTGGTGTATACATATATACCTTTGTTTTAGTTACACGCTAAAAAATTTGCATGTATCAGTGACTGATACACGCAAATTTTTTTGTTTACAGTATTTATATTTGTTGAATATTCCAACTTTGTGTTATTAGTCAAAAATTTGTCAACCCACAACTTAGAATTTTACCTGCCACTTAGTCTTAAAACTCTCAGTTGTACTGTCTTGTGCACAATGAAAGCTCAAAAATGTTTCGGTATTCTCTATGTTAAATCCTGTCTGTACACACACACAGTAATATAACTATCATTTTTGACTCAGTAATTTTTGCATAAAAAATATGTGGTAAATCTATTCATTTATCTAATTTAGTTTACACTTACTATAAATAAGGCTTTGTTAATACATGAATATTGGCTCTAGTAAATGTTTATGTATATACATACTCGTATGGTATATCCACCTTTGTTTTAGTTACTCACATGCCCCCCCTTGACCAAATCCTGGGTACACCCTTGAAGTACAGTAATTTTTAAAATCAGGTATAAAATTAAATTCAGATTAATTAGTTATGAATTATTAATCACTGAGTGCACTTGCAATGACATTTTTTCTTTTTATACCATAATTTCCTGAACTTACTACAATTTTGGGGAAATGCAGATTCCTGCCTCATAATCAACCGAAAAAATGCTTGATAATTGACCAGTTGAGCAATACTACTTTAAATCTTAAAAAATAGATAAATTACATTTCCATTTTGAAAAGATTAATAAATTCTTGACTTTAATCCTCCAGATGCCAACCAAGCATTTAGATTTAAAAGGAATAACTAACAAAATAATAAATAAAAATAAAGCTTCCACTTTTATAGAAGAGCCTAGTATCATCAGGCAAGCCACAAAATTTTTAATTCTAAGGCTATATAAATATTTTTAGTTTGTTGCAGTAGTAATGTACAACAAATTTTTTCTCAGAAATCACAATCATCACTTAGATTTAGTTTGTTTATTTTATCTCAAATGTAATAAATCAATGTTTTTGGATTTAATTTTGAATTTTATTTCTCAGATATGTTATGTTCAATTCTACAGTACTGGTATGGAAAAACTATACATATTTACAATATATTGTATGTGATACCTTTATTTCATAATTAAATACAAATTACACTGGTCAACAACAATTTTGTCACAAGGGTTTTGATGGGTGTTCTAAGTGTACTTTTTCATGCTGAATCTAAATATGAAATCAGATTTTTTCTATCAGGCTTAGTTTACTTGTGATGCTATGTTCATTTTTTCCTCATTTAGCATGATCACCGGATAAAAAAATAATAACATATTATATATAATTAAGTATATAACAATATTATAATATAAAACATTATAAAAATAATAAATATAATAATATATTATATTAATTAATATAACTATAATAAAATATATTAATATTTATATATATGTTGTATTAATTTTTCTGTAAAATTAGTACAATTTATTCCTTTGGGGAGAAAGTTCTGATAATGCTGGCAGGATAAATTTGGTTGGAGCAGCAGACTGTGCAGGTTGAAACATGTTTGTACCTGTTCAGACATGAGCCTAGTTTCTGTGTGTAGAGCAGCTCCAAGTCAGTCTGCTTGTAAATGTCACAGTGTTAACAGCTAGTGTATGTTGCTTCTTGTTAATTTTACACCAGTGTTGTATTCATATAGATGTTTTGCAATGCCACGGAACTGTCTGAATCATCCTAATTCCTTTTGTTATGTATGTGGTGATCTAACTTTAAAATCCCAGAAACGTAACTTTACACCATTAGTAAAAAAATGCTATGAACTTTATTTCGGATGTAAAGTAGGCGATCAGGACAAGAGTTGGGCCCCTCACATTTGTTGTGTGACATGTGTAAGACTATTTACAGGATGGCTAAACGGTTCACGTCACATGCCATTTGCTATTCCAATGATTTGGAGGGAACCCAAAGATCACACAACAGACTGCTATTTCTGCCTGGTAAATACAAAGGGGATCACTTCAAAAACAAAGAGCCTTATGAAATACCCTAATCTACCATCTGCAATGAGACCAGTTCCCCCCAGTGCTCAACTTCCAGTACCAAATCCTCCTGAACATGTAAGTTTAAGTGATGAGGAATCAAACGTAGCTGTAGCATATCACGAGGAAAAAGATGAAGACATTTCTGATCCAACATTCCAGGTTACCTGTTCCTCCAATGAACCACATTTACTGTCACAAGGAGATCTAAATGACCTAGTTCGTGATTTGAAATTATCTAAGAAGCAGGCTGAACTTTTAGGTTCAAGATTAAAGGGTTGGAATCTACTGCAACGTGACACTAAAGTTTGTTTTTTCCGCAGCCGCCATGATGAATTCAAAGAATGGTTCTCCCATGAAGATGGACTTGTGTTTTGTAAAGATGTTAATTCAGTCATGGGGGCTCTTGGTCATGAACATAACGTGGATGAGTGGCGATTGTTCATTGACTCCTCAAAAGTCAGCTTGAAAGCAGTCCTTCTTCACAACGGAAATAAATTTCCTTCTGTACCTATTGCACATGCTGCAAACATGAAAGAGTCATACGACAACATGAAGTTGCTTTTAGAAAAGTTTCAGTATCAGAAATATAAGTGGAATATCTGTGGAGATCTGAAGGTCATTGCACTTTTGCTAGGGTTGCAGCTAGGTTACACCAAGTACTGTTGTTTTTTATGTGAGTGGGACAGTAGGGACAAGCAAAACCACTACGTTAAGAAGGATTGGCCAAAACGCACCTCACTTGTTCCAGGCAAGAAAAATGTTGTGAATAGTTCACTTGTTGACCCTGAGAAAGTGTACCTTCCTCCTTTGCATATCAAGCTTGGACTTATGAAAAACTTTGTTAAAGCGATGGATAAAGCGCAAACAGGATTCACATACTTGAGAAATAAGTTTCCCCGGATCAGTGATGCCAAGATTAAAGAAGGCATTTTTGTAGGCCCTCAGATCAGAGAATTGTTAAGAGATGAGAGATTTGAAGGAGAGTTGAATGAAGCTGAGAAAGCTGCGTAGCAGAGTTTCAAAAGTGTCTGCACAAATTTTTTGGGAAATCACAAGGCCGAAAACTATCCTGAAATAGTAGGAGATCTTCTTAAGTCTTACCAAGCAATGGGGTGCAATATGTCATTAAAGGTTCATTTCTTGGACTCTCACTTGGACTTTTTTCCGGAAAACCTGGGTGCGGTAAGCGACAAACATGGTGAGCATTTTCATCAGGATATTTCTGCCATGGAAAACCGTTACCAAGGCAAATGGAGCCCCAGTATGCTGGCTGACTATTGCTGGACTCTTAAGAGAGACATGCCTGAGGCAAAGCACAGCAGAAAATCAAAACAAGCTACTTTTTAAACTACAGGTATGTCTTTTCGATCATATTTTAATAAGTATGTAACTATATGGGTTTTTAAAAATTAAATTGCATGTCACACAAAAACCAGACCTGATAGAGAAATTTTACAAACTTATTTGGATTCAGCACAGAAAATACTATAAGAATAAGGTATTTTCATTCTTGGGACACGAAAAAAAAAAATTTTTGTTGCCCAGTGTTAATTTATTGAATTAAATATCTACAAAATTGCCTCGGGATTGGCAACATAGCCTATTGGGAATGAAAATAATTGCCATACATACATAGAACCCAATATGGAGGCATTGGGCCCACCCAACCACAAGAAAAATATTATTTTGTGTTCAAAATTTTACACTGCTGACTCATGAAAATTACATCAAGAGAAGAGTCAACGAACTTTGCAAATTCAGCAAATAATAAAATACGAAGACAATGATTATATGAGCAGCTTGCTCATGGCTTGCTTATGTTACAGCGATGCTTTAAGCAAGGAAGATGTACTTTATCTTCCTATAAGTTCTGAGTGAAATCCTCTTAATATAAAACCTAATAACTATAAAAAGGATAGGCCTATTCCTTCAGGTATTTAAATACAGTGACTGCCTACATTAGTTACATCAAATCAACTCATTGTGTAACTCCATCATACCACAGCCCTACATCGAAACAGAAGCGAGGTCCAACGAAATAATAAGGTAAGGCAATTCCTTTCTTTACCATTAGGCAGTGCAAATACCAAAGGCAAATAAACATAAAGAGGTCCTTTGAAGACCTACATATCAGGGTTGTGGAGTCGGAGTCGGAGTCATGGAGTCGCACGTTTCAGGGCGGAGTCGGAGTTGGAGTCAAATTTTTACAATGTGTGGAGTCGGAGTCGGAGTCGGAAAATTTTGGACCGACTCCACAACCCTGGTTATAGCCACTAGGTTAAGAAGGGTTATTCAATTTTAAGTAGGACTACTACTGGTTAGACCTTAATTATGTTTAAGAGAATCTTTTTCATTTATTTATATATATATTATATATATATATATATATATATATTATTGGAAAAAATAAAAATCCCTTAATATGATAATATCTACAAGTCAATATCCTTCTTAATATTTGAATGTTCCCTTATCCTAGAAAGTAACCTGACGATTCATGTGGTGGTGATGAAATGTCTTATTATTATGATAATTATAGAGTGAAACACTAGAGGAGTCGGAGTCGTATATTTAAAATGTGAGGTGTCGGAGTCGGATTTTTAGATTTTTTACAATGTGTGGAGTCGGAGTCGAATTTTTACAATGTGTGGAGTCGGAGTCGGAAAATTTTGGACCGACTCCACAACCCTGCTACATATACATAACTCTCTAATGAAAAAATGTAGGGCTTTTGTCATTAACTCTCCACTGTAATCTGCTGGAAATTTCCAACGGATGAGGGTAACAGGCAATCAACCCATAGCCCCTGGGTCATTCCATGTCAGTTCAATGGTAAAAAAACGTGACCATCACCGATGTTTTTGAAAATTGGCACACTTATAGATCTCTGTGAGAAAAACAGAATGACGCTTGTTTCAACACTCTAGATCAGTGTTTCCCAACCGGGGGCCATATGGCTCCATGGGGGCCATGGCACATTTGAAGGGGGGCACAGGAAAATGTTATTTTGTAAAATAGAGTTAAATCTGCATATTACCTACTGAAAATAATGCTTATGGGGGCCACAGGAAAAAAATAAGGTTCCTAAGGGGGCCATAAGCCAAAACCAGTTGGGAACCACTGCTCTAGATCATATGGTTCTGGAGATATGGCCCTTCGAATTTTGTAAAAAAGGTCAATTTCCAAGATCATACCATATTTCAACATGAAATATCTCGGCTCCTATTGCACTTAGAGAGACCATTTAAACACTATTTTAAAGCTTTTAAGCAGATCTACAACTTTGTGTTTATTCATCTTTTACCTCACTGGTAAAAAAAAAAGTTGATCTTATTTTTGACCTTTGACCTTATGTAGGTCATTTGATGTCACAACTGATTTTTTTCTCCTTTCACCCAATTTTGGGTACACATGTCTACCTTAACCTAAAACAAGACTTTTAGTGTTGATTAAGTTAGTATAGACGCTACAGCCATTTCAGTGGACCATACCCACCTCCATTTTGACAAAGTACCTTTTTCCACCAAACTTTGGAGCACTGTATCTTTGGAACTGTTTGAGCTAGTGTTGAGAAAACTACCATTAGATTTTCCTTATTGAGATATATAATGTCTGCTAATTTAAAAAAAAATCAGTAATTATCTAACCTAACCTAACCTAACCCACTTATTTGGTTGAATAAGTATCTGGCCCTATTATAAAATTTTTTTTTTTTTGTATATTTCAGAGAATTATATAATATAGGTAATTTAAATTACATAATTAATTAATTTATATGGACATTCAAAAGCGTGAAGAACTTCGAACCTGCTATCCTATTTAAAGGTAAAGCTATGTACGTATATAAGTACCACCCTATAGAATAAGTTCAGTTTTAAAAGTTAGATGAGTTTTAATAGAATTACTTAACTTTGTGTATTTATTCATTGTGTACAACAGTATGTACCCATGTGAAAATAAGCTTATTTAAACCTTGGAGCAAGGATTTTTTTGGCATCTGTATTTATTCCAATCTGTAAATCAAACTGCACATTTTTTCTTGTTGTAGACCTCTGAAACAAGATCAGTAGGTCCCAAATTTTATTTGTGCCATCTAAGCAAAAATAGCTTTTAACAGGGTTGGATACAATGAATAATTATAATTGTATTTTTAATTAATTGATCCTAATTTCCATTAATTGTAATTGATTCAAAATAAAATAAAAATAAAGGTAATTGTAATTGATTTTTGAGCTATAACTGATGTAATTGATCAATTAATGTCAATTGTTAAAAATTATACCCCTAGATCTGGCAGTCATACATCATCCAATGAAAATAAACCTTTGATAGTTTATTTAACTATACTTAGATATAGATATACCGGGTGTCCGAGAATTATCTGTACAATTTTTGGCTGTTATTAAAAGTCAACATGAAGTGTAGAAATTCCAGTGTTGTCCCATTTTACAGAGAAACTCATTAGGTTTTTTCTGATAACAAGTTTTGACAAGTTTTTTCTGTTTTGTACGCGGGTGACAGACATTGATGATTTAAAAGCAAGAATCACAGCTGCTATTGAGCGAATTGATGTGGATATGCTGCAGCGTACATGGCAACATTTGGATTATCGATTGGATGTTTTGCGAATCACTGATGGTGCACATATCGAATGTTTGTAACAACGTTACTTTAATAAAAGAAACTTTTGAAAATACAGATTCTAAATAATCTTGTTTAAGAATTTTACGTGTGTATCAAGAATTTTATTAAAAGATGAAATTGTACAGATAATTTTCGGACACACTGGAATTTCTAAAAAACTTGTCAAAACTTGGTATCAGAAAAAACTTAATGAGATTCTCTGTAAAATGGGACAACACTGGAATTTCTACACTTCATGGTTGACTTTTAATAACAGCCAAAAATTGTACAGATAATTCTCGGACACCCTGTATATTTATTTTATATATATATTTAGATATATAGAATAGATAGTTATATTTGTGTAATTGTAATTGATTCAGACAAAATTAATTGTAATTGCAATTGATCTTGAAATTGTGAAGTACAATACTAACTGTAATTAATTTGAAGAAAAATAAAAAAAATTGTAAGTGTTTCCATTTTGTATAATTGAACCCAACCCTGGCTTTTAAGCTACATAGTTTTTTTTTCTTTTTAGATAAACATGGATTTCAGCAGTTTGAATATGGGCAGGTTCTGTTGTGACCCATTTAAAAAACATAAAGGAAAAGTGAAAAAAGGCATTCATGCATTGACTAAAAATTTGATTGATCAAAATCCTGAATTGAAACTAGCAAATAATCATAAGGCATGTGCAACCTGTCAAAATATACTAGCAAATCGTCCATCCCCAATGCCTGAATGTGAACCACTTGAAAAATCACCATCCACCTCATCAAGTGCCCCATCTGAGCTAGAAACTGTTGGAGATGTAGTTGAAATGCAGTATGAGCTTAGTAAATTCAATGCTTCATTGGTCACACTTGATGAGGCCCCAATAAAACCATGTAAACTCTCTGACAGAGCTGGTTATGCAAAGAGAAAGTTGAGGAAAGTAGGAGGAGTTGTAAAAAGAAAGCTTGAACTTGCAACTAAACAACCAATTTCATGCAGTGATACCGAACTGGAGATTCTTCAACAACTAAAAGAGAAATTTAATCAAGTGACAAGTCAAAGTGAAAAACTGACAATTCTTACTATTCTACCAAAAAGATGGACACAAGTAAAGATCAGAGAAGAATTTAAGTGCTCAGATTACATGGCTAGGCAAGCAAAGAGTTTGGTGAGGGAGAAGGGAGTGCTTTCAACTCCTAATCTGCGTTTGGGGAAATGCCTGAATAGTGAAACTGCTGCCAAAGTAATTGACTTCTATCATTCGCCAGATGTGAGTAGACAAATGCTAGGGTCAAAAGACTATATTTCTGTAAAAGGAGTTGATGGTAGGTGGGAAAGAAAACAAAAATAAAATATTTTGTAAATACCTAATAACTGCCTTTTTTAAATGTAAAGTTATGATGATGCCTCTTTTATCATGGTTTCACCCAATGATAAAAGAATCAGTTCTTATAACTCAATCAGTAAAAATAAAGGAATAGGTTATTTTAATATACATATTAAAAGGCAAATTGTCTTAAAAGTAGCAGACATTATAGATCTCAGTGAGACAAATCTAATGGTACTTTTCTCAACACTCTAGCTCAAACAGTTCCAAAGAAACGGTGCTCCAAAGTTTGGTGGAAAAAGGTACTTGGTCAAAATGGAGGTAGGTATGGTCCACTGAAATGGCTGTAGCATCTATACTAACTTAATCAACACTAAAAATCCTGTTCTAGGTTAAGGTAGACATGTGTACCCAAAATTGGGTGAAAGGAAAAAAAAATCGGTTGTGACATCAAATGACCTACATAAGGTCAAAGGTCAAAAATAAGATCAACTTTTTTTTTTACCACTGATGTAAAATATGAATAGAAACAAAGTTGTAGATCTGCTTAAAAGCTTTAAAACAGTGTTTAAATGGTCTCTGTAAGTGCAATAGGAGCTGAGATATTTCATGTTGAAATATGGTATGACCTTGGAAATTGACCTTTTTTGACAAAATTCGAATGGCCATATCTCCGGAACCATATGACCTAGAGTGTTGAAACGAGTACCATGTTGTTTTTCTCACCGAGATCTATAAGTTTGCCAATTTAAAAAAAATTGGGGATGGTCATTTTTTCAACCCAAAATTCCGTTGAACTGACATGGAATGCCCCACTATAGTTTTTTCACAACTGGTACCGATCAATTTTTCTGATAGTCTAAAACTAAATTTTTTTAAAATAACAAGCCATATATATTTATGGCTTGGGGCTGACCCTGACAATTAAAATTAAGTGAAATTAATTTCAAAAAGTAGAAAATTAATACTATGTTTTCAGATTTAATGTCATATACAGTACGGTATATAAATACAAAAATATCTATTATAATCATTTAATGATATACCACTGAATGTATACCATCAACATTATCATGAAATGCAATGCTGGATCTCTGAGGTTAGAGTGGTATCTTATTCCTAGAGGTGATCCCTATCGGGCTATGTATCCTTGTAAAACTGATTTGAATATCTTTAGTTCCATGTTCAAGCATCATGTCCAACCCATGGAGAATAGAAAATGGGTTTTTATATAATGTATGTATGTATGCAATGCTGCTTAACTAGCTAAAAGACAAACCTAGACTATTTAGCTAGGCTAGCAGGATGCCATATGGTCTACCATGCTTTTACCAGGATGTGCCTACTTCAGTTATTATTATACAACTTCATAGATACAGTAACTTTAATTTAAAAAGATTTTCATGTAATTACACACTCAGAAAATTCAAAACTACAGTAAAAGTAGTTGCCCTAGTTACAAATATAGAAAATTCTTCTAAACTACAAAAAGGTCTTGATAGGTTTGTTGTCTGGGCTAGTAAATATATGGCAAATGGAATTCAATGTTCAAAAATGCAAATTCATCAGTTTTGGTAGAAATAATGACAATTTTAGTTATGAGATACAAAGAAACTGATTAAAGGATGTTAAACAGGAAAAAGATCTTGGCATTAGTTAGTTGTGATCTAAAATTTTCCAAGCAGTGCTAAGAGGCCAGAAATGAGGCAAATAAAATGCTAGGTTAAGTAAGAGGAGTGTTAGTTACAAAAATAAAGAAGTTATCTGTAAATTATACAATTCTTATGTTAGGCCTCACTTATAATACAGCATTCAAGCTTGGTCCCCTCACCTTAGACATGATATTGAAATGCTTGAAGGTGTGCAACATACAGCAACCAAGCTTATCCCTAGCCTAAGAAGATTGGATTACAGTGAAAGATTAAAGGAACTGGATATGTTTAGTTTTGTTTTAATTTTGTTTAGAAGTAAATTAGGGAAGGGGATAAGGCTGTAGCTGCTCAGGGTTGCCAGATGTCCCACATTTGATCCAAAAATCCTACATCCCGCTTCGTATTCAAAATGTCCAACAAAAAATATTTTTTAAGCAAATTTTTTCGGGATGAATTGATTTAGAATTTTCTAGGATTACGTAGAGAGAAATCAGATGCTCATCAAAAACGTACAATCAGAACTCATGATTAAAGAAAATTTTTCTATGACTTGCAAGGAATTTCAGTTATACTTGAAGTTAGAAGATGGAGCTAAAATTTTGAAGAAGATTAAAAGTTCAGAAAAATATTTGACATATGCTAGAATATAATTTGTAAAGTGATGTATACTACAATATTTAATATGCTATGATAATTTCATTATTATTTACGATATCTCAATATTATGTATAATAATTTCAAAAATTTGGTCTTAAAAAAAAAACTCAGAAAAAATTTTGTCCCACATGGGCATTTGAAAAATCTGGCAACCCTACTGTAGCATGTGATAAAGATGGTAGATTTAAGTTGAACATTAATTCAGAAGCAGTTCAACAGACGTATAGGGAATTGCTAGAAACTTTAAAAAATAGGCAAAGCAAGTGTTAGTAGGCATTTTACCAAGGATTGGGGTAAGCATGAAGTTTACAAGTAGAATTTTAGCCTTAAATGATAAAGTTAGATTTGTGGGATAATTTTTATGAAAGTAGGAAGCTTTACAGTAAGGATGGATTACATCTTAGTGGAAAGGGAACTGCTTTGTAAGGGAGGCTTCTGGAGGAGAGAGAGTTCTTTGGGGTTTTGAAAGATAACTTTAAATCAACAGAGGACATAAAGCATCAGGGATTCAGGGTATAAAGTAAAGTAAATACTGTTAGAGTCTTAAATACAGATTATGTCAGGAATAAGCATATCAACAATCTTGCCAAAGGTAGGGAGGGAATCAGTTAAAACTGAGGGGTTGAAGTGTTTTTATACAAATGCATGTAGTCTTAGGAATAAGAAAAATTAATTATTTAGTTACATGATTAGTGAAAATCTGGATACAGTCTGGCATTAGTGAGACTTGGATTAGTGAGGCAGCATTCACCAACACTAGAACAGAGTATGAGTTAAATAGTTATACAATGTACAGGGCTATTCAAACTGATTCACCTGATTTCAAATAAGAATATTTTTTAATGTTACAAATACAGAGTGATTTGTGATACATCAACCAAAAGAAAAACTGTCCAAATTTTGTCTCTCGCCTCATAAATGCTCTATGTGACTTCCCCTAGTTACACGAGCAACGTCGACACGATAGTCGAATTTCTCCCATACTCGCTCCAGCATGTCCATTGTCACTGACTCTACAGCAGTAACAATGCGAGTTCGGAGCTCATCCAAAGATGTGGGCAACGGTGGCACGTACACAGTATCCTTAACGTACCCCCAAAGGAAGAAGTCACACGGTGTAAGATCCAGTGACTAGTGATGTTAAAAAACAGGTTTTTTTATGTCCATGTTGTTTTTTTTGTTTTTTGTCATTTTTTTGTTTTTTATTGTTTTTTTGTGTTTTTTTTTGTTTTTTTTAATAATTAATATAGATATTGCCAATTTAATTATAAGGTATACTTTTGCAATGATATATATTATAAAAATAAATACATAAATAATAAAATAGGCCATATGGTACCAGTATAGAATGTCCTTTTCAGCCTATTTACAGAAAAAAACTGGCCTCTTTCTTGCACTGAAAGTCTTGTATCTTGAGATCCGTTAAACTTGCGAGAACACTGGCTGGGAGCTGACTGCCCATTGTCCAACCTTTCCAGGACTCTCCCATCCATGCCTCAGATTTTGAATCTCCCACTTAACTATCCTTTAGACCCGCGATGACATATTTTTAACCCCGAGACCATCCATATATATACATACACATACACCCATATACATATATACCAATATATACATAAATACTTATATACACATATTTATATCTATTATATACCCCATACACACGCATACATCCAGAATTCCAGATACATACGCATGCATACTCACATATATACCTACACAAACCCATACACCTCTATTTCGCCCTTTCATTACCTCCGAGATCATTTAGCACATACAGTAATATCCATACATCCAAAAGAAACTGATTAAGCACAGACAGAGCAGCAAAGCTAGTATTTATATCCCAAAATGCAAAATTCCAAGAAAGTGAAGTAAAACATGGTGCTACATTGGCTTCGTCAACATCCAAATCTGCAATAAGTACCAGTACCTGTGATATTGAAACTATATGCTCTAATCAATCTAGTGATAATGATTCTTCACTGGAAATAGAATCAGATAATGAAAGTTAAACAGCATTAGGTTAACACAAAGGTTAAAGAAAGAGATAAATATTTTTATTTTTTTTATTTTTCTATTTGCAATATATATATATATTATATATATATATATACACACACACTGGTATTCTTGCCAATCACAATTATATATATTGTTTTATACCAGTATTATGTATTTTTTATTATGTATATTATACCAGTACCTGTGGTATTGAAACTAGCATATATGCTCTACCCAATCTAGTGATGATTCTTCCATGGAAATGAAGGTTAAACAATATTAGGTTAACAAAAAGGTTCAAAAAAAGGTGAATATTTTTTTTTTCTATCTGGAATATATATACTGGTACTCTTGCCAATCACAATTATGTATATTGTTTGAAATGAGGAAGAATGTTTTATGTTCTAGTTAAAAAATATATATATATGTTGGGGTAAATGTGATAAATTGGTAATTATGCATAATTACCGGTAAATATGCATAATTGAAAATATCATGACAACCTAACCAATTGTCAAGGGCATACAGTTGACCTAACCGGGCATTCAATTGACCTAACCTTGAATGCCCTGTTAGGTCAATTGAATTGAATGCCAGGTTAGGTCAATTGAATGCCCGGTTAGGTCAACTGTACGCCTTGACAATTGGTTTGGTTAAGTCATGATATTTTCAATTATGCATAATTACCAATTTATCACATTTACCCCAACATATACATATAAAAAATGAGGGTTTGTTTTTCCTTTCTATTATATACTTTTTGCGTGATTCAGTTTTTCTAAAAGATGACTATATATACTAGGTATAACCGTATAAGCATGGTAGTATAGTAAATTATAGGTAATACTAATATACTTATTAGATTAAAGGAAGAAAAATATGGAATAAGTTTAAAACAATAAAAAACAAAAAAAACAGACTATCTTCATTTTAAACAAAAAAAAACGACAAAAAAACAAATAAAATGACACAATAAAAATTACTCACATCACTACCGGTGACCTAGGGGGCCAGCTGTGGAGCACCAAGTCATGGGGCCCACTGCGACCAATCCAACGGCGAGTGAGCACTTCATTGAGAAAACGGCGAACATCCAAATGCCAATGAGGCGGCGCCCCATCTTGCTGGAAAATGTAGTCGCCGGAATCTTCATTCAATTGGGGAAATAACCAGTTCTGCAGCATATCCAGATAGGAGTGACCAGTCACTGTGTTTTCCATGAAAAAGAAGGGGCCGTAAACTTTTGCCCGGGAAATGGCACAGAAGGTGTTAACTTTAGGTGAGTCGCACTCATGCTCGATTGTTTCGTGCCCCATATGCGAAGGTTGTGACGGTTCACCTTGCCACTTAAATGAAAAGTTGCTTCATCACTGAACACCAGGCGGGGAGCAAATTCATCATCCTCCATAGCCTCCTGCATAAGATCGCAAAAGTTCTGTCATTTTAACTTGTCCCCCGGCCGTAGAGCCTGCAACAGTTGCAACCTGTATGGCTTCATATGCAAGCGCCATCTCAAAATGTGCCAAACAGTCGTCTGAGGAAGTCCCAATTCTCAACTGGCGCGGTTTGTTGATTTCCTCAGTCTACGTTGGAAACTCTCTCTGATTCTTTGCACATTATCCTCAGACACGCGCGGTCATCCTGTGGACTTGCCTTTACACAAACATCCTGTTTCCTCGAACTGCCGATACCACCGACGGATGCTCTGAGCACCGGGTGGATCTGTTCTGTAACGTTGACGAAACTCACGCTACACTGTGACTACCGATTTACAGCTCGAAAACTGCAACACACAAAATGCCTTCTACTGTGCGGATGCCATTTTCACACTGACTGTTTGTTGCTAGGCTAGGCCACAGCATGACTTTGGAGCCCTCTCGCAGTGATCTTGTAAAACTCGGAGATTTCCTCTTTCATGTGGTGTATGCCCAGTTGATGCAGGGTTGATAGGTACGGAAGTATTCTCAGTTGAAATTGGATGAATCATTTTGAATAGCCCTGTATATTTATCAGAGAATGGATAGGCAGGGGGGGGTTTGGTTTGAGGTTAGCTTTTTGCACCCATCAAGATATAGTGTTTACTATTACTTTCCACAAATTAGAGATACATGCCACATATCAAGAAATAAAATTTTAGGTTTATTAAGCACACCAACTTTAAAGCCAGGAACAATGCGTATTCAATATGTTTTCCCAGAAAATGAGTTGATAAAACTTGTGTAATTATGAATCAACTTGATGTAATATGTGTGTTCAATTTGTATTTTTGCTGTTTATTTTCATCCATGTGAATATATCATTTGTAGTTCTCTATTTTAGTCTGCAGGCATAAAAATGTCAAAATTTCACAATGTACATATTTTTTCAATAATTTTTAAAATATCTTGCAACTTGATACCCACATTTTTTATTGTTTGTATCTTTTAACAATTAATGGAAGTTTAATAAATGAAAATTTTTTGTTTGGATTTCACTGCCTAAGGGGGGTGGGGGTCAAAAATAAAAATAAAAAAGGGGGGCAAAATTTTCATTATTGTTCTACACATTTGAATGTGGTATCATTTAATAGATCTCTTCATGCTGATTCTTAAAATGTATAGTTTTATAGGTCTACGGTAAGATGTTTGGGAGTTATTACCCATTAAAGTTAGGTGGTAAAGTGGGGCCCCCAAGATTTTCAGGGCCCATATCTCAAAAACTATGGGTCATAGAACTTTTTTATTTTGACCAGTGAAATCAGCACCTGGACAACACCATATGTCAATTTTCATCAAAATCCAAGTGGGAGTGGTGACATGCATTGGGTGATCTCTCCTGGAATGCCCCATCTATATTAAGCATCTTGCAGGCATCACAAGGAACATCTTCAAGATCAAAATTAGAGGTCATGTCTCCAACTCCAAAAAAAGTTAAACTGGTCCAAAATAAACTTTTTGGTTATGCCTGCAAGACCACAGAATCACAAGGGAAATATATTGACCTGCAAGTAGCAAAGTTCTTTTATGCTAACAGCATTGCTTTCAGAGCTGCTGAATCAAAGCAATATAAGGAAATGATGAACTCCTTAACACCAGGTTATCACCCTCCATCAAGAAAGGATCTAGCAGGAAAGTTGCTGGATGAAGTTCATTCAACAATTGGAGAGGACATGAAAAATGACTTGAGTGAATCTACAATCACACTCCTTCAGGATGGATGATCATCAGTGCAAAATGATCACATAATTGCATCATCAATTCACAATGGAAAAAGTTCCTACCTGCTAACTACTCATGACTGCAGTACTGAAAAGAAAACAGCGGAGTTCTGTTGTGAAATTGCAGCCAAGAGCATTCAGCAAGTAAAAAACACCTATGGAAAGGATGTAAGTAGCTGATAGTTTTTGTATTAAACATAATTTGCTAAACATAGGTACATAAATAACTAAACAAATAGTTGAGAGTATACTGTATCTCCTATGAGATAAACATTACAAAATGACTATATGTAGCCCAAGCAACAACACATTGACATTAAATTGAAAGTGCTCTATTAGCCTAAATGATCAATACTTCATTACATTTTTCCAATACAATAGAACAGAAACCCAAATTGTGATTTTGTGTAACATCATTAATTTGTTTTTTCTTTTCTCCTAGGTATTTGCTTTATGCACTGATAATGAAAGCAAGATGGTTCGGATGAAGGAACTCCTAGCTGAACAATTCCCTTCAGTTCTTACCTATGGATGCTCCACTCATTACCTGAATCTTGTTGAGGAGGAGGTGTCTCCAAACACTGTACTGAAGCACATTGTCCAAGTTCAGAAGTATTTTCGTAACCACCACCAACCTCATGTATGTATTTGGCAGTTTTTCTGAGCAACCCATTCCAAATGTTTATATCGTAGATCATATTTCTTATTTTATATTCCAGGGATGTAGATACCAAAGGTAGGCAAAAAACAATTTCAATTAAAATAAATTTTATCAATTTCATATTCAATATTTTGAATTTGATACCATAATTTTTAAAATGTGACCAGCATCACAAAAAACACACACTTCTGATTTTTGTTCATAACTGATTAGAGTATAAATTAATGATTTGGTATTTTCATTCAATTTTTTAGGCCTGGCTGAAGGAGAAAGGGGAATTTTTGCCCCAGATTCCCAATGATACTTGTTGGAATTCTCAGCAAGCATGTGTTGACACATTTGTAAAGAACTTCTACAAGTACATGGAGATAGTGAATGAGCAATCGGTGGAAGAAAGCATCAACACTATTCTAAACAATGCTTCACTGTATCACTCAGCTGTACATCTACAAGGACAATTGGACCTGGTTTCCAAAGCTCTAAATGAGATAAGCAGTTGGAGATTAGTCCAAAAAATTGTTTGGTTATGCATATAGTGACATGCAATGATATGCTACTTGAAAACATATACCTACCAGTATTTTCAATGTACCAGGCATATTCATTTTCAATGCATAGGCTAGTAATTGTTACATGAAAGGTAACTACAAAACAATGGCTTAGTATAGTTTGAATGAATAAATAACATCTTCAATAGTATTCTGCATTTCTTCTTTCATCAATAGCTTCAGAGTGATTCAGCGAACCTGTCAACAGCAGTGCAGGTGTGGAATGGTTTGTGCAAAAAAAAAAACTTGGAGCCCTACATAACCACTCTCAACAAAAGGAAACAACAAGCACTGGCTCCATTCTTCTACAATGCTAATTTGATGGATCCTTTTAGAATGGGTGCAGGACTTTCTCAAGAAGAGGAAGACAGTGCGGAAGAGTGGATTGCAAGTAACAAACCAGATTTTCTAGTTGGGTTTATGACCTTCAAAATTAAGGATGAATCTTACTTTCCCAAAGTGATGTTTTCTTCACAGGTTGTCGATGCCTACAAAGAAAATCCTGCAAAATGGTGGACTTTGATGGGCAGGAGAAGAGAAAAAGCTTAAAAAACTACCAGTAGATTTCTGCCCCTTCTTCTATAGTCTCTTGAGCTGTCCTCCAAGCTCAGCAGCTATAGAAAGGATTTTCCCTACTTTTGGTATAGTCTGGACAAAACTTCGTAACAGACTTGGTGTCAAGAAGGCAGGAAAACTGGTAAAGGTGCACAAATACCTGCAAAATGTACACAAAAGTCCATCTCTTGCAGAAGAGGTCCAAGAGAAGAGTACAGACTTTGAGTGGTAGGGCAGCCACCAGAATAGTAGATAAGGCATCATGGACATCCAGTTCCTAGTCATTTTCATAGCAATACTTATGTAATTGTCTGAGGTTTTTCTTACTTGATATTAGAGTTTTCTTTTTTGAATCTCAGGAAAAATGACTTATTTTGGTTAGGCTAAGGCCTCAGTTTAAATGTTAAGGGTGGTACATTGTTATTTAGGGTTTTCAGTACCTATTTAGTATATTGAAGAGTAGCATATCAGTCATTATGAAAGTTAATTGCATTACATTGATGAATTTAAAAACCTTGTTTTATTTTCATCTTTCCTCATTATATTTTTATCCTTTATCAGATAGCATTATATTTTTGAAACTAATTGGGAGTAAGGTGCTGAAAATATTTATATCTTGATTTGAAAGTACTAAAAAAGGTTTCCAACTATAACAATTTGCAAAATATTGAAAAAACCCAAATTCCTGAAAAATCCTAAACTGTATAGGGTTTTTTCAGACTGGGCTTTTTCGAAAAAACCCATTGGACCCAATCGTGCCAACCCTGCATAGGAGACTTCTATATTAAATTAAAAGCTCATGTGATATTGGGGTCAGTTATAAACTGGGTAGAAAAATGGTTGGAAGACAGAGAACAGAGGGTAATTCTAAATGATCATGAATCTGGGTGGCAGAAAGTGAAAAGTGGAGTACCACAGTGATCAGTTTTTGATCTATTACTCTTTATTTTATATCTAAATGACTTAGATAAGGAAGTAGGTAGTAAAACCTCTAAATTTGCAGATGATACAAAAGTAGTTGCCCGTTACAAATATAGAAAATTCTTATAAACTGCAGAGATATTGACAGATTAATTGCTTGGGCTAGCAAATGGCAGATGGAAATTCAATGTTAAAAAATGCAAAGTCACGCATTTTGGTAGAAATAATGAAAACTTTAGTTATGAGATGCAAGGGAACTGGTTAGAGGATGTTAGACAGGAAAAAGATCTTGGCATTATAATTAGTAAGGATCTCAAATTTTTTTAACACATTCCCCACAATTGCAAAACTCTGTGTCTCCAGCTCTTTGCGTAGGGTTTAGACTTGTACAATGCCAGTGTGTCTTGGGACACGGCAGTCATAAGATGTGAGTATATGTCATTTCCTTCTATAATAATGTTAGGCTATGAAAAATGGTGGTACATGGGTGGTACAATTTGTGATATATTAATGATTTCTTCTTTACCTCATGTGTTGGGCCACCTGTGTACCAACAATTTGTTTGTAATTATTCAGGTTATTGATGGGAAATTTGTGTATATTTTCGTATATAATAATCAATTTTATCTGTCACATTTATATGTTTGCTTTTCTCCTAGATAATAGGCATTTATAGGAGATCCAATATAGGTCTAGGCTTATAAAATTTGCTAGACTGTTCAGTGTTCACCTTCTATTTACTGTGTACATTATAAAAGATAAGAGTGTTTGGTATAGCACAATGCTATGTTTAGTAATATATATGCTTTGATTTTACAGTCATTATTTCTTTTACAGTTACAGAGATGGCCATTCTTCAGATGATGAAACTTCTGGGGAAAATTCAGCTGATGAATTCATCCCCAATATGGATAATGAGAGCACAACTAGTCAAGTAAGTGATTGTTTTACTGAAATGTTACGCAGCTAAAAGCTTTCTAGGGTCCAGTACACTGTACACAATGTTCATATAATTTCACTAGTAAAGAGGAAATGTCTATTGCACCTTTGAATGAAGTAGAGAGGAGCAAAACATGGCCAATAGATGTTTATGAATTGTTTATTACTAAGGAAATTTGAGATCATTGTGAAAGAAACCAATAGGTATGCTCAGCAAGTTATAGAAAAAACTCAACTTACTCGTAAATCACGATTCACTAAGGAGGGGTTCCAGCACAGGTGAATCAGTACTTAACACCCGACCATCTCAGATCTTGCTTATTTTTGGTGTATAAGGTAAGTTTGTGCAAGAAAGCCAGCTGTGAAAGTTTCAGCTTTCTACGACCATTACTTCACGAGTTATGAAGGTCAGAAAAATCAAGGTTAAGGTCAAAATAGCTCAAGGTCAGAAAAATCAAGGTTAAGGTCAAAATAGCTCAAGGTCAGTATCTTTGGATGCACCTCACACATTCACTAATTATCGTAACCATATGAAACTATATGTTTTTGGACTCAGAATGAGCTGTAGAATCCAAAAATGCAACGAAACCAGCAATAGGAGAACAAATAAAAATGTTCACCCTTTTTCAAGGAACGAATTGACCCTTTGACCTTGAAGTTCACACATTTTGGGGAAACATTTCATTACACAAAATGAAGTTCCACCATTGCACTTTTAATATAAACAATAAAAATGTATCTTATTCACCATCTATACTGTCTTAAAGAATTTTTCAAATTGGCTATTTTTCAAATTTCTGGCAAAATCGCCATATGTATATGCATATATGTACTGTACTGTTAAATAATATATTTTGTGAACATAAATTAATTACTTATTTTATGCCTTTCTTACAGATAAACAAGATGGGTAGAAAAGTTTGTGCTGATCCTCTTAGAAAACATAAGAAGAAGATCGAAAAAGCACTTGTGCCAGTCCGTAATACACTGCAAGGAATTCACGGATTAATATATGGAGATTACATTTGTAAAAATTGTGTTAATGATATCAATAAAATCAAAGCTGAAGACAAAAGTGTCTCTGATATTGTCTCAGATTCGAACTCAGACACTGATGCCACTGCCACAGAAAAACGTTCCTCTGCCTATGGGTGTACTACTGAAATAATGTTTGAAGATTTCCAAGGAGATTTAGACACAATTCTTCCAATGCTGAATGTGACACCAGTGAAGACAAGTAAGTTTAAGTATTTTTAAAGTGTTAATTTATGTAGATATTATAGCAACAAAACATCAATATATATAACTACATGTATGAACATTACAACCTTTATATATTTGACAAATTCAGATGTATGCATATCAATTTATATAATGAAGATCAATAGTTATGATTATATATACGGTATTTACCAAATTCATATGTAATGTACATGTACATCTATAGGCCTACAGTTGATTAAAAAAAGTTATAACAATTTATTTTATTTGTTTCTCAGAGGGTCTGTCACGAAAAGGGAGATCTTCAAAGGCTGAAACAAAATTTGAAATGGCATCAACATCCCTGAAGAGAAAGCTAGAAACTTCATATGACAAGTTTTACACAAGAAAGTGAAGAAAAGCAATCTAAAATGGATGACAATAATTTGAGAGTACTGTATATATATCTGTAGTACCTTCATTAAAGTATACTAAACCTATATACAGATCATATGTTTGCATATAAATTTACTCAAACATGTATATCATTTTCGCAGGCATGCAGGAGTGATGCAAGCACTCAAGAATGCCTTCAGTGAGACGACTGACTACAAGAGGAAGATTCAAATACTAACACTCTCACCATACACCATTCACAGAACAGCATCTTTCTTCAATGCATCTACAAGAATGGTTTCAACCAGCCGCAAAATAAAGAAAGAACATGGCATATTACCAGAAGTTCCACATATTAGCAAAGGTCAGGTTATAACAAAGAAAGAGAAGGAAGCAGTGTGCACTTTCTATGAATCAGATGAAATAAGCAGAATATGTCCAGGCAAGAAGGATTGTCTATCAATTAGGAATCATGAAGGAGAGAAGCAACTACAGCAGAAACGATTGGTGCTTGGTAATTTACGTGAGATTTTCGCTGTTTTCAAGGCAAATGACACTAATCCAAAAATAGGTTTCTCATCATTTGTTGCATTGAGACCCAAGTGGTGTGTCTTGGCAGGAGCTGGAGGAACACACTCTGTGTGTGTCTGTACCTACCACCAAAATCCCAAACTTCAGCTATCAGCTTTGGGGGAAAAACAACTATCATATAAAGACCTCATTCTCTATGCAGTTTGTGACAGTGAAAAGGAAGTGTGTATGCTACAAAAATGTGCATTGTGTCCAGGAGAAGAAGGTGTTATTGCATTCCTTGAAGGATTGGAATCTGTTCAGGATGCAGTCGGCACCATAATTACATACAAGCAGTGGACTTCCACGGATCGGACAACCCTTATTAACATCGGTGAATCCCTTGAAAACTTCATTAAGTCTTTGGCAACTAGAATTTGTGCACTAACAAGACACACTTATGTGGCTGATGCACAAGCAAGTTTCCTAAAAAAACTGAAAGCTAATCTGATGGTCACTGAAGGTATTCTCCTAGGAGACTTCTCTGAAAACTACTCATTTATTATACAAGATGCTGCACAAGGTTACCATTGGGAAAATAGTCAGGCAACAGTTCATCCATTTGTGTTCTACTATAAAGTAAATGAAAATGATGTTGAAATTAAAGTTAAAAGTTATTGTTTCATTTCTGATGACATGAAACATAGTACAAACCTTGTCTTTGCGTTCTTAAAGCAACTGATCCCCATGATAAAAGAAGAGAGCTCAGGCCTGCGGAAGATTCATTACTTTACTGATGGTTGCGGAGGGCAGTATAAGAATAAATATAACTTCACCAATTTGTGTCACCACAAAGAGGACTTTGGACTGGATGCTGAATGGCACTTTTTTGCAACTTCACATGGCAAAAGTGCTTGTGATGGAGTCGGAAGCACAGCAAAAAGAATGATGGCTCGTGCCAGTCTTCAACGTACATTTAAAGACCAAATTCTGACACCACTTGACATGATGAAATTTCTGGATGAGAAAGATACCAGCACAAAATTTGTATTCTTATCGAAACAAAATGTCCAGCAGACAACTGAATTCCTGGAAAATAGATATAAAAATTCTGTAACCATCCCAGGTACTCGTAGATTTCATAGATTTGTGCCTATTAGTCATACCCAGTTGGAGGTTGGTGAGATTTCCTCAGGTCCTACAAAAATTATAACAGTTGTGCATCCATCGTTTAAAGATAATTTACATGAGCAAAAGCACATTTCAACTGAAGATATACAAGTTGGGGTATATGTAGCTTGTAACTATGATAATAAAATTTGGTTTGGATTAGTGGTTGAAGTATCAGAAGAATTTAGTGATTATAAGGTCAATTTTATGTCTCCACATGGAAGACGTTCTAAACATAGTTTCCCTTCTCGTCCTGACTCATGTTGGATGTTATCATCTGATATTATCCAGACAATGACTGCTCCATCATTGACAGCAGGTTCAAGAATAATTCAGTATGCCTTTGATGATCATGAGATGCTAACAGCTGAGGGTAATCATGCAGACCTGTTTGCCACAGTTTCCTGTTCTTGAGTCGAAAGTGTACAGAGCTCTAGTTTAATATGTATCTATAGAATACAGGTCTACATAATATGATACTCCTTTTTTACTCCTATTTTATATGATACTCCTATATATATATATGTTTGTATTAATGTATTATTAATAAAAGTAATTATAAAAAAAAGTAAAATATTTCTAAGGGTGGAAAGGTGTGGTTGTAGGGGTGGAGGAGACCACAATAAAATAGAGATCTATATCATAGTTATACCTATGGTACCTAGCTTATATCTAAGTGATTTTGTATCACGTTTCTAATAATATTTATTTTTGCTTAAGTAGTTTAAATAATGAATATCTCTAGATTTTAACAGTACATATATGCATATACGGTACATATGGCGATTTTGCCAGAAATTTGAAAAATAGCCAATTTGAAAAATTCTTTAAGACAGTATAGTTGGTGAATAAGATACATTTTTATTGTTTATATTAAAAGTGCAATGATGGAACTTCATTTTGTGTAAAGAAATGTTTCCCCAAAATGTGTGAACTTCAAGGTCAAAAGGTCAATTTGTTCCTTAAAAAAGGGTGAACATTTTTATTTGTTCTCCTATTGCTGATTTTGTTGCGTTTTTGGATTCTACAGCTCATTCTGAGTCCAAAAACATATAGTTTCATATGGTTACGATAACACTAGGCAACAAAGATTTTGTTACAGAAGACCAAATAGGCTCCTAGCTAATTTCAGTATGCTGATTTCAAATCTATAATTAGATTTTTTCTATCACGTCTAGATTTTGTGTAAAATGCAAATCACTTTTAGTAAAATTTTCTACCACATCCAGATTTTGGTTTTAATCGGCTTAATGCCAGTAATATGAAACTTGCTTTTCAAGGTTAAAGCAATTTTTTTTGCCAACTATATACAAATTCGAACAATTTTGATAAATAAAATTTATCCCGAGTTGGCAACACTGAGTCAAGAGCATAGTAACGGGCAATGGCCCAACGGTCAGTTGCTACATGACAGTCAAGCAGAACGGTTGTTGAAGCTCTCTGCTGATGAGCAAGTGACAGGTTGTGGTGAATTGTGTGTTTTTATAGCATTTGTTTTGTACTACGGTGTGTATTTCTTTTTATTTTGCACATCGTAATAATTACTTTCTACGTTTTTTCAGATATTGTATGGTAATTCAAAATGGCATCAAATAGACGTGCTTGTGTAAATCACCCAGACAACTTCTGCTTGTCTGTGGACAATATACACCTAAGCCACAACGTAGAAACATAACAACAAAGATTAAACTTGCCTACAAGTGTTATTTTGACTGTAAGTTAGGAGACCAACAGAGGGACTGGGCACCACATATTTGCTGTGCACAGTGCAATGCAATGTTAATAGCTTGGATGAATGGTAAAAGAAAAGCTATGCCATTCTCAGTCCCCATGGTTTGGCGTGAGCCGAAAAATCACTTCAATGATTGTTATTTTTGTTTGACAAAGATTGCTGGTTTCACAAAGAAAAACAAATCAAAGATCACGTACCCAAACTGCGAATCAGCAATGAAACCAGTACCACATGATGAAACAAATCCACCACCAGTTCCACCAGCAACGATAACAGACAGCAGTTCATCTGAAGATTCTGCTAGTGATATAGAAACAGGGAAAGATGGCATATATGTTCCAGATGCAAATATTTCCCCACATTTGTTAAGTCAAGCAGAGTTAAATGACTTAGTGCGCGATTTGGAATTACCAAAAGAAAAGGCAGAGTTGCTTGGTTCAAGACTTCAAGAATTTAATCTTCTCCAACCAAACACCAAAGTTTCCCATTTCCACCATCGCCATTTGCAGTTTTCATCATTTTACTTACAGGAAGAAAACGTTTGTTTCTGCCACGATATCAGTGGTCTGATGCAAGGGATTGGCTGTCGCTATGATCCAAAAGAATGGAGACTGTTCATTGACTCTAGTAAAGCTAGCCTTAAAGCTGTATTACTGCACAACGGCAATGAAAAACCTTCAATACCTGTAGCACATGCCACTGGCCTTAATGAGACTTATGAATCGATGAAACTGCTGCTAAGACTCATCAAATATAAGGACCACACATGGAATATTTGTGGCGACCTTAAAGTTGTATCATTACTTCTTGGGTTACAGTTGGGCTACACAAAGCATATGTGCTTTTTGTGTCTATGGAACAGCAGAGATGACAAGAACCACTACAAAAAACATGATTGGCCATCTAGAACTGAACATGTTGTTGGTAAATACAATGTGAAACACCCAGCACTTATTGACCCTCAGAAAGTACATCTTCCACCACTTCACATTAAACTTGGCCTTATGAAAAATTTCATGAAGGGTATGGATCATCAAGGTAGTGGTTTCCAATATTTAAAGGATAAATTCAAAGGAATATTGACAGATGCTAAGCTAGAAGCTGGAGTTTTCACTGGACCACAGATCCGCAGTGTCATCCACGACTCATCGTTTCCATCTAACCTAAATGAGAATGAACTAGGAGCAGTGGCGGATTTAAGGTGCGCGGGGCCCTAGGCCGGTTGGAGTGCGGGGCCCCAAACTACGCAAAGCTAGCTTAATTAACTGAAAAGATTTACACCCCCATCCCCCAGTGGTGACCTTACGGGGCCCTCAAATCAATGGGCGAGCGAAGCGTTAAAATAAATTTACTTTTTAAACAATATTCAATTTATTGATAATTAATTAGCTAAATGACCATTTCATAGTTGAACATTACACATTTGTTTTTTTGAAGCTTAACAATAAAAAATAACTATAATAATACACCATTAACAAAAAATAACTATAATAATACACCATTAACTAAAGAGAATACCACTTGACTGACATGCAAATGATGCAATGAGTGGGTTTTGTTTATTGCAGGCAATTTGTACGGTACACTTAACTATTTCTCAGTCAAAAAAGATTTTTTTCTAGCCTTCTTACTTGCAAACTGTTTGATGACATCAGTAAAATCAAGCACCCTTAATTTCTCATGCTCAATGCTCAACAGGGTGAGTGAAGACAAACGGTCCTGCCCCATGGCGTTTCTTAGATAATTCTTGACTAGTTTCATCTTGGAGAATGATCGCTCCCCAGTGCAGTTTGTGACAAACATGCAGAGATAGAGTCATAATACAATTTCAACATTAGCAAATGTTTCTACCATGTCATGTCTGTGAATTATCTCATACATTTCTAGTTCAGGACTTTTTGCAGCCTTTGCACCACCTGATGAAGGAGCACTTTCAGGTGAATCTCTTGGAATGGATTTCATAAGGTGTGCAAACTGCAAAAGCTCCGACTCCAATCCAGCCTCCAAGTCCTTAGGATATGAAGACACAAGCTTTTCAGCAGATGCTTTAAGCTCAGTGTTCGTTTTGTTTGAGATTTCTGATAAAAACCCAAATTTCTCTCGAAGGTCGCTGTAAGCAGCAATGCGTTGTTGTAGGGCAGCACAGAGCTTGTCAATGATGGGCAAGAATGCAGTCACTCTAAACTTGTCTCTCCCTGTCAGCATAACATCCTCCACGGAGTCTAGTTCATCGTGGTGACGCTTGCGCTTCCTAATACGCTGCGTGTCGGCGTAGTATGCATCATTACTCGTCACATCACAGGGATCACACTTAGCCATAGCTTTTGCTTCAGTCATCGAACTGGGATCTCAGGTCTTTAGCAAATTGTAAAAGAGACTCTAGCAGTGTGACAGCTGTGTTGAGGGAGAGCCCAGATTTTTGCAGCTGGATACTGCTACTCTGAAACCTTTCCAATACTGTATCCCAAACTTCAAGAAGAATCACTGTTTCAAGTTTTTCAAACCTTTGAGAAGACCACTTGCTTCAGCTCTTGTTTCAGCTGGCTGATTCTGATCTGAGAATAACTCTTCCAGAACAATGATGTTTTCTTTGTGTGCTCTACTGAGAGCAGCTACAGCATCTGCTCGTGCTGACCAACGAGTGTGTGAAAGTATTTTATCAACTTTCAACTTCTTATCTTTATTAGTCTCTAGTACCTCACAGTGTCTCCTCCAACGATAAGTAGATGCAACAAGAAAGGAGTACATATTTTGTACCAGAGCAAACAATGACACTGCAGCAGGACAGCTTTCTGCAGCACACTTAGCCACCAAGTTTAAGGAATGAGCCATACATGGTATGTACTCAGCTTCACTACACTCATTCTTGATTATCTGTTGGGTCCCCAGATATTTACCAGACATGTTGCTGGCATTGTCATAGGACTGTCCTCGGCAGTCGATAACTGGAATGTTCTTCTCTTTAAGAAAATCAAGAACAGTTGTAGCAATATCTCTGCCAGTGTGGCTTAGCATGGGAATAAACTGCAAAAACCTTTCAACTGGACCTGTAGTAGGCAGTACATAGCGGATTGTAAAAGTAAGTTGATCCATGTGTGAAATATCAGGTGTGGAGTCAACAGAAATTGAGAAGTACTTTGCTGTTTTTACTTCATCTGTTATTGAGGACATAACCTTTTCTGCCATTATTCCAATGACTTCCTCAGAAATGACATGGGACAAGTAGGAAGTATGACCACTACCTTTGTTTGCGTGTTTCTTGATATGTGCTGCCAAGAAACTGTCGTATGTGCTCAGCAGCTCTAGAATCCCAAGATAGTTTCCATTGTGTACTGATCCAATTACTTCATCTTTACCTCGAATGGCTAGCCCGCATTCGCAAAGTAGCTTTAAAACATCTACACACCTCCTCAATACTGCTTGCCAGTACTCGCATTCACTTTCATATTGTTGTACTAGATTAGAGTCAATACGGGCACCCGCAGTCTTTCGATATATCATTTCGACCATACTTTTCCTGTGCTGATCTGACCTACTGTGAGATTCTATGACATACCTAGCGTTCTTCCAACCATTGAAGCCAGTTGTGAATGAGCTTTCCACCTTTGACATAAGCTTGCAAGCAAAACAATACACTTTACCAGTTGTTTTAGAGTAACAGAGCCATTTAAGATTAATTTCTTGGCCAGATAATGAATGAGTTCGAGTGAATAATGTCTTTGTACAATGACGGGTTCTGTTTAGCTCTTTCACAGCTGACTCTTTGAAGTCACCATCACAGTGTTGACATTCTGCGCTTCCCTTTTTCAACCAATAGTCACACACATTTTCAGTAATTATTTTAGGCCATAATCCAAGATCCGTTTCAAATCCTTGTTCAGTACCGGTATTCATAACTTTCACTTCCTCTTGTGTCTCCTCACTGTCACTGTGTTCAGGTTCAATTGCGCTAACTACACTAGGTTCAGTACTAGTTGTGGCTTCTCCAGTTGTTTCAGGCATAATTGGTGTCTCTACTGATTCAGATTCAGTTTGACCAGATTCAGTTTGAGTTTGTGATTTTGCAGATTCAGATACTGTTGGATATGTCAACCATTGAGTTATTTTTGGTAGTTTTTTTACTCTTTGGTTTACGTCTGCCTTTTCTTGTCGTTTAACAGAGCCAGCTTTATACTTCCTCCCTTGATCACGATCACGACTTGTTGATTTCTCCATTGTGCCTCAGTGCAGCCTCACTGCCTTATCCTGAAACATAAAAAAAATAAAAAACAAACTATTTACACTTGACCCTCGGTTTAGTATTAATTAATACAGTTTAATTAATTAATTAAATACAGACACTAAACAGTTGTTCGGGTGAAAAAGTCGCTTTATGGGAAAAGTCGCCAGCCCCCACCAGTGGCGACTTTTTCCTTAAATATGTATAAAATGTATTTATTATGAAATCTAAGCTAAACTGACCTAACCTAGCCTAAGTACGTTTCATATAAAAAAATTAATTACATTAATTTAACATTTTTCAACTTATTTATGTTATTACAAAGCTGACTAAAACTCCCCCATCCCCATTTATTGACTGGTGACTTTTTCGAGATACGACTTTTACCATTACTTACCACTAAACACACTCACATGTGCACTCCACAGCGGCCTGAATAGAACTAAACTCCAGCCAGCAAAGAGAGTGATACCATAATTATCACTAATCATTAATCAATTGTATTATTTATAGTGGAATCCAACATTATAATTATATGTGAAGGCGCGGGGCCCTCACAGGCGCGGGGCCGTAGGCCATGGCCTACTCGGCCCCCCCCTAAATCCGCCACTGACTAGGAGCATGGACATCTTTCGTTGAAGTTGTCAAAAATTTTCTTGGAAACCACAAAGCTGAAAACCACCGTAAACTCGTAGAAAACATGCTTAAATCTTATGAAATAATGGGATGCAGAATGTCTTTGAAAATTCATTTTTTACATTCTCATCTTGACTTCTTCCCGGCCAACCTTGGGGCTGTAAGTGATGAGCATGGTGAGCGCTTCCACCAACAGATCTCAGTTATGGAAAACAGATACCAAGGTAATTTCAACCCAAATATGATGGGAGATTATTGTTGGTTCCTGCAGAAGGAGAGCTCGTCATCCTACAAGCGACAAAGGAAGAGGACACACCAAAGTTTCACTTAAGAACAGGAATTTGCCTTTCAGTAGTAACAACAAAATACTAACGCGCTTTGGGTGGATGGTTGGGCGCAGGGGTGGTAACTCCGCCAGCGGAATTCCGCTGTCTGTCTTAAGCCAGAATAAAGGAGGAAAGACATCCCTGTTCACTAATTATTTAAGTATGCTTAACATAAAACGTGGCATGGAAAAGTAGCTTAGACGGCTTTCGTAATAGAAGCAGGTGAGAAAAAAAATGAAAAATAGGGGTTTTCGGTTACATAAAATCTGGACGTGATAGAGAAATTTTGATATCAGATCTGAAATCAGCATCACCGCTTTAGTAGGAATCAGTAGTTCACGTGTCTGTAACAAAAAAAAAGTTGAAATTTGTTGCCTAGTGTAATTAGTGAATGTGTGATATGCATCCAAAGATGCCGACCTTGAGCTATTTTGACCTTAACCTTGATTTTTCTGACCTTCATAACTCGTGAAGTAATGGTCGTAGAAAGCTGAAACTTTCACAGCTGGCTTTCTTGCACAAACTTACCTTATACACCAAAAATAAGCAAGATCTGAGATGGTCGGGTGTCAAAATGAAAATTTTTTGCTTCACCTGTGCTGGAACCCTCCTAAGTGGAAAGAGACAACAAGTGAAGAAATTAAAAAATTCTTTGGACTTGATTATACATGGGACTAGTCCCTAAGCCTGAAATTGCTCTATACTGGTCAAAGAATAAGCTTTATACTGATTTTTTTGTACCCAAAGTAATGGCTAGAGAGAGATTTGAAATGTTGCTGGGATTTATCCATTTTAGTGATAACAATGATGCCCATCATTCAGAAGAGAAGTTATATAAAATTAGGCCATTGCTGAATTTTCTCACTAGTCATTTGCAGGCTGTTTACAAACCAGGGCCTGATCTAGTCAATGATGAGAGCATGGTCCCACTCAGAAGAAGAGTAGGTATTCGGCAATACCTTCCAGGAAAGTCTCATAAATAGGGTCTCAAGCTATATAAAATTTGTACCCCCGCATCATACACACTGGAATTAGTTGAAAAGCTACTAAATACTGGCACAACTCTATATGCAGATAACTATTATACATCAGTAGTACTAGCTGAGTACCTCTTGAGAAAGAAAACATATACATGTGGCACTGTGAAAGCAAATAGAAAACAGTTGAATAAAGAGGTAACTCAAGCTAAACTTCAGAGAAAAGAAATGATTTGCACTTGAAAACAGTAAAAGCATCAAGTTGTACAAATGGAAGGACAAGAGGAATGTACTAATGCTATCGACTGTGCCAAAGCATGGTGATTCTTTAGTTCTCAGTGGTAAACAAGCTCAAAAAGGAGAACATGTTCTCAAGCCTGAATGTGTTCTTGCTTACAACAGAGCAAAAAAGGTGTAGACACGTCAGATCAACTTACTTCCTACTATTCACCACTTCGTAAAAGCAAGAAATAGTATAGAAAACTAGCTTTTAAACTTATAGCTGGAACTACTGTAATAAATGCATGGGTTTTATACAATAAGTATTGTACTGATAATCCCATGACTGTCAGGGAATTCAGAGAATCTCTAATTTTCTCACTGACACAAAATTCACCTAATGAACAAATGAAGCCTGGAAGAAATCCTTCAGATATCAAAGGAATTAGGACAGAACATGCACTATCTGAAGCAGATGGCCCAAAGAGAGCATCAAGAAAGAGATGTCGCAGATGTTACCAGAACATTTCTCTCAATGAAGGATTCCAAGTTACGAGAAACAAAGCAAGAAGAGTATCCATATTTTGCAACCAATGTGAAGATAAACCCTATCTCTGCATTGCTTATTTTTTCTGAGAAACATACTTCACGTCAGTAGGTATTTCAACAAAATAAATTCTTTATATTTACTATGGTGAGTTATTCATTTTATATGAATCAAAATCATTTTTCTTTCTGTGACAATTTTTCTTATTCTTTTTTTTTTTTTAAATAATAAGAGTACTGAAATAAATTTTCAAGTCTAAATACTTTTTTCTCCATTTCCATGCAGATTTTTATGCAAAATATATGTTTATTTTATTCCATTTACAAATACAAATTTTTTTTAGATATTTTCATGTTGATCAATTTTGTAAGGTCACTTCATTAATTCAAGTAAATTTGCAAACAAAAAATAACCCAGTGTGTATTCTGCATCCTTTTTCAGTCAAAATGTAATTAAATGGCAATAAAAATTATATTACATAAATTTAAAATGAATGTTTTTTGAAAAAGGTAAAAATATGAAGTTGTACCACCGGTGTACCAACATGTAATATAATAATAACTCTGGTGGTACACCCATGGCCCAATATGTGGGTAATGTGTTAAGCGATGGTTAGAGGCTAGAAATAAAGTAGGGTCATTCCATATGAAATCACCCAAATTTTGAACAACTTCCCAGGTCACCCTCTCAGAAAATTCTGAAAAAATTATCATTTGTAATTCTATCCAACTTACGCACAAATCTCAAATTTTAGGTCGATATTACTTAGTTTTTTAGATACAGCAATTTGAAATTATGCTTTTTTTTTCTTATTGTTTTGACATCACTAGCAAAATTGCATGAATGTCCAACTTTAGGCAACCATATTTTTTTTGTTTATCCCTTCACAAGGATGATGTTTGGTATTTATGGTAAACAGTAGTCATAGAATCCATATTTGATGTCAAATCAAACCTATCTCTCATAGTTTGCCATCTACAAGGCTTCGAAAATCAAAGAAAGCTTAAAAATTCACTAACAATTACTCCCTTTTCACTGGTACATACTGATAAAAAACTATGGAGGCATTCTATGTCAAGTGTACACACCTTATGTCAGGTCATCTCACTGATTTTAATGATTTTTGGTGTGGTAGTTGGGTATGATGAGTAATGAAGCTTGACCAAATTTTAGCCACTTGGCTCAAATAGTTTGGGAGTAATGGCCCCCCAAAATTTGGGGTCAGCAGCGTAACCTCATGATTTTGAAAGGTCATAACTCAGGATCCTAATGGATGGATTTTAATGATTTTGGCATCAAAATGCTCAGAAAAGACAGCAGAATAACTTTAATTTTATGCACAGAGTATGTACATTCCGTTAAAAAAAAAGTTGCATTTATATTTTACCTTTGACCTTGACCTCAGGTCAGAGTTAAAAATTCAAGGTCATGAAAATTGGCAGAAGTAAAGGCCTTTAGATGAAGCATATTCAAGCAAAAAATTGGAGTGGGATCTCCATGGGTTTGCTTTCCACAAGCATTTGAAATTGTGCATGTTGAACATTTTTAGCATTTTATTTAAGATAACTTCACAAATAGTTCACATATATGTATGTATATAAATATATGTATATATGTATAAATATAGCTACATTCATGGTTTGATAAATAAACTGTATGTATTAAGATTTTTGTAAATATTAAGGTATTTGCTGCTCTAAAAGAACAATAATTTTCATCACAGTACCTATATAATTTGTATATTTAATCATGTTAAATTTGCGTGTGTTCAGGTTTTGACTATATGCTGATAATGTCATCAAAATATTATTGTGATCCATTCAATTCCCACCATAAATTAAAATCTTCTGATCTTCAGCCTGCTTCACAATCACTGAGAGAAAAATTTCCAAATCATTTGAAGCCAGGCCAAAAGTTATGTTCATCATGCAGAAAAAAATTTTCCTTACCTATTTTACAAGTTCAAAATATAGCAGAACCAGAAATATTATCATCAAGCTCGTCTGATACTACTATGGAAACCGTGTCATCAGATGATGTTTTTGTTGACAAGGAGGCTGAATTGTCAGCAATGAATGAGACAATCGCCATGATTGGAGAAAGTCTGATTGTCAAGCTCAAGATTCGAAGAAATGAAGCATACCTCCCAACAAAAATGGCCAAAATACAAAGTTCAGTAAGAAGACACTTTGATATGGTAGATGAAATTCCTCAAGAGCCAGGTCCCTCAAATGTAGACAAACTGTCCAAGCCAGTAGTTATTGTCCAAACATTGAAAGATAAATATCAAAACTCAGATAAACATGAACAAATTATGATTCTAACTGTTTTTGCACCATCAATGAGTGTACGAAAACTAATTCAAGAATTTAACTGTTCACAAAGAATGGCTGTTCAGGCTCAGCAGCTTGCAAAAGAAAAGGGAGTATTGTCATCACCAAATCCAAAGATGGGGAAGGAATTGCCACTGGAAGTAACTAACACTGTTAAAGAGTTTTTTAGAAATGATGAAATAAGTAGACAAATGGCAGGCAAGAAAGACTGCATAACAACAAAAGAAAATGGTGAACAAAAAAAATATCAAAAGAGGTTAGTTTTATGTAATCTAAAAGAAGCATATCAACAATTTAAGTTCGAGTTTCCAGTTCTCTCTACAGGATTTTCGAAATTTGCGATGCTACGCCCCAAAGAGTGTGTTTTGGTGGGAGCAAGTGGGACACATAGTGTTGTAGTAGGGACCACTGATTATCAAATTATGGTAGTTGTGTGTATTAACCTTCATTTCTTTCTCTCCCATACAGGTTTGAATGCCATAACCCCCATAAAATCTAGACCCATAGAATCTAGCGTCAGAATTGTGGTTTAATGTTATCAAAAAACAAAAAAAGGGTTTTTGTTTAAGAAGTCCTAAACCTTCTGCTTAAATTATCTTGACTTTATTTTTTTGACTTTCCGGACAAACGTGAGAAAAATGTCAAGCACGGTATTGGTCCTGAAATTGATAGGATTGACAATCTGAACAGGCCAACAAACAAAGTGCACAGTGTGACTGGTTATATGGGTAATGTCTGTTGCTGAAACTAGAAATTAAGAAAGAATGAAACAAAAATGCTCACCACATTCCCGATGACAATGCCGTAGCCAATCAAACTGTAACCTCAACGAGTTGGAAGAAAAACAGACTAGAGGAAAAACCCATGAACAATTTTTATTGATGGGAAAGGGGAAGTTACATTCTATATGACACATGAAAGGGAGGAAAAAGTCAGAGAAACGGGGGTTAGGAAGGGTGAAGCAAAGACATTAGAGTAAGCAGGCAGACAAGCAATAAGATCTATATTTACAAATGTACACGCAGTGTCAATCGCAAGAGCACATATTAATATATATGTTAACACATGGTCACGAACAACTGGACTTAGGCAAAGCAAGCAATCTATCTTCGCATTACAATGGTCAAGACAAGCTCCTTCCGTTTACAATAAGGATGAATCAAGAAACAATGATAAGTTGCTTCCTGATTCCTTATCTTGAAACTTAAATGTCTTTTTTTTTTCTTACAATATTTATACCCTAAATAACCCTGACTAGGCTAAATGGAAAGGAGAGCAAGGTGTTATTTATACCTGGCCTTAACTGATGTGCAGATACCACCACTTAAACTTTCAGAATGTTCTGGGACTATTGTTCGAGTTCAAGAAGTTAAACGCATTGGATGAATGTCATTTTTTTTTCTGTCTTTCTTAACTTCTAGTTTCAGCAACAGACATTACCCATGTAACCAGTCACACTGTGCACTTTGTTTATTGGCCTGTTCAGATTGTCAATCCTATCAATTTCAGGACCAATACCGTGCTTGACATTTTTCTCACGTTTGTCCGGAAAGTCAAAAAAATAAAGTCAAGATAATTTAAGCAGAAGGTTTAGGACTTCTTAAACAAAAACCCCTTTTTTGTTTTTTGATAACATTAAACCACAATTCTGACACTAGATTCTATGGGTCTAGATTTTATGGGGGTTATGGCATTCAAACCTGTATGGGAGAGAAAGAAATGAAGGTTAATACACACAACTACCATAATTTGATAATCAGTGGACCTGTCTCTTATAAACACCATTAATTCTTATGACGCCACTGACTCAGATCCGGATCCAGTGAATCCAATTATGGATAGCCATGAAAACTATGATCCTCAGGGGCAGGAGGTTAACCTGCATTTTCCTGAGTATCAAGTTGATATCGTATGTGCTCATTCATCTCGATCTAGAGCAATTGTTCCTCTTGAATGTAATGGCCAGACTTATTGTGCTCTCGTGGATTCCGGAGCTGAGATTAGTTTGGTGTCTGAGACTACCTGGAAAACAATATTAGGTGGGCAGGAAGATTACTCAAAAGACATAATTGTAAATATACAAGGGATGGCTGAACGTCGGGTCATGGTGACCAAATTCGTAAATTTGGATGTATCATTGAGAACGCAAGTGAAAGCAAAAGACCATCCATTTGCTATCATGGATGATGATTCTCTCCCATCATGCTTTTAGCTTGGAGCAAATTTCATGACTACTTCAGGACTAGTGCTAGATCTATCCAATGATAGTATCCTGAAGGAGGGAGAAGTGGTCGCTACCTTCTTGGCAACTGCAGTAGACCCATCAGAGGGTCCTGAAGTGATCATTATCAGAAACGTTAGGCCGTATTCTCTTCTCGAATGGGTTAATGTCGAAACATTGCAGAGAAACGATCTAGAATTGCGCAGGCTTAGGAATTATCTAGGGAGAAGGAATGCGAATGCCCGTTGCCCGAGAAACTTATCTCGGTACAACTGCTATCTTAAAGACATCTGTATAGAGAACGGGATTCTAGTTAAATACGACTCATTAGATCTTGAACTGTATCCACAGATCTTGATCTCATTTAACTTCCTGATTGAAATTGCCATCAGTGTCCATCTTGAAATGGCCCATGTTGGCCGTACTAAAGTCCTGGAAGTTCTTTCTCGAGATGTATTTCATCCTCAATTGTATCAGGTTGTACAGGAAGTGGTCACGTCATGTTCACAGTGCCAACTGAACAAAGTCTCAAGTCAAATTAAGGGTCCACCTACCTTAAAGATCATGACCAGGTCACCTTTTGAATTGGTGGCTGCCGACTTGGTAGTGTTCCCAAAGACATCTTGAGGGAACATTGGTTGTCTGGTAGTCGTAGACCACCATTCAAAGTGGGTGGTAGCCATCCCAATCATGAATAAGACTTCCAGCACCATTGCAAGATTGTTCGAGACCCGTGTCCTGCCTAGTTTGTTGAGGAGGCCATGTCGGTTATTAACCGATAATGGGCCCGAATTCAGGGGTCAAGAATTTGAGCAAATGTTAGCTCAGTATGGCATCGTTCATGTTTTTACAACACCAAATCATCCTGAAGGGAATGGGGCAGTCGAGAGAGTCAATCGTACCATTGGCGAGTTTCTTAGAAACCTTGTTCAAGGTCCTAGCTCGTGGGATTTACATCTTCCCAGAGCCATCATATCATACAATGGTACTGTGCATACAGAGTTAACGATGTCTCCAGCGCAATTTTTATTGGCTAACTCGCATCCAGACCCAATTCCAGCCCTTATCTCGGCTCAGATTCAAGAACAATGGGCTCCTGGTCACCCTAGTTTTTGTCCCTTCTCTAGAGGACAGCTGGTGATCAGGAAGGTAGTCCAAAAGGGGCACCTTGTCATGAACAAGTTTCTTTCCAAATATTGTGGCCCATTTTGTATTGATCGGGTAGAGTCAAATGGAGTCACTTATGTGATTTCTCCAGCCTACCCAAATGACCAACCATTCTTAACAACATCACATGCCCATCACACACAGTTACACGCTTGGAAGGAGGCTCCTATTTTTCTCAGGAACCATCCAAGCTACTCCCGATTGGTAAAACTTCCCTGGGTTATCCCAGAAGATCAGCCTGATGTACCTGATCAGGAATATTCTTGTCCGAATGAAGTCCCAAACTATGCCTATCTGTTTGAAAGTTCATCCGAAGAAAGTTCGTGGGATTCTTCTAGTGATTCTCATGATGAGGTGGAATCGGGAAAGCAGGGGGTACCCTTGGTGCATCCTTGGATTTCCGTAGCTCTGGACTCTTCTGGGGAGTCTTCCAGCGAATCGTCAGAGAGTTCACTTGGTTCAAATGAACCGGATTTCTCAGGTTTTCCTGGCACTTCTCCAAGTTTGGCAGTCTCCTGATAGTCATCGAGATTTCTTGGGGTTTCCTGACAATTCTCCGGATTTATCAGGATTCCCTGATGCCTCTATTGTTAGGCCCATTCTCAGACCAGAGTCGCGAGTGGAAAAAGTCACATTCCGAGATTGTCCTGAACTGTCCAGTAGTGATTTGGATAACGCGATTGGTGAGATGTCACCGATTCCCCATGCGACTGGCCGGGCACGGGAATCGCCCGTGGATGATAAATTGGTTAGCTGTGATAGTCCACCTCACCATAGTTCTCCTTGCAGTGTCGCTGGGTCAAGTGGTTTATCTTCTCCAGACTCTTCCTCCCTAGTGAAATCATTAGAGGTAACTCTAGAGCTCATTCAGGAGGATAGGGAGGAGATATACCGGTTATTGGAAGGCCAGATAAGTTTGTGTGAACAGGGTCTTGGTGCTGGTCATGAGGACGGGCGCCCGACTAGATTGAGTCTGTCACCCATGAGAGAGCTGGTTTTAGAGGGACGTGCCCTGATTCAGGAAAACCGGATGAGATCTCGAGAGTGATTGGTTGCAACGCGAAGATGGCTGGGGGAGGTGCTCCCGGCATTAACTGGCAGTTCTCCTCCACAAACCCGCTCCCACGGACTGGTCATGGATCTTTCCCACGTCCCAAAGAAACCAGTTGAGTATGACCATGACTTGCATCGGTAGATTCCGGAATATTATCATGTGAATGTTTTTGGTTTATTTATGTTCAAATTTTTAGAATTGCCATTTCAATATCAATAGTTCCATGTATAATAAAGTTAGCTAGTTAGAATCTATGTAAAATGGAAAGGAAATTTTAAGTATTTTTGTAAATTAATGTAAATAGATTATTGTAAGGTGAATAATTCCAGGACAGATCACCCAATGGTCAACACCATCACCTCTCCGATTTTGTTCAAATTTGGTGTGCAGGTTAGGATTGGTGTTAGAAACAATTTCCCCAAATTTTTCTTCAATCCGTTCATTAGGTCAAATTTTACGGAGGGGTCAAGTTTGAGGTCGAGCGTGTGACCTCTAAATTTCAAATGGTCATAACTCAACTTCTAATTGTTGGATCTTCACAAGTTTGGCACCAATGGATTTGGGAGAGTCTCTACTTTTCAAAAAGACCATTTACAACACTGTAGATAAGTTAGAAAAAAAGTTATGTAAAAAAAAATTTGACCTGACCTTTGACCTCGAGGATACCATTTTTCAGAAACTTTTATAGATGATAAAAATGTTCCTTGAAACAAGATCTACCAGAATCAGTAATAAATTAGTGTCTTATTTACTGGTATGTAGGTCAAAACACGATTTCTAATGACTATGTCTGCAACAATTTTGACAAATTTTTCGCACTTTTCATAAATCACTACCCCATAAATATTTTAAAAGTCAAAATCAGAAAATTTTTATAGAAGACAAAAATGCTGTATGAACAGAAATCTATTAGAATCAGTAATAAAAAGCGGTCTTAATTACTAATAGATAGGCTAAAACTTGATTGTATGTATGATGATCTTTGGTGAGATATTTTCAGATTTTTAAATAAAAATTACAATTGTATGTAAACTATTAATTTTCTGTTTCCTAGATTTTTATTTATAACTACATGATTTTGTTTTTTGTTTCCAGATCTTAATTAAATGTAATTACATAAATAAAATAAAAATTAATTTGTAACAATGCCACAAAATTATTTTGTTGCGATCCAAAAAAAAACACAAAAGATGTTTCAACAAAGTATTTCCTGTAAATAAAATATTAGCTGCAAATAGTTTTGGCATGTTAAGCGAAAAAGATTTCTTATGCAGCAATTGTTCAACCAAATTTAAAAATAATCCGCAAATTTTGGAGAGATTAAGTTTGCATAAAGAAATGGATGTCGAAGAAAAAATCCAAGAAGCGGCACTGGAGAGAGAAGATAGTGGAACGTCTCATACCAGCAATGCATTATCAGATTTGGATACATCATTTATTGGAAAAAATATATTGATGGACAAAGTTCTTCCATTCTTAGATGAAAGTCCAATTAAAACAAGTAAGCGCATAATCTAAAATACTAATATTTTTCGCAAACTTTCATATCTTACCTAAAGCCTAAAATAAAAAATTATAATTACAACTTTACATCCTGATATTATAGGTTACTAAAATATGGGAGATAAATTTCAAAACTTTTAATTTAATGTTATTTTCTATTATTGTACTTTTCAAATTAACACTTTAATTTTATTTATTTATTAGGCGGGCTAACACCGGTACAAAAACAAAAAAAAGGCGCAAAGAAACTTGTGTTCACCACAGAGAAACTTAAAAGAGGATTGGAAAGTGCGTATGGAGTTGAAATTCCTGAGTCTACAAAAAAAAAGAGAGAACTAAATAATGAAGAAGAACTTGAATTAGAAAGGTTATAGAATAAAATGTTTTTTCCACACACCTATCTATCAGCTATTAATATATATATTTACATATGTATCTATGTATAAAAATTACCTACACACAGACATAGAATTAATACTTTAAAATCAAAGTTATGTAAATTTAGGTTTAATTAATTTATCATGGGATTCATGCAGTATATTTTTTTTAAATTAAATAATATAAAATTTTTAGATTTCGAGGTATCATGGAGGAACTACGTGTAGAATTTCAAACAGAAGGTACTAGTTTAAACAAGAAAATTCAAATTTTAACGCTGTCCCCATTCACTATTAAGAAAACGCAAGAATATTTTAATACGACAAACTATATGGTAAAAAAAAGCAGAGAATTTAAAAGAAAATTTAAAATTCTCCCTGAAATTCCAAGCATGTCAAAAGGTAAAGTCATCTCATTTGAAACAAAACAAATAGTTAAAAAATTTTATGAGTCTGATGAATACAGTCGTCAATGTCCTGGTCAAAAGGATTGCAAATCCTATACCAATTTTGAGGGTAATAAGGTCAAAATACAAAAACGCCTTCTTTTGTGTAATTTGAAAGAACTTTTTGCCGCATTCTGTAGCATTCCGGATAATCCAAAAATAGGTTTTAGCAGTTTTGCTGCATTGCGACCTCCTCACTGCATTATTGCTGGTAGTAGTGGCACACACAGTGTGTGCGTGTGCACCTACCACCAAAACCCAAAATTACAGCTGGCAGCATTAGGAATTAAAGGCCTAGAATATAAAGATTTAATGGCGGAAGCTGTATGCGACATAAACGCTGAAGCATGCATGATGCAAAAATGTGGTCAGTGCAAAGGAGTAGCTGGTGTTAAAAGTTACTTAGAACAACTAATGATCAGCGAAAATTTTGAAGAAATTAAATTTAAACAGTGGCAGACTGTAGACCGGTGCACACTAATCGAAAAAAGTCAGTCCCCTGAAGAATTTATAGATACCCTCTCCAATAGTATTTTTGTTTTGACCAAACACCATTTTATTTGCAAGTCCCAATCAACATACTTCAAAGAATTGAAAGAAGGTTTGTCAATGACGGAAGGATGTCTGGTTGGCGACTTTGCCGAAAACTACTCCTTCATCATCCAAGATGCGGTGCAGGGGTTCCATTGGGAAAATTCCCAATGTACCCTGCACCCGTATGCTTTTTATTATAAAGACTGTGACATGAAGTTGCAGTGTGATACGTTCTGTATAATTTCTGATGGTCTAAAACACAATAGCGTATTAGTATACACGTTTTTAAAAAAAATTATACCTATCATACTGGCCGACCGCCCCAACATAAAAACTATACATCATTTCACTGACGGGTGTGCCGGCCAGTATAAAAATAAATTCAATTTTTACAACTTGTGCCAGCAAAAATATGATTTTAACATAACAGCTTATTGGCATTTTTATGGAACATCACACGGAAAAAATATTTGTGATGCTATTGGAGCCACAGCAAAGAGGTCAGTTGCGAAGGCATCTCTTCAAAGAACCGTCACTGATCAGATCCTGACTCCTGAGGCATTCTACGACTTCTGCAACCGAATGGAATCAAAAATCAAATACTATTTCGTACCACTCTCAGAAGTTAAAGAAACTGAAGTTTTTTTAAATCGCAGAACTCTTCCTTTGAAAACCATTACAGGTACCCAGAAGTTTCACAAATTTGTCCCCATTTCAAGCAACTTAATAAAGGTCTTCAGTTTATCAAAACATCAAGACGAATTAGGAGAAGTAAAAGTGCTTTTAAATGATAAATCAGAGCCAGCCATAGCCAACGAAATTATTACCCATGAAACCATCAGCACTAGGGAAGATGTGATAGTTGGGTGCTTTGTTGCAGTTTTGTATGAAAAAACATTTTGGTTTGGGTCGGTGCAGAGTTATGATGAACAGTATGATGACTATAGCATAAAATTCCTTCATCCATCAGGGCTGTCACCATCGTACAGTTTTCCGCAAAAAGAAGATATTTGTGCTGTTCCTAAATCTAATATATTAGGACGTATAGAAGCTTCCTTGAGAGGCGGAACACGAATCCAGTACAAGTTTCCGCAAGAAGAAATAGAATTTTTTTATGAAAATTTTTATATCAAATAAAATGAAAACTTTAAATAAATAAGGAAAATAAAATTAATTATGTACTATGTAGTTTGTACCTTTTTAATACCCATACAGTAAATAGAATTGTGGCTATGTCATCTAACTTATTTAGTAATTTTGCTTAAATGTCAGTATATTTCATTCTTATACGAATTAATGCCAAATCTGTATATTATAATTAATTATAAAGATTTTCATATAGCGTTGAGTACCAGATAGATATAATTGACGCCATTAGTTATTTTTTATAGCAATCTGTATATTATACATTAGCATAGATTTCTTAAGCTATATTTATTTCTTATATCTACATTCACTTTTACAATAATAATATAGGTATCTACCAATGTAAGTAGGATATGTTTAAAATATTTCTGGAATGTAATTTTTTTTTTTTAATTTTTTCAAAATTTTAGAAAACTAATTAAAAATTTTGATAGCAGCATCATACATACAATCAAATTTTAGCCTATCTATTAGTAATTAAGACCGCTTTTTATTACTGATTCTAATAGATTTCTGTTCATACAGCATTTTTGTCTTCTATAAAAATTTTCTGATTTTGACTTTTAAAATATTTATGGGGTAGTGATTTATGAAAAGTGCGAAAAATTTGTCAAAATTTTTGCAGACATAGTCATTAGAAATCGTGTTTTGACCTACATACCGGTAAATAAGACACCATTTTATTACTGATTCTGGTAGATCTTGTTTCAAGGAACATTTTTGTCATCTATAAAAATTTCTGAAAAATGGTATCCTCGAGGTCAAAGGTCAGGTCAAACATCTTTTTTACAGCATAACTTTTTGTCTAACTGATCTACAGTGTTGTAAATGGTCTTTTTGGAAAGTAGAGACTCTCCCAAATCCAATGGTGCCAAACGTGTGAAGATCCGACAATTAGAAGTTGAGTTATGACCATTTGAAATTTAGAGGTCACGCGCTCGACCTCAAACTTGACCCCTCTGTAAAATGTGACCTAATGAACAGATTGAAGAAAAATTTGGGGAAATTGTTTCTAACACCAATCCTAACCGGCACACCGAATTTGAACAAAATCGAAGAGGTGATGGTGTTATTTTCGATTTTTGTTGGGTGATCTGTCATGGAATTACTCAGGTATTGCTAAATGGAAGAAGGGATTTTGCTAGGGATGGTATTTGGATCTGTTGGGATGAGAGTGGTTCCCTGGTGGATTGGTCTTTTTGAGTGGCTCTGCCGCTCAAAGGGGGGAATGTAGTAGGGACCACTGATTATCAAATTATGGTAGTTGTGTGTATTAACCTTCATTTCTTTCTCTCCCATACAGGTTTGAATGCCATAACCCCCATAAAATCTAGACCCATAGAATCTAGCATCAGAATTGTGGTTTAATGTTATCAAAAAACAAAAAAGGGGTTTTTGTTTAAGAAGTCCTAAACCTTCTGCTTAAATTATCTTGACTTTATTTTTTTGACTTTCCGGACAAATGTGAGAAAAACGTCAAGCATGGTATTGGTCCTGAAATTGATAGGATTGACAATCTGAACAGGCCAACAAACAAAGTGCACAGTGTAACTGGTTATATGGGTAATGTCTGTTGCTGAAACTAGAAGTTAAGAAAGACAGAAAAAAAAATGACATTCATCCAATGCGTTTAACTTCTTGAACTCGAACAATAGTCCCAGAACATTCTGAAAGTTTAAGTGGTGGTATCTGCACATCAGTTAAGGCCAGGTATAAATAACACCTTGCCCTCCTTTCCATTTAGCCTAGTCAGGGTTATTTAGGGTATAAATATTGTAAGAAACAAAAAAAAAAAGAAGAAGGACATTTCAGTTTCAAGATAAAGAATCAGGAAGCAACTTATCATTGTTTCTTGATTCATCCTTATTGTAAATGGAAGGAGCTTGTCTTGACCATTGTAATGCGAAGATAGATTGCTTGCTTTGCCTAAATCCAGTTGTTCATGACCATGTGTTAACATATATATTAATATGTGCTCTTGCGATTGACACTGCGTGTACATTTGTAAATATAGATCTTATTGCTTGTCTGCCTGCTTACTCTAATGTCTTTGCTTCACCCTGCCTAACCCCCGTTTCTCTGACTTTTTCCTCCCTTTCATGTGTCGTATAGAATGTAACTTCCCCTTTCCCATCAATAAAAATTTTTCATGGTTTTTCCTCGTCTGTTTTTCTTCCAACTCGTTGAGGTTACAGTTTGATTGACTACAGCATTGTCATCGGGAATGTGGTGAGCATTTTTGTTTTATTTTTCGTGGAATATTGGGAGGTCCTGAGGTTGGGTCAGTCCAGTGGGCATTGGGACACTTAACTAATCGCAGTTTCTCTGTTCTGAGGATAACGAGATCACGCCTGGAGGGTCGTATCGGGATCAACGAGACTCCGGGAAAGTTTACCGCATCAGGGATTATTAGGCGTCCATCCTCCCTCAGCCAACGAGTCATCTTCAGGTGTTTGGTTTTGAAGTAAGTCTTCTCCCCATACCGGTAGGAAATAATTGCATGAATGTTAATGTTGTCGGGTGGTTCAAATTGATTCAGACCTTCATTGTTTTACTGGATAACCCCACCGCAACAGTGTGTGCGTCTGCACAATTCATCAGAATGTTAAGTTAATGATGACAAGTTCTGGAATGGCAGAAATTACTAGTGAGGAAGAAACTCCATTGAGTAGTTACCACTGCGCTTTAGCCAAAATTATTTGACAAAAGTCAACCTTCTTGCTATTTAGGTGTGTGTGATCAATGCCCTCAACCTGATTTGCTAAAGGAAACTCTTCTTACATGTTGCTAAGAAAAAGGTATTGATGAAATCCAGTACAAACAGTGGACAACAACAGATCGATCTCAGCTGGACTGTGTTATTAAAAATTTAGAAGATTTAGAAGATTTCGTAGATACCTTTATTTCTCAACTAACTCAACTAAGGTATCATGATTTCATTGCCAAACAACAAGCCAAGTATTTAGAAAAAAGAAAAAATGAACTGAATGAAGGCGATTTTTTGGTGATTGGGGACTTTTCCAAAAACTATTCCTTTGTAGTCCAAGATTGTGATCAAGGATTTCACTGGAATAATTGCCAAGCGACTCTTCATCCATGGGTTTATTATTACAAAGAGCAAGAAAAAGTAAATCACAGCTCTCTAACTATTATCTCAGAGTGTAATACACATGATACTGTTGCAGTGCATCTATTCATAAAAGTTTTAATGAATCACCTTGAGTCAAATTTTCAGCTACTAAACAGAATTATCTATTTTACCAATGGATGCGCAGGTCAATACAAAAACTGCAAAAACTTTTTAAATTTATGCTGCCACCATGAAGAATTTGGAGTTAAGGCTGAGTGGCATTTTTTTGCTACCTGCCATGGCAAGGGACCATCGGATGGTGTCGGAGGAACCATCAAAATGGAAGCATCAAAAGAAAGTCTTCGTAGGTCAGATGAAAATCAAATTCTGTCCCCAAAAGATCTTTTTGATTTCTGTTCCTTAAAATTGACTCAAATGTCTTTTAGCTTTGCAACACAAGAACAATACTCAAATGAGAAAGAATTTTTAGATCCAATTTTATCAAAAGTGAGAACCATACCAGGAACTAAAAAATTACATTCATTCATTCATACCACTAACAAAAAATTGTTTAGAAGTACAAATGTACAGCGCCTCAGTTGAAATGAAAAGAATTCACTTCCCCCCAACAAGCCACTCAATTAATTGAAAATGTCACAGGATATGTAACAGTGGAGTATGATAACCACTGGTGGATTGGGTGTGTGATGGAAACATATCCTGGTGAGGGTGAAGTGAAAGTAAACTTCCTTCACCCTTGTGGCCCAAACAAGTCATTTACGGTACTTATCCTGAAAATCCTGATATACTTACAGTAGATTTGTCTGACATCCTCACAATCATAAACTCAACAACAGCTACTGGAAGAACATATACAATCACAAAAAAGGAAACCAATGAAGCCAATATGATCCTGAAAAAGCGTCATCTTAAAAAGTAATCAAGAAACTGGATACAAACTTATTGTCAAAAACATATAATCAAAAACTTACAACTACATGGAAAATGTGAGTATTGCTATTTAAATTGCTTATTGACATGTATGCCTATATACTCTAACTAACTATATTTTAATAATTACACTTATGAATACAGTTCTAAGTATTAGTCTATCTTAAATTGTACAGCTTCCTAATATTAAATTATTATTAAATAGTGGAAATCCCTCTAACCCTCTAGTCATTAGAGCCTCTGACTGTGAATAAATGTTCCTGGGTTAGAATCCTAGTAGCTTAGAAAATTTATTTTCTCCACAAGCGCGTGCCTGATGCCTATGCTTGTTTCTGCCATACAGTAGAATATATAAGATCTCTAAACTAATACAGAATAAAAAAAAAACTGTTTTGGCACCCTGCATAGTATCTAGGCCTAGGTCCTTCGGAAGTTGGAATGAGGTACACACCTAGGCCTTGGGAGGTAACTAAGGGGTTTAACTACCTACCTTGCTAATTAATTTTTTAAACAACTCCTTTATCATGATAATTTTACTTAAATTTTTAATAGGTATAAAATTTATATTTTTCAGGTTCAGCACAGCAATATGAAGTGTTAATTCATCAGAAATACCTGTACAAGTTAGTCATTGTTCAAACTTCAAACACCTAAATTTCAAGTTATTTTTAACTGCAAAAATTATATAGGATTTGTGATAAAAATTACTGATACTTTTAGAGAACCAAATAATTTGTTTGTAAAAATCTTGATGCTTACCCATAGGTATACAGTGGGGGGAAATAAGTATTCATACACCTGCAAAATTGTTTTTCAATAAACTTACAATCAAACGAATTACTTCAAAGTTGAACAAAAAATGGCTATTGGCATACAATTAATATGTATTAAACGAACGAACCATAATTACAAATAAATAACTCGACAAATTAAATTTACGAAATTAGGTGGGGAAAAAAGTATTCGTGCAAATTAATTTTTATAACTTAATATTTAGTTGCGTAACCATTGTTGGCAATAACTGCTTGTAGACATTTTCCGTAGGTTCCTACTAGTGCTTTGCAACTTTGTCGGAATTTTAGCCCACTCTTCTTTGCAAATAACCTTCAAATCTGCGATGTTCCTCGGGTTCCTCAAATGAATCTACTTTTTTAATATTCGCCACAAGTTCTCAATCGGATTCAAATCAGGCGACTGGCTAGGCCACTGCAGCACCCTCACATTGTTCTGATGAACCACTGATCGAGTAAGTTTGGCAGTATGCTTCAGATCGTTATCTTGTTGGAAGCACCATTCATCTCCAAGCTCCAACTGTTGGACAGAGGCGAACAAATATTCTTCTAAAATATCGCCATACAGTGCTCCATTCATTGTTCCCTCTATGACGTGAATTGCTCCAGTACCATTAGATGAAAAGCACCCGCATTCCATGATGCTTCCGCCTCCGAACTTTACAGTAGGGATGGTGTTCTTTGGATCAAGAGCGCATCCATCTTTCCTCCACACATGACAAGCCGTGTTCCTTCCAAATAACTCTATTTTCGTTTCATCTGACCAAAGTACGGTATTCCAGAACTCTTTAGGCTTTTCTAAATGCTCACGGGCAAACTTCAAACGAGCATCTCTATGCATTTTCTTTAGTAGGGGTGTTTTCCTTGGACGGCGAGACTTCAGGTTAATCCTGTGTAGTTCATTACTGATAGTCCGTTTAGTGACCGAAGTTCCTGCAGCCATTAATTCTTCTTGAATCTCCTTGCGAGTCGTCATACGGTTTTCTTTAACTTTTCTTGCCATCCTTCTCCCAGCTCAGTGAGAAATTTTTCGAGGAGCACCAGTTCGAGTTGTGAGTAGTACCCGTCTTCTTCCATTTCAAAATAACGGAGCCTATTGTACTGAATGGGATATTTAACCTCTTTGAAATGTCTCTGTAGCTCAACCCTTCATTGTGGAGCCTGATTATCTCATTTTTCTGTTCAACAGAGAGTTCCTTCGTCTTCGCCATGGCAACAACCTTCATGCATTAAGACTGAACAATGAATGAGAGCTGCAGGAAATGACGTCATCATAATGTGTCGCAAACAGTGTTGGAACATTCCAGAAGACTCATGTAGATGCTAGAGACCTCTATTTGTCCTTTAAAGAACTTATATTTATGTAACTTTTCCTAAGTGTACGAGTACTTTTTTCCCCACCTAATTTCATAAATTTAATTTGTCGAGTTATTTATTCGTAATTTTGGTTCGTTCGTTTAATACATATTAATTGTATGCCAATAGCCATTTTTTGTTTAACTTTGAAGTAATTCGTTTGATTGAAAGTTTATTGAAAAACAATTTTGCTGGTGTACGAATACTTATTTCCCCCCACTGTATATCAAATCATGTATGTAGCTATGTTATAATATGTATATATATGAACTATTTGTTAAGTTATCTTAAATAAAATGCTCAAAATTTTTAACATGCACAATTTCAAATGCTTGTGGAAAGCAAACCCATGAAGATCCCACTCCAATTTTTTGCTTGAATATGCTTCATCTAAAGGTCTTTACTTATGCCAATTTTCATGACCGTGAATTTTTAACTCTGACCTAAGGTCAAGGTCAAAGGTGAAATATAAATGCAACTTTTTTTTAATGGAATGTACGCACTCTGTGCATAAAATTAAAGTTATTCTGCTGTCTTTTCTGAGCATTTTGACACCAAAATCATTAAAATCCATCCATTAGGATCCTGAGTTATGACCTTTCAAAATCATAAGGTTACGCTGCTGACCCTAAATTTGGGGGGGGGGGCTCATTACTCCCAAACTATTTGAGCCAAGTGACTAAAATTTGGTCACACTTCATTACTCATCATACCCAACTACCACACCAAAAATCATTATAATCAGCGAGATGAGTAGCAAAAATCACCAAAAAAGTGTGTACACTTGACATGGAATGCCTCTATCCACACTTGAGAGCTTAAATTAATTTTACAGTTTGTCATAATGTATTTGTAGTCAGAAATGCTTTCAAAAGCTCTTTAATATCTATAGAATTGGAAACAATAACTATTAAAAAAAATGAAAAATTTTATTTTTGCAAAAAGAAGCCTATATTCATGCCATTATTACCCCATCAGGACAGTCAGCCATCACTTTCATATTTTTACCATATGTTCATACACATTTAGACAAACTACAGTCACAGTTTGGTTTTGGTAGTCAGTTTTCTTCAATTTAATTTTTTTTTCAAAATTACCTTAATTTACATGAAAATGCAAAGTAAAAATATTTGAGTAACATGAATATATTTCAGCATTACACATACATATATCATGAAAAATGATCATCTGAAACATTTGAGAATTACAGATACAACTTTACATCCTTCTGTCATTTAATAAGGGACCTGAAACTGAAAAGTATTTCTGAAATCAAGATTCCAACTTAAATATTCAGTTTGTTAAATTCACCATATCCTCAATTTAGTAAATATGTACTGCTTAAACATGTGTTGAAAGTGAAGTTCCTACAAATGAATTACTTGATTACTCAACACTCATCTCATACTTAAAGCACTCTAAAGAAATGTAGGAAATAGTGTTTGAATTTTGTTAAGGCACTTGGGTTTAGGGTATGATGATGAGCACCTCTTCCCTGGACAGTTGGTGCACTTACTACATGGATAACATGTTAGAATGGCACCCAGCATTCATCTGTTCTTGACATTGCTGGCCAAGACAAAACACTTTTGTGTGATCTTTTCATGAAAGTGACTAAAACATCAGAATGTTCATCAGAATGATCTTTAATATTACCCACATACCAGTTTCTGTTGTAAACACATGCTACATATTTGCCAGGCTGTAAGTTTGCCATTTGCCAACATTTTGATCTGTGAGATCTGCATCATCATCATCAGTGCACTTGAGCAAGGTATGAAACTGTGATGGGACCTTATGCCTGCTATGGTTTTGCATTTTTCTTAAAATCTTTCAGCTAAATAAAATTTTACCAAGTTTTCTTGCACTGAAAACCCACAGCATCACTGTTTTCCAACAATATATCACATCTCCATTGCAGCAGTGCTTTATCCTCACTGGTTAACTGATCCAGCATGAGTATACCAAGTTTTTCTGAGTAGGCCCCTAAGTCCTTTTATGACATACTGTACATCATTTAATTTCTGTCCAAGCCTCCAACTCCATTTCTGTAAGTATGGTATGATAATTCATGAGATTAGGGCAGCTTATATATAGTAGCAGGGATTATACTAAGGTATGTACAAGTTCAGGCAAGATTAGGTCATCATATTCCCTGTATGTAATATTGCGCAATACTAATATTTCTTGAACAAACCCAAAGAAGCTTACTGTTTGTTAAACAATGATCATGTTAACCTACCTCATACCATAGAGGGGGAATGGGGGGGGGGGGGGGGGGGGGGGGGGTGGGGGATCGTATATATGGGGCTCTCACTGAGCCATATATATGACAAATTTGAGGACACCCTAATGGCAACAACTCATAGACTGCCAGATCAAGAAGTTCCATCCATTTTTCAGGCCATTGGCTTGAAATTCTGGCTCAGATCTGATCAAAAGTCATTTGACCACCCCCCTGGCTCACTGCAGTGAGGGTCATATGACACCCTCCAGCCAATGCTGCTTAAATATTGAAGGAAGCTGACCACCAAAACCAAACTTTGACTGTAGTTTGCCTAAAATTATATGAACATATGGTAAAAATATGAAAGTGATATGGCTAACTGTCCTGATGGGGTAATAATGGCATGAATATAGGCTTCTTTTTGCAAAAATAAAATTTTTCATTTTTTTGGATCACATTAACCCTCTAACGCCGACTGAGTCGAATACTTAGCGTTTCAAATACACGCATTTAGACTTAACCCTACAAAAACATTCGGTGTTAAAGGGTTAAGAATAGCGAACCCATTTACCTCATGTTAAGAATGGCGAACCCAAAATTAAACATGTTAAGAATAGCGAACCCAAAAGACTAAAACAGTGCATAACTTAACATGTTATTACATTATCATTTGTATAATTTAGGTCTCGGGGGTATGGGGGCAGAGCCCCCATAAAGATCACGGGTATATATATCATATATATCTCATTATATATATCTCATGTTAAGACTCTATGTTAAGAATAGCAAACCCAAAAGTTTCCATGTCAAGAATAGGGAACCCAAAATTATCCGTCAAATGAACAGAAATACAGTTGTCATTGCATGGCCCAAACACGTATTTCTGTTCATTTGCACAAGAAGTAAAGGTTATATTTGAACAGAGCACACCAAAATACACTAGAAAAATATATTTTTGAATTCAACTTCAGGCCATGTCATTTTCTGCATAATGACCTTGTGATATTTTAAGGCAATGTAGACAATTATATGCTCAGGGAAATAATTTAGTTAGAAAATTTCATATGTATACATTAAATGTTAAGTTGATTTTGTGTAAAACTTTTTGTACTCCAATGTATACAGCTCATTTGTGGTGAACTACAGGATGTATAATTTGAGGAAATTATGTGTCATATATAATAATATTTTTAGGAGTTTATTAAGGACTCCAAGATTTATAAATGGTACTCCTTCTAGTGTCAATATGCTGTTTGTAGTCAATAAGGTGCCTAACTGTGCCAGTGTCATTCACATTTTATATTTAGATTTATCAGTAAGCTTGGTAAGTCAGTCAATAAGATAATAGAAGCCATGGTTAGTGGACTGGTCTCTGATATATTTTATAACTCGGAAATCTGGAAGCATTGGCATAGGCAATTGTATGTTCATTATACAGGGTGTCCCATAAGTCCAGCATCATAGGAAAAATAATAAAAAAAGGCAAACAAAAGCTTTTATTTACAGAACATGCTCAATATGTCCACGGTGAATGATGTCAGGAGTAATGGTGTTACATGCCCCAATAATGTGCTGCCGCAAATGTTCAACACTCCTAATTTTCTCTGCGTATACCAGCGCTTTCAAGTGGCCCCAGAGATAAAAATCTAGTGGCGTGAGATCCGGGCTTCTAGCTGGCCATTCCACAGGCCCTCGATGTCCTATCCAATGACCATGGAATTGTTGGTACAGGTATTCCCTTACTTGGGTGCTGTAATGTGCGGGAGCGCCGTCTTGCTGGAACCATGTTGGGAAATTTCCTTCTTCATTCAAGACACTGGGAAATGCTTCTTCCTTGAGCCTACGTAGGTAGGTGCCTCCAGTGACATGTTCATCAAAAAAGAGGGGGCCTATGATGCGATCCTTCCAAATGCCACACCATACCATCACCCGAGATGCACCTCGTTCCTTTGAAGAGGTATACCAGTGAGGGTTGTTTTGAGACCAGTAGCGGGTGTTCTGTCGATTTACCTCACCATTTCCATAAAAAACAGCCTCGTCACTGAACAGAATGGTGGATGGGAAATTGGCATCCCGAGCATATGAATTATGGTTTGTAGAAATAGAAAAATATGAATTTCTCCTATGATGCCGGACTTATGGGACACCCTGTACATAGTGATTCACTGGCCTACTTAATCAGTGCTCCAGACAACTATCTCTTAAACTTCTATGGACCTCCTGTACCGTGTGACCACAAAAATTGTCCCTGTTTTTAATCGCTTATTACTCAGTCATTATTGCAGCTTCACAAATGAAATAAAAGCATTCGAAAGAGAACATTTTAAAGTTTTAATTTATTCTACGTGTTCAAAGTGACGTCCCTGGACATTCTTACATTTCACACAATGGGAAAGGAAGTTATTTATTACATTTTCCAAAACGCTGCATTCAATGGACTGTACACTCTCTACCACCGCTTGCTTTAATTCTTCGATAGAGGATGGCTCTTGCCTGAATACTTTGTCCTTGACAAATCCCCAGAGAAAAAAGTCCATAGGTGATAGATCGGGAGATCTTGCGGGCCAGGGAAACTGCGAGCGATGAGAAATGAATCTTTGTTCAAAAAATCTTGTTAAACATTCCAGTGATTGCCTAGTTGTGTGGGCTGTTGCTCCATCTTGCTGAAACCACTTGTTAGTGCAGTTTTCTTGTTCAAAAACAGTGTTCAGCATTTCTACATATCTTTCTGGTTACTGAAAGCGGTCTCCTTGTCTCTGGGTCCTCAAAAAAGTAAGGACCATAAACCTTGCTGCTACTCAAACCACACCAGACAGTAACTTTTGGTGAATGCAGAGGTTTCTCCAAGTGTATATTTGGCTTGTTTTGTGACCAACACCGGTAATTCTGTCTGTTGATGAACCCATTGAGATAGATGTGGCATTCATCACTGAATATTATGTCACTTAATCTTATCTGGTTTTGTTCAATTATTGTTTCAATGCATTCACAAAACATCAAACGACGCTGGTAGTCTTGTTCGCTAAGCTGTTGCAAACACATAATTTTGAATGACTTCATTCTCAAATCCAACGTGATTATTTTCCGAATGCTCTCCCGTTTGATTCCTGTCACAGCTGATAGTTGTCTCACAGATTTCTTGTTGTCCGTTTCAAGCTGATTTGCGACTGAATCAATGTTTTCAGCGGTTCGCACACCTTTGCTGCGCCCAGAGCTGCCTTTATGCATGTTCTTGATTGAGCCGTGATGTTTCCATTTTGCGAAAATCCTGCGAATCGTTTTAGGATCTATGGTCCTTTGCTGACCGTATTATTGTCTGAAAGACCGTTGGGTGGCAACTACCAAGCCATGTTTGATCATCTCTTCTGCGATGAAAACACGTTGCATGTCCGACAAATAACCCATGATTGTGGTGGATAAAACTGTCATTTTTTTATAAGTACTGATTTCGTATCCAGGATATCGAAAAAATTATTATTATTTTTTTTTTTTTGTATTGGGGCATTTACCGCCATTTCCCGCTATACACTAGCAGATATCATGGCGAAGCAGAATATGAGAAAGAGAAACGGAGACGGGGGAAAGGCACTAGAAGTGGGAGGACCGCGGACGATGGGTGAGAAGTCACCTAAAGCTCAGAGAGGAGGCGAGATTGGGAGAGGAAAAGGAAAAGACGGTCAAGCGAGAAGAGAGGGCTCTCAGCGAGCATAAGACGTAAACGATCGGGGAGGGGGAAATCAGAGAGGAACGGGAAGGCGCGACGACATACTGACGACAGGGTGGGGCATTCCACAAGGATGTGAAAGACGGTGAGGGGCGACTGGCAGGAGGCGCAACGAGGAGCCTCCTGCCGGGACATAAGATAGCCGTGCGTGAGGCGCGTATGGCCGATGCGAAGCCGCGCAAGGACGACCTCTTTGTGTCGGGAGCAGTGGAAAGAGGACGCCCAATATGACAGGCGGGGGCGGATGGACCAGAGTTTATTTCCGGTGGCATCGTCCCAGGACTGCTGCCATATGCGGTCGTAGAGGGACCGAAAGACCTGCACATAGAGAAGGGGAGCGGGCGGGGGAGGGGAGGCATCGAGGCGGCGGACCGGGCTGTGCGGTCAGCCGCCTCATTACCGGAAACACTGACATGGGCAGGAACCCAGCAGAAGGTGACCCGGATCCGGTGAATGGTGTGCAGGACATGGTACTCCTGTTGAATAAGGCGTACGAGGGGGTCCGGGGAATCATAGCGCTCGAGCGCTTGAAGGGCGCTCAGCGTGTCCGAAAAGATGGTACTGGAAGACCGTGAAAAACCCGATACCAGACGGAGGGCTTCCAGAAGGGCAAAGAGCTCCGCGGAAAAGATGGAGGCCTGAACCGGCAGGGGGATACCCCGGGAGGTAGGTGACAGCGACGGAGAGAAGACGGCGGCCGCGACACCTGCAGGGGAGCGCGAGCCGTCGGTGTAGACGGGAACATCGTCCGAGTGTACGGGAAGATGGGCCAGAAAAGAAGACCGGAGGACGGTAGGAGGAGACTCCTTACGCAGGCCACGGAGCGCCTGGCAGCGGCAGATAGGGGTGGTCAGCCAGGGGGGCGACGCGACAGGTCGAAGGAGAACGGCAGAATAGAGGGTGGGGAGATCCCCAGGGACGAAAAGATGTCGGCCAGGGAGGCAGCGAAATGCCACGTGTCAGGCCGGGGTAGCGCCTGGGAGATCGCGGAGAAGAGTAGGGACCTCGGGAGGCGGCAGATGCGAAGGTAACACTTCGCCATGAGAAGGCCCCGGCGAAGGGGCAGGGGGGGGTGTCCGCAGTCCACCTGAAGACTAGCGACAGGGGACGAGCGGAAGGCACCCGACGCCAGGCGAAGGCCACGGTGGAGAAGAGGATCCAGCATATGGAGTGCCGGAGAGGAGGCGGAGCTGTAGACCACACAGCCGTAGTCGATGCGGGATTGCACCAGGGAGGTGTACAGGCGCAGCAGAGTACGCCTGTCCGCCCCCCAGGTCATGTGGGACAGGTGACTCAAAAGGGAGAGGGTGCGGTGAGATGATTGCAGCAACCGCCTAAGGTGTGGAACCCAACCGAAAAATTCGTAGAGGGTCATACCCAGGAATCGAATGGATGGGACGAGGGGAAGAGGAGTGCCGGCAAGGGTAAGGGCGAAGGTATGCGACAGACGGAGGCGCCGAGGACGGAAAAGCATACTGGAAGACTTAGAGGGTGAGAAAGCATAGCCAACCGAGGACGCCCAGCGAACCACCGCGTTGATGGCTAGCTGGAGTCGACGTTCAGCCAAAGACGGGAGGCGGCCAGAGCAATAGATAGCCAGGTCATCGGCATAGAGGGAGCTACGAACGGAAGTAGGCAGGACCGTAGCGACTGTGTTCATCACTAGTGGGGTCATTCTCTGTCAGATCAACCAAAAAAAATTGAAATTAACACCCTCATCTCTCATATTTTGCTGAAATTTGGTTTATAGGGAGTTTGAGAGCCCTGAATCCATTTCTGAAATTATAAGGTCAATCCGACCAACGGTTCAAGAGATATGACCTCGGGCAATTTGAGGTCACTCGCGAGGTTACTAACATTTGGCGAGCCATAACTTGGGTAATAATTGTCATAATTATATAAAAGTATATATATTTAGAATCAGTAAATGACAAGGAATCCAAATATGTAAGTTTTAGAACTCTAGGTTGAAAAATAAAAAAGTTACACTGTAACCAAAATTTGAGGTCACGATTTGACCTCTGGGGTATCAAATGAGAATTTTTTTTTAAATGTAAAAAATGAAGGCATAGGCATTAGCTATTAGAATCAGCAAAAAAAAGTTTGTTTATGCTAGTATTTTTCATGTAACTAACATATAAGTGAACACCATATTCATAAGTTGTGCGTCAATTCTACCTATTTTTTCACACTTAAGCTCATAATTTGACCTATAGAAATTAAAATTACATTTTTTATAGATATAAAAAACAAAGTCAGAGTTCTTGACTAATAGAAACAATCATAAAAAGTTTGTTTATATTGGTACTTTTCATGTAACTAACTTATAAGTGAACACCATATTATAAATTGCTTGTCATTTCAAGGAATTTTTATATCTTAGCTATCAATTTGACCTCAAGCTCCAAGAATTTAATAAAAATTGTATTTCACTGCTAATCTACACTGGCAATAATAGTTATAATAGTGAAAGGGGAAGACTAAGCTCACATGTAGCCTAAACAAACCTGTTGAAACATGTTGCTACTTGTCTAAGTGCAGAATCAACACAGATAGTTGCAAAATTCCTTGTCTACAGGTTAGTACAGTTCAGCCAGCACTGTGGGTGGCTGGTGGGTATGGTGTTTTAATGAGCCTCAGAGACTATCAAGGCCTAAAATATTAAGTGTGTATAGCTATATATTTTCTAAAAAATATATTACCTAATTGTAAATCCTATATCTTTACAGATCAAAATACAATGGTTCGGCACTTGAAATACTGCCAAGACCCTATTCAAAAACACAAGAAACGCATAACAATCAATCTTAGAAAAGTGACTGATGTACTTGTTGAAAAATGTGCTGGAAGAGTGAAAAAAGACTCATTGTTGTGTGTGAACTGCTGGACACTGATAATGAAAAACCCCACTATACTTAGTACCACTGAAAACAACGAGTCTGAGCAGGATTCAAATGAATCATCTACTATCAGTGGCTTGAGTAACATCTCTTCAATTCAAGATCTGGACAATGACAGTGATTGCTTGATAAAGGAAAATCCTTCAACTTCAGTTGAACCAGTTCTGTTACCATGAAGAGGATTTTGGTCTGTCTTGTGAATGGCACTTCTTTGCTACATCCCATGGCAAAAATGCATGTGATGGGATTGGAGGAACAGTGAAAAGAGCTACTGCTCGTGCCAGTTTGCAGAGAACTACAGAGAGGCAAATTCTTACACCAGAACACATGTTTCAGTTTTGTGAAGAAAACTTGAGCAAGAAGATAAATTTTTTCTTTGTAACTACAGCTGATTTGAAAGATGCAGAAGAACGGTTGGAACATCGATTCAAGGATAGTAGGGGCTATTCCTGGAACTCAGAAATATCATAGATTTGTTCCCCTAAACAAGGAAGAACTGATGGTGTATCCCATTTCAAGTGGCATTGGAGAAAAGAAAAGAATAAGGAAAAGTCATTTTACTAATGAACCTGCAATGCTTGGTAACCTAAAATGTGTCAAACCAGGAGAGTATGTTGGCTACATTTATGACATGCAAGTTTGGTATGGAATTGTGGAGGAATATTGTGAAGAGTTTGATGATTTCACTGTGAACTTTCTACATCCCTCTGGGTCATCAGGATCAAGTGCATATTATTATCCATCAAACAAGGATTCATGTGCAGTGCCAGGACATCATATATTAACTGTAATGAGTTGTCCTACCCTAAGAGGAGGCAGCAGAATTCAATACATTTTTCCACAAAAAGAAATTGATGAGAGCATCGAGCATGCAAAAATTGTATTAGGCTAGCACATGAATCCTCTAAGTAGGTCTTCCCCTTTCACTATTATAACTATTATTGCCAGTGTAGATTAGCAGTGAAATACAATTTTACATTTTTTGCCTTTGTTTTTATATCTATAAAAAAATGTAATTTTAATTTCTATAGGTCAAATTATGAGCTTAAGTGTGAAAAAATAGGTAGAATTGACGCACAACTTATGAATATGGTGTTCACTTATATGTTAGTTACATGAAAAATACTAACATAAACAAACTTTTTTTTGCTAATTCTAATAGCCAATGCCTATGCCTTCATTTTTTACATTTAAAAAAAAAATTCTCATTTGATACCCCAGAGGTCAAATCGTGACCTCAAATTTTGGTTACAGTGTAACTTTTTTATTTTTCAACCTAGAGTTCTAAAACTTGCATATTTGGATTCCTTGTCATTTTATGATTCTAAATATATATACTTTTATATAATTGTGACCATTATTACCCAAGTTATGGGTCGCCAAATGTTAGTGACCTCGCAAGTGACCTCAATTTCCCGAGGTCATATCTCTTGAACCGTTGGTCGGATTGACCTTATAATTTCAGAAATGGATTCAGGGCCCACAAACTCCCTATAAACCAAATTTCAGCAAAATCTGAGAGATGAGGGTGTTAGGCACTGGTTGATCTGACAGAGAATGACCCAGACTTGAGAAACACAGGACGCTAAGGACACTACCCTGAGGGACACCCTCCTCCAACGGAAAGCGGTCAGAGAGGGTAGAACCGATGCGGACGTGGAAAGAACGGGCGGACAAGAAGTTATAAATAAAGGAGGGGAGGAAGCCTACGAAACCCAGGGAGCGTAAGCAGTCAAAGACCGCGCTCCGCCGAGTAGTATCGTAGGCCTTCTGGAGGTCGAAAAAGACGGCGAGTACAAAGTGACGCTGGGAGAAAGCCTCCTGCACGTCGTGGCTAAGGAGGAGGAGGGGGTCGGTGGTAGACTGGAAGCGCCGGAAACCAGCCTGGGTAGCAGGGTATTGGTCACTCGCCTCCAGAGTAAGGGACAGCCGCGAGGCGACCATCGCCTCCATAACCTTGCAGGCGCAGCATGTCAGGGAAATGGGGCAATAGTTCGACGGGAGTGAGGGGTCTTTATCAGGCTTCGGGATGGGGACGACGATGGACTCACGCCACCGGTCCGGGAATGAACCCTCCAACCAAATCCGGTTATAGAGGTCCAGTACAAAGCTGAGAGCAGAGGGGTGGAGGTGCCGTAACAAGTCATAGGGGATATTATCGGGGCCGGGTGCGGAGGGCCTCCCGAAGCTCCATCATGCGGAAGAGGTGATTATAGGGGTCATCCCTATGAGGTGGAAAATCCGGTGGGTCGCGGCGGGAATGGGGGGAATCGGAACTGGAGATGGCTGCGAAGTGCGCCGCGAGTGCGTTCGCGACGGCCTCCGGATCGGAGACGAACTCGTCGTCCCCAACCCGAAGCACCAGGGGTCGAGGGGGGACACGGGTCCCCTCAAAGCTACGCACTTTGCGCCAAACAGTCGAGGGGGCAGTCGAGGAGATCCCGGACACGTAACTCCGCCAGGAGGTACGCCGGGCCAGTTTCAGGACCCGACGGGCCACTGCCTTCAGGCGCTGAAACTCTATCTTGTGCTCCAGCTGGCGGGTCTGGTAGAAGCGGCGGCCGGCACGGCGCCGCTCCTGAACGGCATGGGAGCACTCTGGGGTCCACCATGGGACGCTTCGCGGCCTGGGGGAGCCAGAGGTACAGGGGATGCAACTGGCGGCAGCCGAGAGGATCTTACTCTCGAGGAAGGCGAGGGCCTCACTGACGGAGGGAAAGGCAGGAATTGATGGCGAGATCGCCGTGCCCCTCGCGTATGAGGCCCAGTCTGCCCGGGCGAACAGCCAGCGCGGATGGACATAGGTGGGGGGGAGGAGATGGGTCGGGGTAAGACACACTGGGAAATGGTCACTGCCAGAAGAATCCGGCAGGACCTCCCAGGTGAACTCCGTCACGATGTCGAGGGAAACCAGGGAAAGGTCGATACAGGTGAAACTGTCGTGGGCCGAGTGAAGGCAGGTTGGGGAGCCATCGTTCAGAAAGGTGAACTCGAGCTCGTCCATAAGGGAGAGAAGGGTCCCGGAGAGAAAGGTGGAGCAAACGTCCCCCCAGGCCGGGTCCCGACTGTTGAAGTCCCCGAGAATCAGGAAAGGGCGGGGAAGCTGAAGAATTAGGTCACGGAGAGAATTGGGTGGAGGGCGTACGTTAGGGGAGAGGTAAAGAGAGAAGACCGTGAGCTGGCGCCCCAAAGAAAGGCGCACAGCCACAGCTTGCAGGACTGTATGGAGCGGGAGGGGGCGGAAAGGGACGGAGCGGTGCATGAAGACCGCGGAGCCCCCCCTCCCCGCCCCATCGAGAGGCGGGGAAGGGAGCCCGCAGTAACCGGACACTTAGTCCGGTGTTTTGTACGAAACTGCCATCCATTTCCTGTGCAAATGCGTAGTTTTCAAGATGACGATATCTCGAAAACTATGCATTTGCACAGGAAACGGATGGTAGATTCGTGCAGAGCACCTCAAAATTGACCAGAAAAGTTTGCTCTCATTATAAAAAGAGACTGGGTCAAAAAACGAATAATTACCGAATCAAGTGTATCTGAAGTCACCACTTCTTCTGTCAGACTGTTCCAAAACTTAATTACTCTATTTGTAAAACTATGTTTTCTTAAATTTGTTCTACATCTTGGCTTAAATAATTTCATACTATGACCTCTAGCCTGGTTATTGTGATCTTTAATGAAAAGAGACTCAAAATCTATCTTATCCACTACGGTTGAAATATATCATATTCTGATTTGAGTGTGAATGCATTTTCATTTTTTTAAAGATATATTCAGCCAATTGCTGGTAACAGTTGGTCACACCGTTAGAGTACTTTGTTAACTATAAAAATTATATGCAGTTTTCATAGCCTAAATTGTAGTAATTAAAATTAAAAGGTGGTTAAAACGCAGAAAAGCCTGAGGTCTATGGAGTCACCTAGTTTTCCTGATGATATATTAGGTCGAAATTCTGGATCGCCTGAAGATCCGTCACTCCACAGTTTTTAGTTACTGTTAAAAAACTATATAGGGCTATGGGTCGATTGCCTGATACCCTCATCCGTTGGAAATTTCCAGCAGACTTCAGTGGAGAGTTAACAACAAAAGCCCTATGTGTTTTCGTTAGAGAGTTATGTATGTGTAGGTCTTTAAAGGACCTCTTTATGTTTAATTGTCTACGGTAACTCTAGCATCGGGATTTTAGTATAAATTGCTGATTTGGCAAAGGTTGTTGACCCTTGCCTTATAAATGATAGCCAGCATAGCTTTCGAAATGGAAGGTCCTGTCTAACCAACTTGATTGAATTTTATGATGGAGTCCTATTGCATTTGGACAATAAAGAGCCAGTAGATATAGTATACTTAGATTTCGCAAAGGCATTTGATACTGTTCCTCATGCAAGATTGTTGGTAAAAGTTAGAGCCCATGGTATAGGAGGTCATATAGCTGACTGGATAAAAGAATGGCTGAGAAACAGAAAACATTTAAATGGAAATAAGTCTACTTGGAGACCCGTATTGAGTGGAGTCCCACAGGGGTCTGTGCTGGGACCTCTGCTTTTTGTTGTCTATATAAATGATCTAGAGAAGGCCTATCATGTAAAACCTCAAAATTTGCTGATGATACAAAATTAGGCCATAATGTTAAGTCAGTAGCAGGAGCAATGACAATACAAAAAGACTTAGACGGAGTAACAGCCTGGGCAGATAAGTGGGAGATGAAATTTAATGTTGATAAGTGCAAGGTTATGCATATTGGGCCAAAAAATCCAGAATTTGAATACAATATGAATGGAATTTGGATTAAAAATGATGATAAAGAGAAAGACTTGGGTGTCACTGTGACTAATGAACTTAAACCCTCAAATCACTGTATGGTAATCAGAAATAAAGCAAATGCTAGACTCAATCTCATGCAGACACACATTGAATACAAATCACTCAATATTATAAAGCAACTATACATTTCATATGTGAGACCCCTCCTCGAATACTGCATTCAATTTAATAGTCCCTATTTGATACAAGATATTGAAAAACTGGAAAAAGTACAGAAACAAGTAACAAGAATGATCCCATCTCTAAGACAATTGACATATAAGGAAAGACTGGCATATCTAAGCATGTTCTCATTAAAATAGAGGTGGTTAAGGGGTGATATGATAGAGCTGTATAAAATGACAAAAGGGTTGGATAAGATAGATTTTGAGTCTCTTTTCATTAAAGATCACAATAACCAGACTAGAGGTCATAGTATGAAATTATTTAAACCAAGATGTAGAACAAACTTAAGAAAACATAGTTTTACAAATAGAGTAATTAAGTTTTGGAAAAGTCTGACAGAAGTAGTGGTGACTTCAGATACACTTGATTCTTTCAAAAGAAGGTTGGATAGTTTGATGTCTGCAAGGGACATCTGGTGATAGTGTTTAAGCCCATTTTTATTGCATGAATGGTACTAGTTTATTTCATATATATTATGTGCATTTGGGTGATAGATCCCACAGCTCAACACAGGTGTTGTGGGATATAGGGAGGCAGCATCTTGGGTTAGGGGATACTCTCTGTCCTTACACACCCCATAGTACTGTGAGGCAGTGCTGGACTTACCTATAAGCTAAATAAGCTATAGCTTAGGGCCACACACCCTCGGGGGCCTCATTTTTTTAAATATATTTTTATTTTATCATTAGTTTTTATTCTTTAACACTAATTCATCAAAAATTATATATATATATATATATATATTATTTTTTCTTTATCATTAACATTAATATAAAAAATAATAATTATTTTTAATTTTTTTACCCGAATTTTTTTAGAGAAGGGCCTCAAATTTCATATAGCTTAGGGCCTCAGTAGGTGAAAGTCCGGCCCTGCTGTGAGGTATTGAAAAACTCATAATCTCCACTTGCCCCACAAACACCTTTAAATAGGAGACCCAAAATGGGTGCACACACATTTCTACATTACTGTACAGTCTTTACAGCCACACCTACACTTTTCCTCCTAAGTATTAGGGTGGTCCACAAAATGGAAGTATTTTAAATTCTTCCTCCCAGGGTTTCATTAGGTTCCTTTTCCCAAAAAACTTTTCTGAGCAAAATTTGGGTTCAATCGGTTAATATTTAGAGGTGGCTCAACTATCCCCAGAAGTCTACATTCATGGCTTTTGGGTCCCCCCCATATATATGGGTATTATCCGCTTGTTGGCGGGGGTATCATGGCTGACCAGGCCACTCATTGTTGCCCAGCTAAGATTGTGGACTTGTTAGAATCAGGAAACCTCTTTCGGTGCTCATCCACCACACTTAAGAGAAACTGGAGTTGATCTTCTCCTTTTATCAGAGTTCCGCTGAAGGTCTGAATGAGAGCTACTGCCCTTTCAGCATGATCATTAACTACTTTGATGTTTCCTATGATTCTTTTAGCTTCTTGGAAGTTTTCATTCTCCTCCCAGGTGCTGGGGTCATCATCAAGAAAACTAATATTGATCAGTAGGGCTTTAAGAAGCTTTAATGAGTTCTTTGTGGCAAGAGTTTCTAATTTCAGTGTTGCTTTGCATTCCTTGAGTCTTCTTCTCTTTTAGTAGTCTAATGACCCCTCCTTTTCCCTCATACACTGGACCATGATTCCCTTGGTGTCTGGTGCAACAGTTTGATCGAAGAGAGCAAGGGCCACCAGCTCTTCTGATAAGTACCATAGGTGGTTTTCAAATTTCTTGAGAGCTACTTTAGCTACTTTCTGGTCATGATAGTCCTTTAACTTTTGGATAAGATCCAGATCATTCTTCGGAGCTTGATGGAATAGGAGCAGTGATCCAGCTTTTTAAGTAGATTAGGACTCCAATAAGGGTAAGGGTTTTCAGGTCCTTCTCTCGAGGAGTCAGGGTGATTTGATTTCGAAAAAGCCACATTTTGATGGCATAGATAACTTTAGCCATCCACCTTGCATAGTGCGTGCCAGCAGGATGTTTGAATGTGTAACTTTCAATTTTTTCACCAAGAAAGATCAAAGAAAGTTCCAAAAACTCTTTATAGTCATCTCAAAAATTTCCAGTGGCCAGATGTTCTTTGGCAAAGGCAATTATTTCATTTCTGAAAGGATCAACTTGCTGCTCCATCTCATCATCCTGTGATGTAGAGAAGGTTTTTAAATCAATGTAGTCCCACATAGATTGGAACCTTTTGAACAAAAGTGGCTCAGGGGCAGAAGATGAACCATGGACTGCTTCAAACACTCCTCCATACATGACTTCCATGCAATGATGCCTACAGGCAAAATAGAAGAGTGGTCGACCAAGTTTCTGTTCCAGAAGAACACATGCTCCCCCGTTTGTTCCTGTATTTGATGCTGTAGTATCTGATAACATTCCGATTATTGACTTATCTATGTTCCATTCGGAAAGAAGATTATACACTGCAGCTGATTGAGCTTCCCCTGTTCCACTTGGTAGTTTGGGAACACCAAGCAGTTTTGAATCACCTGATTCAACTGAAGAGACAAGGACTGGGAGTCTGTCTACCTTTTCATTCTTGGCAAGTAGATTAGGGATCAACTTCCCATCCCAGTGGACAATCGAAATACTTGGACTAAAGCTAGCTTTAATGGCATGGGTTATTTGCCTTCGATGCCTCTCTCGGTGCCTTTTGATTGAAGAACGAGAGATGTTCACCTCTGAAAGATCTTGACCAAGGCTAGATGCAGTTTCAGCTAATACAAAGGTGGCCCTCCTGTCACTGATGCCAGTCCTGTCCATCCAGAGCAGCAGCCAATTCAGGAGATATGATATTCTTTGCTGCCTTTTTCTTTGGTGGAGTTGGTCTGCTGGTAGATGGGGGATTAATAAGGTAATCTTCATCTTCTCTTTCTGACTCACATAAAGACTCAGAAGAACAACTTCCCTGATCTAGCATAACTTCCTGTGAAGCAGCATATTTTTCTTCTTCAGCTTTCTGCTTCCTATTTACCAATTTCATTTGCTTCTCAGCAGCTCTCTTTTCTGCCTTGTCAGTCACCATATCTGCAGAGACCATTGATCCCACTCGTCCCGCTTTCCTTTGTTGGATCAAGAACTGCCGGTCTTCTTCATTTTTGATTAAGGTAAAGGCATCAGCATGGGCGACATCAAATAGGTTCTCCATTTCTTCCTGAAAGGTTTTCTCTTTTTCTAACTGAGAGTTGCTTTTCCTCCCAGCATTCTTCTTAATCGCTTTCCACTCCAAGTGTAGAGCCTGAATTTTGTGAAGAATGTGGTCTTTCCTTTGAGTAGGGATTTGGGCTCTCTCCCAGAAGAGACGCAATTCTTCAAAAACAGCTTCTGAACTAGGTTTGATCTTCTTCAAGACTTGATGATGGTGGAGGAACATGCGGAGGACCTGGCCACGGGAAGGCAGCTGGCTCCAGTGATTGTTTTCCTCTGACTTTTTCATTAAGTAAAATGTACGTTGACATTGCAAAACTGTAAATTTAATAAATCTATCTGAAAGAAAAATAATCATTAGTTAATGTATCTGTAAATATGTTTCTTTTAATATTCATTCTATTAATAAAGGGCATAATGGTATACAAAAACAGCTTTGAGCCACCCCTAAAAGTATTCGATTTGCCTTAATTTACATGAAATATTTTTTAGCTAAAAGGAACCAGATTATAGCCTGGGAGGAAAGAAAATTGAACTTCGATTTTTTACCCCATTCTGTGGACCACCCTACTAAGTATATATATTGTAATGTATATGGTTATAAATTGTGACTTGGTCCGCAATTGATATGGACCGTGACTTATTTTTGGTTGGCAAGGTACTGGTATTGATGGGTACCATAATGAAATTGACTAGATTCTTTGGATCTGATATATTTGCATGTCAGTTATAAATAAATATAGAGTGTAACATATTTGTGGAGAGTAGCCTATTATGACTTTGATCCTCTGGATCCAGAGATTCTATCTTTAGTTTTAAATTGATAATTAATTAGTTTTAAATTGATAATTAATTAGTTTTAAATTGATAATTAATTAGTTTTGTAAAAATTGGTTGTTGCCAATATACAGGCAGTTTTTACATAGTGGAGCCACCTTGATGGGCCAAAGTGGCCCCTAGTGTGCCCACTATAAAAATTTCTTATGTTCTCATGTTGTCTTGATATAATCTCATGAGTTAGCAATGGAAAATTTTGATATTTAATTCAATTAATAATTTATATTTAATTATGAAATAAAGGTATCACATACAATAGCATGTTGTAAGCGCATATAGTTTTTCCATAGTTACCTTTATAAGGCTAACTAACGAAAATATCATGACCTAACATAACCAATCGTTAGGTCAACTGTACGCCCTTGACCATTGGTTAGGTTAGGTCATGATATTTTCGTTAGTTAGCCTTATAAAGCTAACTAAAAAAGGCTAGGGTGATGGATCTTCAGGTGATCCAAAATTCTAGATGAATTGAATTGATTTGAATAACCTTTATTAATAATAAAGGGTCATTCCAGCTCAACTGGTACAGATTTCAGAAAGTTGGTCGGGTGACCATCTCCGATTTTCTTCAAATTTTTAGGGTTGATTCATACACCATTCAATAGCTTAAATCTAAAATGTTAGCTTCCTCAGTCAAAAACTTTTAATTTTATGGTCGCTTAAATGGCCCCCACCTTCAACAAAAAATGCCCATGTTGAGCTTGATCGGCCAATGCCTTCATTCTTCATTTTGAGAGGCCTTGAAAAGTGTCTTCTAATAGGAGTAGAAGCTTCAAATTTGTCATGCCAATACAACTTCTGGTGGGCTTTTTCATTTTGCAAGCTAAAAGGCTATGGAACAAATAGTTTCTGAGTTACAAGGGCTTAAACATGGCTCCATTTTGAAGCTTGCATCAATTCCTCCCACTTTTATGACTACCATTTTCAAAAGTTTTAGTTCTACATCAATCACAGCTGTTTTAATACTCCTAATAGTCTCTATGGATTGTAAATTTATGAGTGAAATAAAAAAATAACCAAAAAAGGATTTATTTCTATTTTTAAAAATGTCCAAAAGTTGATATTTTCACAAAATTTGTAAAATTAACATCAACTTTGGGGCTTAATATAAAGGTGTCCGAAATTAGTCAGGGAGTTGATACTTCTAGTAAAGAAAGATACATATGTGTACAAAAACATATATTAAGGAATAGATCTCAACTCAACTCCTTCATATAGTTTTGGCTATTCAAAGAAAAGTACTTTTTGTGAAAAATTCTGAATTTTTTCAAAATTTTGAAATTTTGAAATTTCTTTTTACAATATTGAATTGTAATTTTACTTCCATTTTATTACTTGGTAAGTTAATTCACAAATGTTAAATTATCTAAATAAGTTTTACTCATAAAAAAGACATAATATATACCTAGATTATTACTACATTTGCAGTTAACACAACAGATGGACCAGCTTGTAGGCTCAATACTTGGAAGTTGGATCTACCTAAGTAAATCATGTAGAACCGTGTTCTACTGCTCTTTAAGCACTTCCTAGTAATTTAAATTATGCAGTTAGTACAGATAAACTAGCAGTAACCACCATTTTCAGTACAAAACCTTAAATTTAAGTAGCTGTGTTGTATTACTTCCCTTAATACAAGTGTACAGTACTTAGCTATATACAATAATGAATTTCTGAGTTTTTAAGCATGTGAATTATTGGCTATAAGTTCATATTCTTTTTTTAATATGTGTTGTTTTATGTAAATTCGTATGTAAACTTATATATAGCTAATAACTCTTATGTTTAGACACTGACTCAGGAATTTATTATTGTACTCAGGCTTTAAGTCTGATTGTCTTCAACACTCCATGGCCTCACAGCCATAAATTGGCAATTTATTATTCAGCTTGATACAGGTCTGTAGTTACTTAGGCTTTTTTTAAAATACTCCTCAATTTTAGATAAACAATCATTTGATAACTTGTACTGTCTCCCCATTTTCCCAGCAACTGTAGGTGGTTCAATTGAACACAAAACATGTTGGAATGGAATCCAGCAAACGTCCTCTTGTTCAGGCCATTTAAAAGGATTCTTTTTCATGAAATTTACTAATAGATCCTTCTCAGTATCACACACTTCAACTATGTTTCCAACAAACCAGTCACCTTCATAGAAACAGGCCACATATGTAGCAGGTTTATATTGGTAAGCCACATTTTCTTGTGTAGCATTGAGGAAGGAAAGTTGTATGTTAAAGAAATTTTCATCACTAGAAATTTTGTACATTTTAATGCCTGTTGATGAAGGTCTAAAGCAGTGATATGAACAGGTTCCTGGCCCTAAAAGTATTAAAGGAAGGTGGAATAGGGAGCCATTCAGTAACCTTATCTTCACACTTTTACGTATACCACTTCAGAAACGTCGAACACGTAATATTAAAAGTAGCATTACTATTTTTCGTCTACGTGGGGAAATGCACGTCTAAGACACAGGGCTGGCAGCGGTCAACTGAGCACGCAAAGAAGAGATATCCCCAACGCAGCAGCCCAAGCAGTAGCAGGAGTCACATGACCGATCATACAAGTGGGCGGAGCTTAGAACTTTCTCCTGTACATACGCTGGGCGGAGCTTAGAATTTTCTCCTGTACACACACACACACAACACACACACACAGAGGAGACATATAACAATCAAAGATTATGGTATCAAAAGGGTACGGTATCATAAGTACCAGGCACCTGGAAACGTTTCCTTTACGGCACACCTTTGTACCCCTCAGTTCCTTCACGCCCTCCAGCTTCTGCGCCCGAAAATTATGGGTCTCTACAGTTAGTTGGGATGGCTGGTCGCCCTCATCATCATCCAAGCACACAAGATCCTTCAACGAATCAAAGTTAACGACCCGCCGATTCGCCTGGTTGAGTGTGATACCCTTAGCCTTCACGATATAGTTCATATCCTCCTCCGCCCTCACCCGTACCCCATAAGATTTTGGTCCTGTTGAAACAAAAGAGTCGGCGTATGCGATGTCTCCATACTCATCCTTGATCTCATCAGTTAACTCCCCGAGGAAATCAACAATAGGAGGCATGTATTCACCCTCCCTCGCTGTGAATATCAAACTATCTGTATCGGCGTACAAAACCCTCCGACCAAGAGAATGCAATAGGCCCCAAAGTTTGATGCGTACGTAGGCCGTTGTGAAGCTGGCTACAGGTATGTTTGTAACCCATGAGGTATCTGTGGCCAATTCGGTATTGTTGTACTTTATTATGTAAGTGTTACTTACATTCACGATATCCATGACCTCTTTATCGGGAGCGTTGGCATAATCCCAGACTTCACTATAACTTTGTGCCAAATGAACGTTCCCTTTGCCAGTATTCTGTGCAAATTTTCCCCGAGGACTGTTTAGATACAACTTTGCACTAAAGCGCTTGCCTGGGTTCTTTACAATTTTGGAACGGTCAAGCTGTATACCTTCACGGTCACGGTAACGTTGAATATAAGCCGATTTTTCATCTTCGATATCAACTCCTCGCGGATACTCTGATGCTTCTACGTTTATATATGGCGTAAAAAAGTTGGGTAGCTTCTGAAACCTCCACACCCCATGTATCTTCAATATTCTCTAGCCATGACGAACGGCTAGGTCCAGCTCAGGGCTTGTATATACACCTCTGATCTTACGTTGGTTGGTTGTATGATTACAATCCCCATTGTTCTTCTCTGCGCACTTCACGCACAGGGGAAACATGAGTTTGTGATCTATAACGACGTGTAAGATCGGCATTCATAAATCGTGAGGGGGGGAGCACATCTACGAAAGAAAAGCCGAAATAATACTCGTTCAAATTTGTGGAGAGCACCTCGATGGGGGGAAGGTCAGGTCCCACCAGTTTTTCAGGTGCACCTACGGGGTACGGATTGTTCTTCATCACGTAGGAATATAAAGAACAGAAATCGTAGTAATGGAGTTTCACTCCCTCAGTTGGCGGAAAGTATAGCTTGAAGGGATTTGTACGCCCTCCGAACAAGCTATCACCGCATTTGAGAGGATCCAGCACCATTGAACGCTTGATCGTGTTTATTTCTTCACGATACTGTCCATCTGTTTCCATCTGTGCATCATACTCATGCTTCTACAAGACTTTGTGAGTGAACTGGGAGCCTATAAGTTGATTGCGGGTGCGGTCCACGCAAGACTGTCGGCAGGAGATCTACCGTGGATATCTCCTACGATCCCACACTCAGGACGGGGGCATCCGTGCCACCAGCAACCGTTAAAGGAGTACACAGTCTTCTCACCAGTGGCACGGTTTTCGCTTAGACCAGTGGTACTCATTGGGCGGCTCGCGAGCCAAATATATATAGCGCATTTGGCTCGCGAGCCGCCCAATGAGTACCACTGGCTTAGACCATCAACCCAAAAAACACGACCATTAACCTTAATGGGTACTTCCCCCGTATTGCGGGCATACTTTATGTATACATCTGTCTGCTGCTGTATGTGTATAAGCCAGTAAATAGCCTTGTGCCCATAACTGCGGGGATTGTTTCTGTGAATGACGGCTAAGTTGTCTTTAGGCATAAAGTTATTCTTGAACACCGAAAAACATAATGAGGCAATCGTGGTTGCGACTTGCAACAGATCGCATTTGAAACGGTCTATATACATCCTTTTAAAGGCCTGGAAACATACTCTAAGCACGTGCACATCATTCACGCAATAACGCTCACATTCATCAGCTATATTATAAGGATTAGATTCATTAAAACTGTCGTAGTAGCGGTCAAAATCTTCACGTTCATCTGTACTCATATATTCATAGTTAAAGTAATGTTTGGATGGAGGTAGTCCTACGTAATTTAAATTTTCGCTAGTGAGAAATGTTTAAGGGAAATATCCTTTTGAAACTTCAGCGGCTACGCCCATGACCTTGGGTAGCTTTGCTAATTTACAAGGTGTAAATAATAAAGTGTCTTTCAACTGTACATTACCTCTTATTTGCATCTGTATAAGTTTGTTTCCTCTTTTCAAGGGATCACTTGTAAATATCTCAGATGACTCGTGCTTAAGCAGCTCCTTATAAAGGAACTGTGTCAAATTTTGCCTCGTTATGGGCAAGAATATACAGTTGTTTTTTTTAACTTGTCCGCTAACTTGACAATAGAGGACACAAAGAGTTTCACAGGGCTATCTTGGGCAATCGTTTTAAAAACGTCTGTCCGTTTACCACATTTGTGACACTCATCACACTCGATCTCCATACACTCATCATCCATCATATGAAACATACCACATTCACAGATTCTCATTTTCCTGCACGTGCCAATTATCTTATGGAGCTCAAAACAGTTATTATTGAAAAATGTGCGTCTGCACACATCACAATCCCTCTTTTCAGCTTCAACTACACGGCTTTCATATTTGGAGCTTTTACACTGCTCACATACCATGTGGAAATCTTTACAATATTTCACTATATCATCGGCAAACTCGATACACCCCTTACGCAAATCATGATGTCGTTCATATTTTCGACTTTTATCATAACTCGCGTAAAGGTCCCTTATATCATATTACGGATGGGGAGATGCGTTGTTCCTGACAGTCTTAAAATAACTAGGGGTCTTGTACGATCTCTCACACAGCTTTTTAAAACATACACAGTCCTACGACGATCATCCATTCCAAACACAACTATACGAACATTCATTTTCTGTTCTACCCTTCTCAGCTCTTCAGGACCCATATTACAGTCAAACTCAAGTTTACAGTCTACAGTTAGTTTACGAGCACCCTCCACTACCGTAGGCAGCCAAATTTTTTGAGCCAGTGTATTTATTACAGTAAACATACGAGCTAAGACTACTGCTATAAAGCCGCAACCACGATCGACGTTTATATGACGCCTGTAAATATCCTGAGAATTGAAATTAAGAGTATAAGGTGTGGCACTATGACCCGCAACACGGAATACACGGTCAATATTTACCGTGAAGTTGTCCATATTGAAGGCTATACTACTTTGAGAGGCCTGCATTATACGGCCTAATATATACTCTATATCTACAGCTGTCAAGCGTCTGAATGGTATTACTACCCAAAAATCATCTACTGTACATCTCCGTCATCTGACCCGAACCCGAAGAACAGCCTCGTCCTGACTTCACGTTCGGGCGGTTCTGAAGAGCAAACTCTACAATACGTTCAACTATGCGCCGTAGTCCGTGTTCAACACCATTGCTATACATGGATCTAGGATCAACCCCGACCATATACCGATTTCTATTCAAGGATGGGGTGAGGGTAGCGGTGCGTACCAACTCGAATGTTATACCATCCTCTACAGAAGGAGAAGCTGCTGCTGCTGTGGAGGATGTACCCGGAATTGAATAGGAATAAGGGGGTATATTTTTATTTGAGGAAGGTACTATTGTGGGGGTTGTGTCATAAGACGTAGAGGGTTGGGGCTCTATTACTGGTGGTCTAACAACCGGCTCAATCCTGGCACGCTTTATACCTGACGTGGAGGGCTCTTCATCATGCCTCCGTTTTGAATTGTCGCGTGCTACAGGTATCGCTGGTGTGGACTCGGCAGTGGGGTTGGAGTCTGTGATCACAACTACACTGTCGTCGGGGTCATCTGTAATATCGATGATGAGGTGCTGTACCTCATCGTCATTCACGGTTCTGTGGGAGAAGAGAAAGACAAGACTGTAGAATATAAAACTGTGTTTATGCTTAAAATCATTAAAGAAAAGGGAGAGATGTTCTCAAAATTTGTGCATAAAGTTATATGGTGCTATTCGACGTATCAATCAGTGTTCAACGAGTACCAAGATGATATTTTGTTCGACAAAGGTGTATTTGACGTTAATTCGTTAAAGGGAAATGAACATACAGTCATTGTAATTGACGATCTCATGTTGGAGATGGATAAAACGTTTGCCGAGACATTTACAGTATTCTCCCACCATCTTAACATAAGCGTGTTCTTCATCAATCAGAATCTATTTTTCAAAAATAGATACATGCGCGATGTGTCGTTAAATACACAATATCTAGTCTTATTCGCGCAACGTGGAGATGTATCACAAATTGGGGTATTAGCCAATCAAATGTTCCCGAATCAGCGTAAGAAGGTTTTGGAAGTTTATAAAGAAGCTACAAGCCAGCGTTACGGATATTTGCTTTGCGACTTTCATCCGCGAAACACGTTTAGGGTGCTTCTAAGAATGAATATATTTCCAAACGAGCCTGAAACAGTGTATATTCCAGAATGACAAAGAGGTTAAAGAAGTACCATGAATTAATAAAAATCTATCATCGACTATCCCGGGCAATGCAGCAGATGTTTGCTAAAAATATCGACTCCGACTTCTTAAAATGCATCTGTGAAATCTGTTATTCTGTCTTAACGTTATAAATTGCAATGTATCAATGAAACCCACTCAAAAGGCTCGCCTACGCTGTTACAAGAATATAATACGTGTACTCGCTCGAAAAGTCGAACTGTGGGGAAGAAAAAACGAATTATTGTACAAAGAGGAGGGTCATTCCTCCCCATCTTATTTTCAGTTTTGGGTCCTTTACCTACTGACTAGATTAATATAATGAAGAAAATGGTAGTGATTCCACACGAGGTGTATGCTTCACTGCAAAGTTCAAAGAATCCAGACACGGTTCTAGAATCCCGTAAAAGCAGGCTTAAAAGAATGGAAAGCGAATTCTTAGCCCTATTAAACAGTGATAAAACACCCGATGAGAAAAGAATCTTATACCAAGAAGCTCTGCAGAAATTTCTTCACGAGTAAGAAAATTATAAGAACCCGACAGAGATCCCCGTGGTTATTAGGCACAGCACGGACAACGATGTACCTGGTGACATAGGGCCTGTGTCCGATGATAGAGCTGACCAACCAAAGATTAACGGATCAGCCCCACAACATATCGAGCATGTATTAAAAAGCATCCTCCCACATACATTGAGGAATAAAGGTTTAAGTGTTTATAATCTATTGAATGAGGATCCCAACATACAATGGACCGATACAGGTGAGATCATTGTGGAAGGAGCAAAGGTACAGGGATCGAATATCGTAGACATCGTCCATGATCTGGTTAGAAAGTGGGATAGGCCCTCACCATCAGGATGGAAGCATATTAAAGCAAGACTACAGTACAACAAATAAATGTCCCCAAAACAATGACAGGAAACCTGAACAGATTAAAAGACTTGGAACATGCCTCGCACATGCCACAATTGAAAACGCCATCACCCCCGGCGGTAACACCTCTGAAGAGGAGAAAGAAGAGGATAAACAACGATCAACCCTATCCACGTACTTCTAAAATGTGCAAATGGCTAACATATTAAGAAGACGCTATTATGACATTTCTAGCCCAGCCTCCTACGGAGGTGTAGATGGACTGTATAGAAGTGTTTACAATGATGGAGTAAGGAAAAAAGATGTTGGGAGATTTTTGCGGGAGCAGGACGCTTATACTCTTCACAAGCATGTGAGAAAAAGGTTTAAAACAGCCAAGACAACAGCTGCTTCGATTGACTCTATTTGGCAAGTAGATTTAACAGACATGCAAAGATATTCAGTGTGTAACGATGGTTACCGCTACATTCTATTCATAATAGATGTATTCTCTAGATATCTGTAGCTAATTCCTCTGAAAAATAAATCGCCTGAAACAGTTGTTAAAGCCACCAAAACGTTGATGTTGAAAGAAAACAGGGTTCCTGGCTATTTTTGTACGGATATGGGGGAAAGAATTTATAGGCCGAGCTTTTCAGAACATGTTGGTTGAGTTTAATATCAGCTACTACACTACCAATTCTATATATAAGGCGTCTTTAGCTGAAAGAGTTCAACGTACCATAAAGGAACGCATGCATCGGTATTTTACACATAAAAACACATACAAATATGTAGACATTCTGGAATCAGTGGCCTCATCATACAACCGCTCACACCACCGCACGATTGGGACAACACCTAACGAGATTTTAGAAAGAGGTGCGCGCACAGAGCCTGATGTGAGAATAGATGGAACACCACCACCACACTCTGCTCGTCTCAAAATCAATGATTATATAAGGCTGTCGCATTCGGGAAATAAATTCGCGAAGGGATTTGAGCAAGGATGGACACGTGAGATTTTTAAAGTTAGGGCTATGAAATATAAAGACGAGATAATGTATTACGTAGAAGATTTGAATGGGGAAGAAATCGCAGGAGGCTTTTACCGCGAGGAGTTGCAGAAAGTGGCAAAGGTTCAGGAAGGAGAAAAATGTACCTGGTGAAATGGCTAGGATACCCAGAAAGCTTCAACAGTTCAACACCTATATAAAAGCTGATGCAATAATGAAGCTTAAATAGTAGGCAACATGGCTCCTAACCATTTCTACGTCACACTTCCGTCTTCCTCGTCCATGTCTGTACACCCTAACAACACAGTAGCCAACTTTGTAACAGAACTCCACGGACCCACTGAATTGGGTCGTGATACGTATGAGGTGGATATATGCGAAATTCAGCTGAATACCCTTTTTTTAAGTATTGATTATAAAGAACCCGTTTTTACGGTTCTTAGAGACTGTAATGAGTGTGAAAAAGCAGGGGTAACTCGGGATGAAACCATGCGTACCGCCCTGGCTGGGGATGCACAGTATTACAGTAGAGAAGTAACACTAGGACCGGGTCACTATGGTGCGGTCGAGGATGTTGTGAGAGACTTAAACGTAAGTTTAAAAAGCTTAAATCTTACGGGCAATTTAGTATACGAAATCGTAAACAATGATCCCCATGCATGTACTGTGGCCCTAAAATCGCAGGCTAACCGAAATATTAAAGACCAAAGAGTGTTCAAAATTATGACCGATGGACGATATCGATCAGTCATCCAACGCGATACATTTCACGAGGCACAACACGACTTGTCCAGCCTAATGTATCAGTTGAAATTGGAGAAAATGGTTGATGGCTATAAACTTCCAGATATGTGCTATATTTACAGCAATATAGTGGAGCACCAGTTTGTTGGGGATACCCAGGCACGCCTGCTGCCATACGCACATCCCCAACCATAAAGGAAGGAGTTTGAGTATTACATATGACAGGCCCCATTATGTGAATGTCGCAGCTAATCTAATAACTAATATCTCAATATATATATGAGAACGATTGAGGGAAACAATTTCCCATTCGGTAATGGGAGCTTAACAGTGAAGCTGCACTTTCAACGCACTGAGTTATAACAGACAAAGAACCTTTCACAGTCTATCGAGGTGTGAGATACCAGCGTGGTAGTGGAGTTGGATTCATTTTTTCTATCATACTACATACGGCTGTCCCCTTGCTGAAGAGGGGTACCAGATATCTCGGGAGGAAAGCGCTACAATCAGGTCTTAACACGGCAAAAGACATATTGTCTGGGGCTAAACCTAAAGAAGCTCTAAAAAAACACTTAAAGCGTACACGGGACGAAATCGTCAAAGATGCAAAGAGAAAAATGCGTGGTGGTGGGAAGAAGAAGAGGGCTGTCCGGAAGAAAGGGTTACCACCACGTGGCATTAAACGTAAAAGGATATAAAAAAAGAAGAAGTGTTTTAAGCAAATGAAACCTATGGTTGACCATTTTTTTGACTGATATAAGCTAAGGACATTGATCTCATGAATCATATTTTGTTTACTACTTGTCGAGAGAGGAAGCACTATTTCTAAATCATCATGGCACGCTTCATCCATCCGTATAGTTCACAATGTTGTAAATCGGAGCTGTTCCTCTTTGACATGCCTCAAACTCAAGTTTCTATTGAACACTGACTTTATTACAATTAACCCTTTAAACACAATTAGTTCCCCGAGTGCCCCTATAGAATTAGAATTCGTGATACGCAGCTCAGGCCCTTACTTTTTTGACCCAGGTTGTGTGCACATGTACGCTAAACTACGTATAGCCCATTCTGATGGAACGGACTGCGATGACAAATATGCTGTATACCCTGAAATAAACTTTCTGCACTTCATATTCAACCAGTGTGACGTATATTTAAATCAGGTCAACATATCGGCAGGAACGGGGTACTACCACCTACAATCCTATCTGGAAAGTGTGCTGAACTTTTCCAAAGAAGCGAACGATACCTTTTTAAGTGCCGAGGGCTATTATCAAACTAAAGACGAAAGTAGTATAAAGGACAAATTTAAAAATTCTAAAAAGAAGATATATGTGTTTTGGACGCCTGCATATAGACTTCACATTCCAGGAGAAGTTATGATAATAAAAACCCACTCAAATAGACAGAGTTTATTTCCACAACAGTTTCGATCCACCCGAAGAGGATGCCAGTGGGCATCGAAATTCGAAACTGAACTGTTGTGGAAATAAACTCTGTCTATTGGAGTGGGTTCTTATTATCATAATTTGACCTTCACATAGAAAAGTGAAGTTTTTGCATTCACAGGAGAAGTTGCTTGTGAATCGGGTGGATATGAAAATAAAGCTCACACGCACGAATCCTGAGATCTGTTTAAATCAGGGAACTGATCAAGAAGAGGGAGGAAAGTCGCTGTGATTCACATTATGGAGACATACCTCCGCGTACGGCGAGTGAAAATGAGTTCACCTAAATAAATAAAATGTGAGAAAAATTTACTACACGCCACAGTAAAATACCCAACTAACAGAGCACAGATCAAACTATACACGGTGCCAGCAGGGTTGGCATCGAAACAGATAGAAAACATCGCCCTGGGAAATCTACCTAAAAGGATATTAATTGGAATACAGGACCATGCTTCGGTGAATGGAAAATATAAAAAGAGTGCCTTTAAATTCGATAATTTCAGCCTGAAAAATATAATTCTATACGTCAATGGCGTTGCGTTGGGCGGGGCTATGGATATGGATTACTCATCAGACGCTATGTTATCGCTTTGCGCTAGAGCATATAGTAATCTGGCCCATATTGCAGGTGCTTGTGATGAGCTCGGGTTTGGGATAACGCAGAAAGAATTCATCGATCAATTTAACCTTTAAACGTTTAACATCACACTTGATTTATCTGCTAGTGTAAATACACAATTAAGTCCACAACAAAGTGGAAACATCTCAGTCAGATTGGAATTCGCCAAGCCTATAGACGCGCCTATTAGTGTACTAGTATACCTCGAGTCACAAGCCCTAATAGAAGTCGACAGATTTAGGAGCATTGTCACTGACTTTTAAAATGGATGCGAATACACTTCAGAGAGTAATGAATAGCGAACGAATCACATGTTCCAAATTTATCGGTGTGTTTGCGAAGAATGAAACATTGAAAATGCCAACTACGAGAGATTGTGGTAGTCTTATTGTGAACACAGATGTTATTGGTAGTGAAGGGATTCATTGGTTTGCAATCTATTTTAAAAATAGGGAGCACATGTATTATTTTGATTCACTCGGTACTCAACCCTAGAGTGACCTTGTTATTGTAAAATTTCTCGAGTATATGCATATCCCCGAACTTGTATGGAATCCCTTCCGGCTACAAGGATATTTTAGTAATAAGTATGGGATGTACTGCCTTTCATTTCTCATGCACCTGTCAAGTGGTAAGGAATTTATAAATTTTTTAAAATTATTCGACCCGTGTCACACTCAACGAAACGACGAAATGGTATGCAGACAGATAAAAAGCCGTTTTCCGATTGTGCGCACTCGTATAGTATGATGTTTTGTTCGTGTGTGTATATATATATATATATATATATATATATATATATATATATATATCCAATAATGTTAGTTTGTGTATTCTGTAGCTTATTTAAGGTGGTTATTGTACTAAACACATGATTTCTTTCATTTAATAAACTGATGAAAATACATTGTGTCTTCTTACCCGAAAAAAGATCGAAACATAAGAACATTATTTCGTTAATGATGTGATAATCGCTGGGTTGACTGCTCGGTAAATCTTCTACCTCCGTATTCAGGTCCACGACATGCGTTTCTTCAAAACGAAAAGATTGTATAACACGAGTCAAATCTTCATCGAACCTTAAAGGAGACAGAATAATTAATTAGTTCATACTGAATCTTTTTTAATAAAACCCAATTGTTTGAAACATATGCAGAGTATACATATTGTAAGAGTATTATAGTGTGAAGATATCTTTGAACCGCTCAGAGAAGTTCGTTTAAGAGAAAATGCCGAATAATATTAATGGAATTTATAAAATTATTAAAACTTGCAAAGGATTGGTCTAAAAAAAATCAACGAATCAAAACAGGACTTTAGCATAATATTAATTGCAAACTAATCTATAATTGCGGATACCTACTATTTAAATGAAACATTAAATGTAATGAGATGAATTACTACAACCCTCTATATATGTGATGAAATAACCCAGAACAGTGCTCTTTCTCCTAATGACAGGCACACTAAATAAATAATTGGCTACAAAAAATAAAATTTCAGGCACAAAATTACTTACATTTCTACGGCAGTCCCTTGCATCGGATCGTAAGGAGCGTCATTGCAAATATCATCAACGGTTTGCGTTGGAAATAATGCGTCCCGGTCGGCTGCGTTAAAAAGATTAATTGTAGACACCGCTGCAGTGTCTCCATCTCGATATAAATCCGGTAAACTGTAAAGTTCTTGATTCCTGATGGAGGGAATGTTTATTCACTGGTGAAAATAACTGCTTTGACCCCAAGCTGAAAATATTTCCTTTTATATGCATGATCCCCAAGCACCACCCCCAAAAGACTAATAGGCGGTTCGTAAGTTTGATGATTGGTTGTTAATGTAACTGGGTGGAGCTATGTTAAATTTGTGTACCAATCGTAACACCGATATAACGGGTCCACGCTTTGGACGTCTTGATTGGTCGACTAATCGTATCTATCTTCTCTTCGTAGATTTAATGCTCGCACCTCAATGTGTATGAGTTCACTTGCACGCTCTGTCACGACAATATTTTGCATTAATATTTGCGCCCATACTATTCTCGGTTTTCCCATTTTGGAACCCACCCCTTCATTCAATATCCCTCACCCCTTTGCAACACTGATCAACATTTGCCATTTGCAATCTCTACCACGACAATATTTTGCATTATTATTATTTGCGGTCATACTATTCGATCCTCAATTTTTCCCATTTTGGATAGGGAGATGGACAACTTGAGCGGCGGCAAGTCGTTACAGGAATATCTTCATCAGAGCCCCTCAGCTCAGTACCACAGGAAACAGAATTAGCGCCGCTACTCTTCATAATCCTGACATAGATCATTACCAGAGACAGCACAGTAGCATCTGATGACACAAAGATCATTAGAAAATAAGAAATCTAGATCTCTACAAGCAGAATGTTTTTGTAGAGATACAACAGGATTTAGTCATTTTTGTACAAAATGAAGTATAATAAAAAGATTAGTTTCAGAGTTCATCCGGGCTTGAGACCCGGTGACGGCCGCCGGCGCGCGGTAAACGATCATCCTTCCACACAATGGGTTGGTAGATAAATGGGTACCCTGGGTGACTTAATGGTTAAGACGCTGGGCTGCTGATCGGAGGTTGAGAGATCGAGTCCGGGCGATGACATTGTAATTTCTGCTCGCCCGTGCTGGAGCGTAGTTCGGATTCATTGTTAAACTGTAAGTGTAAGGCGGGTGACAAGCTTGATTTTAGTCAAAATGAACAATTCGGGGACAAGGAAAACCAATTTAGCTATTATTACTACTGTAATTTGCATCACCATATATATATATATATATATATATATATATATATATTTATATATATATATATTGTTGCAAATAGGAATATGATAAATAAATTCATTACTTAATCAAAGGCTAATTTAGCCTATAAATAATTTGCTCGTGGAAAACAATCACGTGATGCTTATGTACATATATTTAAGTTCAGTTTTTAACTTCAATAATAATGGTAATAATCAAAACAATATATACTGTGGACGGAGACGGAAACCGGTTTTGAGACGAGATGTAGGTCACGGGAAACCTTTGCAGTTACCCGTTTTGACCGACGCTTCACCTGTGTTTCGTGTTATACCATTAGATTCTTCTGCCTTGGAATAAAAAAAAAGTTGTTTTCAAAGAAAGGATCACGGACAAGTTTAGAGATTTAAAATGTTGCATGAATTAAAATTTTTAGTTTTTAAATAATTATTCAGTATGTTTGTAAGATTTTCTTTTAAATGTACAAGTTCATTACATCATGAATAATATATATATATATATATATATATATATATATATATATATATATATATATATCTTATTTTTATGTTGTTTCGTGCGTTGGTCTCTCTTCACATGGAGGTCAAGCTGGTGGCCCCGCCTCTAGGTCTGGCTTGGTGGAGGAGCGAGTTGCTTTCTTAGATCATATATTCCATCGTTTGTATGTATATATATATATATATATATATATATATATAGCGTTTAAAGTGTGTATTGTTATTTTGTGTGCATTTTTCTTTTATTGTTAATTAAATATACTAGCGTGAAAGTACGAATTAATTTTAATTGAAAATAAATTAATAAAGGAATCTTCTTGATTTCGCGGATTTTTTTTTATAAAAAATATAGAAGATATCTAGAAAGGATTGTCAAAAGTAAATAGACACTTTCTGTTTGGCTTTAGAGTAAATTTTTTTTTATTATATATATATATTCCTCGTTCGTATTTCTTACACTATTATTATTATTATTATTTTTTTTTATCATATATATTCCATCGTTTGTATAGAATGAACTATTGTATATTTATTTTTTATATATTTCGTGAAATTTATTCCAATAATTTGTCTAAATAAACAATGATGTAATGGTGTTTTATTTAATTAATGGTGTTTTATTTAATTCGGTTTAATTGTATTTCTTTTATTGTTAATATTGGGATTCGTTTAATTAATTAGTTCTCTTGCTAAACAAATTTAAGGAGAAAGTCACTCTTGCCTTTAATAAATAAATAAATAAGTGGCAACTCATCTAAATAAATTAAAATAAATGGTGGTATCTGCCAACTCTCCTTATATAAATAAAAACAACAACTGGTAACTCATCTAAATAAAATTAAAATAAATGGGGCAATCTGGCAACTCACCCTAATAACGTACACCTGAACATAATTAAAATATATATGGGTATCTGGCAACTCGCAACCCTCTATATAACAGCTGCTGGGCCCCTGGACTCTCATTATGCGAAGGACTCCGGTGGAATAAAGAACTCTCTCCTCTCTCCTTCTTAGATTAGGGCTTAGGTTAGGTTTCCCTTTGGGGGGTGAGGACATCCCACCTTCTCCCCCAAAGACCCTCCTCCTTCTCCTTTCTCTTCTTCTCTTAGGTTAAGGTTACCCCTTTGGGGGAGGTCATCCTCCCTTCTCCCCCCCAAAGCTACCTCACTCCCCCCTTTGCAGCATTGACTTGTTGTGTAACCCTTCCCCCCCTTTGCAGCATTGATTTGTTGCATAACCCCTTCCCCCCTCATTGCAGCTTGGGGGATAACCCCTACCTCCTTTTTGAATAACATCTTGCAACATTGATCAACATTGCAACATTCTTGCATTCTACCATTTTGCGCCCATACTACTCACGAGACATCATTAACTAAAACAGATAATTTGTGTACGTAGGAGAAAATAATTGTAGCTTAATGAAGAAATCGGAGAAATTATGAAAATAAAAGAGTTTAATAAAAATGTTGATGAATTATGGGAAGCTGAGTTCAGATATGATTTTGTGGAAACTATATTTTAAATTATTAATTATACAACAAACAAAACATCTTTGTTGCGGATCATTCACAATCCATGCCATTTAGCCTAACATACAAGTACATTCTTACGTATTATGTATACACTGAACGTAATACAAAAATAAGGCCAACATAGCCACTTAACTTAACATACAAGTACAAAAATAAGGCCAGCATAGCCATTTAACTCAACATATGGGGCTCCAATAAACGTTAGCCCCCCGCTCATGGCCTAAACCATTAGCGGTACAGTAAAACTAAACATACCTTACAAAAGAGAATTTAAACCTGCATTTAATGAGAAACAATTGAAACTTGGTGTTCCCGCCATTGGCTTCCAAGACCGCCTGAATTCGCTTTGGGTAGCTTGCCAAAAGTGACGTGAATAGATCTTGATCGTTAAGCAAATTTGCTAAAACAGTTTCAATGTGTTGCGTCATTGTATCCTTCGGAAATCGATTTGCTACAGGTTCTTGAAACAAGAGACATTCAACCTTGTCCTTTATAACTGATCCAATGTGTTCACAGACGTTCAGGTCAGGAGAATTTCCTGGCTATTCTTCATTTCCAAAGAAATCGATCTCATGGTTCCGCAACAACTGTTGAGTGGCTAATGCCTTAAAGCTGGGGGCCTTATCGTGCAGAAGTGTGACCTGATCGACATTCATAACATTGTTTGGGTTTCTTAGAAAAGGAATGACATGCTGGGATAGAATAATATCACGAAAATACTGTCCATCCCAACTCTGACCATTTGGCTTCAGCACCCACATGAGCTTCTTTGCAGTGAACGAAACAAACACACCAACACAGTCTGGACTCTTTAATAATTCGTGATAATGTTCATTGTCATCGATTTCATCTGGTGTTGTGGCCCACACTCGATCATTTTGGTAGTTAGGCCGACGTGTTACGTAAACAAAAAATTCATCGGAGACAGCTAAATGCATGAAATCATCCACATCCCAATCTTCAAGATAATGGGCAAACCACATTCTGTCATCGATGTTAAGTTGAGTTTTTCTTGGCTTTGGAAGTTCATGCCGAGGCTTTAAACCTTGCCTATGACGGTACAGTCGAATGATCTCACCACTAACGATCTTTCCTCTCAACACTTCGATCTCTCTAGAAAGTTTAGCACAGCTGTTTTTCTGCTTACGCTTACCGCTTTCAATGATGTCCTTTGTTTCTTGAGAGAGTGGCAAATTTGGGCGCCCAGATTTGGTTGTATCCATTTCACATTCATCCAAAGTTTTATTCCAATTTCTTTTGACGAAGTCCTCACTTCTTCGCAACTTTTTAGCAACCCATGAACGTGTTATAAAGGTGGCTCCAGCATCACGAGCTTCCCGAAATGTTATTGCTCGTATGCGATCTATCACACGTTGCCTCTCCGAATCACCAATTAATAGAGAAGCCATTATATTATCACTTTATCAGCTAGAGTAATTTTAATACCTGCAATAAGTAATTTTATATATTTTTATAGTCACTAAAAACTATTTCGATATAAGTAAACATGTAAGCTGCAAATGGGGGGGGGGGGGCTAAGGTTTTTTGGAACCCCCTTACAATATGCATATATAATCTTTGATACGTTACAAAAATAGGGTATTGTAAACCAGCAGTTGTCTGAACCAAGACTGCCATATAGGTGAGAAGTACACAATATCTGAAGACAGGACATTGTACAATAACACATTAGAGCTGTTTTGGACCCTAATAATGAAATTATATATATTCTTCTGGATTAACATGTGGCTGGTAGGTAGGTTACGCGTAGTAAACATAAAACTGGCACTGCACCATTTTGGTTCCCTACATAGCATGCGAAAAATATTATTATAAGCAACAGAGTTTATTCATAGCAGTTTTTGTATAGTTCCACCACAGATGGGACGTATACAATGCAGTACAGTAAGTTCTAAAAAGATAAGTTTTAACTGATTCTGAACACATACCGAATTTTCTTACTAGCATGTTACCCTGTGCCTGTACTGTACATACAGCTTTTTACGTTGCTTCTCAACATCAAGTTCATCTCGCAGCTTGTGAGTAATTACATGACCTAAGTATGATATTTGCATGTGTCTTTGACAGGTATTGTCTGATCATTCATTTCAAAAGATCCACATGATAAATGTTTCAGTAGATTACACCTAAAAATCAAAATACAACTCTTTGCCTCATTATAGGTGATGTCATTTTCTATACCATATTGTTCACATATCTCTAATAGTATTAATAGTAATAGTGTATGTATATATATATATATATATATTACAGTCAAAGTGTGTAACCAGCCATTTCGCGTAATGGCTGAAACTTTTAGTCATTTCGTGAAATGGCTGTTTCACTTGGTCATTTTGCGAAATGACTAAAATCTTTAGCCATTACGCGAAATGGCTGAAATTCCACCTTGGTCATTTCGTGAAATGGCTAAAATGACTTGTCATGAATTAATTGAAATAACAAATATCACAATAAAATTGGAAACTTTTATTTAACTAACTAAATCTGCTAAAACATATATACATTCACAGGTCTGTTCAAATAAGTGAGAAACACTCTTCAAATACACAGTTGAACACATTTGAACACATTTGAGTTTTCAATATAGAGGTTTTCAAATACTAACCGGACCTTCAATGTTATTTCGATGTCCGCCACTGAAGGCCCGGTTAGGTCAACTGTATGCCCTTGACAATAATTGGTTAGGTTAAGTTGTGTTATTTTCGTTAAAACTAACGAAAATAACACAACTTACAAGATCATTTGCCTGGTTAGGTCAACTGTATGCCCGGTTAAGTCAACTGTATGCCCTTGACAATTGGTTTTGGTTAAGTCGTGTTATTTTCGCTAAAACTAACGAAAATAACACAACTTAACCTAACCAATTGTCAAGGCATACAGTTGACCTAACTGGGCAAATGATCTTGTACGAAATGACCAAGGTGGAATTTCAGTCATTTCGCGTAATGGCTGAAGATGTTATTCATTTCGCGAAGTGACCAAGTGAAACAGCCATTTCGCGAAATGACTAAAAGTTTCAGCCATTACGTGAAATGGCTGGTTACACACTTTGACTGTAACATACTGTATATATCACATTATACGTATATCTCTTTGGAGGTTGCTGGTTACACCGATGTCCCACCTTTTGCTACGAATTTGTTGCAGGGTGGGTCATTCAGAAACCCACTTTTTCAAAATTCTGTATACTTAAGGCACGTAGGTTTACTGCTTAACCCGCCTTTGAATATGTAGGAGGAGCTTCCGTAAGAGGGCGGAGCAACTTCATTATCTCAATTAACTCTTTGTTCTACCATTCTCACTACGATCTTTGTAGTGGATGTATGCAGTTCGCGAATGTGCAAGGTTTTGGTTTGCAAAAACTGAAGGATTCATAGGGTAAGTTTCATATATTCATGTTTGAATCATTGAAAGCTGATTTTCACATAAAAATAATAATAATATAGTTTTTTTAATAAAAAATGGGTAAAGCGGATGGGTTACTGGATAACCCCCCCTGCACTTTGGTTATCATTTATACCCAAAATATATGATGCACTATGTTCAAGTTTTTATTGGTGAAACGGTACCATTGATCTGCGAGATAATTACATACCTGAAAAATATAATCATTACACATTTAGCATACGAATTTTGAACTGTATTCGTGTAATATTGACAGTGCACTAGACTAATCTGTTGAAAAATATAACGCGCATGTGCATATTTTGCTACTCAGTTCAGAGTCAGTTTGGTCGTGCGTGAGTTCGTCTTCCAGAAACGGGTTGGAGGTGTGCAGAAGTGATAAAATCACGAAAACGAGTCTTGTATAGCATTAAATTTGAATGACGTCAACTCAACAAGCAAATGTAGCTTTTATGAAACCAACACCGAACAGTCAACATTGCCTAACTCAGCGAGATTTTATACGCTCGTGTTAGTTTCAGAAATTGAATGCGTTGGGTAAGAGATTTGTCATAGGTTAGCGTACCAATATATTTTTGTTTCGTTATATATTATGATGATAATTATGAGATTTTCATATTTACTTTTGTAAGTATCATATTGCCTGTGAACGATGGTCAATGCGAAAGTTTTGCTGTGTCACGAGAATGGCAAAGGATGGATCAAAATGTATTTTTCCTTGCCCTGCTTCCATTTGCGATTATAATAAAAATATGAACTCGGTAGATTTATTTGATCAGTTGATGGCAAACTACAGGATTGATCGCCGTAGCAAAAAATGGTGGCATCGAATATTTTTCAATTTCCTTGATGCAGCTGTAATCAACTATATCTTGTTCAAAACCTTTGACAGCAAAGCAAAGCTCAAAGATTTCAGAGGACAATGTGTGAACGGTTTTGTTGCACGTACACTTGCAAAAAGGAAAAGATCACCGTCGTCCCTAATTCAGATAAAGAAAGCAAAGCCTACAGTTTCAATTGAAATCCGCAGAACTGAGTCTTCTCATCAGCCAGAGCGAGTTACTCGTCGAAGATGTGCTTTGTGCAGCACAAAATCTAAGGAAGTACGGTCAAATTGGGGTTGCTCAGTGTGCAAAGTGCCCCTTTGTCTTGGTCGTAACAAAGAATGCTTTCAGAAATATCATGCATAAACTGTCAAAGAAAACAAAAATTATAATGAGGGTAATTTTATTGCTAAACATATGATTTTATAAGGGTGTTTTTATTAATGCGAATCAAGTTTTAATTTTTGTTGTTGTAGGTCCCAAGTCGCATGGTGGGATGATTTTAAATCCACTTTATTATTATACGTTTTAGAAAAAAATTAATTATTTTTTCATCATTTTTTTATTAAATGGATCATTAGGAGTAAAATAAAACCATGTTTTGTCTAATTTTAAGAAAATAAAATTTCTGTGCAACCAAGATCTTATTTTTAACCTTAAATTGTGTGCCCCAAAGAGATATAAGGCAGATGTTTTGATGTATATCTGGCAAATGATCAGCTAATGGGGTTGGATGCCCCCAAAAAATCTTGTTTAGGGCCCCTAAAATGCTAGAAACGGCCCTGTATGTTTAATTTTAAAGCCAAACTGATTGTCATAATTCTGCAAGTAAGTACTTATCCTATTATAAATGACATTCTAACACCTTAGAAAGTATACTGGCAAGTGCTATTGGCCTATAATTATTCTTATCATAGATACCAGCACCCTTATTTTTAACAACTGGGAACAATACAACTGACAAAATGGACTGTGGCAAGTACCCATGTATCATGCAGTTTGTGAAACACATTGCAAGCATAGGTATTATACGAGGGCTACAACATTTTAAATGTTCTGCTTGTATGCCATCTAAGCACAACTTTTGTTATCATCTAACTTATGAATAGCCTGCCAGATTTCTGCGTCATTAATTAGTAGCTCCTCAGAGCGTTCTATATTTAGGCATATATTTAGTCTATCCCCCTCCCCCGAGTTAAATAGGGTTTCATAATGATTTTCCTACATTTCTGTAATGTTTTTTGCACCATGTACACTAAGGTTGTTCTTATTTGGGCTTAAATTTAAAATTTTGTGATTTTTATGAATGTACCCTCAGATATTGTGCGAATAGCTATAAAAACTAATCCTGTAAAGTTTCAGAGCGATTGCATAATTTTCACTACTTCTCCCGGGTACTTTTGTATTCTTCCCGGGTGAATCATAGAATAGTGTTTGTACGTTTTTTGAAAATTGTCGTTGCGGAATGCCGTTGGATGGAACTGATATCTTCGGCATGTCAGTACTTTGTAGTTGAATTGTATACTAGGTCCCTCTCTACTCGAGTATTAGCCCCTCAATGGGGGGGGGGGGCCTCATGGGCGCCCATCTCCCACTCATTGTTGCCTAGTTTGCAGAAGTCACGGTGGACTTGCGGGCTCAGGGTACCGCTGGCAGTGCGCCTCGACGACCTGGAGGAGGAACTGACACTGGTCCTTATCCTTTGTCAGTACCAGGTTGTAGTCCTGCATCATAGCGACGCCGCGCTCGGCGAAATCGTTAGTGACGCGAAAACTCGCCACCCTCCGCGCGGCGGCGGCATACCTTGGGTCACTGGGCCACTCCGCTGGGTCGGAGGACAGGAAGGCGCCGTCGATGCCTAGCACGTGGAACAAGAGCCTTGATGACTGGGTGACGAAATCCGCGAGGGTCTTGCTTTTCACCGCAGCCGACTTCGGCTTGACGACGACGCGCTTCGAGGGGCTGTCCGAGCCCTCCTGCTCCTCGAGCGCTTTCACCATCATCCTCTTTGTCTCCGCAGATGTGTTGTCGTCGAAGAAGGCGAGCGACACGAGTGGCTTGCTCAGATACCACAGGTGCCAGCGCGCGAAGCCGTCAGCCAGAACCTTGGCGAGCGCCTTGTTCTCGTAGCTGACGAGGTCCTGGAGGAGGGCAAGGTCGTTCGCCGGGGCGGCGGCGGGGTTCGGTGAAGCGAACCAGGCCGGGACGTAGAGGGCAAGGGCGAAGTTGATGAATCGCCTGAGACCGGTCTGCTCTCGCGCGGTAAGGACCAACTGTTCGCGGAACAAGAACATTTTGAAGCAATAAATGGCCTTCGCCATCCAGCGCGCGCGGTGGAGGGCTCCTGGGCGTATGAACCGGACGCTGCGCGTGGGCACGCCGCCGAGGACGATAATGGACAGCTCCAAGAGCTCGCGGTAGTCATCGCGCGGCTGCTGTTGGGAGAGGTGGAAATGGTAGCGGGCGATGAGGTCGTCGTGCGAGTCCATGAGGGCCGCCGTAGCCTCCTCGTCGTCGATGACCAGGTGGCGCTCGGTGTTGATGGAATCCCACCGTTCCTTGAATAGCTTGAAGAGCTGGACGTTGGGACCGGAGGAGGCGCAGAAACACTCGCTGAACGCCTTGGCGGCGACGAGTTCGAGCATGTGGTGGCGGCAGGCAAGGTTGAGCAGATCATTGCCCAGCTTCTGTTCGATGAGCACGCAGGCACCCGCGCGCGCGCCGGTGTTGGACGCCGTCGTATCGAAGCTCAGGCTGGCGACGTAGTTTGCGATGCCCCAGTAGGGCATATCATACTCTGGGTTCAGGGTTGAAATTTTGGAAAAACAAAGTGGCTAATGTGTGTTCCTATGTAAAAATTAATTCTAAGATGGGTTTATTATTTGCAACTTTTCCGAAAAATCTCATTTTCATGGTCAAAATCGCGATTTTCTGATTTGAAGGCTGCCTAACGCAGCCTCAGGGCACCCAAACCAAAGCGCGCAGCTGTTCTGCATATGATTTAGTCTAAAAGCTGCTTTTCTGACCTCATCCTTGCTTTCTTGCGTGTTTCAATACCTCTGGGTGCTGAAAAAAGTTTTAGATTTCACGTAAAACTTAAGAATTTTAAGTTTTTCTTCAAAGAATAGGCGCGGCTCACCAGCTCTACTCTGATCGAGTAGCGGGAGACTTGCCACCTCCACGTGTAGGTTTACACGCCTGTTCTTCCTGGATCCATGAAAAGCGTGGCCTCATAAGATCTTATATTATGATCTTATGAGGACTTTCAGTTCTTATGAGCATTAACGATGGCTTCAGCCTCTTCATCAGCCACTTGAACCTGAAAAGCTCTTAAGTATGTCCTGCTTCGATCTGAACACTGGGAGCATTTCTCAATGGTCTATCCTGGCTCTCACTCACCCATCTCTCCTCTCGTGGCCGTACACAGCTTGGGAAGCAGTTGAGACTTCCTGTACAGCTCTCTCGCAGGACTGAGTATGAACAGAGAAAGCGTCCACTTTGAGTGGAGTTTTCCTGAGATCCTCGAGCTCAGTCAAGGTCATCTTGCAGGTGAAAATAGGCTCGTAAATATTCTCTGATTCCCAGTTGATGAGATCCTCAGGTGAAATGGCTTGCAGATTGATTTGGGATTTTTATGGGCCTCACTCTCGTATCACCAAAGTCTCTTCCTTCTCTGATCTCCTCTCTCTGGCTCACAGCAAAAGCTCTCTGATGCCCATCCTCACTGCACAGGAATGAAGCCAGGATGTTCTCAGGATGTGCGTGGTAAGCTCCTCTTATCACTGCAGCAGAGATGATGTTCCTGACCTCGGTAGTCTGGTTCCTCAGCAGCCTCAGGCTTGAAAAAACGTGTGCAGGACCAAATTTGAGGTGGTGCTTCACTTTGATGTCGTAGTACATTTTGAAGTAGAAGTTAAGGCAGAACTTCACGAGGACCTCGAGCCTCCTCAACACCTCCCCCTTCAGTCCGTGCTCCCTCATCCACAACAGCAAGATGGCCTGTGCAGTAGTGAGCCACCTGGATTGGTTCAGAGGTCCGCACTTGAGACCAGCCAACTGTGGAGTGAGACTTCCAGACTTGATGGCTTTGATCAGAAGATAGCAGTTGTGCTGGTCTGTGGAGAGAGATTTGACTATCTCTGCTGGCAGCTCTATGATATCTTCAGTTCCTTCCACTGGTTTGAAATTGAAGTTGACCTCAAGTTCATTCACTTTCTCAAGAAGTTTTCCAATAGGCCCACTGAAGCCTGACCGGGGAATCACAGGGCCGTCTAGCTTGATGATTAAGTGCCTCAGGGAGAGCTCGTTCACATGGAGCTGACAGATCATCCAGTGGCACTTGCGACCCAGCATCTTCTCCAATAGGGCTATGGCGCCTCCAGACCACCCCATGTTGGTGTTGGTAGAGTCTCCTCCAATCATTACAAGGCTCTCGTCAAGTCCGTGATCCAGAAGCCACTCATGCAGGCCCTGAGCGATCTTATGAGCAGGCTTTTATCCTTCCTCAGGTTCCTCGGGAGTGAAATGGAAGAGGTACGTTCCTTGAGGCTCCCACGTGATAGTGTAATGCTCCTCGATCACTTTGCCAGGATGAAATCTCCCTGTCACTTCGTCATATTTCAACACCTTTGTGTTCCTATCCTGCTTGCCATCAAAGAATATCCCAGAGATGATCTTCTCCTCCTCTGACCTCTGCGTGAGAGCTTCAACTGATGAGGCCATTACTACTCCTTGGCCCTCCAGACTTTCATGCCATCTATGGCCAAGTGAGCCTTGTCTTTGGAAAGATGACCGGCCTTACCGAAAAAAATGGCGTCCACTCACTTCTACTTCACAATTATAACTGGCGTAATTGCTCAGAGCCATCTATTGAGAGAATGTTGAACTTCGCCTTCTGCGTCCAAATGATTACAAAGATTCAAATGGAGTAGATTTTTTTTCTTATGTATGTATGTATTAATACTGTGTAAGAGTTAAGCAAAGTTAATGTGTCTAAATGGCAACAAATTATGACAAAGGGTTAAAAATATGAGGTTGTGTTCAATTGAATATTCGGTATTTCAACATAAAACAGAAAACCGCAATTTTGAACCTGATAACGCGATTTTTGGGAAAAGTTGCAGAAAAGAAACCCTCTTAGAATTAAATTTTACATAAAAATACATATTAGCCAGAGTGAAATTCGGACTCGGAAAAGTATGATATGCCCTAATGCCCCAGTCCTCCAGCGCCTCGACGACAGCGTCCGCCATTGCTTGACCTGTGGCAGTGGCGAGCTTTGGGACAACGAGGAGCTTGGCGACTCCCTCGCCGGAGACAAGGACCGGCAGCCGTTCGACGTTGTCTGCGCCTCCCGTCACGTCGGCCACCAGCTTCCCGTCCCAGTGTACGATGAGCGGGGTGTCGGGCGCAAATGCCCGCTTGATGACGGCGGCGGCTTCCTTGCGGTGCTTGATGCGCGAGTGGTAGAACGACGACCGGTTGACGGTGAGTTCCGCAACATTGTGCCCAAGACTCTCGGCAATCGCCGCCATGACGTGGACCGCCTTGTTGTCTGTGATGTGCGCGCGGTCGAGCGCGGCGGCCACCTTCGGTGTGATGACCTGCTGTCGCCCGCGGCGTTTCGGCGGTGGTGGGCTGGTGGCACTGGATGTCGACGGCTGGGCGTGGGCGTCGTTGCTTTGTCGAGGTCGCCGTGGGCTGCCCTTGCTGGAGCTGGAGTCCAGTTTGAGTTTGGTCACTTCCACCTCAGCGCGCTTCCGTTCTGCCTCCTTCTCCTGGCGCGCGCGATCCTCTGCGATGCGATGCGCCTGTCGCGCCTCACGCTCGGCAAGGAGGCGGTCGACGCCGAGCATCGCCCCACGCCGACCGTACTAGCGCTGGGCCAGGAGAAACGCCTTGTCCTCCTGAACGACGAGCATCTTCAGCGCGTTCCCGTGGGCGATGTCGAATAGATTGTTGAGACCGCGCGTCCAGGCGTTCCGCTTGTTCACGAAGAACGGAGTGGTCGCTTGCGTTTTCTTGCGTATCAGGTTCTTCCACTCCTCGTGCAACTTGATGAGCTTCTGGGCGCAACGATGATGAACGGAGGTCGGGATCCGGGCGATTTCCCTAAACGCGCGGACTTCGTTGATGACGATTTCAGCCGCCTTCCGTATTGTCTGTTTGCCGATGGTGCGTACATGGAAGAAGCGGCGCAGGACCTCTCCTTTCGACGGCAGCTTTGAGCCAGTCAGGGACTCAGATGGGTGGCCTACCAGAAACACCTTGGTTGACTTCCGCGTCGTCGCTTAACAGTTGCAGTCGACATGATTTCAAGTCTGTGAAGGGAAAAATGTTAAAACTTATTAGAAAAATAGACACCTTATAACATGAAATATAATGATTAATATAAGTTAATGATATAGATTTAAATAATGAATTAAAATGAGATGATATAAAATTAAAATATGATTCCCTCGCTAGCAAGCTAACTTAGTCATCTACAAGTTTACTTTTTCACAATTTATTTGAGAAATCAATACCTTGGAGGCTTGGCTTCTAGGCCTATAAGGCAAGACGAAACTAAAATATCTGCACAACCGACTCCGACGCTAGGATGGCAATAACTGAGTTACTGCGTAATATTATTTACTAAAACCGAACGCATTAGGAGGCGGAGCAATCGAAGAAGCAACCCAAAAGTTCACTGAGTTCACAGGGGGGGAGAATACAAAAATGCCCGGGGAAGGTTTTAAAAATTACCCGATTGCTCTCAAACTTCACATGATTTGTTTTTATGGCTATTCGCACAATATCCGGGGGCGCAGTCATAACAATTAAAAAGTCGCAAAATGTACACCCTCTATTACATTTGGCAAGGTAAGATTACTATTGTTAATTTTATTAACCTCCTTCCAGAATTCTCTACTGAAAGTATTGCTATTGCCTAATTTTCTGGCTAGAGATTCTCTTCATTTTTCCTTAAATATCTAAGAGTACCCTTGAATCTAGCACGAGTTCTCTTTTTCAGTTGGAAGAGTTCCCCCTGCCTAGGTTTCCTCATAGCAACCCATTCCACGAATACATTTTTTGCTCCATCATCAGGTCCGCCAGGAAAGGGGAAGCCGAGATAAGTCCCTGGGGCCCGGAAAGAGGGGGTATAAAATCTAAAAATATTAATAAAGCAATTGATTAAATAACAGAGAGGAAATATAATTAATGAACATACTCGTACGTTTTATAGAGATTATCATAGTCAAACTGAAACAGATAAAATATTATCTGAGGTCCACCAATGCCCAACACCGACTGACAGATCTGGGAACCATTGTAATTGAAAGCCGGTTAGCCCGTACTTTAAATTTAATCAGAATCATTTACCACTTTGCTAGAGAGAAGGCAAAGAAAGTACACTTCTAATTATGAAAATCTTGCAGTAAACAATTGTCTTGCCGACATGGACTGGTACTGCATTTGTAAATTGTATGGTGATAGAATTAATATAATTGATTCGAAAATTAAAATGGTCATTTTTCTCTCAGTTGTTTATTCATACTGTAGGTTTTGAATAGTGACTTGGACATATAATCAGTTTGCTTATTATGTACACAAAAAAAACATTCATAATAAAATACTGAGTAAATAGGGGGCCCATATACCAATTCTTCCCCGGGCCCGGGGCAGCTCTCGGCGGCCCTGTACATCATACAAATCAGCACAGTATTCTGCCCACCCTGGATTGACATTTACTTTACCCCATTTTTTATTCTTAAAGCTACTTCCACTCGCAGCCTTAATGGCATGTTCAAGCTCACCGTAATAACGAACAAACAAAAACAAACAAAACATCTTTAAATGCGGATCATTCACAATCCATAGCCACTTAACCTAACATACAAGTACAATCTTACGTATACACTGAACTTAATACAAAAAATAAGGCCAACATAGCCACTTAACATAGCATACTGGTATACTGTTTGATTAATTATCTGACAATTTTATGTATATTGTTATTACAAGAGATATCTTATAACACTTATAACACTTATTATAACATAGCCACTTAATATAACACTTATTATAACACAACTTAATATGCATATACTACAGGGTGTCCATAAATGTTTACCCTGAAAACAGTATGCTCTCATGTTTTAATGACGAATCTTACATCCGTTTTCTTTTTACAGGTGATCTTGTACACGCATAGAGTTTCGGTGCTGGTGTGTTTCGTCTACCGCATTCGCCGCTAGGAGCGCTGTAGTAGCTGTTCAGTTAAGATGGCGTCTGTGACAGAGAAGGCACAATGTGTTGTGTGGCTTGCAGAAACAAAATCTCCTGTCAGTGTTCAGCGAAGGTTCAGAACAAAGTATGGAAAGAATCCACCTGATGTGAAGTTAATTAAGTCGTGGATGAAAAAATTCTTGGAAACTGGAAACGTGGAAAACGGAAAGAGCAGTGGTAGACACTGTTTCCGCAACTGTGTACATAGATATGCACAACAATTACGCCATCCCCCAGCTGCAGGACAGGCAGTCAACTGTCATCTTCCAACAAGATGGGGCACCCCCTCATTGGGCGCATGTTGTTCGTGAAACTCTCGACGCAACATTTCCAAATCGATGGATTGGCAGGGACGGGCCAATCCCATGGCCCCCAAGATCACCAGACATTACCCCGCTGGATTTCTTTCTCTGGGGTCATGTTAAAGATTTGGTTTATGCAACAGTTGTTCCAGATATCAGGACATTGCGAGAACGCATTACGGATGCAATTGCAACAGTTAACCCACAAATGTTGGAAAATGTGTGGCGTGAGTGTTAATACCATTTAGACATTTTACGTGCCACTAGGGGTGCACATGTGGTAGCTTATTAAGTTCATTAACTATGTATCAAAACTTTGTATGTTTATCTACTTATGATTAAAACTGTGTTTGAATACGAGTGTTTATTTAAAAGTTATAGCATGCTTTAATCAGGGTAATCATTTATGGACACCCTCTATAACACTGGTATGCATATGAAGTTTTTTTTTGTCTGCTGTGAGGGTTTTTTCAACTCATATTATATAATTCGACCATGCTGAATTCGAAAATGACATTGGTTTTCCTCAATCAGGTCAGGTTTTTTCTCTATTGGCCATTTATTATAAGTCCAATTTTATCCCCAAATTTATTGATTTTTTTAGCTTAAACACTGTAGATACGAGTAATATTATAAGAACACTCGTGAAAAATGAAAACATTGTGTGAATAAATACTTTTATTCATACAATGAATATGGAAAAAAGTTTATTGAGGAAGGAATGAAGTTTTTTTGGCTTTCCGTCTGTGTTTTTCTTCGGGCACGTCTCGCTTCAAACACCAGCAATAGTCCGCCAGCATATTGATATCCCAGTTTCCCTGGTACCTCTCTTCCATTATTTTGATATCTTGGTGAAATCGTTCACCTTGTTCCTCACTATAATCCCCGCAATTTTCAGGAAAATAGTCCAAGTGGGACCACAAAAAGTGCATTTTTATGGACATGCGCGACCCATGAGCTTTGAAAGCTTCCATCAAGTTTTCGACAACGGACTCGTATTCTGGACTTCTACACTTGCCAAGAAAATCAGTGACAACTGATTTGAATGCCTGCCAGGCATTCTTCTCAGTTGGAGTCATTGCGTTTTCGAACTGAGTATCCTTGATCAAAGTTCGAATTTGAGGACCATCAAAAACCCCAGCATTTAGTTTAGCATTAGATATATGAGGAAATTTACTCTCGAGATATCGGAATGCTGAACCCTCCTTATTCATTGATTTGATGAAATTTTTCATCAAGCCCAGCTTAATATGAAGTGGTGGGAGCAAAATTTTTGTTGGTGGTACAAGGGGCACTGAAACGACATTATGCGACCCAGGTTCAAAATTCTCTCTCTCTTCATGCCAGGTAGGGGGGCGTCTGGTACGGTTCGAACGCCTTAGTGGAGTTGCAGTTTGGGGTGCCGTACCCATTGGCCTAGGGGGTGCAGGTGGTAGTATGTCGATGGGCGGCGTTGACATGTCTTCTTGGGTGGGGGGTGTGGTCTCTTCAGGGGTCGGGCGCCTGCGTTCAACGTGTGGGCTGGACCGTGTCGGACTACGGGGTGAAGCGGGTGTCTTTGGTCCTGGTGCTGACCTGGCAGGTGTAGGTGGTGCAGCAGGTGGGCTGTTGGTGGGCACCGCTAGGAAGTTCTTCAAATGTTGGTCTATGGTCATCTTTGGAGCAGGTGTGCTGAAGGGTTCATATTTTTTAAGGAATTTCCTGTTCCTTACAGTTACCCTCCCAGATCCATCGACCCTAACCACGTACTGGTCAAACTGCCTGACTTCGATGACCACACCTGTCTTGTCCCATTTACGGGCGTGTGGACCGACCTGGTTCTGGATGCGTATAAGGTCTCCGACTGCTAGTGGTGGGAGTCTCTTGGTGTGCTCTGACCAGCGTTCCGCTCCCCTCATGTGGCGGTTCCTCAGAGCTTCTTCTCGGGTGGCCAAGTTTTCACGCCACGTGTCGTGTGGTTTATATCGGCCGGGAAGGATTGGAATGAAGTCCCGGATAGGGCGGCCGAATACACACATTGCTGGGGAGTGTTTTGTATCTCTATCCGGCGTGTTTCTGTATTGAAGCATGGCCCGTTGAAAGTTTTCGGTGTTGAGGTCGCCGTTTGGTCCAGTGTTGTCGGTTATTAGGCGTTTCGTTGTCTTGACACCAACTTCTGCCCGACAGTTGCTGTGAGGGAAAGCCACTGATGAGAGTCGGTGGTGTACGCCCCAGTTTTTGAGGAACTGCCGTGTGGCTGCTGCGGTAAATTCAGGGCCCCCATCGGAAGCCAGTTCGTCGGGGATGCCGAAGGTGACGAAGGTCCGTCGGAGGCAGGCGATGAGTCCAGCAGCACCATCTGATGACCTCTCTACTATTGGCCAGTTAGAGTATCTGTCCACCACGACCAGGTAGTTTACTCCTTTGTAGTGGAAGTAGTCCGCGCAGACGCACTGGAAGGGGTATTCTGGTGATGTTGGTGGAGTGGGTGGAGCGCTGGGCTGGGTTGGTGCCATGCGGTTGCAGTGGTTGCAGCTAGCCCGTAGTGCTGTGATGGCTGGTGTGATGCCAGGCCAGAAAATGGAGTCTTCTGCTCTGGAGATCATGGATGAAGTACCTTGATGAGCTGAGTGGAGTGAAGCCAGTACTTCTTGCCTGAGGGCCGGCGGGATAACCGTGCGGTTCCTGTACATTACCACGCCGTCAACAGTGCGGAGGTCGTCGCGAAACTGGTGATATTCCCGCAGCTGTGCAGGGAGTGCATGGCGGGATTCAGGCATGCCGGACTCTATGACATTGGCTAAACTATTCATGACTTCATCGCTGGTCGTGGCGGTGCGTACTCGATCCCATGTCACTGATGCCAGGCTCAGCGAGTTGAGTGTTGATGCGGCTGCAGAAATGACGCAGGCTTCCATGCCATTACCATCTGTCAGTGATGTCCGTATGCCGGCTAGGAAGGTGGGGGGGGGAAAGAACGCCGTTCCCTCGCATGGTTGATGGATGGCTGCTACGTCATCGGGGAGTGTCAGTGGTATGGGGTCGCCAGTGGGGTATCGTGACACCCCGTCAGCAGCTTTGTGTTTCGCGCCTGGTACGTGGATCATCCGGAAGCGGTACCTGAGGGTTTTTTCCTTCAAGTTTCTGAGGCGTGTATTAGATATGTCCTCTAGGGATCTGTCACCAAACACTTTGAGGAGAGGTTTGTGGTCCACTGCAATTATTAGGTCTTCGCATCCCAGCACGAAGTACCTCGCCTTGTCAAGGGCATCGGCGACAGCAAGTGCTTCTCCTTCTACTGGTGCATAGCGGGACTCAGCTGAGGTAGTGAATCTACTGCCGACCAATGTGACACGCCATCCAGTATGGCAGCAGAAGGGTTCGACTCGTGTACAGGTGCAGTGTTTCTGAAGTAGCCAGTAGCCGATGCCTGTTTTCGACCAGTCTGTGGCGAGGCATGTGGGCTTGGTTTTGTCAAAAATTTTAACACCCTCCTCTATTTCTGTGATGATGACATCCTTTGATTCTTCGAAGATGGTTTCCAATTCGTCATCCCACTTGAAAGGTGTTCCTGGCTTCAGAAGTAGGCGGAACGGCTGCATCCTCTTGGCCATGCTGAAGGCATACGACACCTGGTTGATGAGCCCGAACCATGATCGAACGTCGGTGATGTTCTTTGGAGATGGAAACTCTAGGATTGCTTTGAGGTATTTTTTACAGGGTCGGACACTGTCAGATGTGATCTCGAAGCCTGCAAATTCAACCTTGTCCTGACAGAACACAAACTTGTCGGGGTTCAGTGTGATTCCGTGTCTGCCGCAGGTGTCAAGCCACTGGGTGGCCTGGAAGAAGCTCTCCTCCACTGTGTCTGACCAGAGCAAGACGTCGTCAATGCACTTTGTATTGTTAGGGATGCTCGATACAATTTCGTCGTACCTTCTTGTGTAACCGTCACCAGATGCAATGTAACCCTGGGGAGCGGTTTTGTAACGGTAGCGACCCCAGGGCGTTATGAAGGTGGTCAAGTGGCGGTCTTCTTCACAGATTGGTACGCTGTGATATCCATTCCATGCATCAAACACTGTTTTCTTTTTGCCTTGCGGTACTGATCTGGCCTGGTGGAATGGCGATTGAGTGTGGTGTGTTTCGCGGGTGGCGTGAGCGTTGAGGGGTTGAAAGTCAACGGTACGCCTTGGTTTTCCGTTCTTTTTGGCGCACACCACCATTCTGTGACACCAGGTTACGGGCTCACCAACGGGTACTGGTTCAAGGACACCCAGTCTGACATCTTGGTCGAGGCCAGCCTTCATCCTCCTGCCAGTGGATTGGTACTGGGACGGGGGTGTGATGTGCGACTGGTTTGGCATTGGGGTCCACCATCAATTTCATTGGGGGGCCGTCCATCATGGGCAGCGCTTGGTGGTCACAAGTGTTGAAGGTGCTTGATTTGTAATAGTCCAGCAGGTATTCCTTGAGCTTTTGCTGGTTCGCCGCAACAGCGGGTAGCGGTAGCTCGATTGGAGGTGATGGAGGATGTTGGCGTCTTGGACAGTCACAGTTAGTTACAAGTCCGCTGTCACTGTGTGGCGTGCTGGCACTGTTGTTACAGTATTGTGCTGGATCCAGTTGGACTTCCCCCACTGTAGGAAATCTTCCCGAGATAATGCCGAGTGAAACGCATGCCTCTCTGCTGATGAAGAACTTGTCAGAAGAATCTGTCACATATGTTACCTGTCTCGTTTCTACTTGTTGGCCCTGTTCATCCTTGCCAGTGAGGCGAAGTATGGCTGCGCCAAGGATTTTGATGCCCTTGTTGTTGGCGGCGTGCATCTTCATGGTCACAGGGATGAGGTCAGACTGGAGAAGCCCGAGGCGGTGGATAACCTTGATACCGGTGAGGCAGCTCTGACAGCCTGTGTCTGCCATGGCAGGCAGTACCACGGTTTTTGGGTGGGCATTGAGGGTTGCCCCAAGCGCCTCGTAGTCTTCGGGGAGAGTCCTGACTGTCAGGTTGATGTGTGGCTGTGGTTGTGAGTTCTCCTTGATCCACATGTCCGATAGTTCATTGTAAATGTGATGGTCGAGGGCGATTGCTCTTTTCTTATGTGGCTCGGAAGTGTTGCTTGTGGCGCAGAGAAGATCAAATACCGCACCTTCGCACTCATCAGCTTTATTAGGAGTGGCTGAAAGGCTCTTGTCCTTGTCTTTGCTCCTGCATACGGATTCCCAATGGCTGTCGCGCTTGCAAATTTTGCATTTGTGGTTGTACGCAGGGCAATCCTTCTTGCGTATGTGGACTGGGGCTCTTCTGCCGTGTCCTTTTTTACCACAATATGAACAGGGGGCATTTTTGTCTTGTGGGGGTATTTGCTTACTTCTCCTGTATGTGCTGCCTGCGGCCTCCACGGCATGGGAGTCCAGCAGTCGTGATGCTGAGCGCTTGCCTGCTTCCTTCGCCTCGACAAACTGAAAGACGTCTTCCAGGGTCATCTCCTGGTTACTGTTGCCGAGGAGTTCCAGTTGTATTTCCGGGTCAGCAATTCCGCGGGTAAGGACGTCGCGAAGGATGGGGTCAGTGTAATTTACGTTGTTGTTGCAGCTTGGGCATTCAACAAGAAATTTGCAGACTCCGGCCTGACCACGAAGACGGGCTCCAAAACTGCGCACAGTTTCGTCGCGGTCTTGTCGCATATTGTGTAGGGTAACCCTGGCTACCATGGTGTTCTCCTCTCGGACAGCTAGTTTCTTGATTGCAGCAAGGACTTCATCTTCGGTTTTGTTTGTTAGGCTTCCACCTGCGGATCTTGTCAAATCTTTGCGGAGTGAATCGTCGCAGCATTCAAGTAGTTGTACCACTTTGTCCCTACCAGTGATTTTTGTAGCTTCCGCATAATCTGTCCAACGCGACGTAAAATATGCCCAGTCTTCACTGGTACCTGCAGCCGAAATGGTTGGCCGTCTTACTTTCTCAACCTTTGCAGAGACTGTCGGGCTTGGGACATGGGTCGTGCAGTGGGCTGTTATAAGTGCGGCTACAATGGCTGGGTCCAGGTCTGCTGTGACATAGGTACAACCTGTGATAGGACATTCTACGGCAGGCATTGTGGATAGCGTTTGTTGAAGTTGCTTAATTAGGTTGGGGTGGTTGACAGTTGCTTGAATTTACCACGTATGTAGACTTATTTTATTATTTATTTAATTAATCAGTCATTTGTACCTAAGACCGTTGTCATAAATGAGAACCAACTCTTTGTGATCATTTATTTATTTATATAAAGTCAAACAATGACAAAACGGTCTCTG